>JARGYF010000017.1:0-600000 GCA_029203975.1 Mycena vitilis
CCACTCCTCAGCGAGACGAGCGACTCAATATCGGTAGCAACATCTGCGAGGAAAGAATGAGTTATCATTAGACGAATGAAAGAACGGCACTCACCAGCACCAACGTTGGTCGAAGCTCCTTCCACATCGTCTACCTTGACACCAGGCCGAGAAAACAGAGCCAGGAACCGTGGGACGGCGTCTCCGAAGAACGCTACAAGGAAAGTGATGGTCTGGTCTGGGAGACCGTAAACATCTTCGTCTTGATGCGGTGGTGGGGTGGGTTGGGTTGGTTGTGGTGGTGAGAGGAAGAGAGAGTGCGCTGAGTGGCTGACGCGCCCTCTGCGTTTCTATTCGACGAGTGCCTGACCACAACCAATTCAGGGGACACCGATCGATCCAGCACGAGAAATCGGGGACAAGAATCGAGTCGATGCATGTGTACAGCGCCAAAACCCAGAGCTTGTAGCAGAAACCTATAGTATTCGGATCGGTCCAGTCTGAATTTCACTGGGTAGTTTCAAAGCCGCAACGCAGGGCATCCTTGTTAACCCAATGCAGCGGCTCAGTAGACTCTTGACTCTTGAGTACCGGATTCCAAGAAATCGCGCAGGAGGACCTCGATCCATCTTTTTTTAGCAACCCGACGAAGCCGAAAACAAAACAAAATCCGGGACCATACAGGAAAAACCTGGAGCCAATGAACCGAGCTATGGCATTATATATGCATGTTGTCCTGAGGACTCCCGAGTGCCGAGTTATATGAGGGTACTGAGGCAGCAAAACACGATCTTGTCTTCAGCCGCCGTTGAGCGTCAACTTGAAGTTGAGCACATCTAACAAGCCCCGGGTAAAAGGAGTATCTCTTGGAGACACCAGAGATTTTGTTGACTTCCTCTAGCGTCGCCGGGCTTCGTCACCGTGTATTTGTTGCCGTTCCCGCGATTGCAATAAAGCGCAGTGGGGGCGGTAGTCAAGGATGATACGGTCACTCCCGTCACATCTCTTTTCTTTACACCACCACACTACTGCTAGCCATGGCCGAAACGACACCAGAAGAGGTCCCTAAACCAACCCCAGAGGCTGAGCCGGTGAAAGTGGAGGCAACACCTACGCCGCCGGAGACTGCAGAGACCACAACTGAAGTTCCCGCTGTGGAGACGGTGATTGCGTCTGCACCGACTCCAGCGCCTGCCCCAGTGCCCGCTGCAGCGGAATCACACGCACATATACCGTCGGAAGCAACATCCGCACCAACAGAGCCTGCCCCAGCTGCCGCCCCCCCGCGAGAACGCGAACTCGTTGCCGATCCCCGACTCAGCGTCCTGCGCGCCATGTTCCCCGACTTTGACGATTCTCTGCTGTGCGCACTACTCTCCTGCATTCTTATTCCATATAAATGCTGACTGGTACTGGTACGGACAGCCAATCGGTGCTAGACTCGGTGCAAGGCAACACGGACCGTGCGATCGACGCGCTGCTCGGGATGAGCGAGCAGCCGCCCGCACAACAACAGGCGCCACAGACGCAGGAGGACCTCGACGAGCAGCTGGCGCGCACGCTGATGCTCGAGGACGAGCGCCAAGAGCATGTCTGGGGCGTGCAGCAGCAGCCGCAGCAGGGTCAACGACCGCAGGCGCCGGGACAAGAATCGACCGCCGCCGGCCAGGACAAGGATACGATGCAGGAGTTCCAGGAGCAGTTTAACAAGTTTGCCGAGAGTGAGTTCGCGTCCATATCTCAGTCGTCCATTTTCGGGCTTCAATTGGCTATATATCCGTGTACTGCGAGCTGTATCTTCCCTCGCGAGGCGGCAGCCTTTTTTCTGTTCCGGTCGGCGGAACCAGGTGCGGCATTAAGCCCGCAAACGAGGATCAGCGCAGGGACGGGCGAGGCGGTGTACTCTACCCTAGCTGTACCATTTTGCATTCACTGTAAGCTGCAGCCAGGGGTAGCGATTGCAACGGTGGGGCACACAGCCAGGCGCCTGGCTCTCCCTATACATTATGCCGTTTTCTTTGTATACACGTGCTGCAGCCATCACGCTTCCTCGGTTAAGTTTGTTCGGCTTGTCCGGCTTAACTTCTTTGAAGCACCCACGGCGTTTGGACCCAAAAACGTTTCCTTTTTGGGAAAATATGACGAGCAAAGTAAAATTCAATCATAAGAAAAGCCGAGCTACCCCGAAGCTACGCGCTTTGCTTGCCTCTCGAGCGCGTCACCCTCGCCGTCACCTCCTCTGCTGCATCCTCCTCCTCAGACACCTCATCAGGCGCCAGACTCCGGGACGGAGACGGCGCCTTGTCCAGTCCTTCGCCCTCCAACAACTCGCGGTACACGCCCCCGTCTCGTTCTACCACTTGACGGATCGCACCCGCGACCGAGTGACTCCACCCAGCGTGAAACGCCTCCGCGATCCGCCGGTGTACGTACACCTGGCGCAGTGCATACGCCCTCAGCCCTCCCGCTAGTTCCGGAGCAATGCCCACTCGACGCTCCGCACAGATGGCCCACTCCACCTGGATCCAGCGCAACATCCGCAGCACCCTCTTCATCTCCTCCCGTAGGACCCGCACCTCCTCGATCCACCGATCCTTCCGCCCTTTTGCCTTAGACCATTCCACGCGCACGGCTAGGTAGAATCCGTTAGTTCTCGTCGACCCTCCTCTTTGAGAGGCTACTTACAGTCGTGCAATTGTTCCTGGTCCTCCCCGGGCCCACCCCCTGCTGTCCACAGCCAGGAGAACGACTTGAGTTTGTCCGACGGCTCCAGTCGCGAGCGCTTCGACGAGCCCAGGCGCCCCAGCTTCCTCCTCGCCTTTGCGTCACTCTCCTGCTCGGCGTTGGTGTTAAGGTCCCCTTGCGCTAACACCTTGAATTGCGGAGCGAAGTTCTCTCCCTTCAGCTCTATGAGCGCCTCCCGAGCACGGCGATACTTCGCCGCTACCCTCGCAATGCGATCCCCAACTCGACCGATCAGAGTAGCAGAACGTGTCGCAGCCCTCTGCCCGACCGAGCTCGTGTTCCGCCAGGTGATTAAATGCCTCTGTGCGTGCAGACGGCTCCGCAGGTCATCCAGCGCGTCCGCGCACTGCGCCTGCCGGACCCGACCCTCCACCTCCGCGACGCCCTTCCTGCAAACCGCCCTCCGCGTCGCAGCTTTGAGCTCCGAAGGCAGCCAGAGCTTTATGTCTTCAGCCTTGGGCGGCGCCGCATCCGTGTCTCGAGCTTCCTCCGCCTCAGCCTTCAGCGCGGCAACGCCGGGCATGAACACTAGCTGCAGACGCTCATACGTCCGCAACTTCTTGAGGAACGACATCCGCATCTCCTGGATCTGACTCGCGCGGTCCGCGGTCACCAGTGTCACCCCCTTTAGTTCCGCCTTTATGTGTCGCCTGTTCATATGTATTAGTATTTCTCGGCGAATTTCAATGCACATTTCCTCACTGTGACTCCTCGAGCTGCATTCCCGCTTTGACGAACGCAGTGGGCGTCGCTGTGGACGCTGACACAGCCTCGCGTCCCTCCGCTGCTTCCTGCGCCTCCGCTGTCTTCAGCTCCAGGAACACCGCCGCCTCGCTGGGACCCCCTGTCAATCGTATCAGCCATCACATATCTCGGCCACAAGACTATCCGCCTTACCGTTCTTCCCCCCTGCAAGGCAGTACGGGTTCGGCTGCGACTTATCAGCCAGCCATTTGTCGATCTTCTTCTGCCACTTCTTCCTAAACTCCTTCGACAGTGTCCGATCGATCTCAGTGAACTCGGCGACCTGACGATCACGCTCCGCGATGGCGACGATGATTTTACGCGCCAGTGTATCCCCTGCAAGTATTTGGTCAACGCGAGTCATGTAGCGATAAAGAAAACCGGCTTACCCTGACCAACGTTCTTCTCGAAATTCAGATGATCCACATTGTTCTCGATGGCGTCCTGGCGCGCCCCGTACCCCATTTCCTTCGTGGAGAACCCCAGCGGATTCAGAACAGCCCACGTTCTTTCGATCCCTTCGCCGTCCGTCCGTCCCACGCCAGCCGTGTAGCTCAGGGAGTTCTGAGTTTGGCACGTCATCTCATGCGCACCCGCATGCCAAACCGGTAGTGCGAATTGAATCTCGAAGTCGTCGAGGTTCGTGGGGAGGTCCGTCGTGTCCTTAATCTTAGTTGCGCGCGTCGGTAGGTTGACCTTCCACTGGCATGCGATGTCGTACGAGATGGTGAGCGCCATCAGTACGACACCCGACAGCGTCGCCAGTAATATATAATCCATATTTGCATAACTATCATGTCCATGATCAGTGTCAAAGATTATGAGCGCGACAGATGTCTCACCGCTCCCCCTTTTGCAGGTCCCCCAAACCCTGCGGACGTACTACACCGTGACGCGCGCATACACAGCCGCCCACTCCCGACGTCCGCAGGCCCGACGTCACTCGGGTCTCCTTTTGCAACAGGGTGGCAAACGCGATACATGTGCTTACCTGTTACCTCGTCAGTAATTGTCTACCTTGACTAAATGAGGAGAACACACATCCTTTTCCGCGACGTAACCTTTGAGATGCTCCTTGTACCCCGTCTCCTCCACAAAGTAGCCCATCCCAGAACCGAGGGAGGGATCTTGATGTTCGTTCGTCCGCAGTCGATTTTTCAATCGGAAGTTGGCGTCCAGTGCGAGGATTAGCATATACAAGAATCTGAGAGCTCTCAGCTTCAGAATCCAAATGTAAAGCAGTGAGAAACTCACCGGTATTCAGGGTCGACATCTTTCCATCCCTCCGGCAGATTCTTCCCGTCATGCGGACAGGCCCAGCACAACACCGCCAGCCCGCCCACGGCTGTCTTCTCCAAGCCGCCCTCCTCATACGCACGGCCCGCCCGCTTCCCGCGTAGTAGAAAACCGTATTGGCGCGCGATCCGACCAAAAGCCTTGTACCGATCCTACTCCCCACCGTGTCGTCAGGCCCTTGCACGTCCCTGAAAAACATAACACATACCGGTACAGCCTGGACACGCGACGGATCCATCTTTCTCTCGAGAGATCTCACATAGTCCTGGACCGTTATGTTGCCCACGACGTTCAGTAGCCGGAACGTCTCCAACGCCTGCAGCGTCGCGCACGTCTCTGGGTCGACTGTCGTCGCCGGATACCAGGCGTTCCCCAGCAGCTGGCCCAGCTCGCCCATCGCCGTGCGATCCTTCCTCTCGCAATCGCAATACTGAATTTGCAACGTATAGATCCCCGTCACATCAATAACGACCATCGTCCGTGGGGGGCGCGGCCAGCGGCAAGCGAAGCCATGGTGCCCAACCTGGTACACCAACCCCAACGTCTCCTCTCCGCCGCCGGAGAGGTATGCCTCGATCCAGTGAGAACCATTCCATTCCTAGTATCGTTATTATATTAGTCTTTTGTTTCGAGCGAGCGGTGAAAAACTAAATGCACCCTCAAACAATGCAGCGGAGACAGTGCGTGTCTTGACATCGCGCAGTCTAGACATTGCAAGAACTCGCCGCACTGGTCGCAGCGGAAGAGGCGTCTTGTCGGGCTATGTGGAGTCTTGCACAAGGCGCATGCAGGATCGTAGGTGTAGTCACCGAGCCCTTCACGCCGCATTAGGCCGTCCAAAAATTTGCCGGCCAGTGGACGCCACAGTGACATAGGCTCGTCCTGCGAAAGATACATTAGGATTTCTTTTTTCAGCAGACCGATAAAATAAAAGAAGCGTACCGAGCTGGCGTAACGTTTACGCTTCGCAGTGTCGGTGTCGTCGTCAGGAGACACGTCGTACGACGTTACAGTGTCAGCCACGCCGCCGACCTCCCCCAAATCGTTGTCTGGTACCGGTGTCCAGTCCGCGTAGACGTCAGGTAGATCCTCGGCCGTACGACGCGCTCTTTTCTGCGGTCGGACGTTCAGAAGGCCCGAGAGAACGCGTTTGCCATCGTTTGACACGTGAAGGCCGCGGTCCGCCGAGTAAAACTTCAACGAGTCTGCGATACTGTCGTCCCCATAGTGGATCTGTCTGTCGTGGCGGTCCATGGTGCAAAGTAAAAAATTGAAAGAGGATGAAAGAACCAGCAATCAGTATACTATCCGTCCCTTAAAACCATATTCACATTACCTTGTCGCCTAGCCAAGCCCCATTATTCCAAGCCGCGCGCGTGCAGATCTGAGACATGGATAAACGAAAAGACGAGCAATGATACGATCAACCTGATGTGATCACAGCACAGCCTCCCCGTCTTCCTGCACTGCTCATGATGCTTGACGTTGGCGGCGCGCACTGACCACGATGGCGAGAGAATATCGGCACACCCATCACGATCGCGAAGACATAGCGGCGCACTCACTACGATACCAACGATGTAATTACAAAAAAAATAGAAAATCTTTCCCCGGGTCAAAGAAACCCCCCTGCTCGCTCAACGCCATCTTTGCCCACCTATACTCCATCCTCGCCTCTCGAATGTCGGCCGTCGCAGTCGTCAGCTGTCGGCCAGTGCGCGCGAACTCCTCGGCCCCTATGCACTGCGACTCGCGAACAGCGATGATCCGTTGGCGCGCGCAGATCCGCCTGTGCAACTCGGCAAACGCATCGTAGCAACGCGTCTTGAAGATGTCGATGAGTGGGCATACCGGGTCGGGCAACGCAACTCTGAGATTGACAATGAGTATTTAATTTTGAGTGTATCGAGAGTAGCTACTGGTTGCAAAGACACTCCTGCACCCAGATGTCGACGGGGCCACGCAGCCCTTGTCCGTGTCGCAAGGTGGTCTCTCCCGGATTCGGGCAGTCCAGGCCCTCGTGTCCCTCCCGATAGACATAGCCCAAATCCGTCAGGTTGACGCGCTTCCAATAACGTCCCAGCCATTCCTACGAACGAGCAAAATAAATATCAGTATGTCTGTCCTTCAAGGCTTGAAAGCAAGCGACTCGCCTCGGGATTGTGGAAGGGTGAAACCAAGTGCGCAACAAGGATGCATCGATGGCAAGCTGGCATCCCCGCAAAACAATCCTTGCAGCGGAAAAGGCGGACACCATCGGCATTCTCCCGACACCAGATACACTTCGTGGGGGGACCTCGCTCGGCCCGAAACTCTTGCTTGCGTCGCACGACCTGTTCAGGATCCAGTTGGAGGTCGCGGATAGCGTAGGGGTTGTAGCCATCCTCCAGCACCATGGGCGGTGCGTCGTCCTCGAGCGAGGTTTGGTCCGACGACATCTCGTTGTGAGAGGGAGACACAACTTCGTGTTGCACGTTGCGATTGCGGACGACTTCCCCTTCTGATCAGATTTGAAACTGGGTTCCTTCAATATGGAGATCCGCAACCACGCATTTTTTTGGCACAGATAACTACCGAACCCTATTTGCTAACCGAATTCCCTGATGGATGCATCACAACTTGGCGCGCACCTGTAAAAACGGGCCCATTCAGCGGTCGAATCACCAGTGGGGGCGCGACCTACCACGGCTGCCTTTAAGGGGCATTCCGGCCAGTGGACGGGAGGCCTACCACCGCAGACTTCAACGAAAAGGTGAACGGCAGAATAAATTACACGCACGGGCATCCACATGTGAAAGATGGAGTGATCTCCCCATCCCCGCCCCAACTCAGGGCGGATATGCACTGATTGTCGTGAGCGGCCTGATGAAACTTCCTGGAACATTATTCAGCAGGGCACAGGCCGAGGAGGGGGGGGGGAGATCTGACGGCTGAGGATCCGGGCACGCGGGGCACGGGCGCCATTGACAGGCAACGTCGTAGCTAATCCTGGGCTTGAGTCGGAAATTCCCCTCGATTGCCATGAGAGGCATGGTCAACAAAAGATTCGGTTCGCCCTTCTGAAGGTTGGCGCTGGCGCTGCGGAGGTCGGGAAGGCCACCTATTGTTCAGCAGGTCAGCATCGAGAAAGAAAGAAAAAAGTTCTGACTTACGCCGAGCGGCCGTCAGCCGACCGTGCAGAAATGCACTCGACCAGCGGGAGGCCGCCGTGGTAGCCCAGACAGCGGCTCTGCGCTCTAAACAAACCGTTAGTGGTTATTTTAACAGCGACAAAGGAAGGCACTTACCCAAATCCAAAGTATTGTTTTCGTCGTCGTCATCCGATTCCACTTCAAGTTCCTCAAGCCCGGGCATGTTGTCGTCCGAGTCTTCGTTCTGCTCGACAATGTCTGGACCCTCGAGGCGCTTGCTTCCGGCGACTTGCATCGTGTCGGCGTCTTCCTTTGTGTGACTGCTCATGCTGCTGGCGGAAGTGGTGACAGTTGCTGAGAGGCAGGTGTGGTGTGGTCTGGTGTGGTCGCTTATTTAAATAATTTGTTGCTCGTTCGCCTAAACAAAATCCCCCAACAACTTTCCACCCGAGTTACGGACAGGCGTACTACTTACCTTTGCTGCAAATGCTGGGTGGGTGTCCTGACTGTCTCTCTGTTCTAACACGAGCTGAGACTGCCTCCCTCCCCAGGAGCTCGCACGACTCGCCAGAACACGCGCCTGCCTACCATCCCCCCCTTGGGGCGCGCCATCCCTTCCACCATGACCTACGACATATTCGAAACACTGCAGTTCCAGAATACTGCAGGCGCCCCGCCAGCGCCGCTCACCGACTGGCCTGACGATGGGGAGAAAGATCTTGAGGAGCCGCCCATTGATCTCCACCACGTTTGGGACAAGGGACGCAAGATACGCCTGCTTGGCACTCTTCAGCGCCAACACGCTGCGAGCCTCATCCCCCTCGTTGAAGCCCGCGCCGCTGTGAAAGCTGTCAGGCAGGCTGCACGCGAGTACCGCGATGTTCTTCGCCCTGTTTGGACGGAAGAGGAGTTGGTTCGCAAGGACGCCTTCATTCCCGAAGAGCGAGTGTACTGGCGAGATGAGCTGATGGAAATCTTTGCGCTGGAGCAGTGGACTGGAGAGTAAGAGTGCCGCATCCTTTTGTTTTTGTGCTTGCTCATTTCCAATCCAGCGGTGTTAGACCGTTCGTCGATCGCACCAACCTAGTTATAGGTGTCGCCGGCGGGCTCATTCAAGAGGCAGATGGTCTCTCAATCGTTGCCGACGCGACCGCCGCCTTCCAGCTCGCACTCCGCACGGCCAGGGGGCGTTCCAAAAAAGATGTCCCAGAAGATTCGTTTCTCTCGTTGTCGACAGGCGTCTTCTATAACCAGGAGGTGCGTAACTGTGCAAGGGTGTTCAAATTGGCCGCTGAGTAAAGTGCAGCGGGCGGTGAATGTGCAACAAGCATCTATCCTGGACGCGTTTGTCGTCGACGCATTGGTGCAGCACGTGGCGGTACAGCGGCTGGCCGCTTTTGGAAATGGTACTCCTCCACATCTTCTTACGCTCTTCGCCTCAATCTTTGACAGTCCTCTTCTCGGCTTTCGCTCCTGGCGCGTTCGGGCAAGCTAGTGCCTTGGCCTCCACGATCTTCAAAGCCGGCCCCCACCTGCAAAAGCCCTTCCCCGGCGGCCCATGGACTAGCGCGACATTCGACATTGGGCCGCAGACCGTCACCAAGCCCCAGTGGCTTTGCAATCACCTGCGTTGGTGCTGGCTGGCCATCACAGCCTTGGGTGACTTTGACCCGCGCCTCGGCGGTCATTTGGTTCTTTGGAATCTGGGCCGCGTTCTGGAGTTTCCGCCGGGGTGCACGATCCTTATCCCATCTATTCTCTGTTTCTCTATAACTGGCATCCAACCGGGCGAAACTAGATACTCCTTCACACAATACTTTGCCGCTGGCGATGCGTGGGCGTCGTGGCCGCCCGCCACCACTTTATTCTCCCGATTCCAGGACCTCTGTTCGCTACGTACTTAGCCACTTGTCAATATCTCTTAAGTTATAACTCCCGAACAAGACGACTTGAAAGATCACCCGTCCGCTTGACCGCGCGGGGCTCTGATGGAATCACCAAGACTCTGGCTCGTCTACAATCTGGCTCGTCTCTCCGTGCAGCCACCACACGCTCACTATGTCGCAGCGTCCGAGTCGCGTCGAAGGGAGAATCCGTGTGTCCATCCACGACTTACTCTCTATATTTCTGATTGTATTGTTCCAGGAGGTCGCGGGCCACCGTCGATCATCTCGCAAGACATCCCACGTCGCCGCGAACCCAAAACGATCCCGCTCATGATACCTCGCGAACCCTCTCCCGCCATGTACGGGCCCGAGGTGGCGTTTTCATCACCGTCACCGGAGTCCAGCTCCCCACCACCGCTACCGTCATCGCAGGCCTCCACCCGGAAGTCCGATGAAAAGCCTCTGTCGGCCAAGCAGCGCAAACGCAATGCAAGCCAGCGCCGTCGCGCCTTGATGGATCATGCCGTGTGCATGCACCATATCAGCACCCCGGCCCTCCGACTGCCCTTGCGCAGACTCCATCCTGTTTTCGGCCCCCACCCTCGCCGCAAGAGCCTCGCCCGCCTTCCATATGTCGGGTTGTCAGCGGTGGGGATGGAGCGAGCACGTCGTGCCCAGTCGTCTTTAGCTCGTACTTAAGTACAGTAGAATATTCTGGTGGAATGATTATGGCCCTAGCACGAAATCAGAAGAACCGTGTATATTCAATAGGTAGACGACAAGCTACTGTACGCTGAACCGTATCTGTAGTCAGATAACAGACTCGCTGAGTCGAAAATCCTCGACGCTCACCAGGACCGGGCTCGCTCCCTCGCCGCCTCAGCTCTGGCCTCACGCGCCTTCAGGGCAATCTTCCGCCGATTCTTCTCCCGGTACTTGCGCGACGCCTCTCGACGTGCCTCCACACGGGCGGCAAGGACGTCGGGCGGTAGAGTGGCGTCCTTGGCACGTAGGCGGGCCATGCGTTCGCGCGTCTGACGATTGCGCTCGTCCCGGTTTCTAGGTGTTGGATAAGGCACATTGAAAGGCCATCCAGGAAGACAGAGAGACGGACTTTCGATAGTAGCGGTGGGAATATATGCTTCCCATGAGGCGCCGAGTCTCCGAGTCGTAGTGTGTTCGTGCAGAGGTCATCGGGTGCGACGAGGGGAGGCCAGCAGAAATGATGGGGTTCCGGCAATTTCCGGTCCACCAAATAATAGGGAGGAGATCACTTTTTCTTACATTGTATTGCTTGTGAGGTCCCGGGGCCTTAAATAAATTGTGGGGTACACAGGTGCATTTTTTTGGTTTTTTGGGTGAAGAAATCATGGTAGTCGGCTTCGGTGAAGTTCAGTGACATAGAAAGAACCAAAAATGAACCAAAGTCCAGTACGGTGCTGTACGAGAGATACTACAAAGTTATGTTTCTAACCGAAAAACATGGATTTTCGACACGTGGAAGCCTCCAGGGTGTTGAGTTTACTGTATTTTTTTCGTTCTTTTAGGAGGGCACCACGCACTGTAGTAGACCAGCTTGGGACTGGTTGTGTAGCGTGCGCACCGAAACAGACATTGCGATTTTTCAACCCTCGACGGATCAGGGACAAAGTGTTTTGGGGAACGGGTTACTATACATTGATAGACTGTACATGAATATTTTCAAAGGCGCAACAACACTGTACGTGGTGAACGACCGAGTTCAATTTCGACTGTTTGGGCGTAACGAGTGCTCCAGAAGTTGATGGCGAGTGCTCCAGATCTAGGATTACACGCAGCAACAGATTCGCCACTTGATATTTTTGTTGCGGGGAATTTTCACATCTTCACAAAATAAAATGGAACGGGTTTCAAGGGAACAAAATCTCTGTTGGCTACGATAGGACATACACGACGACAGGACACGACGACAGGACAGTAGATGCGACGCGGAAACATTAAAGTGGACGTTCGCGAGTGAGACGAACATGGACGTCACCCTTCTCCATGGCCCCGCGAAACTTGTTTTTGGCCGCGAGGTAGGAGTCCGCGCTGTTATGGACAGCGTCGCGAATTCCGAGGACATTGAGGGCGCATTCAACACTGCCATTGGATGATAAGTGTGATACTGAGAGAGCCCTGATGCAAGACACACCTGGTCCCAAAGACGCCAGGGTTGATACCTTGGTATACGATGTACCAACGATCGTCGGGGTGTCGAAAGGCCAGAGGGGAGTCGGAAGCCGGCGGATTGGGTCCGGCGGAAAGCGGGAGAGGCTTTGGCGCCTGGGAAGGCGCAATGGGGCGAGGCTGCCAGGCGGAGCTGCAACACGTCCAGCCGTTGGTGTCTGCCCATTGAAAGACAGCCTCTGCTTGCGGCACCGTTCGGTATCCTTGCTGGAGAGAAAAGGAGACGCCAGACGTCGCCGCGAGCACATCGGGCCTGAATATAGCGGGGGGTGAACGAGGTTAGTGGAAGATACGCCACAGGGAAGGGAGGGAAAGGGCACACCAGTTGTGCATAACACCTATGTCCCGACCACGAAATACGACGTAGGCCGCAGGTTTCCCGCCACGGCGCTTAGATTTGCGCACTGCGCGAACGTGGGAGGTGGGAGAAGCTTGCACGGCAGAGGCAGCCTCGGACCTGCAAATGTCGGTGCTGGAAGTGATGAGATAAAACGGGGACGCACCACTCAGTGGAATAGGTGGGGCCTGGGGAAGAGCCAACCTCATACACAGTCGGCGATCCAGCGGGAATTTGGGGCGTGAGGGGCACTGCGCGAGTGACTTCTGGCACGGCCGAGTAGCGGGGCGGCGGGGTGGAAGGAGACCGTGCGCGCGGGGGTCGAGGCTGGGTCGGAGTTACATGTGTGCGGGAGACGGGACGACGACGGCGGGGTATCTCATCCTCTAGGTCGAGGTTGGCAATGATCTCGTCGAGATCGTAAACGGGGACAGGGCCATCGTCTTGCGCCATGAGAGTTGAGTAGAGATGCTGCAGGATAGCCGAGAGATAAGGTGATGCGAAGGAGCGGACAACGCGTGCAATGGTGCAATGGTACAGTTAGCGTACGAGTATGGCGCCGCCCGCAAAAGCTAGCAAGCCGGCTTTCCTCGCCGCTGCAGCAGCCATGGCTGACGAGGGGTTTGACACCGAGCGATGGGTGGGGTGTTGGCCATTTCCGACGAATGCAAACAACGCCTGGAATCCTAATCAGGCATTCATCACGATGTACGGCAGCGACAATCAAACATGGAATAAAAAACATGGGATAAAATCATGGAATAGATATTAGGACGCTGGAGTATCTACCGATGCGGCGGCGTGCTCGTACATTCGAACAACCCACCTGGAGAAAAGTGTTGAATTAAGGTGGAGGCAATAGATTGAAAAGGTCGAGCTCACCGGCGAACCAGCTCGTCAATGTGAGCCCAATCGGTGGGGAGGACGTCGACAATGGGCAGCGTGTGATTGGAGATCCCGGCTGCGGGCGAAGGCAGTGGGTGTTTCACTACCCAAAGGTTTCCGCGGCACGTCTGATGCTTCCGCTCCGGAGGCAGGAGGGCGGCAACCGCCCGGTTAGGGGCCAAGAAAAAATCGAAGTCGTCAATATCTTCGTGATGCGGACAAGTGGTGAGGATCGTGAAGGAGAAGCCGGGCACCGCAGGGTGCTTGACATGGGGCTTGAGGCAAATGCTGCAGCCAGCCGGGCTGCAGTCGACGTAGCCGCGAAGGAGTCCGGGCTCCGCCAAAGTGGCGTGGTTGCGGTCCATCAACCACTCGGCAGTCTGGCGGAGCGGCGTTCCCCAGGGGTAGAGGAAAACAATTTTTGGGATCCACTGTGCAGTAAGTTAGAAATCAAGGTCTTGTAAAAAAATTAGGGCGGTCGCACTATGATGGGAGACATGCAAGGAGGGCGGAGAGAAGAAGGAGGGGGATTCAGGGTCGAGGCAACTTGTTTAAGGGTCACTCGGGCGGAATCACGCGCGCACAGGAATCGATTAAGAAGCAACTAAATACGCGAGACATATGTGGACAACAAGTAAAGAGGATTAAGGAGGAGGCGTTCTATTAGAAATGTGGGTGATCGATTAGGATAAACCACTAACCTAGACATTGGGGGCGACCTCGACAGTCGGCACAATCACGACCCAATTACCCTCCAGAGCAAGATTGAAAGCGCGAAGGGCGGCGGCCTGGGTGCTGTAGGCCTTGTGCGCGGCGGCCGAGATCCGCATGATCGCAACTTGTTCGAGGGCGTGCACGTTGGTAACTCCAATGTACCGCCCCTTGGTGACCGCGTACCAAGTGTCGTCGGTGTCGGTGGTGGCGAGCAGGGGGGAGGACGGGACCACGGAGAACAAGGGCCCCGCAACCCAGGGGCCGCATGAGCGGATTTGCGGCGACGGCGAGGTGGGGGAAGCTGATTAAGAGGACATTAGAGCCACACAGCGCCGGAGGGGGAAAAACTTGCCGGAGGACGCCTCAGAATTTGTGTCGACGGCAGTCATAGCTTTGTGAGATGAGGGAGAAGGAAGAAAGCTGGGGGGTGAAGGGCAGATGGAGCTGATCGAGATCAAGAGGCCGGATGGAGTAGGCAGTGGATCTGCAGGGCGTTGCTTTTGTTTTTCTTGTTTGGTGCTTCTCTTGATTCGGACTTGCTGTTTTCCTCCGCGCGCCAACTCGAATACTTTAAACTCTCGAAAAACCCAGTGAATTGGTGAGGTACTCCGAACAAAGGAGAGCCAGGCCAGACGCTAACAGTTGTCGTAGATATGGCGCGTGGAAGACGAACTTGGAAGCGGAAGGCGAAAGCCGAGCGAAACAGCCTCAAGATGTGGGCTGACGGCGCGCGCGACGGGCTGCTCCGCCCGCACATAGAGCCGTACGCCGACGCTTTGGAGAGAGGCTGGCGGGCAGAGCGGGACTACCTGCAGAACGTCTGCAATGAGTATCACACCTGCATCTCTTGGCGACTATCAGACCACGAAGAGCCCGAGGTACCACTGCCCGTCTACGATCCACTCGCTCCGCCTACTTTTGAACAACTGTCCGATGAAGAGGCGGACGCGAAGCACAAAAGGGTCAACGACCTAAACATGGTGAGTGACGCACGTGACATGTGACTCAACGCGTTCTCATGGCCACCTCAGCGCATCCGCCGCTGGCTAAAATACCGCGCTCGTTCTCTTCGGCGGGGTTTTGCAACCAAGGCCTCACTTCATGACAACCCATTCTCCGTCCTTCTGGCTAAGCTCTCCGGGCTGACGGCACCTCCAAAAGCTCGACAAGGGTTTCAGCAGTACATGCATGAGCCGTACGACGCCAAAATATCGTCTCTGGTCGCTGAGCGCTGGGCGAAAGCATCTATCAACCCTGATGGTAGCGCCAACACGAAGAGCCCCGATGCGCCGTTTCGCTGCGCAATCGCTCGAGAACTTTTCAAGACTTTGCCCGAGGAACAACAGCAGGCGATCCGCGACCGTGCAGTAGAGGAAGCTAAGGAGCGCAAGCGGCTCTACGCAAAGGGTATGAAGGACGGACCTTCCAAATCGCCGGAGGCCAGGCAAAAGTGAGTGAGCGTAAGACATAATGAGCTTGGATGCTGATTTCGCCTGGCCAGATGCATCGATAAACTGGGCCGCTTTGTGGCACCTATCATCAAAGGGTTGCAGGAGTATACGGGTCTGCAGGGCTTCCTCGTGATGGGCGGGCCCATCCCGAGGTATGGCGGTGAATTGGGGACGATACAGTGAGCATCTCATATATTCGAGTTACATGGCATCTAATATGAGTCCGTGATACAGTCTGTCTGTGGGCTCGAATCTCGCTACCGTGCCAACGCCGTTCCCAAGCTGGGATAAAGGTCGCTGGGCGCGCGACGTGGTGGGTTTTTTCAAGGAGTATCTCGCTACAGCGTACAGTGAGTAGACTATTCGGTGAATAATTCCACGCTGACGCATGGGGCAGCTACCCAACAGTGCTCGGAGGCTGCGCTACCTGGACCAGCTCCTGTGACGGGGCTGTACAAGTTCGACGACGACTCAGACAAGGGGGATTACTCGGACTCTGACGACACGTCGTCCTCGTCCAGCTCCAGCTCCAGTTCCAGCTCGGACTCGGAGAGCGACACCGACACGGGGAGCGATGGTGAGAAGAAGAAGAAGAAGAAGAAACAGAAGAAAAAAGAGGCGCGGAAAGAGAAGAAGAAGATAGAGGCGCAGAAGAAAAAGGACGGGAAAGCTGAGAAGAGGAAGCACCTCGACACTGAGACGGGGGGGAGCGCAGCCAAGAAAGCGAAGACGAGCGGGGCGGCGGGGACTGAGGCGGTGGCGGCAAAGGCGGCAGCAAAGGCGGCGGCGGAAGCTTTGGAGATACGCCGAGCCGGGGACAGGGAGCGGCAATCCAACATCGAGAGGAACAAGCGGATCTTGGAGGAGCTGAACCTCAAACAGGCGGCGTCTTTGGAGGCGATGGGAATCAAATCGCGCAAGCCAGCGGCGTCGAAGAAGACAAATGTCAAACGGGTGGCAACAGCGTCGGCCCCCCGACGGCGGTCGACACGTCTCGGCACGACGGGTGGTGCAGGAGATGGAGATGAGGCGGACAATGAAGACGAGAGGGGCAACGGGGCGGGCGATGATGACGAAGGTGACAACCACCTCGGGACCACAGACGTCGACATGGACGGAGACAGCTCCGCGCAACGCCTCAATGCGCAGGGCAGCGACACCGACATGCCGCCCATCCCCGACGCCAGCACCGCGCCGCCTCCGCCGCCCTCGACGCTCAACGCGCAGGGCAGCGACACCGACATGCCGCCCATCCCCGACGCCAGCACCGCGCCGCCTCCGCCGCCCTCGACGCTCAACGCGCAGGGCAGCGACACCGACATGCCGCCCATCCCCGACGCCAGCACCGCGCCGCCTCCGCCGCCCTCGACGCTCAATGCGCAGGGCAGCGACACCCCCATGCCGCCCCACCCCAAGCCAAAGCCAAAGCCAGCGTACAAGGGTGCGGTTGGCAGCGGCGCGCTCGCTACCGCGGGATCGCCGACGCTGGGTGGCCCGACCCT
Source organism: Mycena vitilis (assembly GCA_029203975.1). Lineage (NCBI taxonomy): Eukaryota > Fungi > Basidiomycota > Agaricomycetes > Agaricales > Mycenaceae > Mycena > Mycena vitilis. The sequence goes on from JARGYF010000017.1 coordinate 16,879, forward strand.
GGGAAACCCAGCGTTGGAGGTATCGCAGTCGGCGACCGCAGCCACGAGCGTTATCGCACCAACGAGCAAAGTTGCTAGGGTGGCGTTGGGAGAGGTGGCAGGTGCTGGGGCGGTGACGCGAGCGGGCGCGATCGACGATACGCCGGCCTGGATGCTGCATGCGTTTGGGGAGCTGACGCGTGAGCCGATCGGGCAGCTTTTCGCGACGCTGGTGACGGCCTGGGTCGAGCTGGAACGAAGCTATTCCTTTGCCTTTGGAACCGCTACGTTGAAGGCGACGCACCGACCTGCGGAGGTTAAGAAGTGGATCGCGGATGCGCGCGGCAAAACGCTGGCTGTCGTCCCAATCACCAACATGGGGAAGTTCGTGGAGAGCTGGTGGAAGTGGTGGACGGTGTTGCAGCCTTCGTGGCGCGGCTCTGCGCGAGGGCAACGCGAAGGTCTGCCAGCGGCGGCGCCGGACGCCGATTGGAGCCAGCTGGTGGTGCCCGGCCAGAACGGACTGCTCACGGTGATGGCGACACTTTATTGGTGGGGATGCGCGGAAAAAGGGACGGGGATGGCGGAGAGATCACAAGGGTGGGAGGAAGCGGCGAGGGACGTTCTGTCTGTTTTGAATGGTCTAAGACATCGTAGCAAGTAGCTTGGACTATTCGCGATACCATTCACTACAGATTGTACTTATAGTAGCTTAATCTATTGGCGTTTGAGTTGGGGAAGATTGGAATTGAGGTAAAGACTTGGTGCTCACGTGGTAATTCTGACTTAGAGAAAATTATGAGGACGAGCAAAACTTAAGGAGTCAGAGAGGTTTATAGGATGCGCAAGTGGGGCGAAAGAAGAAATATTAATGTAATTGAAAGATAGGTCAGTACAGTAAGTATATTATAGTGCTAGGAGAGAGGGCTAGGGAAAACAAAGTGGGCGGCCAGGCGGCGGCATCGTCGAGAACGGGGAAGTGGGAAGGGTAGAGAGACAAGAAAGACGTGGAGATGTGTCGGCAAGCAAGCGGCGGGGGGGGGGGGGCGCTAGTGAGCGGGGGGCAGGCGGCGGGTGCAAGCAAGCGGTGGGCAGGCGGCGGGTGCAAAAGCGGCGGGCGGGCGGGCGGGCGGGCGCAAGTGAGCGGGGAGGGGGGGCGGCCAATGGGAGTAAAGGATAAGGGGGCGCAAGAGGAGGGGGAGTGGACGGTATCCCGCCAGCAAGGGCGGGAGGGGCGGGGAGCGGCGGCGGGGAGCAGGAAGGCCGGGTGAATCAAACAAGACCAACGTGAACTGCCGAGGCCAGCCGGAATAATAAGGCCAACAAGAGGCTGTGTAATGGTGCGGGCCAAAAAAAAGGGGCCCCAATTTGTAGCCGAAATGGGGGGCCAGAAACAAGCGTAAAAAAAAGGCCGAAAGGGGCTGGTAAGGGAGCCGGCAAGCCCATTTTACCCCCCGGCAGCAGGGGGAATAAAAAAGAACATATACATGACAGGAGCCAGGCACCTGGCTGTGTTCAGCCATAGTGCAATCACATACCCCTGGCTGTGTCCACGGTATTTTAGCTTTATATTACAGCTACGGCTCGTGTACTTGAGGCGCGAGGGCCATGACCTCAAAATTGTCCAGTCTCGTCGCCCCTCCAAACCGCGGGCGGTTGGTGACCGCGCCGAGCGGGAGACGGTGCTCGTAGTACAACTTGCTCGGGGTTCCGAATTCCTGCTTTTCAGGGACCGATGTCGACGTCATGGGCGGGCTCGGGGGTCTTGAGGATGGACTCATGGAGGGGAGGGAGCGAGCAGAGGGAGGCAGTGACAACCGCGCTGAAAAGTTCCGGTCCAGTGCGCTCGGCAGGCTCGGACTCGGGAATCAACCTCGGGGACAGCGGCGGGGACGAGAACGGAAACGACCATGGCCACGGGTCGATAAGTGACAGGAATATAAAGAGGGGCGCGAGAAATACGAACCGTTGAGGGGGCCTCGACTATCCGCAGACTCAATATCGGTAGCAACATCTGCGAGGAAAGAATGAGTTATCATTAGACGAATGAAAGAACGGCACTCACCAGCACCAACGTTGGTCGAAGCTCCTTCCACATCGTCTACCTTGACACCAGGCCGAGAAAACAGAGCCAGGAACCGTGGGACGGCGTCTCCGAAGAACGCTACAAGGAAAGTGATGGTCTGGTCTGGGAGACCGTAAACATCTTCGTCTTGATGCGGTGGTGGGGTGGGTTGGGTTGGTTGTGGTGGTGAGAGGAAGAGAGAGTGCGCTGAGTGGCTGACGCGCCCTCTGCGTTTCTATTCGACGAGTGCCTGACCACAACCAATTCAGGGGACACCGATCGATCCAGCACGAGAAATCGGGGACAAGAATCGAGTCGATGCATGTGTACAGCGCCAAAACCCAGAGCTTGTAGCAGAAACCTATAGTATTCGAATCGGTCCAGTCTGAATTTCACTGGGTAGTTTCAAAGCCGCAACGCAGGGCATCCTTGTTAACCCAATGCAGCGGCTCAGTAGACTCTTGACTCTTGAGTACCGGATTCCAAGAAATCGCGCAGGAGGACCTCGATCCATCTTTTTTTAGCAACCCGACGAAGCCGAAAACAAAACAAAATCCGGGACCATACAGGAAAAACCTGGAGCCAATGAACCGAGCTATGGCATTATATATGCATGTTGTCCTGAGGACTCCCGAGTGCCGAGTTATATGAGGGTACTGAGGCAGCAAAACACGATCTTGTCTTCAGCCGCCGTTGAGCGTCAACTTGAAGTTGAGCACATCTAACAAGCCCCGGGTAAAAGGAGTATCTCTTGGAGACGCCAGAGATTTTGTTGACTTCCTCTAGCGTCGCCGGGCTTCGTCACCGTGTATTTGTTGCCGTTCCCGCGATTGCAATAAAGCGCAGTGGGGGCGGTAGTCAAGGATGATATGGTCACTCCCGTCACATCTCTTTTCTTTACACCACCACACTACTGCTAGCCATGGCCGAAACGACACCAGAAGAGGTCCCTAAACCAACCCCAGAGGCTGAGCCGGTGAAAGTGGAGGCAACACCTACGCCGCCGGAGACTGCAGAGACCACAACTGAAGTTCCCGCTGTGGAGACGGTGATTGCGTCTGCACCGACTCCAGCGCCTGCCCCAGTGCCCGCTGCAGCGGAATCACACGCACATATACCGTCGGAAGCAACATCCGCACCAACAGAGCCTGCCCCAGCTGCCGCCCCCCCGCGAGAACGCGAACTCGTTGCCGATCCCCGACTCAGCGTCCTGCGCGCCATGTTCCCCGACTTTGACGATTCTCTGCTGTGCGCACTACTCTCCTGCATTCTTATTCCATATAAATGCTGACTGGTACTGGTACGGACAGCCAATCGGTGCTAGACTCGGTGCAAGGCAACACGGACCGTGCGATCGACGCGCTGCTCGGGATGAGCGAGCAGCCGCCCGCACAACAACAGGCGCCACAGACGCAGGAGGACCTCGACGAGCAGCTGGCGCGCACGCTGATGCTCGAGGACGAGCGCCAAGAGCATGTCTGGGGCGTGCAGCAGCAGCCGCAGCAGGGTCAACGACCGCAGGCGCCGGGACAAGAATCGACCGCCGCCGGCCAGGACAAGGATACGATGCAGGAGTTCCAGGAGCAGTTTAACAAGTTTGCCGAGAGTGAGTTCGCGTCCATATCTCAGTCGTCCATTTTCGGGCTTCAATTGGCTATATATCCGTGTACTGCGAGCTGTATCTTCCCTCGCGAGGCGGCAGCCTTTTTTCTGTTCCGGTCGGCGGAACCAGGTGCGGCATTAAGCCCGCAAACGAGGATCAGCGCAGGGACGGGCGAGGCGGAGTACTTGAGGCGCGAGGGCCATGACCTCAAAATTGTCCAGTCTCGTCGCCCCTCCAAACCGCGGGCGGTTGGTGACCGCGCCGAGCGGGAGACGGTGCTCGTAGTACAACTTGCTCGGGGTTCCGAATTCCTGCTTTTCAGGGACCGATGTCGACGTCATGGGCGGGCTCGGGGGTCTTGAGGATGGACTCATGGAGGGGAGGGAGCGAGCAGAGGGAGGCAGTGACGACCGCGCTGAAAAGTTCCGGTCCAGTGCGCTCGGCAGGCTCGGACTCGGGAATCGACCTCGGGGACAGCGGCGGGGACGAGAACGGAAACGACCATGGCCACGCGTCGATAAGTGACAGGAATATAAAGAGGGGCGCGAGAAATACGAACCGTTGAGGGGGCCTCGACTATCCGCAGACTCAATATCGGTAGCAACATCTGCGAGGAAAGAATGAGTTATCATTAGACGAATGAAAGAACGGCACTCACCAGCACCAACGTTGGTCGAAGCTCCTTCCACATCGTCTACCTTGACACCAGGCCGAGAAAACAGAGCCAGGAACCGTGGGACGGCGTCTCCGAAGAACGCTACAAGGAAAGTGATGGTCTGGTCTGGGAGACCGTAAACATCTTCGTCTTGATGCGGTGGTGGGGTGGGTTGGGTTGGTTGTGGTGGTGAGAGGAAGAGAGAGTGCGCTGAGTGGCTGACGCGCCCTCTGCGTTTCTTTTCGACGATATATCCGTGTACTGCGAGCTGTATCTTCCCTCGCGAGGCGGCAGCCTTTTTTCTGTTCCGGTCGGCGGAACCAGGTGCGGCATTAAGCCCGCAAACGAGGATCAGCGCAGGGACGGGCGAGGCGGTGTACTTGAGGCGCGAGGGCCATGACCTCAAAATCGTCCAGTCTCGTCGCCCCTCCAAACCGCGGGCGGTTGGTGACCGCACCGAGCGGGAGACGGTGCTCGTAGTACAACTTGCTCGGGGTTCCGAATTCCTGCTTTTCAGGGACCGATGTCGACGTCATGGGCGGGCTCGGGGGTCTTGAGGATGGACTCATGGAGGGGAGGGAGCGAGCAGAGGGAGGCAGTGACAACCGCGCTGAAAAGTTCCGGTCCAGTGCGCTCGGCAGGCTCGGACTCGGGAATCAACCTCGGGGACAGCGGCGGGGACGAGAACGGAAACGACCATGGCCACGGGTCGATAAGTGACAGGAATATAAAGAGGGGCGCGAGAAATACGAACCGTTGAGGGGGCCTCGACTATCCGCAGACTCAATATCGGTAGCAACATCTGCGAGGAAAGAATGAGTTATCATTAGACGAATGAAAGAACGGCACTCACCAGCACCAACGTTGGTCGAAGCTCCTTCCACATCGTCTACCTTGACACCAGGCCGAGAAAACAGAGCCAGGAACCGTGGGACGGCGTCTCCGAAGAACGCTACAAGGAAAGTGATGGTCTGGTCTGGGAGACCGTAAACATCTTCGTCTTGATGCGGTGGTGGGGTGGGTTGGGTTGGTTGTGGTGGTGAGAGGAAGAGAGAGTGCGCTGAGTGGCTGACGCGCCCTCTGCGTTTCTATTCGACGAGTGCCTGACCACAACCAATTCAGGGGACACCGATCGATCCAGCACGAGAAATCGGGGACAAGAATCGAGTCGATGCATGTGTACAGCGCCAAAACCCAGAGCTTGTAGCAGAAACCTATAGTATTCGAATCGGTCCAGTCTGAATTTCACTGGGTAGTTTCAAAGCCGCAACGCAGGGCATCCTTGTTAACCCAATGCAGCGGCTCAGTAGACTCTTGACTCTTGAGTACCGGATTCCAAGAAATCGCGCAGGAGGACCTCGATCCATCTTTTTTTAGCAACCCGACGAAGCCGAAAACAAAACAAAATCCGGGACCATACAGGAAAAACCTGGAGCCGATGAACCGAGCTATGGCATTATATATGCATGTTGTCCTGAGGACTCCCGAGTGCCGAGTTATATGAGGGTACTGAGGCAGCAAAACACGATCTTGTCTTCAGCCGCCGTTGAGCGTCAACTTGAAGTTGAGCACATCTAACAAGCCCCGGGTAAAAGGAGTATCTCTTGGAGACACCAGAGATTTTGTTGACTTCCTCTAGCGTCGCCGGGCTTCGTCACCGTGTATTTGTTGCCGTTCCCGCGATTGCAATAAAGCGCAGTGGGGGCGGTAGTCAAGGATGATACGGTCACTCCCGTCACATCTCTTTTCTTTACACCACCACACTACTGCTAGCCATGGCCGAAACGACACCAGAAGAGGTCCCTAAACCAACCCCAGAGGCTGAGCCGGTGAAAGTGGAGGCAACACCTACGCCGCCGGAGACTGCAGAGACCACAACTGAAGTTCCCGCTGTGGAGACGGTGATTGCGTCTGCACCGACTCCAGCGCCTGCCCCAGTGCCCGCTGCAGCGGAATCACACGCACATATACCGTCGGAAGCAACATCCGCACCAACAGAGCCTGCCCCAGCTGCCGCCCCCCCGCGAGAACGCGAACTCGTTGCCGATCCCCGACTCAGCGTCCTGCGCGCCATGTTCCCCGACTTTGACGATTCTCTGCTGTGCGCACTACTCTCCTGCATTCTTATTCCATATAAATGCTGACTGGTACTGGTACGGACAGCCAATCGGTGCTAGACTCGGTGCAAGGCAACACGGACCGTGCGATCGACGCGCTGCTCGGGATGAGCGAGCAGCCGCCCGCACAACAACAGGCGCCACAGACGCAGGAGGACCTCGACGAGCAGCTGGCGCGCACGCTGATGCTCGAGGACGAGCGCCAAGAGCATGTCTGGGGCGTGCAGCAGCAGCCGCAGCAGGGTCAACGACCGCAGGCGCCGGGACAAGAATCGACCGCCGCCGGCCAGGACAAGGATACGATGCAGGAGTTCCAGGAGCAGTTTAACAAGTTTGCCGAGAGTGAGTTCGCGTCCATATCTCAGTCGTCCATTTTCGGGCTTCAATTGGCTATATATCCGTGTACTGCGAGCTGTATCTTCCCTCGCGAGGCGGCAGCCTTTTTTCTGTTCCGGTCGGCGGAACCAGGTGCGGCATTAAGCCCGCAAACGAGGATCAGCGCAGGGACGGGCGAGGCGGAGTACTTGAGGCGCGAGGGCCATGACCTCAAAATCGTCCAGTCTCGTCGCCCCTCCAAACCGCGGGCGGTTGGTGACCGCGCCGAGCGGGAGACGGTGCTCGTAGTACAACTTGCTCGGGGTTCCGAATTCCTGCTTTTCAGGGACCGATGTCGACGTCATGGGCGGGCTCGGGGGTCTTGAGGATGGACTCATGGAGGGGAGGGAGCGAGCAGAGGGAGGCAGTGACAACCGCGCTGAAAAGTTCCGGTCCAGTGCGCTCGGCAGGCTCGGACTCGGGAATCAACCTCGGGGACAGCGGCGGGGACGAGAACGGAAACGACCATGGCCACGGGTCGATAAGTGACAGGAATATAAAGAGGGGCGCGAGAAATACGAACCGTTGAGGGGGCCTCGACTATCCGCAGACTCAATATCGGTAGCAACATCTGCGAGGAAAGAATGAGTTATCATTAGACGAATGAAAGAACGGCACTCACCAGCACCAACGTTGGTCGAAGCTCCTTCCACATCGTCTACCTTGACACCAGGCCGAGAAAACAGAGCCAGGAACCGTGGGACGGCGTCTCCGAAGAACGCTACAAGGAAAGTGATGGTCTGGTCTGGGAGACCGTAAACATCTTCGTCTTGATGCGGTGGTGGGGTGGGTTGGGTTGGTTGTGGTGGTGAGAGGAAGAGAGAGTGCGCTGAGTGGCTGACGCGCCCTCTGCGTTTCTATTCGACGAGTGCCTGACCACAACCAATTCAGGGGACACCGATCGATCCAGCACGAGAAATCGGGGACAAGAATCGAGTCGATGCATGTGTACAGCGCCAAAACCCAGAGCTTGTAGCAGAAACCTATAGTATTCGAATCGGTCCAGTCTGAATTTCACTGGGTAGTTTCAAAGCCGCAACGCAGGGCATCCTTGTTAACCCAATGCAGCGGCTCAGTAGACTCTTGACTCTTGAGTACCGGATTCCAAGAAATCGCGCAGGAGGACCTCGATCCATCTTTTTTTAGCAACCCGACGAAGCCGAAAACAAAACAAAATCCGGGACCATACAGGAAAAACCTGGAGCCAATGAACCGAGCTATGGCATTATATATGCATGTTGTCCTGAGGACTCCCGAGTGCCGAGTTATATGAGGGTACTGAGGCAGCAAAACACGATCTTGTCTTCAGCCGCCGTTGAGCGTCAACTTGAAGTTGAGCACATCTAACAAGCCCCGGGTAAAAGGAGTATCTCTTGGAGACGCCAGAGATTTTGTTGACTTCCTCTAGCGTCGCCGGGCTTCGTCACCGTGTATTTGTTGCCGTTCCCGCGATTGCAATAAAGCGCAGTGGGGGCGGTAGTCAAGGATGATACGGTCACTCCCGTCACATCTCTTTTCTTTACAACCACCACACTACTGCTAGCCATGGCCGAAACGACACCAGAAGAGGTCCCTAAACCAACCCCAGAGGCTGAGCCGGTGAAAGTGGAGGCAACACCTACGCCGCCGGAGACTGCAGAGACCACAACTGAAGTTCCCGCTGTGGAGACGGCGATTGCGTCTGCACCGACTCCAGCGCCTGCCCAGTGCCCGCTGCAGCGGAATCACACGCACATATACCGTCGGAAGCAACATCCGCACCAACAGAGCCTGCCCCAGCTGCCGCCCCCCCGCGAGAACGCGAACTCGTTGCCGATCCCCGACTCAGCGTCCTGCGCGCCATGTTCCCCGACTTTGACGATTCTCTGCTGTGCGCACTACTCTCCTGCATTCTTATTCCATATAAATGCTGACTGGTACTGGTACGGACAGCCAATCGGTGCTAGACTCGGTGCAAGGCAACACGGACCGTGCGATCGACGCGCTGCTCGGGATGAGCGAGCAGCCGCCCGCACAACAACAGGCGCCACAGACGCAGGAGGACCTCGACGAGCAGCTGGCGCGCACGCTGATGCTCGAGGACGAGCGCCAAGAGCATGTCTGGGGCGTGCAGCAGCAGCCGCAGCAGGGTCAACGACCGCAGGCGCCGGGACAAGAATCGACCGCCGCCGGCCAGGACAAGGATACGATGCAGGAGTTCCAGGAGCAGTTTAACAAGTTTGCCGAGAGTGAGTTCGCGTCCATATCTCAGTCGTCCATTTTCGGGCTTCAATTGGCTATATATCCGTGTACTGCGAGCTGTATCTTCCCTCGCGAGGCGGCAGCCTTTTTCTGTTCCGGTCGGCGGAACCAGGTGCGGCATTAAGCCCGCAAACGAGGATCAGCGCAGGGACGGGCGAGGCGGAGTACTTGAGGCGCGAGGGCCATGACCTCAAAATCGTCCAGTCTCGTCGCCCCTCCAAACCGCGGGCGGTTGGTGACCGCGCCGAGCGGGAGACGGTGCTCGTAGTACAACTTGCTCGGGGTTCCGAATTCCTGCTTTTCAGGGACCGATGTCGACGTCATGGGCGGGCTCGGGGGTCTTGAGGATGGACTCATGGAGGGGAGGGAGCGAGCAGAGGGAGGCAGTGACGACCGCGCTGAAAAGTTCCGGTCCAGTGCGCTCGGCAGGCTCGGACTCGGGAATCGACCTCGGGGACAGCGGCGGGGACGAGAACGGAAACGACCATGGCCACGCGTCGATAAGTGACAGGAATATAAAGAGGGGCGCGAGAAATACGAACCGTTGAGGGGGCCTCGACTATCCGCAGACTCAATATCGGTAGCAACATCTGCGAGGAAAGAATGAGTTATCATTAGACGAATGAAAGAACGGCACTCACCAGCACCAACGTTGGTCGAAGCTCCTTCCACATCGTCTACCTTGACACCAGGCCGAGAAAACAGAGCCAGGAACCGTGGGACGGCGTCTCCGAAGAACGCTACAAGGAAAGTGATGGTCTGGTCTGGGAGACCGTAAACATCTTCGTCTTGATGCGGTGGTGGGGTGGGTTGGGTTGGTTGTGGTGGTGAGAGGAAGAGAGAGTGCGCTGAGTGGCTGACGCGCCCTCTGCGTTTCTTTTCGACGATATATCCGTGTACTGCGAGCTGTATCTTCCCTCGCGAGGCGGCAGCCTTTTTTCTGTTCCGGTCGGCGGAACCAGGTGCGGCATTAAGCCCGCAAACGAGGATCAGCGCAGGGACGGGCGAGGCGGTGTACTTGAGGCGCGAGGGCCATGACCTCAAAATCGTCCAGTCTCGTCGCCCCTCCAAACCGCGGGCGGTTGGTGACCGCACCGAGCGGGAGACGGTGCTCGTAGTACAACTTGCTCGGGGTTCCGAATTCCTGCTTTTCAGGGACCGATGTCGACGTCATGGGCGGGCTCGGGGGTCTTGAGGATGGACTCATGGAGGGGAGGGAGCGAGCAGAGGGAGGCAGTGACAACCGCGCTGAAAAGTTCCGGTCCAGTGCGCTCGGCAGGCTCGGACTCGGGAATCAACCTCGGGGACAGCGGCGGGGACGAGAACGGAAACGACCATGGCCACGGGTCGATAAGTGACAGGAATATAAAGAGGGGCGCGAGAAATACGAACCGTTGAGGGGGCCTCGACTATCCGCAGACTCAATATCGGTAGCAACATCTGCGAGGAAAGAATGAGTTATCATTAGACGAATGAAAGAACGGCACTCACCAGCACCAACGTTGGTCGAAGCTCCTTCCACATCGTCTACCTTGACACCAGGCCGAGAAAACAGAGCCAGGAACCGTGGGACGGCGTCTCCGAAGAACGCTACAAGGAAAGTGATGGTCTGGTCTGGGAGACCGTAAACATCTTCGTCTTGATGCGGTGGTGGGGTGGGTTGGGTTGGTTGTGGTGGTGAGAGGAAGAGAGAGTGCGCTGAGTGGCTGACGCGCCCTCTGCGTTTCTATTCGACGAGTGCCTGACCACAACCAATTCAGGGGACACCGATCGATCCAGCACGAGAAATCGGGGACAAGAATCGAGTCGATGCATGTGTACAGCGCCAAAACCCAGAGCTTGTAGCAGAAACCTATAGTATTCGAATCGGTCCAGTCTGAATTTCACTGGGTAGTTTCAAAGCCGCAACGCAGGGCATCCTTGTTAACCCAATGCAGCGGCTCAGTAGACTCTTGACTCTTGAGTACCGGATTCCAAGAAATCGCGCAGGAGGACCTCGATCCATCTTTTTTTAGCAACCCGACGAAGCCGAAAACAAAACAAAATCCGGGACCATACAGGAAAAACCTGGAGCCGATGAACCGAGCTATGGCATTATATATGCATGTTGTCCTGAGGACTCCCGAGTGCCGAGTTATATGAGGGTACTGAGGCAGCAAAACACGATCTTTCTTCAGCCGCCGTTGAGCGTCAACTTGAAGTTGAGCACATCTAACAAGCCCCGGTAAAAGGAGTATCTCTTGGAGACACCAGAGATTTTGTTGACTTCCTCTAGCGTCGCCGGGCTTCGTCACCGTGTATTTGTTGCCGTTCCCGCGATTGCAATAAAGCGGCAGTGGGGGCGGTAGTCAAGGATGATACGGTCACTCCCGTCACATCTCTTTTCTTTACACCACCACACTACTGCTAGCCATGGCCGAAACGACACCAGAAGAGGTCCCTAAACCAACCCCAGAGGCTGAGCCGGTGAAAGTGGAGGCAACACCTACGCCGCCGGAGACTGCAGAGACCACAACTGAAGTTCCCGCTGTGGAGACGGTGATTGCGTCTGCACCGACTCCAGCGCCTGCCCCAGTGCCCGCTGCAGCGGAATCACACGCACATATACCGTCGGAAGCAACATCCGCACCAACAGAGCCTGCCCCAGCTGCCGCCCCCCCGCGAGAACGCGAACTCGTTGCCGATCCCCGACTCAGCGTCCTGCGCGCCATGTTCCCCGACTTTGACGATTCTCTGCTGTGCGCACTACTCTCCTGCATTCTTATTCCATATAAATGCTGACTGGTACTGGTACGGACAGCCAATCGGTGCTAGACTCGGTGCAAGGCAACACGGACCGTGCGATCGACGCGCTGCTCGGGATGAGCGAGCAGCCGCCCGCACAACAACAGGCGCCACAGACGCAGGAGGACCTCGACGAGCAGCTGGCGCGCACGCTGATGCTCGAGGACGAGCGCCAAGAGCATGTCTGGGGCGTGCAGCAGCAGCCGCAGCAGGGTCAACGACCGCAGGCGCCGGGACAAGAATCGACCGCCGCCGGCCAGGACAAGGATACGATGCAGGAGTTCCAGGAGCAGTTTAACAAGTTTGCCGAGAGTGAGTTCGCGTCCATATCTCAGTCGTCCATTTTCGGGCTTCAATTGGCTATATATCCGTGTACTGCGAGCTGTATCTTCCCTCGCGAGGCGGCAGCCTTTTTCTGTTCCGGTCGGCGGAACCAGGTGCGGCATTAAGCCCGCAAACGAGGATCAGCGCAGGGACGGGCGAGGCGGAGTACTTGAGGCGCGAGGGCCATGACCTCAAAATTGTCCAGTCTCGTCGCCCCTCCAAACCGCGGGCGGTTGGTGACCGCGCCGAGCGGGAGACGGTGCTCGTAGTACAACTTGCTCGGGGTTCCGAATTCCTGCTTTTCAGGGACCGATGTCGACGTCATGGGCGGGCTCGGGGGTCTTGAGGATGGACTCATGGAGGGGAGGGAGCGAGCAGAGGGAGGCAGTGACGACCGCGCTGAAAAGTTTCCGGTCCAGTGCGCTCGGCAGGCTCGGACTCGGGAATCGACCTCGGGGACAGCGGCGGGGACGAGAACGGAAACGACCATGGCCACGCGTCGATAAGTGACAGGAATATAAAGAGGGGCGCGAGAAATACGAACCGTTGAGGGGGCCTCGACTATCCGCAGACTCAATATCGGTAGCAACATCTGCGAGGAAAGAATGAGTTATCATTAGACGAATGAAAGAACGGCACTCACCAGCACCAACGTTGGTCGAAGCTCCTTCCACATCGTCTACCTTGACACCAGGCCGAGAAAACAGAGCCAGGAACCGTGGGACGGCGTCTCCGAAGAACGCTACAAGGAAAGTGATGGTCTGGTCTGGGAGACCGTAAACATCTTCGTCTTGATGCGGTGGTGGGGTGGGTTGGGTTGGTTGTGGTGGTGAGAGGAAGAGAGAGTGCGCTGAGTGGCTGACGCGCCCTCTGCGTTTCTTTTCGACGATATATCCGTGTACTGCGAGCTGTATCTTCCCTCGCGAGGCGGCAGCCTTTTTTCTGTTCCGGTCGGCGGAACCAGGTGCGGCATTAAGCCCGCAACGAGGATCAGCGCAGGGACGGGCGAGGCGGTGTACTTGAGGCGCGAGGGCCATGACCTCAAAATCGTCCAGTCTCGTCGCCCCTCCAAACCGCGGGCGGTTGGTGACCGCACCGAGCGGGAGACGGTGCTCGTAGTACAACTTGCTCGGGTTCCGAATTCCTGCTTTTCAGGGACCGATGTCGACGTCATGGGCGGGCTCGGGGGTCTTGAGGATGGACTCATGGAGGGGAGGGAGCGAGCAGAGGGAGGCAGTGACAACCGCGCTGAAAAGTTCCGGTCCAGTGCGCTCGGCAGGCTCGGACTCGGGAATCAACCTCGGGGACAGCGGCGGGGACGAGAACGGAAACGACCATGGCCACGGGTCGATAAGTGACAGGAATATAAAGAGGGGCGCGAGAAATACGAACCGTTGAGGGGCCTCGACTATCCGCAGACTCAATATCGGTAGCAACATCTGCGAGGAAAGAATGAGTTATCATTAGACGAATGAAAGAACGGCACTCACCAGCACCAACGTTGGTCGAAGCTCCTTCCACATCGTCTACCTTGACACCAGGCCGAGAAAACAGAGCCAGGAACCGTGGGACGGCGTCTCCGAAGAACGCTACAAGGAAAGTGATGGTCTGGTCTGGGAGACCGTAAACATCTTCGTCTTGATGCGGTGGTGGGGTGGGTTGGGTTGGTTGTGGTGGTGAGAGGAAGAGAGAGTGCGCTGAGTGGCTGACGCGCCCTCTGCGTTTCTATTCGACGAGTGCCTGACCACAACCAATTCAGGGGACACCGATCGATCCAGCACGAGAAATCGGGGACAAGAATCGAGTCGATGCATGTGTACAGCGCCAAAACCCAGAGCTTGTAGCAGAAACCTATAGTATTCGAATCGGTCCAGTCTGAATTTCACTGGGTAGTTTCAAAGCCGCAACGCAGGGCATCCTTGTTAACCCAATGCAGCGGCTCAGTAGACTCTTGACTCTTGAGTACCGGATTCCAAGAAATCGCGCAGGAGGACCTCGATCCATCTTTTTTTAGCAACCCGACGAAGCCGAAAACAAAACAAAATCCGGGACCATACAGGAAAAACCTGGAGCCGATGAACCGAGCTATGGCATTATATATGCATGTTGTCCTGAGGACTCCCGAGTGCCGAGTTATATGAGGGTACTGAGGCAGCAAAACACGATCTTGTCTTCAGCCGCCGTTGAGCGTCAACTTGAAGTTGAGCACATCTAACAAGCCCCGGGTAAAAGGAGTATCTCTTGGAGACACCAGAGATTTTGTTGACTTCCTCTAGCGTCGCCGGGCTTCGTCACCGTGTATTTGTTGCCGTTCCCGCGATTGCAATAAAGCGCAGTGGGGGCGGTAGTCAAGGATGATACGGTCACTCCCGTCACATCTCTTTTCTTTACACCACCACACTACTGCTAGCCATGGCCGAAACGACACCAGAAGAGGTCCCTAAACCAACCCCAGAGGCTGAGCCGGTGAAAGTGGAGGCAACACCTACGCCGCCGGAGACTGCAGAGACCACAACTGAAGTTCCCGCTGTGGAGACGGTGATTGCGTCTGCACCGACTCCAGCGCCTGCCCCAGTGCCCGCTGCAGCGGAATCACACGCACATATACCGTCGGAAGCAACATCCGCACCAACAGAGCCTGCCCCAGCTGCCGCCCCCCCGCGAGAACGCGAACTCGTTGCCGATCCCCGACTCAGCGTCCTGCGCGCCATGTTCCCCGACTTTGACGATTCTCTGCTGTGCGCACTACTCTCCTGCATTCTTATTCCATATAAATGCTGACTGGTACTGGTACGGACAGCCAATCGGTGCTAGACTCGGTGCAAGGCAACACGGACCGTGCGATCGACGCGCTGCTCGGGATGAGCGAGCAGCCGCCCGCACAACAACAGGCGCCACAGACGCAGGAGGACCTCGACGAGCAGCTGGCGCGCACGCTGATGCTCGAGGACGAGCGCCAAGAGCATGTCTGGGGCGTGCAGCAGCAGCCGCAGCAGGGTCAACGACCGCAGGCGCCGGGACAAGAATCGACCGCCGCCGGCCAGGACAAGGATACGATGCAGGAGTTCCAGGAGCAGTTTAACAAGTTTGCCGAGAGTGAGTTCGCGTCCATATCTCAGTCGTCCATTTTCGGGCTTCAATTGGCTATATATCCGTGTACTGCGAGCTGTATCTTCCCTCGCGAGGCGGCAGCCTTTTTTCTGTTCCGGTCGGCGGAACCAGGTGCGGCATTAAGCCCGCAAACGAGGATCAGCGCAGGGACGGGCGAGGCGGAGTACTTGAGGCGCGAGGGCCATGACCTCAAAATCGTCCAGTCTCGTCGCCCCTCCAAACCGCGGGCGGTTGGTGACCGCGCCGAGCGGGAGACGGTGCTCGTAGTACAACTTGCTCGGGGTTCCGAATTCCTGCTTTTCAGGGACCGATGTCGACGTCATGGGCGGGCTCGGGGGTCTTGAGGATGGACTCATGGAGGGGAGGGAGCGAGCAGAGGGAGGCAGTGACAACCGCGCTGAAAAGTTCCGGTCCAGTGCGCTCGGCAGGCTCGGACTCGGGAATCAACCTCGGGGACAGCGGCGGGGACGAGAACGGAAACGACCATGGCCACGGGTCGATAAGTGACAGGAATATAAAGAGGGGCGCGAGAAATACGAACCGTTGAGGGGGCCTCGACTATCCGCAGACTCAATATCGGTAGCAACATCTGCGAGGAAAGAATGAGTTATCATTAGACGAATGAAAGAACGGCACTCACCAGCACCAACGTTGGTCGAAGCTCCTTCCACATCGTCTACCTTGACACCAGGCCGAGAAAACAGAGCCAGGAACCGTGGGACGGCGTCTCCGAAGAACGCTACAAGGAAAGTGATGGTCTGGTCTGGGAGACCGTAAACATCTTCGTCTTGATGCGGTGGTGGGGTGGGTTGGGTTGGTTGTGGTGGTGAGAGGAAGAGAGAGTGCGCTGAGTGGCTGACGCGCCCTCTGCGTTTCTATTCGACGAGTGCCTGACCACAACCAATTCAGGGGACACCGATCGATCCAGCACGAGAAATCGGGGACAAGAATCGAGTCGATGCATGTGTACAGCGCCAAAACCCAGAGCTTGTAGCAGAAACCTATAGTATTCGAATCGGTCCAGTCTGAATTTCACTGGGTAGTTTCAAAGCCGCAACGCAGGGCATCCTTGTTAACCCAATGCAGCGGCTCAGTAGACTCTTGACTCTTGAGTACCGGATTCCAAGAAATCGCGCAGGAGGACCTCGATCCATCTTTTTTTAGCAACCCGACGAAGCCGAAAACAAAACAAAATCCGGGACCATACAGGAAAAACCTGGAGCCAATGAACCGAGCTATGGCATTATATATGCATGTTGTCCTGAGGACTCCCGAGTGCCGAGTTATATGAGGGTACTGAGGCAGCAAAACACGATCTTGTCTTCAGCCGCCGTTGAGCGTCAACTTGAAGTTGAGCACATCTAACAAGCCCCGGGTAAAAGGAGTATCTCTTGGAGACGCCAGAGATTTTGTTGACTTCCTCTAGCGTCGCCGGGCTTCGTCACCGTGTATTTGTTGCCGTTCCCGCGATTGCAATAAAGCGCAGTGGGGGCGGTAGTCAAGGATGATACGGTCACTCCCGTCACATCTCTTTTCTTTACACCACCACACTACTGCTAGCCATGGCCGAAACGACACCAGAAGAGGTCCCTAAACCAACCCCAGAGGCTGAGCCGGTGAAAGTGGAGGCAACACCTACGCCGCCGGAGACTGCAGAGACCACAACTGAAGTTCCCGCTGTGGAGACGGCGATTGCGTCTGCACCGACTCCAGCGCCTGCCCCAGTGCCCGCTGCAGCGGAATCACACGCACATATACCGTCGGAAGCAACATCCGCACCAACAGAGCCTGCCCCAGCTGCCGCCCCCCCGCGAGAACGCGAACTCGTTGCCGATCCCCGACTCAGCGTCCTGCGCGCCATGTTCCCCGACTTTGACGATTCTCTGCTGTGCGCACTACTCTCCTGCATTCTTATTCCATATAAATGCTGACTGGTACTGGTACGGACAGCCAATCGGTGCTAGACTCGGTGCAAGGCAACACGGACCGTGCGATCGACGCGCTGCTCGGGATGAGCGAGCAGCCGCCCGCACAACAACAGGCGCCACAGACGCAGGAGGACCTCGACGAGCAGCTGGCGCGCACGCTGATGCTCGAGGACGAGCGCCAAGAGCATGTCTGGGGCGTGCAGCAGCAGCCGCAGCAGGGTCAACGACCGCAGGCGCCGGGACAAGAATCGACCGCCGCCGGCCAGGACAAGGATACGATGCAGGAGTTCCAGGAGCAGTTTAACAAGTTTGCCGAGAGTGAGTTCGCGTCCATATCTCAGTCGTCCATTTTCGGGCTTCAATTGGCTATATATCCGTGTACTGCGAGCTGTATCTTCCCTCGCGAGGCGGCAGCCTTTTTTCTGTTCCGGTCGGCGGAACCAGGTGCGGCATTAAGCCCGCAAACGAGGATCAGCGCAGGGACGGGCGAGGCGGAGTACTTGAGGCGCGAGGGCCATGACCTCAAAATCGTCCAGTCTCGTCGCCCCTCCAAACCGCGGGCGGTTGGTGACCGCGCCGAGCGGGAGACGGTGCTCGTAGTACAACTTGCTCGGGGTTCCGAATTCCTGCTTTTCAGGGACCGATGTCGACGTCATGGGCGGGCTCGGGGGTCTTGAGGATGGACTCATGGAGGGGAGGGAGCGAGCAGAGGGAGGCAGTGACGACCGCGCTGAAAAGTTCCGGTCCAGTGCGCTCGGCAGGCTCGGACTCGGGAATCGACCTCGGGGACAGCGGCGGGGACGAGAACGGAAACGACCATGGCCACGCGTCGATAAGTGACAGGAATATAAAGAGGGGCGCGAGAAATACGAACCGTTGAGGGGGCCTCGACTATCCGCAGACTCAATATCGGTAGCAACATCTGCGAGGAAAGAATGAGTTATCATTAGACGAATGAAAGAACGGCACTCACCAGCACCAACGTTGGTCGAAGCTCCTTCCACATCGTCTACCTTGACACCAGGCCGAGAAAACAGAGCCAGGAACCGTGGGACGGCGTCTCCGAAGAACGCTACAAGGAAAGTGATGGTCTGGTCTGGGAGACCGTAAACATCTTCGTCTTGATGCGGTGGTGGGGTGGGTTGGGTTGGTTGTGGTGGTGAGAGGAAGAGAGAGTGCGCTGAGTGGCTGACGCGCCCTCTGCGTTTCTTTTCGACGATATATCCGTGTACTGCGAGCTGTATCTTCCCTCGCGAGGCGGCAGCCTTTTTTCTGTTCCGGTCGGCGGAACCAGGTGCGGCATTAAGCCCGCAAACGAGGATCAGCGCAGGGACGGGCGAGGCGGTGTACTTGAGGCGCGAGGGCCATGACCTCAAAATCGTCCAGTCTCGTCGCCCCTCCAAACCGCGGGCGGTTGGTGACCGCACCGAGCGGGAGACGGTGCTCGTAGTACAACTTGCTCGGGGTTCCGAATTCCTGCTTTTCAGGGACCGATGTCGACGTCATGGGCGGGCTCGGGGGTCTTGAGGATGGACTCATGGAGGGGAGGGAGCGAGCAGAGGGAGGCAGTGACAACCGCGCTGAAAAGTTCCGGTCCAGTGCGCTCGGCAGGCTCGGACTCGGGAATCAACCTCGGGGACAGCGGCGGGGACGAGAACGGAAACGACCATGGCCACGCGTCGATAAGTGACAGGAATATAAAGAGGGGCGCGAGAAATACGAACCGTTGAGGGGGCCTCGACTATCCGCAGACTCAATATCGGTAGCAACATCTGCGAGGAAAGAATGAGTTATCATTAGACGAATGAAAGAACGGCACTCACCAGCACCAACGTTGGTCGAAGCTCCTTCCACATCGTCTACCTTGACACCAGGCCGAGAAAACAGAGCCAGGAACCGTGGGACGGCGTCTCCGAAGAACGCTACAAGGAAAGTGATGGTCTGGTCTGGGAGACCGTAAACATCTTCGTCTTGATGCGGTGGTGGGGTGGGTTGGGTTGGTTGTGGTGGTGAGAGGAAGAGAGAGTGCGCTGAGTGGCTGACGCGCCCTCTGCGTTTCTATTCGACGAGTGCCTGACCACAACCAATTCAGGGGACACCGATCGATCCAGCACGAGAAATCGGGGACAAGAATCGAGTCGATGCATGTGTACAGCGCCAAAACCCAGAGCTTGTAGCAGAAACCTATAGTATTCGAATCGGTCCAGTCTGAATTTCACTGGGTAGTTTCAAAGCCGCAACGCAGGGCATCCTTGTTAACCCAATGCAGCGGCTCAGTAGACTCTTGACTCTTGAGTACCGGATTCCAAGAAATCGCGCAGGAGGACCTCGATCCATCTTTTTTTAGCAACCCGACGAAGCCGAAAACAAAACAAAATCCGGGACCATACAGGAAAAACCTGGAGCCGATGAACCGAGCTATGGCATTATATATGCATGTTGTCCTGAGGACTCCCGAGTGCCGAGTTATATGAGGGTACTGAGGCAGCAAAACACGATCTTGTCTTCAGCCGCCGTTGAGCGTCAACTTGAAGTTGAGCACATCTAACAAGCCCCGGGTAAAAGGAGTATCTCTTGGAGACACCAGAGATTTTGTTGACTTCCTCTAGCGTCGCCGGGCTTCGTCACCGTGTATTTGTTGCCGTTCCCGCGATTGCAATAAAGCGCAGTGGGGGCGGTAGTCAAGGATGATACGGTCACTCCCGTCACATCTCTTTTCTTTACACCACCACACTACTGCTAGCCATGGCCGAAACGACACCAGAAGAGGTCCCTAAACCAACCCCAGAGGCTGAGCCGGTGAAAGTGGAGGCAACACCTACGCCGCCGGAGACTGCAGAGACCACAACTGAAGTTCCCGCTGTGGAGACGGTGATTGCGTCTGCACCGACTCCAGCGCCTGCCCCAGTGCCCGCTGCAGCGGAATCACACGCACATATACCGTCGGAAGCAACATCCGCACCAACAGAGCCTGCCCCAGCTGCCGCCCCCCCCGCGAGAACGCGAACTCGTTGCCGATCCCCGACTCAGCGTCCTGCGCGCCATGTTCCCCGACTTTGACGATTCTCTGCTGTGCGCACTACTCTCCTGCATTCTTATTCCATATAAATGCTGACTGGTACTGGTACGGACAGCCAATCGGTGCTAGACTCGGTGCAAGGCAACACGGACCGTGCGATCGACGCGCTGCTCGGGATGAGCGAGCAGCCGCCCGCACAACAACAGGCGCCACAGACGCAGGAGGACCTCGACGAGCAGCTGGCGCGCACGCTGATGCTCGAGGACGAGCGCCAAGAGCATGTCTGGGGCGTGCAGCAGCAGCCGCAGCAGGGTCAACGACCGCAGGCGCCGGGACAAGAATCGACCGCCGCCGGCCAGGACAAGGATACGATGCAGGAGTTCCAGGAGCAGTTTAACAAGTTTGCCGAGAGTGAGTTCGCGTCCATATCTCAGTCGTCCATTTTCGGGCTTCAATTGGCTATATATCCGTGTACTGCGAGCTGTATCTTCCCTCGCGAGGCGGCAGCCTTTTTTCTGTTCCGGTCGGCGGAACCAGGTGCGGCATTAAGCCCGCAAACGAGGATCAGCGCAGGGACGGGCGAGGCGGAGTACTTGAGGCGCGAGGGCCATGACCTCAAAATCGTCCAGTCTCGTCGCCCCTCCAAACCGCGGGCGGTTGGTGACCGCGCCGAGCGGGAGACGGTGCTCGTAGTACAACTTGCTCGGGGTTCCGAATTCCTGCTTTTCAGGGACCGATGTCGACGTCATGGGCGGGCTCGGGGGTCTTGAGGATGGACTCATGGAGGGGAGGGAGCGAGCAGAGGGAGGCAGTGACGACCGCGCTGAAAAGTTCCGGTCCAGTGCGCTCGGCAGGCTCGGACTCGGGAATCGACCTCGGGGACAGCGGCGGGGACGAGAACGGAAACGACCATGGCCACGCGTCGATAAGTGACAGGAATATAAAGAGGGGCGCGAGAAATACGAACCGTTGAGGGGGCCTCGACTATCCGCAGACTCAATATCGGTAGCAACATCTGCGAGGAAAGAATGAGTTATCATTAGACGAATGAAAGAACGGCACTCACCAGCACCAACGTTGGTCGAAGCTCCTTCCACATCGTCTACCTTGACACCAGGCCGAGAAAACAGAGCCAGGAACCGTGGGACGGCGTCTCCGAAGAACGCTACAAGGAAAGTGATGGTCTGGTCTGGGAGACCGTAAACATCTTCGTCTTGATGCGGTGGTGGGGTGGGTTGGGTTGGTTGTGGTGGTGAGAGGAAGAGAGAGTGCGCTGAGTGGCTGACGCGCCCTCTGCGTTTCTTTTCGACGATATATCCGTGTACTGCGAGCTGTATCTTCCCTCGCGAGGCGGCAGCCTTTTTTCTGTTCCGGTCGGCGGAACCAGGTGCGGCATTAAGCCCGCAAACGAGGATCAGCGCAGGGACGGGCGAGGCGGTGTACTTGAGGCGCGAGGGCCATGACCTCAAAATCGTCCAGTCTCGTCGCCCCTCCAAACCGCGGGCGGTTGGTGACCGCACCGAGCGGGAGACGGTGCTCGTAGTACAACTTGCTCGGGGTTCCGAATTCCTGCTTTTCAGGGACCGATGTCGACGTCATGGGCGGGCTCGGGGGTCTTGAGGATGGACTCATGGAGGGGAGGGAGCGAGCAGAGGGAGGCAGTGACAACCGCGCTGAAAAGTTCCGGTCCAGTGCGCTCGGCAGGCTCGGACTCGGGAATCAACCTCGGGGACAGCGGCGGGGACGAGAACGGAAACGACCATGGCCACGGGTCGATAAGTGACAGGAATATAAAGAGGGGCGCGAGAAATACGAACCGTTGAGGGGGCCTCGACTATCCGCAGACTCAATATCGGTAGCAACATCTGCGAGGAAAGAATGAGTTATCATTAGACGAATGAAAGAACGGCACTCACCAGCACCAACGTTGGTCGAAGCTCCTTCCACATCGTCTACCTTGACACCAGGCCGAGAAAACAGAGCCAGGAACCGTGGGACGGCGTCTCCGAAGAACGCTACAAGGAAAGTGATGGTCTGGTCTGGGAGACCGTAAACATCTTCGTCTTGATGCGGTGGTGGGGTGGGTTGGGTTGGTTGTGGTGGTGAGAGGAAGAGAGAGTGCGCTGAGTGGCTGACGCGCCCTCTGCGTTTCTATTCGACGAGTGCCTGACCACAACCAATTCAGGGGACACCGATCGATCCAGCACGAGAAATCGGGGACAAGAATCGAGTCGATGCATGTGTACAGCGCCAAAACCCAGAGCTTGTAGCAGAAACCTATAGTATTCGAATCGGTCCAGTCTGAATTTCACTGGGTAGTTTCAAAGCCGCAACGCAGGGCATCCTTGTTAACCCAATGCAGCGGCTCAGTAGACTCTTGACTCTTGAGTACCGGATTCCAAGAAATCGCGCAGGAGGACCTCGATCCATCTTTTTTTAGCAACCCGACGAAGCCGAAAACAAAACAAAATCCGGGACCATACAGGAAAAACCTGGAGCCGATGAACCGAGCTATGGCATTATATATGCATGTTGTCCTGAGGACTCCCGAGTGCCGAGTTATATGAGGGTACTGAGGCAGCAAAACACGATCTTGTCTTCAGCCGCCGTTGAGCGTCAACTTGAAGTTGAGCACATCTAACAAGCCCCGGGTAAAAGGAGTATCTCTTGGAGACACCAGAGATTTTGTTGACTTCCTCTAGCGTCGCCGGGCTTCGTCACCGTGTATTTGTTGCCGTTCCCGCGATTGCAATAAAGCGCAGTGGGGGCGGTAGTCAAGGATGATACGGTCACTCCCGTCACATCTCTTTTCTTTACACCACCACACTACTGCTAGCCATGGCCGAAACGACACCAGAAGAGGTCCCTAAACCAACCCCAGAGGCTGAGCCGGTGAAAGTGGAGGCAACACCTACGCCGCCGGAGACTGCAGAGACCACAACTGAAGTTCCCGCTGTGGAGACGGTGATTGCGTCTGCACCGACTCCAGCGCCTGCCCCAGTGCCCGCTGCAGCGGAATCACACGCACATATACCGTCGGAAGCAACATCCGCACCAACAGAGCCTGCCCCAGCTGCCGCCCCCCCCGCGAGAACGCGAACTCGTTGCCGATCCCCGACTCAGCGTCCTGCGCGCCATGTTCCCCGACTTTGACGATTCTCTGCTGTGCGCACTACTCTCCTGCATTCTTATTCCATATAAATGCTGACTGGTACTGGTACGGACAGCCAATCGGTGCTAGACTCGGTGCAAGGCAACACGGACCGTGCGATCGACGCGCTGCTCGGGATGAGCGAGCAGCCGCCCGCACAACAACAGGCGCCACAGACGCAGGAGGACCTCGACGAGCAGCTGGCGCGCACGCTGATGCTCGAGGACGAGCGCCAAGAGCATGTCTGGGGCGTGCAGCAGCAGCCGCAGCAGGGTCAACGACCGCAGGCGCCGGGACAAGAATCGACCGCCGCCGGCCAGGACAAGGATACGATGCAGGAGTTCCAGGAGCAGTTTAACAAGTTTGCCGAGAGTGAGTTCGCGTCCATATCTCAGTCGTCCATTTTCGGGCTTCAATTGGCTATATATCCGTGTACTGCGAGCTGTATCTTCCCTCGCGAGGCGGCAGCCTTTTTTCTGTTCCGGTCGGCGGAACCATGTGCGGCATTAAGCCCGCAAACGAGGATCAGCGCAGGGACGGGCGAGGCGGAGTACTTGAGGCGCGAGGGCCATGACCTCAAAATCGTCCAGTCTCGTCGCCCCTCCAAACCGCGGGCGGTTGGTGACCGCGCCGAGCGGGAGACGGTGCTCGTAGTACAACTTGCTCGGGGTTCCGAATTCCTGCTTTTCAGGGACCGATGTCGACGTCATGGGCGGGCTCGGGGGTCTTGAGGATGGACTCATGGAGGGGAGGGAGCGAGCAGAGGGAGGCAGTGACAACCGCGCTGAAAAGTTCCGGTCCAGTGCGCTCGGCAGGCTCGGACTCGGGAATCAAC
The DNA here is from genome assembly GCA_029203975.1 of Mycena vitilis. Classification (NCBI taxonomy): domain Eukaryota; kingdom Fungi; phylum Basidiomycota; class Agaricomycetes; order Agaricales; family Mycenaceae; genus Mycena; species Mycena vitilis. The sequence continues at coordinate 41,066 of JARGYF010000017.1, forward strand.
CTCGGGGACAGCGGCGGGGACGAGAACGGAAACGACCATGGCCACGGGTCGATAAGTGACAGGAATATAAAGAGGGGCGCGAGAAATACGAACCGTTGAGGGGGCCTCGACTATCCGCAGACTCAATATCGGTAGCAACATCTGCGAGGAAAGAATGAGTTATCATTAGACGAATGAAAGAACGGCACTCACCAGCACCAACGTTGGTCGAAGCTCCTTCCACATCGTCTACCTTGACACCAGGCCGAGAAAACAGAGCCAGGAACCGTGGGACGGCGTCTCCGAAGAACGCTACAAGGAAAGTGATGGTCTGGTCTGGGAGACCGTAAACATCTTCGTCTTGATGCGGTGGTGGGGTGGGTTGGGTTGGTTGTGGTGGTGAGAGGAAGAGAGAGTGCGCTGAGTGGCTGACGCGCCCTCTGCGTTTCTATTCGACGAGTGCCTGACCACAACCAATTCAGGGGACACCGATCGATCCAGCACGAGAAATCGGGGACAAGAATCGAGTCGATGCATGTGTACAGCGCCAAAACCCAGAGCTTGTAGCAGAAACCTATAGTATTCGAATCGGTCCAGTCTGAATTTCACTGGGTAGTTTCAAAGCCGCAACGCAGGGCATCCTTGTTAACCCAATGCAGCGGCTCAGTAGACTCTTGACTCTTGAGTACCGGATTCCAAGAAATCGCGCAGGAGGACCTCGATCCATCTTTTTTTAGCAACCCGACGAAGCCGAAAACAAAACAAAATCCGGGACCATACAGGAAAAACCTGGAGCCAATGAACCGAGCTATGGCATTATATATGCATGTTGTCCTGAGGAGAGCCGTAGCAGTAATATATAGACTAAATGGCCTGGCTGTAGCCAGGGGGCACATTTGTCTATTTGCCTGGCTGTAGCCAGGCGCCTGCGTAGGCCTCAAACCAGGTCTTTTGGCCTTTTTGCGGGGCCGTTTGGGCCGCTTTTCCCGGCCCTTTTCTTGCCTTTTTGGGGCCCTCCGGCGGCTATTTGCATCGTATTTGGGTCCTGGTGCCATCAATATCCCTTCCACATCAAATAATGCCAGGGATCGTTCCCATCACTTCCTTGCCGCCGCCGCCGCTCCTCCTTTGCCCTTGTTTACCTTCCTCGCATCTGTTCTGTAGCCGCTTGGTGATGTTTGCCTTTTCCCTCCCCTCTGCCCTCCTCCTCCCCCCTATTCCTCCCCTCACACCGGTTTCTCTCCCCTTCAACCTTCCCTTCTCATCATGTTTGCTTCCTTCCGGCTCCTTTCCTTTTTTTCCTCCTTTTCTTTTCACATATTTTCCCGACAAATTTTTCTGTTGCCCCAGCCCATCCTCCCTGTACCTGTAGCTGTTTTTGTACCTAGCGTTGAATCCTAATGAACATCTTGAACGTTCAGAACCTTATCTTTTATCGCATCATCAAGTGATGTAATCCCATCGCGTTTGGCTCACACAAGTCCACACCACTCTCAATTCAAAGTCCAAATCCAATTCAAAGTCCAAATCATTTTCCACAAATTTTTCTAAGACCCATATTCCACTCCTTACTCCCTCCTTTCATTCTCAACTCAAACCAATCATCATTTCTCTAGAATAAATAATACATGGGGGTGGAGAGAGAGATCAAGTCCGATGATAGTGTACAGAAAATAACGCGCACAGCAGAATCACACGAGCAGAATCACACGGCACACAGCACAATCCAGAAAGCGTGGCATCAGGAAGACGAGGGCAGCAAGACGAAGGGCCGGAAGACGACGGCGAAGCACTGTTTCAAGTCCCTCCGTCTCGCGCGGCGTGCTCCACGGCGAGGAGGCCGGTCAGCATCCACTTCACTTCCTCCACTGCCTCCGCCCACGACTCCGAGTCTCCCAATTTTCCCTTCGCCGCCAAAGCCCTCCCCCACCAGTACAGCGTGGCGACGAAATTCAAAGCGCCGTTGGGCCCAGGGAAACGCATTGGGCCCCAGTTCGTCTCAGTCGGCTCCGGGTAGTTGTCGCGAAGAAACCTCTCCCCGCGCTCTGGATCCTTCACGCGCCAACCCGGCTGGAACCCCGACCACCAATGCCACCAGCCCGCATCGAATGCCTTTACGTCGTCGATAGGTGGCCCCACCCCATTCCCCAACGTCCCCTTTCCTCCACGCCCGCGTCCGACCCCCACCCACTTGTCTATTGCGGAGGGCCGGTTTGCGCCCTTGCCGTTCCAGGCAGGCGGCTTCCCCGTCTTCCTCTCGTAGCCGTACGCGCGCTCCAAGCCCGCCCATACGCCCAGCACCGCATTGTACTCCCCACCCAGATTTTCCGCCGACACTTCCCCATACACCTCTGCCAGCCACGTATTGTTGTCCGCGGGGCATAAAGAAGGAATCCCCCCGTCGTCGACGCTAACGTCTCCGGATGGCGGAACGGAGTTGGGCGGCGGCTCGGTTCCAGACACGGATCCCGTCGAATCGTTGCTCTCGAGCCCCAGCAGCTTGGCTGCAGCTGACGGAATCCCCCCGTCGTCGACGCTAACGTCTCCGGATGGCGGAACGGAGTTGGGCGGCGGCTCGGTTCCAGACACGGATCCCGTCGAATCGTTGCTCTCGAGCCCCAGCAGCTTGGCTGCAGCTGACGACGGTGGGGGTTGCAAAGATATCGCCCCCAGCTGCGACGACAACACATCGTCCCGGAAGAACGGTCGGAACTGCGAAGACGGCAGGGGCGATGAAGGCGACGCGGGCGGCTCCTGCTGCTGCTGCGACAAAGGGGGCGGCCGCAGCAGCATCTCCTGCGGCTGCGACGAAGGCGGCTGCGACGAAGGCGGCTCGGATAAGGGGGGCGGGGGCAGGGGAGACGAAGCGGGCGGGTGCGGCGCCTGTGAGACCGGCGGCGGCGGCGGCGGCATCTCCTGCTGCTCATGCTGCTCATGCTGCTGCTGCTGCTGCTCCTGCGACGAAAGGGCTGGCGGTGGCTGCTGTTGCCGCGGCTTTGCGCGCGGCTTTGGCCTGGGGCGCGACGGTGCCGTCTCCTGCTCCTGCGAAGGCAGCGGGGGCGCATCCGGCATATTCACGTCATCTGATATTGTGGTGAGTAGAAGGTATTTCACCGAAAACTCAAGACTTACCAGCTTCTGTCTCGGTCTCCCCCAACGTTCCTGTGAGCCGCTCAGACCGACGAATCACAACCGACAGCTGCGGCTTCGCCTTGCTGCTTCTCTTCGGTTTCGCCGCTCCCTGGCGACTGGACTGCGCCTGCTCCAGCTCCCTCGCGTATTCTGGATGTGCCAGCATATACTGGCGGTTCAGCTCCTCGAGCGCCGCCTTGTTCCGCGCTATGTTCGCGGAGCGCTCTTCCTGCATCGTTGGTATGTGCGGCGCGAGCGTGTGGGGGTCGTCGGCGTCGGCGTCGCTGTCGTTGTCGTCGTCTTCCTCCTCCTCCTCCCTGCCCGTCCTCTTCGAACCGCTCGCAACGGCGCGTTTCTTCGCGTGGCCCCTCTCTGGCTCCGTCTCCTCCACGCGCTTTCTCTTCTTGCCCCCCTTGCTTGACGCCGCCACCTCCTTCCCCTTCCCCTTGTTCTCCTTCTCCGCCGCCTTCTTCGTCTTTTTCGTGTTCTTGGCGACGAGCTTCCCTCTCAACTGGCGCACATCCTCCTCAAGCTCCGTCTCGACGTCGCTGTCAGACTCCGTGTCGTCCGACTCTCCGTCCGAGTCGTCTGAGTCGTCCAGACCATCAAAATCGAGGTGATCTTCCACGTTGTGTACCGCATCTTTTGGCATTGTATATCTAGCTTTCGCCAGGGGGTCCTCGTCGGGCAGGGCCGCTTCTGCACACATAGCGGGCGCTGTCAAGAAACGAATAAGTAATATGAAAAGAAAAAAAGGAATAGATTGGACGAACTGAACGCTGTGCGCAAATACTCCTTCATGAATTCAAGCACGTCACGATTGAAGCGCGCCCTTGCCCAATGGGCAAAGTGACACGGGTTTCCCCCCAGATTGCGGCCATGGGATACCCTGTATTTACCGTGTTAGACAATATTTTGGAATAGACGAGGAGGGCGGCATACGTTACCGTGCGGATCTCACCACCGAACTGCGGGATAGGACCTCCAAAGATAACGACCCCGTGCAGCCCCGTGAACTCTGCGACGCCTCTCAAAATTGCAGACATGAAACCGCCGAGGTTGTCTATGCATCTGAGTGCGTTGTATTAATTTCTGTGTTTTGTGCGCCGTTGACAAAGCCAATAAAAACATACCTCTGACGGTCGGCGGGGGCTTTCGATGGGGGACCCTTCATCGCAGCAAAGTACGCATCTCTAGCTCCCTTGGCGTCCTCTTGTGCCCGTCGACGCAGCGCAGCCTGGTCCTCCGCTGACAATTCGCCGTATAACTCGCGCGCGACCTTCGCCCGGAAGGGAGCATCAGGCGCCTTCTTGCGTAGCGTCACCCCGTCGTCGCCTACACATGAAGCTGCCCAACGGGCTTGCACAGCTGGTCCAATTTCGTCGTCGTACGACTCGTGCATGTACTGTTGGAAGGCTTGGCGAGCTTTCGGAGGCGAGTTGATTCCAGCGAGCTTCGCCAGTAGTATAGCCCAAGGATCCCGCGTTCGATCCATGGAGACAGGTTTTTGCAGTCGACGAGCGCGGTACTTGAGCCACCGACCAATGCGCTGTGAGGAAAGGAGAAGCTGAGTCACGGGGTGCGCGCCCACACACATCAAGCCGACTTACCGCATTCATCTGCTCGACATGCAGCCTCTTCCTCGTTGTTTCACCTTCGTCCAGCTCCTCGAGTACCGGCGCCGCAAACTTGTCGTAGTCGGGCAGGGGGCAATCAGGCTCCTCGTCGTCCGCCAGTCTCCAAGATATTCGCGCGTGGAATTCGTTGCACACGTCTTGGACGTAGTCGCGCTCTGCGCGCCAACCGCGCTCGAGCGCGTCAGTGTACGCAGGGATGTGTGGCTTCAGGATTGTTTCCCGCGCGCCTTCAGCCCAGAGTCGAAGATTCCGACGGTCCTTCTTCGCCATACGCTTCGGCTTCGACGTCCGCTTCTTTCTAGTGGGCATGGTGTTGACGTATGAGGATTACAACCCTAGCTCGAAGGGCAATGTGAGTACTGTGAAGCAGGACGCACACCTTGAACCGCTCACCAATAAGTATTTTCTTCAAGCGCAGGCAGGTCGACACTGAACAGATTGGTCGGGACGTGGAAATCGCAGAGATTGGTCGGGATCACAAACCAAACACAGTCACGCTGCTCCTCTTGGTACACACCTCGTCAGCTCCCCATTCGTCAGTTCAGTTGTCCAGATCCTTGTGGAAGACACAAGGAAAACATATAAAAACCCTCACGTCTTTTTCCCAGGTTTCATATTCTCTCCCAACCCACAATGACCCACCACACGCGCTCCGCTGCCCCTCCCGCCCTTCCCCTCAGCCCCCAAATGGCTGGATACGCGGCGCCTCTCAGTAAGAATCTCTATACTACGCCCCTCATATCCTGACCGCCTTTTTTCTTTGCAGTGATGGCTGTTATGCTCGTCCCCTTCCCGCTCATGGGCATGGGAGGTTTCCTCACCCTCCCTTCGGCTGCTCCTCCTTCCTTTGCACCCTCCGTTGCCCCAGTGCCCGAGTCGGCCTCCGCCAAGTCTTCTGCCCCGGCCCCGCCGGCGGCTGCACCCACTGCCCCTCCGGCTCCCGCTCCTCGCAATCCTGGTGCCGGGCTGCCTGGTCCTCTCGTTGCTCTCCTGCGCGACGAGTCGGGCCCTTTCCTCGCCAACGAGGTCTTTTCTGTTACCCCTCCTGAGCCTCTCACCGCCATCGAGGAAGCAGTTGCCGCCCCCGAGTGGTACGCCATCACTCGCGGCCGCTTCGTTGGCGTCGTCGACCAATTGTAAGTTCTCCCCTCTCTCCTACTTTATTTATTACTTATTTTTTTCCTTCAGCGCACTCTCGGCTGTCGCCATCAGCGGTGTCGCCCACGGGGCGCGCAAGTCATACACCACCCAAGGCCTCGCTCTCGACGCTTTCAATCGGGCCCTCGAGTGGGGTGGCGTGCAAGTCGCCTAAGGTACGCGTTCTTTCCCCTTTTCGTTAGTTCTTCTCGCTAAATGAATCCAACAGCTCCCGGCGCCCGAACCACCGCGCCCGTGTCCAAAAAGTGTGGGTCTATCTTTCTGCCCGCCTCTCTCATTCTGCTAACCAATCCCGATAGCCACACGTAGCTCCGTCGTTGATATTCTTTTTGTTTCGCCTGAATTGATTATGATGCCTTCCTTCCCTCCCCCTGACTCGTGTGAATCAACGCCTCTCCAGCAAATTCCTGCCTCCCTCAAAACAAATAAATGAAATAAACATCAATGTCATCACTCGTCTGCAAGAACGATCTGTAGCCAGGGGCGTTGCTGCAGGACGAACCGAAATAAACGGTCCGAAGATCAACTGGTGCCGTCCATGTTGCCATCACTCGTTCGCAAGAACGACCTGTAGCCAGGACCGTTGCTGCAGGTCGAACCACGCCGAATTCAATGGCTCGAAGTCCACTGGTGCCGTCTCCACTGTCCAGGCTCCTTTTTCTCTCACGGGCCCTCCACCACGCCGCCCGAAACCGTGAATTTCAGAATGATTCAGCAAAGCCCCGGCCCCCGCCTAAACCTGTCACAAGCGAACCCTGGTTCTGTAGCCATGGTTTGGCTGTCGGCGGGTCCTGTTTTACCCCGGTTGTCGAATGTCCGGGCCTCCGCCTTCTCCGCCTCTATTCCTTTGCCTACCCATACTCTATCTCTATCTCGCTCGCCTCATCTCGCTCGCCTCTATGTCGCCCGCAAGACCCAGATAATTATTTGGGACCGCGCTTTCCTTCGCACTAGATCAGCAGATCTGTCGCTTCGTGCTCTCGCTTCAACATTGAAACCTGCATGTGAGCTCCTGCTGCCATTCCATCAGACTTCTGATTCTAATTGTGATTCTCTAGATTTAGGGTTCCGTGGACCGCACCGCCAGGCGCGAGGATTCGGACGAGACCCCACGAACAATGACTTCCCCCCTCCCCTCGTCGAGTTGTCCAACGCGAATTCCACCTCACATGCCTCCTCCTGCCCACGATCTCACTCCCGCCGAGATTGCCGCTCTCATCGGCCCCGATAACCACCCCGATCCCCTCTCCGCAGACGAGCTCGATCGCTTGACGGCCCCTCTCACTGACCAGCAGCTCGAGGAGGTTCTCAATCTCGTCGGGCTCGGTACTCTCGCCCGTCAGCTCCCCCCGGCCCTCCTCAAGCTCATGCGTATCGCCAAGCATATTGCGAGTGCGCGTCCTCCCGAGTACGACGACGAGGTGGACGCCGTCACCCGTAATTTCGATCTCGTCGGGTTCGCTTCAGGTATGTATTCTCAGACCATATCTCCCTTTCAAATTGACATTGATTGTTTTTATCTAGCCCTCGGTATCGACGCCGAGCCAGCGACGCCGCCGCCCTCGTCGCCCGCGCCGCCTCAGACGCCTGTCAGGCCGCGTCCGGCACAATCAGCCCCGTCTACCCCCCACACCGCTGTTGCTGGGCGCAGCTACGTCGTCGATTCACCTGCCAAAGTGGGCCGCGCCATCCCCTGGCTGGAGGCCGGGGCGCTCACTCAAGGCGTTCGCGGTGCTTCCGTCCATGCCACCGGCAAGCGTCAGCGCTCTCGCAAGAAGTCGCATGCCTACGTCGTTTTTTACGGCGGCACCATCGACGTGTTCGACAGCTGGGACAAAGTGCAGCCCGCCATCACCGGCCACGGCGTCGCGATCCACTGCGGATTTCCCAGCACGGATGCTGCCCACGCCGCGCTGGCCTACGCTCGCCGCAAAGGCTGGACCGGGGACAGCTCGCCCCCTCCGGATTCTCCCTCGCCCTCGACCACCTACACCGAAAATCCGCTCAATGTGGGCTCCGACGGCTTGTGGTACGTTGTCTGCCGCGGCGTGCAGCCCGGTATCTATAGGTCGCACTTGGAGTGCAGCCTCAACGTTACCGGCGTCAAACGCAACCTGTTCAGCGCCTTTGACACCTTTGAGGAGGCTGAGAGCGCCTTCGCCGGTGTCGTCAAGGCCAAATTGGTCCAGAAAATCCCTCGCGCGCAGCCGTTGTAGACGCCGTAATTAGCCCTGTACTGCCTTACTCGCATTGAATACACGATTGTTGTCCTGCTTTGCATTTCGAGACCGTAAGGAAGAGCTCAAAAGAGCGAGTTCGTCATCCGTGTCACGCATGTAACGCGTGTCACCCTCGACGTCCACGACTTCCCGCTCAACGCCAGTGCCGTTCTAAAATTCGCGAACTGAGCGGCTACAGTCCTTTTGTCATAATGTCCCACATTTCGAAAAAAGCAAGTACCCAGCATTTTTCTTCCCTTTCTAATGGCATGAGGATGACGAACTCCAGAATTGACGGTACATTTCTGTACACATCTTGCGAGGCTATATATGCTGATCACGCATTCTTCTTATATCTAGGCCTTGTATTCACACTTGCTTTGCCCACAACACTCAGAACACTTTCATCTGGTCCATTCTTCGTTCTACATGCGACAATACGACCTGCTGCTGCAGTGCTGCACTACAAACTCCATACGCGACAATTGCCGGGGATGACGAACTCCCTGGCTCACCGCCACCATCACCCCTCTCTCCCTCTCTCCCTCTCCCTTCCTACCCGTATGCCGCGCAAGATTCCATGTCCCGAGGCCGCAGCAGACTCCGCATGGGAATACCGCCAAAGACACCGTGAAGTTGTGAACCAGAGGGCAAGACTGCGGATGCGCGAGTGAGTTGCTGCCAACTTTTTTGCGCTATTGGTCTGTTTTGGCTGACAGCTGGCGTCAGAAAACGAGAGCGTCTCAAGAGCGCGCCGAGCGCAGTGCAGCTGGAATATTCCGTGAGAGCAGCGCTTTACAGGAAGAATTATCTTCAGTAGGTCTTCTCTCAAGTTCATTAGGATCTGGATTAATTTGCGTAAAGGCGGACTAAGAGAGCCGTGCAGAAGCCGCTTCCCAAGCTGACGCCGAAGAAGTCTCCTCCCCACAAGCCGCCGCGCCCAGAGTCGCTGCCGCGTCAAGAGGTCTCTTACCAAGCTCAAAGCTCGTCGAGCAAACGACCCCTCCCACCCAATGTAAAGGGCACCCCGTCGCCGCCGCCTGTACCACGGCCTACCGTTAGCAAGCACTTCACCGTCCCGCCCACCTTCAGGCGTTCCGAGTCCGGTATCATCGGTTGCCACAATGGCATGTTCATCTTTGCTCCTCCGAGTCCACCTCCGCATCCGCACTTTGACGATCTACTGCGTGCGCGGACTCCCGATTCGCCCACGCCGCTGCCCCGCAAGGCGGCTCCCCTGTCGCTTGCAGAAATCGACGCCGGAGACTCGGACGATTCATACAGTGAGGGTGGGTGGGATGGGGACAACGAGTCGGAGCCTAATATTTAGTAGTCTTCTGGTGAAATATATTGATCTTGGCTACCAATGAACATGTCCGCAACAACCTGAGAGGGGAAGACGCGTGTATTTTGAAGTGAGTTGGGGACATGAGGGACGCGTCTTGGGCTGATGGGATCACATTCCAAAACAAGACTCAATGTAAGTCTCGCGCAGCCAGGTAGCAGTAATACTCCTTCGTCTCCCGCACTCATGTCGCACCCCTCGTCTCCCGCACTCATGTGGCTTCAGACTGCTAACCTGCTCGACTGCCGGAATGCACCTTACTGTGGACCATGGTATCTTACAATCTACGGAATGCTTGTGCGCGACTCGTGCGCAGATACGCGTTTTCTGCGTGCTTTGACTAACGAATGACTTCCAGGGATCGGGCTCACGACCAGGTGGCAATTACTTCGGACGAGGAAGAGGAGGACCAGTCGCAATGTCCCGTCTTCAGTGCCGGGAATTTCGAAACCATCGTGAAATATCTGCCGGCGCTTCCCACTCTCCGTAACAAATTCAAGCGCGGCCCCGGCAACAAGAAGCAGCAGACAGGCAACATTTACTACGTTCTGGAGGGGAGCCAGATAATAACAACGGACTCGTGAGTTTGGCTCTCGTGTCTCCAACTCAACTGGCCTTGACACTAACCTCAAACCTCTTTCAGCCTGGAGATCGGAGTCCGCCACCGTCTGAATGGTGACGAGTGGGCGGCTATCCACGTCGCGGACTCACTCGTTGCCGCGCATAGACTGGCGGACTTGTATCGCGACGTAAAACATCTTGGATCCTGATTATCTACTACGATATGCACAGCGAAGGGAATACGGGGAAGGAAATGTACGCAGGAAATGATTGCTAAGTTACAAATGAATGCTTTACCGAACACCGAATCTTGGGGGTTAGGAACAAAAATAACGCAACAAAAAAACCAATGCCCATACAGAGAATCGAACACAGCACTTGCCAAAACTGGCGCCAAGCGCTACGGGCAGCAGAAAACAAAAAATCTATTATTTAAGAAGAGGGCATAATGGCAGTAGCAAAGGGAACCTCTTGTAGACGAAGAATATATAAAGATTTTTCGGAGACTGAGAATGGTATTGGTAGGCGACGAAAACGAGAGACGCAATGGTAGCAAAGAGTATTTAAGTAGCGCGTAAATGAGACAGCAAATCATCAGCTAGTGCTCGGGCACGGTCCCCATGAATGAGGCGTAAGATCCCGCCTCAGGGAGATCACCGTCTACGGGGAACAAGTCCAGCGAACCGCTATGCGCCTCGCGGCGGTGCTCTTCGCGCAAGTTGTGCTGCTCCCTGGTTGCTTTGACGGCGAACTCAAGATCCGACCGGCGGCCGTTGTGGAACCAACGCTCGATGCCGGCGCCGGCCCACTGCAGAAGGGAGTATTGATGCTCGCCTTCCCCGACCTTGACGAACGAGTACCGGATAACGCTGGGTGGCAGGAGGATCGTTGAGCCGGGAGGAAAGGTAATGACGAGACCGAGGTCCCAAAGTATGATATGGCCGCCTCGGTGGTGGGAATACTTGCCGAGCGCGGTGAGAACTGCCCAAGAGCTGCCAGCGTAGCGGTTAGGCGCGCCGCCGGGGGCAGTCTGCCGATGGGGACCGCCGAACTCGAAAGTAGCCGCGGAAAAGACGCTGGCGTCGGAGGGGTAGCTGGCGTCCGGATTGTACTTGAGAAACTCCTCCTTCTGGGCCTTCAATGCCTGGAAGGCGTCGGTGCAATACGTTTCGAGGAGACCTTGAATTCGCATCAATCAACAAATGGCAACACGGCTGCAGAGCCACACTCACGGTTTCCGTACCCCACAAGACGCTTCATCGCCAATGTCGAAAACAACTGGAAGAACACCAGTGCTTGCAACACCAATCCATAGGCCGGCGGTTCGATCTACTTGACGCGTCAGAATTCGCCCAGACGCGCGAATTTATCACGGCTCGTACCCCACGTTCGTTGAAGGTATTCCCGACACCACCGGTGAGATTGGGCGGAACATCGGCCTCCTTCTCTTCTGCAGACTGGCGCAGGCTCAGGAGCGCGATTTCGCAGTCCATGGTAGCAGGGACCGTGACGTCGCGATACCAGCGCCGGTTGCGGGGTCGACCGCCCAAAAGAACGACCAAACTCCCGTCAGCGGCGTAGATGGGGCGCGTCGATCTGCCATTATCACGATGAGTTTCGTTTTACCCCCCAAAAAAAATACTTACCCGCCCCCCCAAGTAATAAGCCTGAAGCGAAACCGCGACTCACTGCCAACGACAGTGCCGAGCTTGTAATTTTTGTTTTCGATCAAAGACGGGTTCATCACTCCTCCACGGGCCACGCGGATGGCCGCGCGACGAAGATCGGCCACCGGGTGGATGATGCGCGCTGCTTCGGATTGCCGGCGGACTTTGCGGAAGCGCTCCTCGCGCTCGGCTGAACGCTTGGCAGCCTTGCGAGCTTTGAGGCGCGCGTCGAAGATCGGGAGGACACCCATGCCGTCGACCTCCTTGTTCGCAAGGCTGGTCAAGGCTGTTTTGCGCGCAGCCGAGTGGGTCGTCGGCTCCACATCCTCCTGGGGTTCCCCAGCGAGGCGATCTCCGGGGTAGGGTTGCGGGGGGTACCTCAGCTCGAGCTCGTCGCGCAGGCGGCCCTCGAAGTTGAACTTGATATGGGGCTCCAAGCCCGCATCACCGTGGTCGAAGCCAGGCATGACATATCTTTCGACGGTGCCGGGGCGGTTGAGTGGGGGGGGGGAGGGTCGGTGAACGAAGCCGGGAGTGGTGAGATTGAGACGAATGGGGTCCATGTTCTGAATGAACAGAATTTTGTTGTTATTTTTTCAGTGCGAGAGGAGGGGGAAGGGGAGGCAAGGCAAGATTGATGGGTTAACGGTATATTGGTGATTTTCAGCGTAGCCAGGCTCTGGCTACAGAGCGTTTCACTCGCTTATTGGTGGGTGATCTCAGATCCAGGGTCTGATGTGCTGGCTGGCTAACCCCGAACGCCAGGAGAAACCAAGCAACGGCACAAACAAGACCATTCGTATAAAAACCTACCGCACCCCGACAGATGGCTCCCCATCCTTCTTCCCCTCCCCCCACCGAACGTCAGTCAAGGGATGTCGGCAGAGAAACAACAGTCGCCACGTAAGTCTTTATTTATTGAGGCCGTTATACCCAGTGTGCTCACTTTTGCATCCTGTAGCCCCGATTACCGTATTCTCTTACAATGTGAGGACAACGCACGTCATCACCGGTCTTCCTCAGTGAGTCGTTTCATCTAATTCACGAATCCAGCTAACCTGCCTTGCAGTGCTCACGAGCAGCAGGTATTGAGCCAGTATCGCTCCCTCTTCCACGAGCAGGAGCAGGAGCACGAGCGCTCCGTCCCGTCGGCGCAGTATGCACCGTGGACTGCGTACGGCGACTTGAACACCACGTACGACATCACCTGCCAGTACCTTCAAAACTTGCACACCATGGAAGTCCGGGGTACCCACACGTATGTGATTTTTCGCGCCTCACGAATCATGGTAGCTAATTCGTCTGCCCTCAGAGACTCGGACGACGACGACAGCATCTTCTCCGTCGACCCGGACATGCCGCCCCTGGACCCCGCGGAATCGTCGTCTCCGAGTGCGCCTGATGTCCCCCAACCTATGGAGCCCGTCGCAGCTGCCGTCGACGAAGGCATGCCGCCCCTGACATCCGCGGTACCGTCGCGCGCTTCTTCTCCCAGTGCACCCATCACGGCTGCCGACGGCGAGACTGCTGTTGACGACGGCACCCCGGACCCCGCACTTCCACCTGTGCCTGCGTGGCATCCATGGAGCAGCCAGGAAGCTTGGCGCCGCTGCTGGGACAGGTACGTTCCACAGTTGCGAGGATGACACTCGAGCTGATCACGATTGACAGACTCAATGACTTTCACGCGGTTTTCGGCGAAAGGGAACTTGGGCCGCCGCCTGGGCTTACAGATGGGGAGGGAGTGGAACGTATGTGGGCGGAGGGAAAGTAAGTCTCTTTCGTCTGCATTGAAACTCGGAGGCTAAAGCATACCTCAGCCCCTTCGGCGACTCCACCCGCCAGATGGGAGAGGGCTTTCGCCGAACAACGTTGGAAGGGACCGGCGACGTTCACACTCTACGTGTAAGTTTGCGTTCTACATCGTCGAGTTTCTGCCTAACTCCTTACTGGGGCAGATTGTCTCCTTGCGCGGTGTTCGTGAGGTCAAGTGCGACTGCACGGATGGTCGGCACACGGTGTATGAGCACAAGCATGCCTTCGCCTTCCGCGGGCGCGACAGCGATCTCATAATCAAAAAGGGGAAGACCAGCCTCATCGTACCCGAGTAGAACCACATTTTTTCCCGTTGAATTACTTGCCTGTGCCTGTTTGGAAAATATTCGATTCTTTTGGTGCCGAGAGATGCCGTATGACGGCTGGCTGTGTTGTGCTGCAACACAGTCACGTGAAGTTTTGTTTCACGTCAACAACTCAGCAACTCTCTTGCGCGCCGTGGTTTAACTGCGTCGCCGCTCGGGCCTAATCTTACATGGGTTCAAACATGATTTCTGTGACAACTGTTACTTGCGTCTTCTCACCTCCCACCACTCCCCCCATTCAATGGCCTCCTTAAACGCGTCCTCCTTTCGCGCACCCAACCGCTCCCAGATGAACGACACGTCGATAGACTACGAATTGCGGCCAGGGGAGACAAGCCACGACATCGGGTTCCACGTCACCACAGACGGCCGTCGAGCAGTCCGGCGAGGTATCAACGTGGGTGTCAAAAAACGTAGAGTCGCGCCCTCCGACCTTGTGGATACCTACGGCGATTGGATGCCTTTGCCTGGTGACGCCGACGACGTACGCGCGGGGATGGACGACACCGAGGGACAGGAGAATCCTTCGGCAACTGGGGAGAAACGGAAAAGATATGAAAGTTCCGTGCGTGTTTTTTTCCCCTTCCTCTCGCTTGTTTTCCCTTGCTCTCGCTGGTCGTGGTTGTCCTGGGTGGCCGTGGGTCGTCCGCGGAAGTGTGTCCGACCCTGGAAATGTGACTGTGGGGGACCCACAGGCAGCACTAGGACAACGCGACAAAGCGGCAGTTTTCTCGCATGTATTCAATGACCATCTAATTACTTGGACAGGATGACCCATTCAATCTGTGGCGTCCTTTGGCACAGCAATTTCTCGATGAACTCGCAAGACGTGAGGGGCTCGGGGACGATCACCAGAAGTGCGCTTGCTGCACTACGCCGTTCCCCAGGAATGCGCGGCGATTTCGCTGCAGAGACTGTGGCGAGTTTTTCCAATGTAAAGACTGTCTGTTATCAAGGCACGCACTCTCACCTTTGCACAAGCCCGAGGTGCTTTTTTCCCCTTGACTAAAAATCAATGTGGCTGACGATACCGTTACAGGAGTGGAAGGGTAGCTACTGGGTTACAGTAACCCTCAAGAGCCTGGACTTCGTGTACCAACTCGGGCACGGGGGCCATCCATGTCCTCACCCGGCGCCCACGACGAGGACAATGGTGGTCATGGACACCGACTTCATCCACACCGTCGAGTATCGATATTGCGCGTGCGACAAATCCGACCACGCGTCCAATCTCAAGCAACTTTTGCGCAACGGGTGGTATCCAGCTACCACAGTGGATCCGGCGACATGCGCGACGTTCGCAGGGCTGGAGCTGTTCCGCCTGTTGAACGTCGTTGGCAATATTAACGTCCACGACTTCGTGGGCACGCTAGAGCGGCTGACGAATGCCACAGAAATGGGCTCGGTGCCGGTGAGTTGCGTAATGTGATATTGGGAGCAACGACTGACGTGTAGTGCCGGACGCTAGGATCGCTACAAGGCATTCGGACGCATGTCGCGTCAGTATGCCTTCCTGAAACGGCTGCTGCGCGCAGGGCGGGCGCACGACCCGGACGGAGTGTGGGCGACGGCAAATGGGGAGTGCGCGGTACTGTGCTGGGCGTGTCCACATGACGGGAAGAATCTGCCGGAGGGCTGGCGCGATGTATCGCCAGAATTTCAGTAAGTTCGGCTTCGCTGCTTAAAGGGAAAAGACCTGACTGAATGGTTTATATAGGTTTTTATACATGCTACTACTCGCGATGGACGCCAATTTCCGTCTTAAAAATCGCATACGCGCTAACGAACACGAGGACCTGCCGCTGGGATCGGGGTGGGGCCACCTCGTGGAGGAGGCACCGTACAAGGAACATCTAAAAGGCTATGTCGCCGAAAAGGATGTAAGCGCGCATCCCTCGCCGATGCTGGACCCCAAACTGACGAAGTACGGATTGTAGGTAAGCACCTGCATCGCTTTTGCAGCGTTGATGCAAAAGGATACTCGCCTTACGACGGGGCTGAGATGCTCGGGTGTAGGGGGCGTGGTGTGCGCTCGCCACGAGCTGGTTCGCCCGCAAGGTGTAGGCGACCTGCAAAAAGGGGAAAGGTACGCGTTTTGTATCGGGCGGCAGGCGATTACTGAACTTATGATAGATATTCAAACATGGATTACATCCTGCTCAGCGCGGTGCTGGGTGTTACGGCGATGTACATCGCGATCTCGTACGACATCGCGTGCCAATGGAAAATTAACCTGCCCGGCCGGCTGGCGGAAATGCCTGAGCATATGCGCTTAAATCTGGTGCTGATCACGCTGCTGTTCGGGCTGCCCGTTCGGCATGCAGCAGCACACGAGAAGAGCTGTCAAGTGGAGAACTCGCTCACCTACGTCGACGGCGTCGGGCGCACGGACGGAGAGGGTATCGAGAGAACCTGGTCTCATCTTAATCCGCTCTCGTGGGCCACGAAGGAAATGCGACCAGGGGCCCGGCACGACGCCATGGAAGACAAGATCGACCACCTGAACTTCGAGAAGAACATCAATCAAGGTAGGCGTTGAGCATATTGCTTATTCGGCAAAGGTTCTAATGTTACATACAGAGACTACGTTACCGCGCAAGCTCATTGTCGCCATCGACGAGCGGGACCGCCAGGTCGCCGCTTTCACAGAGGTGGACCGGACGCTGAAGAAGCAGATAAGGAAGAAGTGGCAGAAGCAGATAGACGAGTGGAACGCGGATAGGTCGAAGCCCAACCCGTACGAGATGGAGGACAGTAAAAAAGGTATGTGGGTGGGCCGCACGCACCTATTTCGACCATGCTAACACGAGGATATCCAGGTGGCCCAAGCGAGGCGGAGATCCGCCTATCGCTCACAAAAGACGAAGCCCAAGAGGCTGCGACGGGACGTGGCAAGCTGCACGGCAGCAGTGTCACCTCGTTTTTGACGGCCGGATTGCAGTTGGAGGAAACTCAGTAGGTTGTCATCTGCTTTCCTCGGTTCATAAGCTGATGTGCCCTCTGTAGACGTCGTATTCGGCTGGAGGCGAAGGGCCGTACGCTGCTTGCCGCAGAACAGAGCCAACGCCTTACCGAGATGCGTCGCGCCTTCTTCAAGAAGCTCGGGCGGTTCCGTAAACTCCAAGAGGTTTACATGTCGGGCGCCGTGCAGGAGCTGGAGGAGGAGGAAGACGCGCGGGACTCGGAGCTCCCACCGCCGCAAGCAGAGGACATCAAGCTGTATCTGCCTTCGGGGCTGCGAGCGGGGGACAGGGAGTCGGGGTGCAGAGCTGGCCTTCCAGAGATGGAGGGGAAATTGCGGGAGGGGCAATGCCGCGACGCGCTCACGAATCTACGAACCCGGCTGCACGCGAAGCGCCATCTCCTGGACCATCGCGACGACGGCAATGTCGCAGGGCAGAGGGCAGCGACCCGATCCTACACGTTGATCGGACGCGTCGGCGAACGCGTGGACGCAGCGGCGGCAAAATACAGACGCGCAAGACTGGCGCTGATCGCACTGCGAGGACGCGAGGCTGGGATAACGTTTCGGGAGCTGAAGGCGGCCGATGTCCAGCTCGACGAGGAGCGAGAGATCGACGCCAAAGCGCGCAGACGACTGGGGGAGATCGGCTCAGGGAGACATCGACGAAAGGGTCCAGCACTGTCGTCGAAAGACAAGCACTTCTCCTGGATTTGGACCGAGGGAGGGGGACCAGGGGAAGACGAGGTAGAGCTCCATGACTGTGAGTATCTCCTTTGATACGGCAAGGCGGGTGGTGTACTGAAACAAACCTTTTTAGCTGTGCGCGTAGAGTGGTCGAAGGCGAAGGCGCGTAAAGAGCGGTGGGAGGAGGAGGTGGAATTACTTCGGGAGGAAATGAAGCGCGTGCTGCGCTTCTTGCGATGGCGCGCGCAGTGGTGGGAGGGACGGCGGACCTCGAGGCGGGAGGGAGTATCGGCGGAGCTGCGCGGGGGGCTGGAAGCGTATGCGGCTCGCCAAGCTGCGGCCGCACGGGAGACGGCGAGACGGTTCAAGAAGAGCTGGGATACGTCGGCCGCAACCGCTGTGCGAATGGCGGTGCGCGACGACACGTTGCTGGCGGCGGGGATGTCCGCTTTTGCAGAGGCTGCGGGCGAGGGCGATGCGGGGGCAGGGAGCGCAGACGCGGCCGCTGCAGGGATGTCCGCTTTTGCAGAGGCTGCGGGGGAGGGCGATGCGGGGGCAGGGAGCGCAGACGCGGCCGCTGCAGACGCATCAATTGCTGCAGACGCGACCACGGACGTGGCTGGAGAATCGTCGCTCGTGCTCGACGTATAGCGTTTCGGAGGGGATGTGACGGGGATGGCACGAGGCGATCATCGGAGGACGAGGGGCAGCTCGTGGGCGGGAGCACGGACGAGGAGAGGGGAAATGTGCATTTTATTACCTTATATGGAATCGGTCCAGTCTGAATTTCACTGGGTAGTTTCAAAGCCGCAACGCAGGGCATCCTTGTTAACCCAATGCAGCGGCTCAGTAGACTCTTGACTCTTGAGTACCGGATTCCAAGAA
Source organism: Mycena vitilis (assembly GCA_029203975.1). Lineage (NCBI taxonomy): Eukaryota > Fungi > Basidiomycota > Agaricomycetes > Agaricales > Mycenaceae > Mycena > Mycena vitilis. The sequence goes on from JARGYF010000017.1 coordinate 59,439, forward strand.
ATCGCGCAGGAGGACCTCGATCCATCTTTTTTTAGCAACCCGACGAAGCCGAAAACAAAACAAAATCCGGGACCATACAGGAAAAACCTGGAGCCGATGAACCGAGCTATGGCATTATATATGCATGTTGTCCTGAGGACTCCCGAGTGCCGAGTTATATGAGGGTACTGAGGCAGCAAAACACGATCTTGTCTTCAGCCGCCGTTGAGCGTCAACTTGAAGTTGAGCACATCTAACAAGCCCCGGGTAAAAGGAGTATCTCTTGGAGACACCAGAGATTTTGTTGACTTCCTCTAGCGTCGCCGGGCTTCGTCACCGTGTATTTGTTGCCGTTCCCGCGATTGCAATAAAGCGCAGTGGGGGCGGTAGTCAAGGATGATACGGTCACTCCCGTCACATCTCTTTTCTTTACACCACCACACTACTGCTAGCCATGGCCGAAACGACACCAGAAGAGGTCCCTAAACCAACCCCAGAGGCTGAGCCGGTGAAAGTGGAGGCAACACCTACGCCGCCGGAGACTGCAGAGACCACAACTGAAGTTCCCGCTGTGGAGACGGTGATTGCGTCTGCACCGACTCCAGCGCCTGCCCCAGTGCCCGCTGCAGCGGAATCACACGCACATATACCGTCGGAAGCAACATCCGCACCAACAGAGCCTGCCCCAGCTGCCGCCCCCCCGCGAGAACGCGAACTCGTTGCCGATCCCCGACTCAGCGTCCTGCGCGCCATGTTCCCCGACTTTGACGATTCTCTGCTGTGCGCACTACTCTCCTGCATTCTTATTCCATATAAATGCTGACTGGTACTGGTACGGACAGCCAATCGGTGCTAGACTCGGTGCAAGGCAACACGGACCGTGCGATCGACGCGCTGCTCGGGATGAGCGAGCAGCCGCCCGCACAACAACAGGCGCCACAGACGCAGGAGGACCTCGACGAGCAGCTGGCGCGCACGCTGATGCTCGAGGACGAGCGCCAAGAGCATGTCTGGGGCGTGCAGCAGCAGCCGCAGCAGGGTCAACGACCGCAGGCGCCGGGACAAGAATCGACCGCCGCCGGCCAGGACAAGGATACGATGCAGGAGTTCCAGGAGCAGTTTAACAAGTTTGCCAAGAGTGAGTTCGCGTCCATATCTCAGTCGTCCATTTTCGGGCTTCAATTGGCTATATATCCGTGTACTGCGAGCTGTATCTTCCCTCGCGAGGCGGCAGCCTTTTTTCTGTTCCGGTCGGCGGAACCAGGTGCGGCATTAAGCCCGCAAACGAGGATCAGCGCAGGGACGGGCGAGGCGGAGTACTTGAGGCGCGAGGGCCATGACCTCAAAATTGTCCAGTCTCGTCGCCCCTCCAAACCGCGGGCGGTTGGTGACCGCGCCGAGCGGGAGACGGTGCTCGTAGTACAACTTGCTCGGGGTTCCGAATTCCTGCTTTTCAGGGACCGATGTCGACGTCATGGGCGGGCTCGGGGGTCTTGAGGATGGACTCATGGAGGGGAGGGAGCGAGCAGAGGGAGGCAGTGACGACCGCGCTGAAAAGTTCCGGTCCAGTGCGCTCGGCAGGCTCGGACTCGGGAATCGACCTCGGGGACAGCGGCGGGGACGAGAACGGAAACGACCATGGCCACGCGTCGATAAGTGACAGGAATATAAAGAGGGGCGCGAGAAATACGAACCGTTGAGGGGGCCTCGACTATCCGCAGACTCAATATTGGTAGCAACATCTGCGAGGAAAGAATGAGTTATCATTAGACGAATGAAAGAACGGCACTCACCAGCACCAACGTTGGTCGAAGCTCCTTCCACATCGTCTACCTTGACACCAGGCCGAGAAAACAGAGCCAGGAACCGTGGGACGGCGTCTCCGAAGAACGCTACAAGGAAAGTGATGGTCTGGTCTGGGAGACCGTAAACATCTTCGTCTTGATGCGGTGGTGGGGTGGGTTGGGTTGGTTGTGGTGGTGAGAGGAAGAGTTCCACATCGTCTACCTTGACACCAGGCCGAGAAAACAGAGCCAGGAACCGTGGGACGGCGTCTCCGAAGAACGCTACAAGGAAAGTGATGGTCTGGTCTGGGAGACCGTAAACATCTTCGTCTTGATGCGGTGGTGGGTGTCAGGGGAACCCCCCTTTCGCACGGCTCCGCCCGCCATCGGCCCCGCTCCGCCGATCGCTCCGGTCCTCCGACTCGGCCGACGTCCTCCGGTCCGCCGAGCCGAGCCGATGCTGCCTGGCATTCGGCATGCGATCATCGGCCTAGCGTGGGAATCCTCAGAGTTTCTTCTCTTCGGATTCCCCTCGCTAGGTGCGTTACTCAATGTCTGTAGCTACTGTTTATTCATCTTCGGATTCCCCTCGCTAGGACTCTTGAGTATTCTCGGGCCTTGAGGTTGCCCTTACAGCAGAAGAAACTCTCTAAGGGATTAACTGGCCAAGATTGCGAAGTTTGGACTCGAAGGCTCGGACGGATACGTCAGCGCCCCTGCCTCTCCCACTTCGAATCTTGCCCCCGCCTCCCCTGTCCCTGCTCTCGACGCCGACATGTCCGACGCTGCCGCTGCACAAGCCGAAGCCCGGATGTCCGCTATTGAGGGTACACTAGAGCGCCTCACCAGGTTGATTGAAAATTCCACCACCCAACGCGCTGTTTCGCCTGCCCCGTCCCTTGCCGCTTCGGCTCCGGACCCGGGTCCACGGCTTTTCGAAAACGTCACCCCCGGAACGAAAACGGTCCTTCGGCCGAACCCTCCGTTCGTCTTCGACGGCGACCGGACCAAGGGCCGGGCGTTCCTTCACGCTGTCCGGTCCTACGCTCGGCTCGTCCCGGAGGCGTTCACGGAGGCCGGAGAACCCTCGGAGGAGAAGGTGGTCAGGTACGCCATGTCCTTCATGGCCACCGACACGGCGCAGCGCTGGGCCGAACGCTACGCCGCCAGAAGCCCCTTCCCATTCCCGACCTGGGACTTGTTCCTGGTCGAGTTCCGCCAGCGCTTCGTCCAGGAGAACGAGCAGGATCACGCCCTGATCAAGCTCGAGTCCCGTGCCTACCACATGGGCAACCGGGACGTCTTCCGGTACACCGACGACTTCGAAGACCTCGTCGACCTCGCCGGCTTCAGTGACCCCATCGTCAAGGTCACGAAGTACCGCACCGGACTCGACCCGGCGATTAACCTCGCCATAACCGGGTCGAGCGACCCTCCTCCGCTCACGGACTACGTCGCGTGGCGCGTCCGGGCCTACCGGCAGTACGAGTCCCAGCTCCGGGCTCGCAATGTCCCCTCCGGCCGCTCCGGTGCACCCTCCGGTCGCACGACGTTCCCGACCGGAAGGCCTCCGGTGTCCTCCGGCCTCGCCTCTGGCCGCGCTGCGGTCCCTGCCGCCGCTCCGCCGACGCGCGCTTCCGCTCCGGCTCTTCCTCCGGGCATCCCGATGGAGGTCGACCGCGCCCGAGCTCGGGGCGTCTCCCGCCGCGCCTGCTTCCGTTGCGGCAACCCCAACCACCTCGCCCGGGACTGCACGACCCCGGCCGACGTCCGGTCGATCGACGTCCTCGACGAGGTGATCCAGCAGCTGAGTGGAGATCTGCTGGAGGAGTTATTGGCGCGGCTCGCCTCGGCCGAGGCCGTAGCCGAACACGCCGCGGCCGTAACCGAGCACGCTGCCACCGTCCCGGAGGATTTTCCCCTCCGCGACGAGTGAGCGGTGCGCCCTCCGTCGCGTCCCCTAACCGTTTCGATGTCCTATGTAATGAGTCCGACAATATATCTCATGCTTTGGTCGAAACGGAAGACGCACCCCCTGACCCGCACGACGCTCCGGTCGTTTCGGTCCGACCCGAGCCGGCTCCGGCTCCGGTCAAGCCTGATCTCCCTTGGGACCGCCTCCGCCGTAAGCCGATATGGGAGCGCAAGCTTCCCAAACGCTTCACCATCGCAGCGGACGCCTCCCCCAACTCCCTCTTCCTTCCGGTCAAGATCGAGTCCGCCGACGACGCCACGAGGCTCTCCGTGTCCGGACTGCTGGACTCCGGAGCGACCAGCGAGTTCATCGACACCGAGTACGTCGCGGCCAACCGGATTCCGGTCCGTAAGCTCTCCCGACCCATTCCGGTTTTCAATGTCGACGGCACTCCCAATGAAGCCGGAGGCATCCGAGAAGTGGCGGACCTCATCCTCCGCTACAAGTCGCACAGTGAGTGCGTCGTGTTCGCTGTCACCCGCCTCGGCAAGCAGAAGCTTATCCTCGGGTTCTCCTGGCTCCGGAAGCACAACTCCGCACCGAGCGGAGGCACGCCGCCACCTCCGCCCGGATTCTCCGCCAGCTCCGAGCCGGTCCGGTCCCCACCATCTGCGCGGTTGACACGGACGAGCGCTCCGGCGAGGACGACGACGAGTTCGACGACGAGGAGCTTCCGGAGCTCTTCCCGGACGACTCCGACGACTCCGACGACGAGGAGGATCCGATCGGAGACGGCGACCGGATCTTCTACACGGCGTTCTCCCCTCCGGAAACCATCCGCGCCACCAGTACCGTTTCCCAGCGGCTGGCCGAAGCACATGCGAAGAACTCCGCGTCCGGTACGGAAGCAATTCCCGAGTGGGCCCGCGAGTTCGACGATGTCTTCAACCGGGAGTCGTTCGACTCGTTGCCGGAGCGCCGTAGCTGGGATCACGCCATCGAGCTCGTCCCGGACTCGAAGCCGGCCAACTGTAAGGTCTACCCCATCTCACCCCTCGAGCAACGTGAGCTCGACGCGTTCATCGAGGAGGGTCTGGCCACCGGCCGAATTCGGCCGTCAAAATCTCCGATGGTGTCTCCGGTCTTCTTCGTCAAGAAGAAGGACGGCGCGCTCCGGTTTGTCCAGGACTACCGGGCTCTCAACGCGATGACCGTGAAGAACCGGTACCCGCTCCCCTTGATCAACGACCTTATTAACCGTTTGAAGGGAGCCCGGTTCTTCACGAAACTCGACATCCGGTGGGGCTTCAACAACATCCGGATCCGGAAGGGCGACGAGTGGAAGGCCGCCTTCCGGACTAACCGAGGGTTGTTCGAACCCCTGGTGATGTACTTCGGCCTGACCAACTCCCCTGCGACCTTCCAGACCATGATGAACGACATCTTCCAGGACCTCATCCTGTCCGGAGACGTCATGGTCTACCTCGACGACATTCTCATCGCGCACTCGGACCTCGGCCGACACCGGGAGGTCGTCCGAGAGGTCCTCCGACGGCTCCGGGAGCACAAGCTCTACCTGCGACCGGAGAAGTGCGAATTCGAGAAGTCATCCATCGAGTACCTCGGCGTGATTATCTCCCACAACCACGTCGAGATGGACCCGGTCAAGGTCGCCGGAGTCACCGCCTGGCCGACCCCCGAGAACAAGAAGGACGTGCAGCAGTTCGTTGGCTTCACCAACTTCTACCGGCGCTTCATCCGGGACTTCTCCGACCTCGCTCGGCCGCTCTTCGACCTGACTCGGAAGGGCCAGGCCTGGGTTTGGGCCGAGAAGGAGGCCGGCGCGTTCCAAGCGCTGAAGGACGCGGTCACCTCCGACCCGGTTCTCATCCTTCCGGACGAGACCCGGATGTACCGCCTCGAAGCCGACAGCTCCGACTTTGCCTCCGGCGCCGTCCTCTCGCAGGAGTCCGACGACGGGAAGTGGCACCCGGTCGCGTTCTTCTCCAAAAGCTTGTCTCCGGTCCAGCGCAACTACGAGATCCACGACAAGGAGATGCTCGCGATCGTCCGTTCCCTCGAGGAGTGGCGACACTTCCTCGAGGGGTCGCAGCTTCCGGTCAAGATCTGGACGGACCACAAGAACCTGGAGTACTTCCGGAAGTCGCAGAACCTCAACCGGAGGCAGGCGCGGTGGTCGCTGTACCTGTCCCGGTTCGACTTCACCCTCCACCACAAGCCCGGGCGCTTGATGGGTCGGCCGGACGCCCTTTCTCGGCGGCCGGACCACGGAGCAGCTTCGGATAATCAGGATGTGACGCTCCTGACTCCGGAGCTCTTCCATGTCCACGCGCTGGAGGGTATCGCCGTCTCCGGCCAGGAGGTCTCCCTCCTCCGAGACATCCGCGACGCCTTGGCCGGCGCCCCGGACCTCGAGGATCCGGTCGCTCGTGCGGCCCGAGAACTCCTCAAGGTGCGCGGCGCCCGCTCGGCTCGGAACGCCGAGTGGAACGTCTCGGGCGGCCTCCTCTACTTCCGCGGCAAGGTCGTTGTCCCCCGGGACAAGGACCTCCGCCGCCGAATCCTCGAGCAGCACCACGACACGCGGGTCGCCGGGCACGCCGGCCGCTTCAAGACGTTGGAGCTTGTCTCCCGGAACTACTGGTGGCCCCAGATGTCCCGTCAATTCGGCCGGTATGTCGCCACCTGCGACCTGTGCTGTCGGACGAAGGCGCTTCGGAAGCTTCCGGTCGGAGAGCTTCACCCGACCAAGGTCCCTCCGGACCGCTGGCACACGGTCTCGGTCGACTTTGTCGTGGAGCTTCCGAAGGCCCACGGATACGACACCATTATGGTCGTAGTCGACGTCCTCGGTAAGCGCGGGCACTTCAACGAGTGCACGACCCACATCGACGCCGTCGGCGCCGCTCGGTTGTATTACCGGAACGTCTGGAGGCACCACGGCACCCCGGAAAGGTACATCTCCGACCGGGGCGTCCAGTTCATCACGAAGTTCACCCGAGAACTGTGGCGGCTCATTGGTATCGAGCCGGCGACCTCCACCGCGTGGCACCCGCAGACCGACGGTCAGACCGAGCGCGTTAACCAGGAGATGGAGCAGTTCCTGCGCATCTTCACTAACTACAAGCAGGATGACTGGGACTACCTCCTCCCGGCCGCGGAGTTCGCGTACAACAACCACGTCCACTCCTCCACGCAGCAGGTCCCGTTCATGACCGACTCCGGCCGCCTCCCTCGGATGGGATTCGAGCCGACCGGAGTACGCTCGACGGTGGAGTCCGCAAACGAGTTCCGCGACCGGATCGCCTCCGGGGTCTCGGAAGCTCGGTCCGCCCTGGTGAAAGCCAAGGAGGAGTACAAGCGGTACTACGACCAACGCCGCACCCCCGCTCCGGACATCAAGGTCGGAGACCGAGTCTGGCTCGACGCGTCGGACATCCAGACCACCCGTCCGTCGCCGGGCCTCTCCCACCGTCGGCTCGGCCCCTTTCCGGTGATTAAGGTCGTCGGGAAGGGGGCATTCAAGCTCGAGCTCCCGCCCCACTACTCTCGGCTTCATCCGGTCTTCCCGGTCGTGAAGCTGGAGCTCGCGGAGGACGACCCGTTCCCCGGCCGCCCGGGGTACAACGAGCCCGCTCCGGTGCTTCCGGACGCGCCCGGAGACGCTCCGGAGTGGGAAGTTGACGCGGTCCTGGACGCCAAGGTCCGCTGGAAGAGCCTGTACTACTTCGTGAGCTGGAAAGGCTACAGTGCAGCGCACAACCAGTGGGTTAAACACTCCGACTTCTTCGGACCCGACGCTCTCGCGGCGTTCTACGAGAAGTATCCGGCCAAGCCTCGTCAAATCGCTCGCGCGTCGTTCGACGCACTCCCGTTCCGCAACACCACCCTCCGTGTCCGGTCTATGCGTCGTGGCGCCGCATTCCAAGGGGGGGATGATGTCAGGGGAACCCCCCTTTCGCACGGCTCCGCCCGCCATCGGCCCCGCTCCGCCGATCGCTCCGGTCCTCCGACTCGGCCGACGTCCTCCGGTCCGCCGAGCCGAGCCGATGCTGCCTGGCATTCGGCATGCGATCATGCGCGTGACCTCGGCATCCGTTCCCGATCACTCCGGTCCCGTGCACCTGTCCAGTAGACTATTATACTCACGGCCTAGCGTGGGAATCCTCAGAGTTTCTTCTCTTCGGATTCCCCTCGCTAGGTGCGTTACTCAATGTCTGTAGCTACTGTTTATTCATCTTCGGATTCCCCTCGCTAGGACTCTTGAGTATTCTCGGGCCTTGAGGTTGCCCTTACAGTGGGGTGGTTGGGTTGGTTGTGGTGGTGAGAGGAAGAGAGAGTGCGCTGAGTGGCTGACGCGCCCTCTGCGTTTCTATTCGACGAGTGCCTGACCACAACCAATTCAGGGGACACCGATCGATCCAGCACGAGAAATCGGGGACAAGAATCGAGTCGATGCATGTGTACAGCGCCAAAACCCAGAGCTTGTAGCAGAAACCTATAGTATTCGAATCGGTCCAGTCTGAATTTCACTGGGTAGTTTCAAAGCCGCAACGCAGGGCATCCTTGTTAACCCAATGCAGCGGCTCAGTAGACTCTTGACTCTTGAGTACCGGATTCCAAGAAATCGCGCAGGAGGACCTCGATCCATCTTTTTTTAGCAACCCGACGAAGCCGAAAACAAAACAAAATCCGGGACCATACAGGAAAAACCTGGAGCCAATGAACCGAGCTATGGCATTATATATGCATGTTGTCCTGAGGACTCCCGAGTGCCGAGTTATATGAGGGTACTGAGGCAGCAAAACACGATCTTGTCTTCAGCCGCCGTTGAGCGTCAACTTGAAGTTGAGCACATCTAACAAGCCCCGGGTAAAAGGAGTATTTCTTGGAGACGCCAGAGATTTTGTTGACTTCCTCTAGCGTTGCCGGGCTTCGTCACCGTGTATTTGTTGCCGTTCCCGCGATTGCAATAAAGCGCAGCATCACCAGTCGGCATCGCTCCTTATATACTACATGCGTAAATAAACAAGTAACAACAAAGGGCACTGCATGATGCGTACGCATCAGGCCCGCCTGCCTTACACTCCTCCCCCTTAGGACGAGGGCACGGAGTCCGATAATTGACAAGGCTTGCTGTTCTTGTCCCTTTTTTGTGATCACAAGAATGTCTTGTTCGGAATTCAAATGAACGTTTATTGAGCGCGCCAATGCACGCCGGTGAGTATGTACGATACAATGCGCGAGAGACTCGCAAATATGAGGTTGTAATGAGTGTGCGTAACGGGCGCATCGCGCCCGTAAAGTTGGGGGTATATGCTGGTAATCGACTACGCGATTCCAGAACGGAACGCTTGATGCATCCCGTTCCAGATCTCGCGCGCAGGCTAGCCGCTTTCGGCTTCAGCGTCGGTGTCATTGCCATCCGACTCCAGCGTCTCTGGAGGGGGGGCAGGGAGTGGCGCTGGGACGGGGTCGTTGATAAGGAGCACGCCCGGTACTCCAGGGGTAATCTGGAATCCCGTCGGCTCGATTTCCATGGGTGTGTGTGAGGACGCGTGTATCCCAGTGGGCGCCGGCGTGGCCGGGTTCGGACGACTCATGCCCATGGTCCACATATTCGTGGGGGCGAACTCGTAGTGCCGGATGACTTCGAGCACGGTGGCGCGCGAGTTTGGGAGGCCGTGCCAGACACGGAAGTCCCCAGTCGGCGCTGGTTCAGGTACCGTGTCGGTTGGGTCGGGCGCCGAGGTACCAAAGTAACCTGGGCCGTCGACGTGTACAGCGACCTCGTCGTTTGCCATGGGCGGCGGCGTGCCGGTATGGCTGGGAACCAGAGGCGCCACGGAACCGAATGACCAGCGCGGTGCGGTATCTTCTCCGTCCGCTCTGGCTTTTCCTTTCCGTGGGGCACGCTCTTGGGGCGTAATATCGTCCATAAGAGCATTGACGTCCGTTACGTCGCTACGTGACGGCCCTGCGGCTTCGCCGGGCTGTGATCCGGAGGAGGTTGCAGCCTTCGAGCGTTGGGCCCGAGGCGTCTCCCGTGGACGCTACCCAGTATGATCGTTCGAGCTGCTGCTGGTGGCGTAGTAGATACGCCTCGCCCTCGGCACGAAAATCCGTGGGGGACGCAGCGCAACTCTGCACTACGTGCTGAAATTTCTCGTAAGCGTCAGACTCCCCGAGTTCCAGCCACTCGCACAGGTTCACGGCCTGCGCGATGGTCCCGATGTGAAACGTGCGCCACATGCCTCGTTCGTCACGGGGGCGAACAATGGGGGCGATGTTTCGGGCGCGGTCTTGCGATGCCTTGGCGCGAGCGCGCGCCACTGGCAGTCGTTCTTCCTCGCGGGCGACGTACTGAGGATCGGGCAACAGCTCGTCCTCGTGGTCACGAGCCGCGGCGCGTGGTGCCAACGGGTGCCCGTCAGCACGGCGGGGCGCGATATGAGGGTTAGGCTTCGCAATGATACGTGGCGCGGTGCCCGAGCTCGGGCGGCGGTCGTCCGCGCGGTCGCTGCGGCGTTCTTCGACGCGATCCGGGCGGCGGTCCTCAAAGCGATTGTCGTCGCTGCGCCGTTCGTCGCGGCGTCCCGTCGTGCTGTACGGACGTGCGCAAATCGCGCGGATGTCGCGCGCGCGGATCGCGTCTTCGTCGTAGGCGCGCTCGGAACGCATCACCCTGTCCTCAGTGTGTTCCCGCGTGCTGTGTCCGCGCGGGTCATTGCGAGGCCGTCCGCGTGCGTTCCAGACGGGTTCGTCGCAAAAACGATCGTTCACAAAGTTTTGGTGGCGTGCTGTATCAGCCCGGAATGTTGGGGATTCCCAGTGCCGCGAGTCGGTACTGCTATCAGTAGACTGCGCGTCAAAGTTGTTGCGACCTGTATTCCCTCGAGTGTTAGTCGTGGGCGTAGTAGCCGTCGGGGTCGTACCTCTCCCAGTGTCAACTGGGGTCGGATTTTGGGGCTGCGCCTGCGCAGCCGTCCCCGCGCGTCTTGGAGGAGGCGGGGTATTTATCGGGGCTCCGATTGGTAGCACATAGGTCCAGCCGCCGTTCGGGCAGGTCCAGTAGCCAGCAGATCCTGCTGGCCCGCGAAGGAGATGCGCGCCACGACGGCCGCGATCTTCAATCCAGAACTCCGTGTCGTCCCAGGGGGCGGCCATGTCGGAATCTTCGTTTTCCATTGCTTGCAGAGGGGAGATGGGTAGGGAGATATGCGCGAGCCATGCTCGCAACCACTGCGTTTTAAAGGCAGATTGTGTGGTATCCGCGTGAGACATTCCGGTGTTACCTCACTTATCGTGACAGGTCCCGCCATTCCGTAACCCCTTGCAATTCGAGGTATTCGTCCAGTTGGGCCACATCTTCCAAGTGCTTCCTTGGCTCCCAAGTAATGTCTCCGGCCGTCCAATGGACCCTGAATTGAATCGAGCGCGGACCGGTCCAAGCGTGTTCGAGTATCGACTCGACGAACCATTCTTGGCCCTCTGGTGAACCAAAGTCGTAGAATCTCCCCGCTTCGCGACTGGGGAAGATCGAGTCATCATTCGCCTGATGAGGGCGTAGCAACGACGCGTGGAATCGCGGGTGCACACGCCGCTTTCGCAATTCGTCCGGGAGCTCCAACTCGTATGTGGAAGTTTCTGCTCTCGCCTGCAGGACCTTGTACGGCGCAATAAATTTGGGTGTGAGCTTGCGTGCACGGCTTTTTGGCAGATTTAGGTTCTTCGTTGAAAGATATACGAGGTCGCCGATCTCGTAGGGAATTTCGTCCCGACGGCCCTGATTCGCGTGGAACATCGCGCGGACACGCGCTTCTATGATGGCGTCGTGCGCCATCGCAATGTTTGCTAGTGCCAAGTTTACAAAGTCGCGCACTCCTGGGTATTCGGCCGCTTCCCCCGCGATATTCGTCATTCGCGGTACGTACCCGTAATTCAGTTTGAAGGGTGCGAATCCTGTCGAGGCGCTGATGCTTGAGTTTATAGCGAACTCGACCATTGGTATATGGTATACCCAGTCGCGCTGGTTGGGGTTCACCAGCGAGCGCAATATTTGCGAGACGCTGCGGATGGCGCGTTCCGACGCACCGTCTGTCTGGGGGTGAAATGATGTAGACATCATTAATTTCGACCCCGTCAAACGGTGCAGTTTGCGCCAAAACTTGGATGTAAACTTGGAGTCGCGATCGGACACGATTGTCCGCGGGATGCCATGGAGGCGCACAATATCGCGCACAAACATCCACGCGACGTCCGATGAGGTATCTGTTACCTTCATCGGGGTGAGTGCAATCATGCTGGTAAGCCTGCAAATGACTACCAGCATGTAGTTATATCCCAGACAATTCGGGAAGGGCCCGACGAAATCCATTCCTATGGAGTCCCACGGGTGTTGAGGAATAGGCAGGGGGTGTAGTCTGCCCACCGGCGCTTGTGTGCTTGACTTTGCCATCTTGCAGGTACCGCAGCTTAGACAGAACGCGATGATCTCCTTGCCCATTTTTGGCCACCAAAACCATCGACGCACGTATTCGTTCGTGCGTTGGTCTGCTAAGTGTCCGATGACTTTGTGGCCTTGGTCTATGACCATCTCGGTCAGTCGCCTAGGCCCGCGCAGTCCCGTTGTGCGGGGTATACACAGGCATCGTGCTCCCATGACGTTCCTGGTATGTATCAGGCCGTCTTCACACTCGAATGTGGGGTACTGATCCGGTGCTGCTAGGATTTTGGCGAAGAACGCGTCTTCGGTGTACCCAGCACGCACACCGGGCAGAAATGCGATATCACCCTCCAGCATCGGCGCGAGTGGAGGGTCTGCTTCCAGTGCCTCAGATATCGATACCGCCGAGGTATCAAATCCCTCATTGTGCAGTTCAACTGCATGCTGTTCCAGCTCCTGGGCTTCCACTACTCGGTCCTCGAGCGGGACTGTTCTGGCTGCGAATAGCCGCTGAGGGTATTCGACCAACTCAGCTGCGCGCAGATTGGTCATATCCTCGAGGTCGGGGTCGAGGCGGTAGTCTCCGTTCACGTATGCGCCAGGTGCGTGGTGCTCGTCCGGCAGGTCGTTTTCATAGTAGCGTGAAAGGCAGTCTGCAACTTTGTTTTTCTCCCCAGGGACGTGAAAGATTTCAAATTCGAATCGCGATAAGTATCCGTCCCAGCGGATCAATCGTCCGCTCAGGCTCCCTTGCGCGGCGGTCTTGACAGCTTCAAGAGCTTTATGGTCAGATGCTATCATTATCTTTCTGCCGAGGAGCTTATCCTCCCATTTCAGCAGACCCTCAATGATAGCTAACGCTTCCTGCTCGTATGTTTTGTACGAGTGCTGTGCCGAGGTAAATTTCTTAGACATGAATCCCGCTGGACGGCAAGTTTGCCAGTCTGGCCCCTGGCCGTACAACGCACCAACGCCGCAAACCGACGCGTCACATATCAGCCATATGGGGTCCGTGCATTTCAGGTCTATAGGTTTCAGTATCGGTGTTCTTCGTGCAATCAGCTTGATCTGATCCAGGCACAGCTGGTGGAAGGGGCGCCATACGAACACTTGGCCTCCTCGACATATGGATTCGAGGGGGGATGTGAGGTGCACAACGTCTGGCATGAAATTCCCCAGGTATTGAACGAGGCCCAGAAAGCGTTGAACCTCCTGCAGCGAGCGGGGGGTGCACCATTCCAAGATGCGCACCATCTTGTCACTATCCACGTGGAGTCCTTGGTCCGTTATACGGTGGCCAAGGCAGTCCATGTTTTTGGAGTAGAGGTCACACTTCGCCTTGCTCAGGTAAAGTTGCTCCTTGCGAAGTCGGTCGAATACGAGTGCTAGATGGCGCTCGTGTTCTTCTACGGTGTCGGAATATACGAATATGTCGTCGAGGTACACATGAATAAAATCCCCTATTCCTTCCCGAAAGATCCAGGTCATAAGTCTCTGAAAAGTGGCTGGCGCGTTGCAGTCCCCTTGTTGTGCATGACATTGGAAACTGCCGTACCAAAGGTCGTGGCAAACGCGGTCTTCCAGACGTGTTCTGGTACCACCCGTATTTGCTCATAAGCGTCTGACATGTCTATCTTAGACCTGAACTTCGCTTTTGCTACATCCATACGGATGTTGTCTTGGTCCGGAAAAGGAGTAACATCCTTTATAGTGTTGTCATTACGCTTGCGGGCGTCGACAACGGTGCGTAATTTGCCGGTCTTCTTGTGAATGCAAAGCAGCGGAGCTGCTTGAGGTACGGGGCGCATTTCCCACCATCCAGAACGGATGTACCGGTTCATCTTATCACGCAACTGTGGTCGAAGTGCGTCTGAGCACCGGGGCATATGGTACCCATACGTCAATGTTTCGTCTACAAGGTTAATTCCGTGATTTATCTCGCGAAATGGCGGAAGCTTTTCTGGGATGGGCCCCATTAGATCGGCACATTTGTCGAACCAACGCGCCCGAAGGACGTCCAATCGATCAATTGAGTTGACCGGGGAAAGCCCTTCTTCATTCGATACGTCTTCTGGTCTCATATGCATGAGTGTAGCAACTTCGTCCATGGCTTCATCGTTGACGCCGTGCGGGTCTTCTTCGTGGTAACGCGAAACTTTCATTCGCGAAGAATGAGCGGTTACCACTGAGTACTCCGATATGTGAGGCATTCCGTTCACAGCCCGTTTTCTGGGTGTTCGTGGGCGTTCATCCAGAGCGTTCACGTGGAGGTGCAGTACACGAGTATATTCAGGCTGAATCTGGTCCGCGTAACACGCGGTGCAGTATTCGATGTGGTCTTCTGCGTCGAAAAAAAAATCGTCCTCCTCATCCGTGTTGCAGTCTACCAGTGGCGGCACTGTCGGCTCCTCGGTTTCGAATGGCTCGAAGAGTGCTTCTTCGGGTTCTTCAGGTTTTGTTGCGTCGTATTCTTGCTGATCGTTGGTCAGCAAAACGTCGCCCTCGAAGCTGCTTTCAGGTTCGAGTATGCTATGGTAGTCCCAAGGTAAGGTTGGGATATTCGTCGGTTCTTCAGGTACGTCTTCTAGGGTCGGTTTCGGTAGTCGATGGTAGGCAAGTGGGAGATAGTCTTGAGGTTCCTCGTCCAAGATGCGAGCGCTACGCAGTCATACGACTGCGGGAGATGGCGCTGAATTCTTCGGTTTCCCATATGCTATGGGCTTGCTAGCTGCCAATCGTTTGGCAACGAGGTCGACTTCGTCGGGTACGGGTAATGCGCTTACGGCTTGGCCGTTGTTGAATCGTAACTCGCGTTTCGCAAAGTCAATTACACCGCCATGCCGATTGAGTAGGGGAGTTCCCAGTATACAGTTGTATCTGTCCAGGTTAACCTGGTCGAAGTAGACATAGCCCTTGATGCCGCAGAAATCCACCGGGACCCTAGTCCCGTAGTTGATACGGGAACGACTCCCGACACAGCCCAGTTGTAGAGTTACTTGCTCATCCAGCGGGATGTGAGGGGCCTTAGTAGCGTTCGCGAACTCCGGAGTCATGGAGTTCGTGGTACTGCCCGAGTCGACCAAAACGTACGCTTCTGTCCCATTGATTTTCAATAAGACGGATATGCACGCAGTCTGACTGCGTGCTCTGGTGGGTTGGTCCAGAAGCCCCACTTTCTCGGGTTTGCGTATAGTCCCCGAGTATTCGACGCGGCCCGCCAGGAACTGTATACGAGATCCAGGGTAAGCGGTCTCGTCGTCGTCCTCCGGGCCCAGGGATGCGAGCGTTTCGTGGAACACAATGCCAGGCAGTAGATGAGGCTCCAGGTCTGGAAATCCCCGTCGTTCGCTGGCTTGAGTAATTGCATCACAGGTATGCAAACTGTTAGTGGTGGTGGCTCGGTCACGGAACGCCGAGGCCATTGCAGCTTCGTGCAGGGGCCGGAAATCGGGGTTCAGTCGATGATGCTCGGGCAACGGGACAATGCGGTAGTACACGTTCTGATGCCTGTCCACTAGGACAAGGATTTGTTCAGCTTCACGGGGTCCCGTCATCAGGACCGACTTGAGTATAACTTCGTCCTTGTCGTGCGGTGTCACGGGGAGTTCTAGCGGGCTCGCAGTCGTAGTAGCGTCGTAGGATTCACATACTTCTATGTTTTCAGTTGTAGTTATACCACCGGGTTGATTAGTAGCCAGTGGGGTATTAGAAGATGGCGAGTCCTCTCAGCGGAATGCTGCGAATCGTTCGTCGTGGCCATCTGGTTCACCGGTGTAGTCCCTGACAGCGATGTCACGGGTGTTCCACTGGGCGTGGTACACGCGACGCATTTCGGCTTCCCAGTCAACTGGCGGGTTCCAACCCCAGGGAGGGGATGCGGAGGACTCCGAGCTCGTCGTATTGAAGTCGGAGTCACGATCGGACGATGGTGGCGCGGCCATAATACTTGACACCGCGCCGTCTTCCGTCAGGTCAGGTGGGCTGCTGAGCAGGATGGCCGGCGTGCTGGGAAGCTCGACCGCCCAGATCTCTTGTGAGGAAAAGGGGGTGAGCTCGGCCCAAATGGGGGAGGCGGTGCTCGGATCAAGGGCCGGTGCACTCCGTCCCGCATAACCCGTCAGATCTACTCCGTACAGCTCCTCATTTGTGAAGGGCGTCATCTCTGCCCAGAGTGAGGCCTCGTCGTCTATCTGGATGCTAATTCCGCACTCATCCGTAGGAGGCAATGAGCGAGGTTCCCAGGTGCGTCCTGAGTCGTGTACTAAGCGGCGCTGGCTTATCCGGAGGGCTGCATCCCTAGACTGCACCAGTCGAGCACGTTCTTCTCGGAGCAGCATTAGATTGTAGGATAGCCTTCCTGCAGAGTCAATGTTGATTTGCCGCGCGTTATTCCAGATTTCTTCGACCTCGGAGCCTGATTCACAAGCGTTGTATCCGCGGTTAATTTCTTCAAGTCTCGTGTGTCCAGCCTGGCAGAGGCGCCGGGTAATAACGCTTTGCGCGAGGCGATCTTGCGCACGAAGATTCAACTCGTGGGCGGGAGCACGGTGACCCAGCCACGGGCGTAGTCGTGCCTGTGCCGGCTCTATGTGGTATGTTGCCCCCGGTCCATTGACCTGTATACGAGCCTCATCCAATTGCGCGGCCCGTTCTGCGTTTAGAGCCTCTTCCGCGCGTATTCGAGGGCCGTACTCTTCGTCTGCCCTCAGCTCTTCAAGGCTACTGGCAGCGTAATCCTCGATCTGGGTGTCTTCAATCTCGGAAGGGTCTGAGTAGTCTCTGAACCGCTTAAGCCAGTTCAGATTGCTGTCGTACTCCAGGGCTGTCAATGCGCGAAGTCCTCGACTATGCCGGTCTTGCTCATGAGCAAGTATTTCTTCCTCGGCCGAGCGCAGAGCAGGGTCTTGTGGGTACGTGATATCAATAATTATCCCTGGCGCGAAGTCGGGGTCGCCTAACCAGTTAAGGTCTTCACCCTCATCACTAGCGCTGCTAGTCGGAGGAATGAGTAGGGAACTCTCAACTGGGGAAGGGGGTAATGCGACAAAGGCTGCATCCTGACCAACATTGGCCAGGTGCGCGCAAATGGTGTAATCACTATCCGTAAGTAATCCATTTTCGGGGGTCGCTATTACTCGTCATGTCACTAACGAGCATTCGAGACAGACTACACATTCCGGCCCTGGGTTGTAATTCCCCAGCCGGGTTGTGCTGTACGCTTCACGGGCGCTCCCGTCATGCGATACCTCTTCATCTTGCGCGTCGACTTCTACAGGACGGTCTCGCATCGCATTGAGGCGAATGTCCCGCTCATCGGCCATGGCTATCAACTCATCCAGGTCTGGGCTGCGGGGCGTGTCATTGTCTTCGTCCGAGAGGAAGGCGTCTTCATTCTCGGGCGAGGAATCCTCGTCCGAGTAACTTTCGATGACTACTCGTTGGGCTGCCACTCGGGTCCGCTCTCGGAAGGGAGCTTGCTCGCTGTATCGGGGACACTTCTTGTCCTTGGCGAAGTGGTCGGTACCTCCACAGGTGAAACAGCTTTTGCTGTCCCCAGGTCTGACCGTCTTGGCTGCGCGATCAACGCCAGAGTCTGGCGTCGAATACGCAGCTTTGGAAGGGTCCGGGACACGAGAGCGGGGTACTTGGTCATTGCTCCTGGGGGAGCGACCGTTCGACCGAGTGTCGTTGGCTCGGGTGGCGCTAGTGCGAGAGTCGTTGCGAGAGTCGGTACGGGTGGACTGGGTGGTCTGTTGGTTACCACCACGAAGAGCGGCAGCAGCAGCTTCTTCTTCGCGGACGGCGATGTCCATTTCCCAGAGTTGGCGGGGGTTGGATCGGAGGAGAGAGAGGGGCGCGAACTCTGCAGTAAGTCCTCGCCTCACTTTCATTTCTTTAATCATCCATTTAGGGAGACCTTGAGGAATCGATCCTTCAATACAAACTGGGATGGCAGTTCGACCATCTGTTGTCCCCGAGTGACGAGGTCTTCCATCAGCTTCTCTGGGCCCTTTTCTGGGTTCCATTGTACATTCTCAAATGCACGAGTGGCTCGCTGTGCGCTGGACGACTTAATGTAACGTCTGTGTAGCGCACAGATGACGTCTGCGAACTTCAGGGAGTACTCTCCAGGGGTCCGAGGATTGTCCACTTCAGTGACGAACCACTGGTGGGCGTCGCCTTCAAGGTAGTCTCCTAGTAAAGTGATCCGGTACGACACTGGGGGCATGCACCATGGGAGTGGTTTTGTGGCATAGCACCGACACTTGCCATGACACTTACCATGGCAGTGGGACCACCGGACAAAGACGACAAAGATGACAAAGAGAGTATAAATAGCAATTTCGGAGATATGCGGGCCGTTTTCGCCCCCAAAGTTGCACGGTTTAACTCCCGCAAGGTCTGAGTGAATAATTGTCAAGGTTTCGTTCAGTTCAGTAGCACCTTTAATCTCCAAACGTGAATTTGAACCAATCTTCGGTGTCAACCTCATCGGGCATCTCGGGGACCAATAGGTTCCTCAGATCAATGATTTTCCGTGATTTCCTGCATTGAATGGGCCGATGAGAGACAGCCTGAGCTTGAGTTTCAATGTTCTGATGAATAGGACAATAAAGCAACACATTCCACCCCGTCCGGTGTTTACACGGCTGGTGTCCATTGTACACCTTGAGTTGGTACTCGGAGTCGGACCGTACTCCATGAATACTCGTTAATAGTTTGCTGATAGCGAGCCCACACCTCGGCCCACCACGAGCTTGGCTTAAGACTCGGGGCGGCCAGCAAGGTTGAGCTTTAGCCTACTCCGGTCCCTGGATATGTTTCGGTACTGCTTTCACAGCATGATCTTTGGCCAACCCCGCTCCGTATACAATTGGACTGCAGACTCCAGCATAAGGTACTTGTGTCTTGCTTGTGTCAGTGTTACATGTGCAGCCAAGATTACCCTCGGTCCCATCCCCCTGCCATTTTTCATCGTGCACACAGATGGGCCTGCAACAACATAAGTTGCCAACTTGGGGTTGTCATCGAGCAATCTCCACAGGTAGGCAACAAGAATGCGAGAAACAGATCATCCGGGTACCAAAATCAACACAGGCTTTAACGGCAGCTGGCCTCATAGGAAAGGTCGGCTAAACCCGGTTGATCCGATTTCGGCGAAAAGTGTTTGACAGTAGAACAAAGGGAAATGACCAGTACACGACCACCTGATAATCCCATAAAACCCCTTTAACTAAAGGTAACAGGTGTATAGCCTGTTACCTTTAGGTAAAGGGGAAAATTCCTTCCATGGAGAGCCACGGCTATGCCATGGCTCCACTCTCCACCGCTTCCACCAATTGGGTGGTCAGGGCGAAAAACCATTATATTCCACCACTTCCACCCATTTTTGGTAGGGTACTAGATGCTGCTAAATGATCAGTAATTTTTTGTGACCCGGTTAACTTCCATGGCTTCCACCAACTGGAGTCAGTAAATTTTGTGACCCGCTTAATTCCATGGCTTCCACCAAGTCGGGTCAGTAAATTTTGTGACCCGCGTATATTCCATGGCTTCCACCAAGTCGGGTCAGTAAATTTTGTGACCCGCCTATATTCCATGGCTTCCACTAGGTCGGGTCAGTAAATTTTGTGACCCGCCTATATTCCATGGCTTCCACCAACTCGACCACACTTGGGTCAGTAATTTTTGTGACCCCCTTAAACTCCACCGCTTCCACCGACCCAAGTGGACTTGTGAGACTTTTTTCCGCAAGTTCTACTCATTTCCATCCCTTCCATCGGACACCAAATCAAGAATATCATTGTAGGAATGAAAAACAGGGTACCATTCGTGTATGTGTGGTATGTAATCTGTATCTTATAAAAAAAACGCGGCCCACAGGCGTAGAAGACGGGGGACAAGCAGTGGGCACGAAGAATCGGGAGGGGGCAGGCAACGGTATCACTCATCACCGGCGTAGTCGTCATCCGACCTCTGGATGACCTTCTTCTTCTTCCTGGGTGGTGCCTTCCCCCCCTTTGGGGGCCCTTTCTTGACCGTAGACCCCAAGGCAACGGCTGCCAGCTTTGCAGCTTCAACAGCAGCCTTTGCAGCTAGCCTTCGCCTTATCCCTTCGTCGCCGTTGCAGGTAGAATTCCCGAGTTGCACGTGGGACGCTGGGGTCATCGAGGTCGAACGGCTCCTGCTCAGAGGGGGAGCTGGCACGGACACCGGTGGTGTCCTCCACATGGCTGTTTTCCACCGTGGCAGCGCTCTTGAATGCCGGCTTGGGCTTGGGACAGGGCTTCGATGGTGCAGGCTCGTCGTCGTCGCTGCTGTCCGCCGTCTGCAATCCCGGCTTGGCGTAACTACCCGCTCAAAGTGGTCGAGGGCGTCGTGGAGGTCCGTGTAGACAATGCCGGTACCAGAGATGGCATAACGGGGCGCTGCAGCAGCTGCAAGCTGAGGGATAGCCGCTGGTGCGGGTGCACGGCATTTGGGTGTCGCAGAGAATACAGGGCAAGCACGGCGGGGAGTCACGGGAGTAGCAGGCGGCGCAGGAGTGACCGTTGGTGCAGGGATGGGTGCTGATTGCCCGCTTTGAGGATTGGCGGGATGGTCGTGCTCGCCCGCATCGCAGCAGTCATGCCATGCGGGGAGGGATAGATTGTAGCTGTCGTATTTGACGGCGCCGCCGCGAGTCACACCCTCCGACACTCGCTGTGCCGGCTCCCTGCGGAGATGCATTAAAATAGAAAAGATTAGAGAAACGGCTTTGACACACCAGCTGGGGTATACTCCGCGGCCAGGAGCTTTTGCCTGCGGGATAGTAACGAGATACACCTTGCCGGAAAGGGAGGCCCCGTGGATGGGCGGTGAGCAGTAGTACGATGAAGACATGGTGGGCGTATTGGACAATGATCAACCAACACGTGCAATCAAAATGATCTCATAGGTTATTAACAGCACTTCCACGGCTTCCACTGATTTCTGACACTTTGAGTCACACATTTGTAGGGAATTCCACCGCTTCCACGAGAATTTTCCCATTAATCAAAACCCTGCCTAGTATTTGTAGATATAGCGAAATGACCCGTCATCATGTTCGATGCGGACAGTGTTGTCGGAGGGGACGTACAGGGCATCGGCAAGCCTCTCCCTTTCCTTCTCCTTTTTCTTTTCCTGGTACACCTCCCACTCCAGCTTGTAGTCGCGAGTCCCATATCTTTTCTCTTCCGGCCGCCTATCGTGTCCAAGTCGTTTGTATGAAGCTTCAACACGCTGTAGCCTCCGCTTCCATGAGCGGAATTCTCGGTGTCTAGAAGAGCGCCGCTGGTCAATGACGACACGAGGATAAAGATTGCACTGACTTGGCTTCATAGTTGCGGCTGGCTTCCCGAGCACGCTCCTGGTACTTGAGAAGGGCAGCGGGGTCTTGCCTAAGCTGAGCGCGATGGCTGTCGGCACACAATGCAGTGATTAGAAGGTTACGTGGGCAACATATAGACCAATGTACTGAGCCATCTGAATTCGGGATTTTTGGGCCAGCTCTTCCTTGTTTCTGGACGAATAAGCTGTACGGATGTGATAGTATGACTGTAGAACTCACTTATCACGATACTGAGCCAATGCCTTGCGTCTAGCCAGCTTTGTGCAAGAGGGTGAAATGTTCATCAAACTTGAGTTTCCGGCGGTTTCCAGCCTATATAGAATAATAGAGGTGTTCCTGATACCATCCAGTAGTAGCAATAGTACCCACCTATCATCCTGAGCCATAATTTGTGGAAGTCTCCAAAGTTGTGTCGTGGTGGTGGTCAAGAACAAAAGACGTTTGGAAGAAATGAGTGCCAATGTGGTCCATTTCTCATCATGACTTGAAATACCTCAATATATGAGCAATAAATCCAACATTTATTTGGGAGATACCTGGACATCGAAACCCAAAGTCTACGTCCCCAGAATAATTTAATATACACACTCTGTGGTATAGAGACATTATCTTTGGGCGTGGTGATGTCCCAAGTTGGCGTACAAGGCAGTCCGAGTTGGCGATCACAATTGCGGGCTACAAAACATTCAAACACACTACCTTTTCCGATGGAAGCGGTGGAAATTTGGTACATTTCTTGTGATGATTTATGCTGTGGAGGCGATGGAAATGAAATGATGGTAAAGATTTTGAAGGACGGTCTATTTTCATGTGGAAGCAGTGGAAATCCATTACATTTTTGTGATCATATAGACGGTGGAAGCGGTGGAAGGGAAATGACTTGGAGGCAATACGGTAAAGATGGCAGGAATTCTACATAGCCTTGAGCTCGTCAAGGGTGGAGAACATTGCAGCGGCCTCCCTTGCCCGACGAAGCCCCAGCTCCTTCTCCTCCCGCCTGCCCTCCGCCGTCAAAGTCGCAAGGTACTCCTCCTCCGTCTTGAATCCATGCTCCACCCAACGAAAGAGGCCGCCGGCGGTGTATTGAGTGAAAGAGTAGCGGCGCTCATGGGGAGCAATGGGGATATTTGAATGGAATATGGCGGCGCTAGGAATGATGATTGTGCAGCCCGGAGGGAACTCTAAGATGAGCCTGCAGTCCCAGAGGATGAGATGCCCGCCTTTCTTGTAGTCAAAGCGGCCGAAGGCGGTGATGGGGCACCATCCGAGGGCAAAATTGGCAAAGTCGCGGTGCCCGAGGGCGCAGGTGTGTGGACCAAGATTGAAGGTACACGCGGAGAAGATGCCGTTGAGGAAGGGGCGCTTGAGGTGGGTGTAGCGGCGGTAGAACCGACCCATGTAGTCGCGATAGAAGTCAAAGAGATTTGGGGCCCAAGTGGCAAAGAGTCCTCTTATCGAGATAAGGAAGGTACGAAATACAGGGAAGAAAAGGACGTACCTGTAGCGAAACCGGCAAGGCGGATGAAAGGATCGCTGCTGAGCAGGCTTGCCAGGATTGCGGCATTGATAGCGCCGTTGACAAGGGCGCCGGGCTGCACTTGCCCGCCTCCGAAGGAAACCCCGGCGGTGAGCTGGGTGAAAACGCCGCGGCGATGCGACTGGCGCTCCTCAGAGATTGACGCTTGGCCATGAAGTCGGGCTCGTCCGGCATGCCACCAAAAACGGCTGCAACACGTCCGCTTGAATCGAGAATGGGATGTGCCTCACTACAGATAGGAGATCAGCTGAGGACATCACAAAGAGGTGGTGGCGCACGGGCCAAGGTACGGAACGAGTGTGAACCCAGGGATAGTTGCCGTTGGTCCGAAAAAGTCAGTGAGGGTGTGAGTGGGTGCCGAGCCCTGCTCCTCCGCGTTGACAGCGGTGTCTTCGGGGGCGACACCGTGATCTGCGAGCCCAATCCACCCGGTGGATGCAATGCGCAGTTTGCGAACCTTGAAAACCGCTTGGATAGGGGAAACACGGCCACGGTGACAGCTATGGCGGGGGCGGCGTCCGAGGAGGACATTGGCTTTCAGCTTTGCGGTGGTGCGGTGGGAGTGGTGTCTGAGCTTTGTCGGGTGTTGGGATTGAGCACGGTGGGTAGAGGGGGTGGAGATGGGTGGATCGGCAAGTGACAGCGACTTGAGGGCTTGGATGGCAGCCCCTGTGTCGAGCTCCGCAAGGTCTTCATTGAGGTCTTCATTCACAATGGAGACGGTGCTAGTTTTAGCCACGGACAAGGATGATATTGCAGAGGAGGGGGAGGAGGCGGGGAGGATTATTTAATGTACTATTATCACCGTTTCCCCAATGGTATTCCTTGTATGGATGTGGTGGAAGCCGTGGGATGTTATGGCCCGGTATCGGAAAGTTTCACAAGTCCACTTGGGTCGGTGGAAGCGGTGGAGTTTAAGGGGGTCACAAAAATTACTGACCCAAGTGTGGTCGAGTTGGTAGAAGCCATGGAATATAGGCGGGTCACAAAATTTACTGACCCGACCTGGTGGAAGCCATGGAATATAGGCGGGTCACAAAATTTACTGACCCGACTTGGTGGAAGCCATGGAATATACGCGGGTCACAAAATTTACTGACCCGACTTGGTGGAAGCCATGGAATTAAGCGGGTCACAAAATTTACTGACTCCAGTTGGTGGAAGCCATGGAAGTTAACCGGGTCACAAAAAATTACTGATCATTTAGCAGCATCTAGTACCCTACCAAAAATGGGTGGAAGTGGTGGAATATAATGGTTTTTTGCCCTGACCACCCAATTGGTGGAAGCGGTGGAGAGTGGAGCCATGGCATAGCCGTGACTCTCCATGGAAGGAATTTTCCCCTTTACCTAAAGGTAACAGGCTATACACCTGTTACCTTTAGTTAAAGGGGTTTTATGGGATTATCAGGTGTACACGACCACAGCCATGGCAAGTGTCGGTCCTATGCCCATCAACTGCCATGAAACCACTGCCACGGTGCATGCCCCCAGTGCGAGTCCAAGTCGTCACCGCCATATAGGTTAACGCGAAACCAACCCAGGAGCTTTTCAAGTTTGGTCATGAATAATTCATGGTCGTCCTGCCCTGCATACTTAGCAGGGTTGGAGACCTTAGCAGGTCGGACATTCGGCGGAAGTTCCACACGGACACCAACGCAGTGGTGGATCGTGGTGCGTATAATTTCTTCCATGTCATCGGCAAAATCCGTTATAACGTCGTGTCCACTAGCGCCTACTCCTGAGTGGTACCCAGATATAGAAGAACCTAGTGTAACGGGGGAACGTGCCTCGTCAAATCGGGCGCGGCCTCCTGAATTGCCTTCAAGGCGGTTCATGTGTATGAGGGCTCGCGCTCGAACGCCTTCGGCGTTCGGGTTGCGGGACGCGTTGGGACCCAAAGTAGCTGACCGGGAGTTCATCTCGGTGTGCTTTCGGGTAATGGCGTCGGTAGCCTCATGGGCAGGCAGGGGAAAGGCCAAGTGAGTCTTGTCCTTCGTCCTTAAAACGGCCGCAGCACGTTTATCAAATTCTTCAATGCTCTCACCATCAGCCCGGGGAGAGACGACTGCATTCATAGCATTCTGAATTCCCGCAGGCATGGGAGGAGGACGCCCGCTGACGGAGACACTGTCGACAGCGTCCATCACAGGGCGTCGGTGGGTTCTGCCTCCGCGGTTCATGACCTCAAGGATTTCTCCCACTTGGACGGTGGACGCACCAGTGTCCTGCAGTACATGCAGGTTGTCATCCAAACAACGATTCAGGCGAGATCGCTGTGAGTTCACGTCATTCCGAAGGGAGTCAGCCCGGGATATCATTTCGCCCCTCAATGCCGAGATGGCGTCATGTATATCCTCAGTGGCGGCTTGGTGCTCCGCGAGAATTGCGGTCGATGTGGCCAGGCGGGAGCTGGCGGACCCAAGGTGAGCACGTATAGCGTTAAGCTGACTTATTTGGAGAGGCGACAACGCGTCCGGATCTATGTCCAGGGCCAATGGTGGATATTCCGTCGAGCCGGGCTCGAGGGGGGTAGATTCAGACAGTACAGATTCAGTACCTAACGGGTCACTCTCGTCAGACGACCGGAAGAGCACCGAATGGTGCATCGGTACCCCAGACTGTCCATCTTGTGACGAGGGGGGTCTGTCATCGTCGGCATTGACGACGCGCAATCGCTCGCCACGAGAGTTGACGAGGTAAGGAACCCCGTCTGTCCCACGGTGCATAATCACTTGAAGTGGGGGAGCGGGTGAGACGTTTTGAGTGCCTCGACCCATCACATGGACGCTGCAGGGCTAAGGTGTCCTGCGGTGGATTGGGCTGAGACGAACTCAGAGGGTGCCGAGGAAGAGTCCCCAGCAGGTGCAATAGCGGCACCGTCCATCTGTAGAGGATGGTGTCGCGGTGCTTTTTGTAGTGTATTTTTGTCAAAAAAATATAGAGTTGCTCCGTGTAGGAGCCAATAGTGCTTAAAAAAGTGTTAGGTGAAGATAAGGGTCTTAGAGTTCACCGATATAAGCAGTCCCAAGTTCTATATTCAATAGAGGGGTTGGAGCGGTGCCTATGGTGGTGGGTTAAAAAGATGTCCATCACCAGTCGGCATCGCTCCTTATATACTACATGCGTAAATAAACAAGTAACAACAAAGGGCACTGCCTGATGCGTACGCATCAGGCCCGCCTGCCTTACAAATTCGGAACCCCGAGCAAGTTGTACTACGAGCACCGTCTCCCGCTCGGTGCGGTCACCAACCGCCCGCGGTTCGGAGGGGCGACGAGACTGGACAATTTTGAGGTCATGGCCCTCGCGCCTCAAGTACACCGCCTCGCCCGTCCCTGCGCTGATCCTCGTTTGCGGGCTTAATGCCGCACCTGGTTCCGCCGACCGGAACAGAAAAAAGGCTGCCGCCTCGCGCAAGCACAGACCCCCAGCAAGCAGGTCAAGTCCTCCCGCCGGATCTCCCTTCCCGTCCCAGCCGTCCCCGCTCCCGTCACTATCCTCGTGCCTCCGCCCCCGAAGCGCCACTCCGCCCCGCCCCGCAATAGTCTGCCAGATCGCCTCTCGGCACTGCTTGTGGCGACGACCGACAGGATCGCCGCGCTCGATAAGGACTCGGAGAAGATTGACAAGAAGGGCGAGATGCGCACCAAGAGCGGCGGCGTACCGGAAATCCGGGAGGCTATCGAGGGGGCGCGGAGGTTCAGCGCCGCTGCGCTCGAGGAGGAAGACTCCGACGACGGGGACGGGGATGACACCCCCCTCAGCCAGCTCATCTCGGTTTGCAAGGCACGGCAACATCCGCCGGTCAACAATGATCCCTCTCCCCGTCCCACCCACATCCACCCCGCTTATCTCCTCCCTCGGCGTCACACTCCATGGCCGATCTCGCCTCAGTTCCTCACCGAGTTATTTAATGCGGATGCGTATGACACAGCTATGGATGGTATGTGTTGGCGGCGGCGGCGGCTCCTCGCACGCTCGGACGACATCGACCGTAGGCGTTGGGATGATTCGAGGGTTTGAGGGTCTCATTTTGTTCCTTTTCCCTCTTTTTTTTCCTGGGGTTTTCGGTTCTTGTCTCAGGCTCTCTTTCTCCTTCTTTTCCCTGGGTCTTCCTCCCCTCTCACTCGACCTCTCTCTTGTCCCCATCAAAACCCATTCCATTCGGCTTTGTACGAGGACGAAGTGTAAAATTCTAGCCTGTGCACGCGTAGTAATAGCCACAAAAGTTGTATAACCTCTCAAACCTGTCTCGAACTTGTTGAGCGGACTCTGGAAGACCGACGCTCGTCGGTGTTTGGTCCGCCTTCCTTTCTCTGATTCACCCCGAAATTGCTGAGCACATCCGTCGCATTCATCGTTTACTGTGTACCTTGCCAGTCGCTCGCTGGGATAACGTGTGCTTGAATTTTTTGACGCAGATTTTGAGTCCGAACCGGACGACGCGGCCGAGCTTGCTTCTTATGAAGACAACCGCCGGCCTTTCCTCCTCCTTCAAGCTTCCTCCAGCCTCATGAACCTCACAGCGCGCGAGCCTTATAGAACTGCGCTCTCGGAGTCTGCTGGCTCGACGATAGCCCATGCTTCCTACGAGGCTGCATCCATCGCGTCAGCAGGTGTGCGACTTCGTGAGCAGGCGGCGTCAACGGAGAAATCGTCGTGCAGACGCGCACAGAAGCTGTAAGTGCTGAGGAGCATCGGCAGCGCGGATGCGACAAGCAGTCAAATACGATGGTACACACCTCATCGCGGCGAGGACATTAGATTTAAGACGAAAACACACGCCATATGGAATTTTGCGTACTTGCTTTGGGCGACCATTGAGAGATAGAAGGACTCGGCACCTTCGAATCGTGCACAATGACGCGGCTAGCTGCGCGACCGACCCACAAAATCGGGCGCTATCTCACTATGTGAGAACGCTAGACCACGCCAATGTGCGCTCCCAAAGAGACCGAGATGAGAGTGTCGAGGGAGGAAGAAGGCAATTTGTTTACGGATGTCTTCCGAAACCCGGCGTGTCTTCCTCTCTCCCGTCGACCACGACGTCGATCCCAACCTCGCCGGCGACGAATAACCAGCTCTCGGCTTGCCGGCCCAACTGGTGGTGCGTCCCGGCGGACTTGGGTGAAAAAATTGTCTATTGTCTATCCTCGTGTCTGCCGTTCTTCAAGCCCTTGGACCTCTGAACATATATATAGCATTACCAGGCCTCACCTCATCCGGTTCATAGTCGTCGCTACTGGCTGTGAGCCCAGTCCACCTGTTTCCCTGGATGTGCAGCGCTTAGACGAAACTCCTTCAACGCTGGTGCGTTGCTTGGGACAGGGGATGGCGTGTGAGATACAAACACTCGAGCGCTCCCAGCGCCTTTTGACCGCGCCGTCTACCGTGACCCCGCAAACCAAGACAAGGACGCGAGTGCGATGCGATTTTCTCGGGTCCTCGAATTGTCAAACCATCCCACTTGCTGCATCCGTCATATAACCCAGCGCGAATGTGTTCTCAGCCTCAAGGACAGTGGTTCCCCGCATCGCTGCCCATCTCTTGTTCCTCCCCTCGTTCCGTCCGTCTTCCCGTTTGTATCTATACAACAAGCAACGACGTCCCACATATCCGACCTCATGAGGGACTCGTATGGAACGCACGACGGCGACTGGTGTCCATGGAGTAGCCGTGCCGCAAGCAACTCAAGACCGAGCTCGTCCCAGCTATAGCCAGGTCGCGGCCCGCAAATAATCAGCATCGCTTCGACGCGCTCTTTCTTCAAGCCGGGGATCTTGGGATTGATGTCCAAGGCGTCTCGAGCCCTCAGGCTCCGCACGTGCCTTCACCACTCGTTGTTCCTGCCCGGCTTCGATCGAACCCGTCTTCTTGTGCGCCCCTTGACGCGCCATGGCAGCAAGACGAGATCAGCTCCCTAGACTTTTTCTGTATCCCATTCGCTCGCTCGCACTTCCCTTCGTCCTCCCTTACCATCTCATACCATCTCACCCAACCGCTTACCCCTCACCTCACCTCGCCTCACCTCCCTCTCCTCTCCTCCCCCTTTTCTTTCATTCCATTTCCACGCACACTTACATTCACGATTCATCTCGCCAAGTCTTCCTCCCTCCTCCCGCTTTCCACTCTACTCGACCACTCGACCACTCGGCCCACCCCCATCACAACCTCTCTTTCGTCCTGCATCTCCGCCCATCTCTCGTACCTTCCCTCGTTCCCTCCGTCTCCTCCCCAGTACATATCCCTTCTGATGCCCAAGTTGTACCTCCTCCAGGCTCAAGCCCTCGCTGATGTACTGCGACGTACCACAAGCATTGTTCTATCCCATCTGACGCCGAGCGACGACCGCGTAGACTGGTCCCGGGTTTCCCAGGGAGTCGACCGCGACTACTCAGTGTCCCTAGCGGCCTATCCCCTCGTGGTCTACTCGTCCAAGCTACAGCAAGGTCCCGGTTATTCAGCGTCATTCGACTTACTCTCCCTCATTATTACGCTCAAGGCAGTCGTCTCCGGATCGAGTCACGGCGCCTCAAATATATATTTAAGACTTCCGGAAGAAATCCGCACGCTCGCCGTCGTGCCCCCATTCAGGCGAAGCGTATTTGAAGACGCATCTGGCACACCGGCGCTCCGCGTTTGTCACTTGTGCGGCTGTTTTCCTGTGGTGCGCGCGGCCCGTCTGTTTTGCCCCATATGTACAGTCTACTTCCCTTCCGGCGAGGAGCGCAGGCGAACTTGACGAGGCGCGGAGGCCCCTGCGGCCCGTCATTCCATTGTAGCTGATCATGCACGCGCCTGAGATTCAGCAGTATTCATTCTCGCCGCGTGTGAATTACACACCCACTTACGCGTACATAGTCTCTTCCGCCTGTGTGTACGTAGCACCGTAGCGTTCAACACTAATCCAATTTTCCATCGGAACACGCATGAAATCTGAGGCGAGGAAACTTCCACAATTGGCCAAGGAGAAATTCAAATGCCCGTCGTCCCTAGCTGCTGCATGCACCTCGCGGCGCGATGTTCCAAGTAGATATATCATTCAGGGTGTTAGCGTGAGGCCTGAGTTTAAGAATGCCGTGAATTGGGGTTGTCCACAATTCCCCCATCAAAAGTGGATCATATCACGAAGCACTGTGATAATTGATTTGCACGAGGCTGGGATTCAGCTCGGGGCTAGAACTTAAAGGAAAATGGAAGGAAATTTTGAGTAAGGGATGTTATTACGTGGTTTTGTGGACACTCATTTTCACGGTTTTTGGGCAGCTTTCAGGGCTGCTGTGGTTCTCCTGCACTGATCCCTGGATAATTGAGCTCTCCTTTGTTCTGCGTGCTTTGATGAATGTCTTCTATTTGCAACGTGTTCTACTACATGTGCATTGTAATTTTTTTGGGGGTTAATTCTTGGTTGAATCCCTGGATCTATTATGTTCTTGTGCTCAATAATATTTAGGCCTCCACTGTATATGACATCTCCTACTCATCTCAATGTGAGACATGGACGAATGCAAAATCGAAATTCGATGCAAATGCCGAACATGCCGGCGCCATATGTCACGTGACCGCGACAAATACGGCATGCTCCAAGCATGTTCAACTTCTGCTATCAGCTTGTATGCATCAACTTTATTCGAGTTCGCCGCCGAATCTTATCTCATGCGCCAACCCTGCGGCTCCCGGATACTCGATCTGGCACATACACAGATTGACAGGGGCCCCGGCCGCAGCTGCTTTTAAACATGGATTTCTGCGTGGTTGAACTTCGCTTTGACTTCGCTTCAAGTTGGAACGACCCCGGGCTATCTTCCTTCGACATTCCTCAGCACAATGTCTTTGCATCATACGCGCACCCCCAAGAAATTGCCCTCCTTAGCTATACCTACGACATTTACCGCGAATTCGTGGCCCAAAGGAACTACCGCAGCGGTATACGCTCAGGTGTTCTCCTTGAGCTTGAACAGAAAATACAACGAAATCAAGGCAAGAATACCCATCTATTCTGTGTCGTCCATGTTCTGTAGCTTTCAATTTCAGAACGAATTTGGGAAACAACCCACTGCTTCGCAGGTCATGGGCAACATTCAGTGACATGTAGGAGGCCAAGGTTCGGTTTGCATAGGGAGCAGGTATAACTTTGCGTGCAGATAAAGGGTACCATAGCCAAACCACTCGATGAGGTCTATGAGGACGTTGACGACCAAGCCCAAGTCAGGCTAATTCTTATGGTGAGCTTTGACTGTTTCTATTTTGGAAATATAGCTGAAGTGATTTGTCTTACCTACGCAGCGGCGCTTCGTGAGAGTCCACATCCACGGCCGCTGCGCTTTATCGCAGCTCCGGGGTTTGTTTCAGTCTCTTCGTTATCGCGCCGGCGCTCATTATTCCAACAGGTCTTGCCCCGTGTCTTGTTCTTCGTCCGACTCTGGACCCCAGTCGCATGAAGGTTTGTGGTGGGTTGTTTCAGCAAGTTCCGGTGGCGCGCGGAGCAAAAAGCAGGAATTGGCGTACATTCTGAACTGACACCGGGGGCAAAGACCGACGCATCCAAGTTTGGTGCGGTCGGGTCAGTCGCAAGATCATGCAGGCGGCATGTCGTGTGACATCTCACAAAGATAAGCAAACGGCCATTGCACAGACAAAGACCGGACAAAGGAAAGACAAAGGAAAGACAAAGGGCACCCGCTTCCCACGGCCCAGGAATTCGGGGATGCTGGGTGGGTGCCCTTTGTCTTTCCTTTGTCTGTTCTTTGTCCGTCCTGTCTCTGCGCAAAGGTTCTTTACTTACCTTTGTGAAGTGTCACACAAACTGCTGCGTGGATGATCTTGCGGCTGACCCGACCGCATCCAAGTTTGGATGCGTCGAACTTTGCCCGCGGTGTGAGGCGAGGTTGACTGTTTATTGTACACAAAACTAGTGTTGCCTTGTGGATAACATGTAAGATGCTGACTTGTGCTTCATGACTCTGACTGAGATATTATGTCCATTGGATTATAGCCCGCGAGGGTTTTGCGGTGGACTGAGCGCCGGTTGAGTTTGGTATTTCAACCGTGTGGGACTTCAAATCACAAAGGACAGCTCGACATCGAGTATTCAACTAACTGAGAAGATATTAGCAGGGGAGAGATAGAGAGATACCGAAGAGAATCACGCACTCCATCCACGAACTGGTTGCAATTCTGAGCGAATAACAGCGTCTCGGGTATCACGCATTGTTGTCCGTCTAAGTAGTAAGCAGTGAACAGTGACTCCCTGCCCTGCGACATTCTGGAGGCGTGAGCGCGTGCGTATGAGTGAAGCAACCACGCACGATGAAGGCCCAGTCACCGGATGGGATAGGACTTAGCGTAGCAACGTTGCTATAAAAGCAATTCCGAGCACTGAGTACCAAGTGATTTTTCCAGAGAGATATATGAGCCACAGTTGTTAGCGCAATTCGCTGGGCGAGCCACTGATCTGTAGGCCTTCAGAGCATCCCAAGGAGAATTATGACCGTTGACCGCCGCCACGTCGCGGTCTGACCGCCGCCACGTGACACGTCCGACGGTATGCGAGGGAGCAAGTCAAGGAAGAATATAGAGCAAATTCATTAACTGGCGCGCGCAGCGGTCATCGTCGATCTCGTACCCCATATTCTAGCGTTGTGGGGCAGTGGTGGATCTGCGCGTATCATCGTCGCAAGGCCCTGTTTTTGTCACTGCCGGAGATGCGGCATCTTCGCTCTCATACGCGTCGAATCTGGGGTCGGTGGGTGCGCATTATGTCTTCTCACGAAATTGAGCAACTGATCACCTTTTTAATATACTCCATATGGGTGTAATACTGTAAAATAATTACTTTGTGTAACACCCCGGTTTTCTGAGAAAAAGTGACACCCTGGTTTAAATTCGAGCCGAAAAGGGCAGCAGTGAAATGCGAACCTAAATGTAACAGGTGCAGTAAATCCCAAACGTAGCGGCTTACTCTGGCAGCATTCACACGTAGCTGACACCTCCAACGGGATATACTCTGCATAAAGTCTATGTCCTATGAGATCGGTTTTGAACTGATTCTGGGTACGCCAAACAATTTCACGAGCTACCAGAACTCAGCAAGACACGGCTTCCGGCCTTTGCTCCACCACCCAGGGTGCAACCAGGGAGTAATGCTGATTTCAATGTGTCCGTCTACACACAGGTATAGCATGAACTGGATAAGCAATGATCTCCGCGGTCGTGGGTTGACCGTTCACATTCATATTCATCTTTTCTTTCTCGCGAGGAAGCCCAAATCGTCTCAGTGTAGGTTCCTAATCACTGTCATCAGATCAAAATAGTAGATACTGTTGAGTGCAACTTCTGGCAGTGCACGAGGAGTTGCCTCATCTTCCAGCGAGCAGTGGGCGGAATTTCTAACCCCTGTTCATAGGTGGTCACTTTTTCGTCTAGATTTTGGGGTGTGTCACTTTCTCGAGGAAGATAATTATTTTACAGTATTCCCGCCATAACCCCACGCGACATGCGAACCCATACGGCGCCTACCGCACTTGGGGCGAATCGTGGCCCGCTGTTGATAGCAGCGCGTTCGATGAGCGAGTGGGACAGAGCTAGTATCGTAAGCGCCCGAGTTGGAACAGCTCGTCGTCGGCGCGGACACAGAGAAGGACGTGGATCTGAAAACGAAGACGATTAGCATTGAGACACTGAAGAACTGCCAACAACGGCCTTGGCCTTGGCAAGATGAAGTTGCGATCTCATATCGCATGCCACGGCTTGTTGCTATTCAGTATGAACGATTCATAAAGCATTTATGAAACACATGTAATATAATATGTACGTTGAACGTTGGTGAAATTTAGAAAGGTACAGGTGGTAGGGTACTGCGCCGAATAGCCACCTAATAGCAGTTCTGAAAAAAGATCAGGCCATCAGCGGAATAATACGGAAAAGGCAAAGAACCTTACAAGCGTCCTTCTTCAACTTCTTTGGCACAGGCTTCATGTTTCCACCAGTGCCCGTGTCCCCATCCTCGCCCTCATCATCCGAGTCGGGATAAAGTTCCGCTGCCCGTCGCTTGAGATCCTCGCGAGGCAACTCATGGATCTCGACATCCTGTTCATCTGGAGATGGCAGCGTCGAGGATCTTTCGAAGGCCCAATGTAACCACCGTCGATATGCGTCCAATAGCAAACGATCATGGAGATCATCATAAAACCCTTCCCAGTTGATAGCGAACGATTCCTTGACAGGGTAGAGAATGTTGAAGATAGGTGGCGTTAAAACAGCACGGGTGATTCTTCTGATGAGGGTAAGGATTTCAGTGTGATATTGGCCAAGGTGTGAGTTCGGAGTGTCGTTCTCGGTAGGGGAGATATTCTTGGTCAAATCAGTGACGCGAAAGATAAAAGAAAATGGGGAAGCTACCCATGTAGTCTTCTCAGCTTTTTCGATCTTAGAGGGTTGATTAGTTTGTGGAGGGAACATGGAACGAGATTATGGCTCACCGTCCCTTGTTTCTTGAACCAAATGGTCATTTCAATACGTTGGATAGGAGGTGCCCATTTGAAGCGCTCAAATTCGACCCCGCCCAGGAGTGAAACGGTCGCTCTGTCCTTAAAATCGGAGAATGAGAGACGTTCCAAGGGAGTGGGAGAGGGTTTTGGATAGAGGAATGTAGGTGCAGTGAACTCGAGACCTATGACGCAGGCAACCTCTGGACGCGTGAGGTGCTTGGCCGCCGTCTCGTTCAGGTCTTTCGAGGACTGAGAGAAGGCGCTCTCGACAATGATGGAGTATTGCGGACCAGCATCAGATGTCCTTTTCCCAAACGCGAAGTCAGGCGTTAGAGTACTGCCTGTGTGAGGACCACTTCTGAACGGAATCGGGGTATTCGTTTCCCATACAAACCGAGAATCGTGCTCTGCGGCTGCCAAGAGCGGTTTGATTGTCCATTTGAAACTTTCATGAACTTCGGTGGGCCACGTCAAGATGAGCTTCTCAGTATCAGCGGAATAGCTAAGTCTGAAACGGGAATAAGCGGATAGCATATACCACAGGACGACATAGACCTCGCTCCCAGATCCTCAGGGACTTCTTCGGACAATTCAAGCCAGATTTTGCGAGGAACAGTGAGCTCCTATAGCGTCAAGTTAGTATAGAAAAAGGCTGTTGATCGAAACGTACCAAGGAGTACACGTCGGAAGCTCTGGAAGCTAGGATTTGGTCTAACAGTCCTGTAATCTGTGTCCATCATTAGATACGAAGTCAGACCAAAGAGGTATTATTTACGGAGGACGAATCATCAGGAGCCCTGGGAGGCGCGGGAACAGTATTGCGAGCGCTGGTGGGCGGGGGAGAAATATCGACGGAGGATGCTGGGGTGTGCAGTTGTACTTTCACGCGGCGAGAGGTGCTCTCCACGACGCGAGATGGGGCTGGGCGAGGGGCTGCAACTGGGGAAGACACATTCTCAGGGGATGAGGATGGACTTGGGAGGTAAGTCCGAGAGTATGGCCTTGCTTCACCCTCAGCACAAAGCATACGTGCTCTCCGAGTGACACAAGCGAACGTGTATAAGGGAAGAGTGAGAAGTCACGGTCACGATGATGTGATGCCGGCACCTCATTCTCGAGACTGACAACGACACCGACATCCGACAACATGCGTGCGTGGGCACGGCTGGGGAGGATGGGGGTCGGTGTCGGTAGGCGATGAATTCTTCATCGTTCGATTATGCCTGGCCGCGTACTTTGCGAGAGAGCTGTGTATGCGCGCCTCAGAACTTGACCGGTGAGTCTTTCTAACCTCTCTTTATCGTCGTCTCCTTGTACCACAACGTTGACCTTTTCTTCTGTCTGCGCCTATTTCTTCCTGTATTTCACGATTTTCTTCTCTGGCTTATCTTGTAGTATCTTACTGACACCTCTGCAGACTCGCTCCCATTGAACGGCCGCGCCCCTATGTCGAAAGGTCGAGGCCAACGGGGCGGCGCCAGCCACGATGAGCTCGAGGATGAATGCACACAATACTCCCTCATCGACGACGACATCGTTCCCTAACCACCCAACGCAAGCTGCGCGCGTACGCCGCCCAATGGCGCGGTGTGTCCGCTTTCTTGCCCACCCCGCCCCAGGCCCAGCTTCTGCGGCATCTGGACGGACACATACCCTTTGTCTTTGACACTCTGTTCCCGGCGCCTCCGACCCTCCTACACCCTCGTCTACATCTTCCCGCCGACGCAGCCCGCACTTCGAACGCCTGCCCGGCCCTCCCTGCTCGCTTCGAACGCGCGCGCTTCGAATCTGCGCCCACTTCGAATGCCCGCCCGCTCGGTTCTAACGCGCGCATGCTCACTCCGAATGCCCGCGCGCCCCTGCTTCTAACGCACGCCCGCGCGCCCCTGTTTTTAACGCACGCCCGCCGCTTCTACGCTCCTCACATACGACTTCGAAGGGTTTCCTAAGCTCTTGCAGGTGCGTCTTCTAGATCCAAGGCCCGCCCACTTCTAACGCGCCGACGCTCACTTCAAAGCCCGCTGCCCCCTTCGAACGCCCGCCCGCCGACTTCGAACGCCGCCCGCCCGTACTTCGAACACGCCCCCACTTCGCATGCCCGCGCCCGCCCACTTTGAACATGCACGCGCTCTTCGAGACCCTTCACACCCACTTCGAACGCGTCACTCCGAACGCCCGCCCCCCCACTTCGATAGCCCGCCCGCCCACTTCGAACACACCCCAGCCGACTTCGAACGTGTGGGCCAACCGCGCTTCGAACGCCCGCCTGCGCTTCGCACGCGCCCCCACTTCGCATGCCCGCGCACGCTCCCCACTTCGAAGAGACACCCCTGCCCGCCTCCTTCGAATGCACGCACGCCTCTATCGAACACGCGTGCCTCGCACTTGGCCTACTTGGAACGCCTGCCCCTCCGTCTGCCCGCCCCGCTATTCCAACTAGTTCTAACACTTGGAACGCCCTCGCTCGCGCCGCGCCCAAGTCACTTCCCCACTTCGGATGCACACTTCGAACGCCCGCCGTCCTGCAATTCGAACGCCTGCCTGCTTGAAACGCGGCCCGTGCGCCAGCCCTTCGAACGCCGCTCACCCTTTCAACGCTCGCCCGCCCAAGTCAAATGCCGCTCCACACCCACGGGCCCGCCGCACCCACGCTCGTTGCGCACCCATCCCCATCGCACACGCACAACCGTCGCGCTCCCCCCACGCACGTTCGTCGGTCGCCCGCTCTTCACTGTCGCGCACCCACGCTCGTGGCGCACGCAAACCCGTAGCACGCGCCTACTCCTCACGCACGCCCGTCCACCCCCCTGCACCCATACCGGTCTCACCCACGCCCGCGCGAACGCTCGTCGCGCATGCATGCTTCTTGCGCATGGACGCCCGTCCCGCACACGCCTCGGCGCACACAAGCACACTCGTGGACACACCGCACGCATGCTCGTTGTGCGCCCACGCCTGTCACGCACCCATGCCCGTCCCATATGCGCTCGTTGCGCACGCCAAACCGCCGCGCCCCCACATCAGCCGCCCACACGCTCGTCGCCCATGCACGCCCTCTGCCCCCATGCTCATCCCCGTCGTGATGCACGCACACCCGTCATGCACCCCTACTCTCTTCGCGCACCCGTGCCCCTCGCACCCGCGCCCGTCGCACACACGTCGTGGACGCCAATCCGTCCTGCACGCACATACTCCTCGCGCGCATACGCCCAGCACACGCATGCCCGTCGCACGCGCGCCCGGCGCGTGCATGCTCATTACGCACGCATGGCCGTCGCATGAATACCGCATCCACGATTCCCTCATCGCGCGCGCAAACCTCCCGCCCGCACGCCCATCGTGAACGCAGCACCTCCGCGCTCGTGCATCCCCACGCCCGTGGCACGGACACTCGTCGTGCACGCGCACCCATGCTCGTCCTTCCTCGTCCGTCACACCTCACTCACCCGCCTGTCCCCAGCACAACTCCCTTCCCCTCCCGACCCTCCTCCCTTCCGCGCTCCTCAAGTCCATGCACAAACACGCGCCTGCACCCTCTCCGCTGGAGACGCGCTGGAACTGGCGTCGCGTCCGCGCGGCACTCGTCCCCAGCGTGCCCGGGAAGTGGGAGGGCTGGGCGGGCGAAGGGGCTGT
The DNA here is from genome assembly GCA_029203975.1 of Mycena vitilis. Lineage (NCBI taxonomy): Eukaryota > Fungi > Basidiomycota > Agaricomycetes > Agaricales > Mycenaceae > Mycena > Mycena vitilis. Next base: position 97,618 of record JARGYF010000017.1, read on the forward strand.
TGTTTGGTGGGTTTCTTCTGCCTTTTTGTTTGCGATGGAGCATCCTGCGTGATTGAAGAGATAGCGCGTACGGTGTCGCCGACGCTTATCCGTGCTGGCACCGCTCGTACGACTGCCACGTCACCATACTCTGATCATGGCCCGTCGCGTCGTCACCGCTCCTATCGGCGCGCGCGGCTACCACTTCCTGCTGGAAGTCCCGCGAGCCTGCATGGTGTGGCCCGTACCGGGCGCTTGCCCTTTCTTCCTCCCGACTCTGCGCGTCTTCCGTTCCCATACTAACTATCTCTCTCTCTTTCTCTCACAGGACCGGCCAGCCGCGCCTCCTCCGCGCCGTACAAGCCCTCGGATGTTCCCTCGAGGACAGCCCCGCCTCCGCCAAGAATAAAGGAAAAGCAAAGGCGAAGAGCGGGGGGAAGTGGGAGGTCGAGCTTGACTGCTTAGTATGTCTTTATATTCCTTTCCTTTCACCAGCGCTGATCCGTCTGCTCTCATTCCTCTGTTCCTTCTGCCACCTTCTTCTGCACTACTCCGCGCCAACGCGACTCGCTGCACGCAAACGACGCCGCCGACTCGCCAGACGTCTTCGATCGGGACGTACACTCCACCCTGGATTGCGACGTTCCGGATGTGTGCGGCGGGGCGTGCGACGGGGCTCCAGCAGTGGCTGGATCGGGGGCGGAAGAAGGTGGCTCTGACCCGACATCGTAACACTGACTCGCACCGACAGACGCCGGCGCAGGGGCCGACGCGCATACTCTTCCCGACGCTGGAGACAGTAAGGGGAACGGCGATGGGCGAGGGCGGGAACGGTGAGTGCTCGTGCTTTGTCTCTTTGTCTCTTGTCTTTTAGGCCTGTCATAGTCAGATCATACACCCCTTGTCCACTCCTGCTCACTCTCTTTCCGCTTCCTTCCACCCTTCCTTTCTTCCCACATGTGCATCGACCTCCTTCGCGATCAAGTGCTGACGCGAGTATAGGTGTTCTGCCGGCGCGCGCAGTGGACCAAGATCTCGACGCTCGTGGCGGACGATAAGACGGGGCTTCAAATGCCGGATGCGCGGAGTCTGAGCGGGCCCGTGGGGATGCATACCAAGGTGGGTGTCCTGCTGCCTCTGCTCCTCGCCGCTCTTCTTCCTCCCCACCTGAGACTCACGCCCCGCTCACAGATGATCCTCGGCACCCTGCGCGGCCCACCCGAGCCTGAGACAAACCCAGAGGCGACGGAGAGCGACTCCGAGACGGAGGACGACAGCAGTGATGTCGAGATCATCGGGGACGACGACAAAGACAACGGCGACGAGAAGGGCAGGCCGCACGCGTGGCTGTACGTCGGCTCGCACAACTTCACGCCGAGCGCGTGGGGGACGCTGAGCGGGAATGCGTTCAATCCCGTGCTGAATGTTCGTCTGCCTTCCTTTCATCTTTGTATCAAGTAGCAGCTGACATGGGCGGTGGGCAGGTGACGAACTACGAGCTCGGCGTCGTAATGCGGCTCGAGACGGCGGAGGATGTGGCCGCAGCGATCGCATGGGAACGGCCTGCGAAACGGTATGGACGCGGGGATGTGGCATGGGTACGTCCTCATTCCTTTTTCCCCTCTTTGAGCTTCTTGTCCTCCTTTACCCGTCCTCCTTTTTCTTCCTATATCCTGCCCATCCCGCTAACTGCTCCTTGCAGATCCAGGAAGAGAGTCCGTTTTTCCAAGACTGAAACCCCTCTACTCACTTCCCGCTGAGCAGCGAGGACGGCCGCGACGCCGACGTGATTACGTAAGATGCGAGACACGAACTTGTTAATTTGTACTGGCAATGTGCTTGATTTAGATGCGCACTGTACATTTGTACAAGCCTAATCATGCTTCCGCCCATCTTCGGCGTTGCTGTTCTTGTCTTTGAAGGCTGAACCTGCCTTGGAAGCTTGTCGCAGAAACGTTCCCTCGAAGCATGAGTAACGGAACAACGACAACGACAGCCAGGAACCAGATATATATACCAATGAGGATGATGGCGGCTCTTCGATGTGTTTGCGGTGCAACACGCGGGGGAGGAATTCGGGTATCATGCATGGCATACCGGTTTTTAGGACACAAGAGGTCAGTCGCAGGCGCAGCTTGAGGCGCAACAGTACGGGGCGAGGACCGAGTCTGAACGGTTACAGTACTCGGTGCGGCGCCTGTGTTGAACATCGGATAGACAGGCCGGGACATATTCGAAGGGCCTGGTACCGGAGTCGGGATCTGTTGAGGAAATCTGAGCAATCTTCGAAAACATGAACATGAAGACGTACATGATTATTCAAGCGTGCCTTTTTAGCTGGTGATGAGATGATGTGCTCAACAGCGAGATCCACGTCTAGTCCGGCATTTGGACGGTGCGTTTTGCAACTGCCACCATGTACCTTTTCCATCCATCGTCGTCTTGCAATGGGACCGGTAAAATATCTTCCGACAAACGCGGCTTGCCCTCCACTGCGTTTCTCGGGCTCCTGTAGCCACTCTTCTCCCGGCTCCACTTCGGATGTGTGCAGAACGATAATTTTCGATGCAGCGTTGTGGCACCACACTCGCCTGGCGCATCGGGTATACAATCAGTCGGTTCAAGCATCACACAAGCACTTTTCTGGAAGTTTCCGGTCAATTTAGCCAACTGGTATTGAAGGTCGGTTGACTCTCCCTTACAATTTGACCCTGCAATTTCCATCGCACCTTGACGGTTACGCTCTAGAATACTTTTCAACATGAATGACCTGGGTATACTCAGGGGAGTCAAACAGATCGTTTGAAAGCTCCGACTGCTCAGGTCATACTCTCTCATCTTGAATTATTTCTTTCGTTTGGCTGACTTTTAGGACATTCGCATTTCTTGTTCACGTAGTCTGAAGTACCCGCTCGCGTTCTGTGTTTACTTCAAATCCGCCGTCTACCCATCTACATTTACCCTTGCAGCCCTCAAATCTCGCGCCGCGACGAATCCGACAAAGAGGCCATGGCGCCAGTTCGGTCAGTGCAGATGTTCAGAGGTGTGTCTCGGTTCCGCATTAATATTCTAGGATCCGGCATAACTATCCACTCGGCAGATTTATTACTATTGCAGCTATGGTTCAGTCTCGTTACTCGGAGGAAAGTAACGCCTCCGAGTATCCTTGTTGCACATTATGGCTTCCATTTCATTGTTGTTCAATTCCTTCCAGAAAGTGAATTCCCTTCCGTGTTTTGTCGAATATGACTTATTCCAACAGGCTCAGAAAGCGATCGATGGCCACGATTTCCCGACACCCTTGCCACTGCGTCTTCACCACCACAACATATGCGCATTTCCATTGGCTTATCTCTGGCCTTTCAAAAATCGCTCGTCTGATGGAACATCCAATCAAGGCTCGTCCTGCTGTCGCTCACCATCTCAATGCTCTCATAAAGCAGTGGCTGAACTCAAACTGAATTCACAGCGCCCCCTCTTCTTGGCTTCAATTCAACTTAGACGGCTTCTGATACACCAGACTGCGGCAAATTCAATCTTGGGTTGAGTTTCAGGCAACGTGCTTGGCTTGTCCTCTATCACTTATCCCCTAGCTGATATAGGACGCTCTTGTCTAACTCCTGCGCTCTTGCGCTAACCCCGCGTGAGAAGAGGAGAGGGTGTCGTACGCGAAGCCGGTAGCACGAAGCATGATGTTGGCGTTTGTTGTGGCAGCAGGCTGACGTAAAAAGTTCCTAAAATGGACGCTCCGGCTTTAAACGGTACTCTAACCTCCGCGCTACCATGAGCACCTTTCACACAAAAACGGAGCAGTGCCCCTCTTATTGGACCCGCTTCTCTAGTCCACGCATTGACCCTCCCAGAGACGACACCCAGACCGCTTCTATGAGCTACAAGCACCAGGGCCTGTCACTCCTGACGACGAAAGAGCTTCGTCGGCTTGATGTCGCCACGCTCGCTCATCACGTTACCGACACAACTGCCCTTGACTTGAAGCTTGTCACCGAGGCCTTATCAGAGTATGGTCCAGTCGTGGACCCCCTGACACCACTCGAATGGATTTGGGACCAGCGCCTGCCACCTCGCGTCGAAGCAGTCATCAAGGATGAAAAAGGACTCTACCCATTCCTCGACTGGATCATCTTCGGTCCTGCTGCTCACGCAGTGCTTGCAGTTTTCCACCACCTGGCCGACAAGGCATCAGTTAGTGTAACCCTGTTTCCAGCAGGCAGCAAGACCACCATCATTCACGAACAAGGCCGCTTTGGCAGTACCGACATCCTCCATTCTTGCTCGGAGCACCGAGCCACACTGCATGAGGTTAAACGGGCTCGTGTCCTCGAGGGGTCTGCTGTGCTGGAAAAAATGTATGACCTGGCGGGATCCACTTGGGAATTCAAACGAGACAGCTCAGCGTGTGCACGGGGTTCTGCCTTGCTCTGCCAGGTTCGCACGTTGCACATCATTCGGAATGCATATACCTAATCACTTCCCAGGCTATCGACGAGCTGGCGGAATACAAAGCCAGACACATCGTGCTCACAACGCAAACACATTACGCACTGGTTCACCTCGGCGGCGACTCTCAGCTGCGCATGAGCAGCGTGTATGAAATCTGCCCATCTACCGCCAGCCGTCAGGCGGACGACATGGCCCACCTCGTCCTCTTCTACGCCCATGCAGGGCTGTCCAAACCGCTGGACTGCTCAATAAACCCCGTCACCACCTACCGCGTCGAAGTCCCGTCTTTCCCGCCATGGATATTCAGGCCCTACAAAGGCAAAATTTGTGTCCGCGATACCGTGCGGTCGGTGACATTTTCTGCTGAGAAACCATCCTCGGCCCGGTGGATGTCGCCGTTCATTCCTTTGAAAGTGGAGGGATATGCTGAAGACACTCGACACGACGGCGACATCCGAATCATCTTTGTCAAGTTGATCTTCGCCATCTTCCAACGCAGCGCGGTCGCGAAGGCTGCATATGGCCTTTCCGCATCTGCTCGGATCGCGCACGAGTTCGACGTCTACAATGTCCTACGTCGTTTGCAAGGCTTTTCGATCCCGACTCTATTTGGGTTGTATCGCAGTGACGAGGAAGGCTCCAGCGCGGTCCTTATCACGAGCGATGAAGGCACAGCTTTACACAGCTTCGATGACCTTGGCCTACAAGATCGGTTCGTCTCCCCATCTTCCCAATTGTTGTTCTGATCTCTGTGTAGGCGTACTCTGGTGCAGCACCTCATTCGTATTCACCAGGCCGGCGTTGAACACCACGATGTTGAGCCTCGAAATGTGGTTTTGTCCAGGACACGGGGTCCCACTATCGTTGATTTCGACGGTGCGTCGCTCAACCATCGTTGCGAAGGGCGAGGTTGCGACGAACTTCGTGAGGTCGCTAGGCGCCTGGGAATCGATCTTGGTCGGTCTATGGTCGCGGTTGAAGATATCATCAGCTCATGTTCATATTTAGAGGGCGAACTGGGAACCAGGTCGAAGGCCACATCCGTCGCGATCGCCTGGGTTATTTTGTGGACCGCGATGGTGCTCATACTCACCGTCGTCCTCATTAGTTTGTCTGTGTCCTTCCGAAGATACGGACTGGACCTTTCTCCTGTCAATCCATTCTAATGCCCAGTTCCGAGTCGTGGCCCGGCGGTGGAGTAGAGAGCATGTCGTTGTACTGTACCGAAACATGTATCTTGAAGTAAACCCAATCTGGAACCCTTTCTCCGCTACATACGTTTCATCAGCACTTATACATGAATCTTCTTCTAGCTATTCTGTTGCCTCCCACCATTGTTTAACCACTGCCCTGTCGTCGACGTCTTCACTTTCTGAAATATAATGAGTGATTTAAAGTCCCGCGCAGCAGAAATTCTCTTGTCCAGCATCGTTTCCTCGTGTAATTACACTCTTCCGTACCGTACCGCGTGAACCAAGTTATGTACCTCAAGTGAGTCCAGCGAAAGCCCTGGGAAATGACTACAAAGGACAGGATTCAGCGGAGGCGTCCTGCGTTTTGCAGCGACGGATTGTGGTCTAATACGACGGAGGATATATTGTTTGTGATTGTTCTCATTTCTCTGGGAATACATTTATACCACGACTATTCATACGTCCAGCCAGTCCTTGGGAGTCCATGGACACTGGGAACCCACCTAGACATTCAGCAGCTCTAAATTTAAGACCCCGGCACGCCCAGCCTGGGTGTGGGAGAAGGTGGGCGCTGCGGCGTGCGAGGCACGGGAAATGTCGTGCGAGACACTCGATGAGGGCGCGTATGATGCGCTCGAGATGTCGCCGTCGTCCACCAGGTCCTCCTCCTCGGGGTCGGACACGCTCTCGAGTCCCATAACGTCATCGTCGTCGGCGCCGGGCGATGTCGGCGGCTCGTCCTGGATGGAGCAGATGGTGCGGGGCAGCTGTGGGCGGAAATCAGTACGAGGTGGAACGGAAAGGAGAGGAAGAAACGAAATGCGGGACGCGGGGGAAGGAAGCGGATAAAGGGAAGGCATGCGGATAAAGAAAGAGAACAAAAGACCCACCTTCGCCTCAGATCCACCCACACCTCACTCCGACACACAGACCCAATCAGCATACGCGGATCCAGCCCGCCAAGCGGCATCTTGCGCACCCGCTCGGAGTGGAACGTGCGCAGCTCCGCCGCCGAGTACGCGCCGGCGTAGAACGCCTGCTCCGCGGGGGCGAGTGTCTGCCCGTTGGCGGTGCGAGAAGATGGTGAGACGTAGGTACCTTAATCGTCTCATAGTAAATGGGATTTACTCCGTCCGGCCCCAGTCGAATCCCCAGCAGCAGCAACACCGGTCGATCCCCCACTTGCTCTCCCGTGCTTTCTGGTGCGCATGCGAATGGCCGGGGGACGACCCGCGTCCGTTTGGCGTCCGTGCCCATGCGACGACGTCTTGCCGTGGTCATGCGAGCCTGAGGAGGAAACGGATGTCGCTGAAGAGGATGCGGCGGGCGAGTGCGAGGCGGCGAAGATTTCCGTCTGGTATAGCGTGCCGTCGGTGGCGACGGAGACGCCGAGCCCGCAGGCGGGAAAGGCATCAACGAGGGTTCTGAAAGAGCGTCAGTATTGAGCTAACGGCAAGAGAGAAGGGAAAGAGCATGAAGGAATCACGGAGGAGGTGAAAGGAGGGAGGACGAGGTGCGGAACGGTAAGTGAGGGATGGATGGATGAGGACGTAGCGAGAACGCCGTGGGATTGGATGACAGACAAAGGAAAGGGTACCCACCTCAACGCCCCAGCCGCCGCGCTTGGCCCAAACCACATCTCCACATCCGTCCCCGCCGCCTTCCTCGCCAGCGCCATGCAGTGCGGCCCAAACGGCGCCGCCGGTGCGTCGAGGAACCAAGACAAAGTCCGCGCGTGCAGCGCGTGCGCGGTACGTGATTGAGGCGGGAAGGGCGGCGTTGGTGTCGGGAGCATTGTAGGCTCTGGGGAAGAGAGCACGATGGTCAGTAAAAGTTTTGACTCGGAACGAAATGCGGATGGAAGAAGGGAGAGAAATGGAGCAGACGCCGACATTCAAGGAGACAGAGATGCTGTTCATGAGGAAGAGCCGCCGCCCATGGCAAAGATTGATGCACTAGTCCCCTCCGGCTGATTGGACATCATCGGAAACTGCGCCAGGTACTAAAAAGGCACATGGAACGGTGTGAGTACACCCCAACATCGTCCAGCGGGAAGCGCTAAGCCTCCGGCCCGCCCAATATGGAGAACGATTTGGATCGCGCAAAGTCGTCTCCTGCCAAATCCGCGTCGACGACAGCAACGCCAACGCCGAAACGGTGGCGTTGAACGATGCGCGTATACCCCAGGGTGCTCGAGCGGGAAGGGCTAAGGCGGAACCCTCCCCATCGTCAAGAACGACGTCGAGGTCCGGGTGCACGTCCAGGAGCACCCTACCCGAGACACAGGCGAGCCCGAAATAACTGCAGCGGCAGAGGAGTGCACATCCCACAATGCTTGAGGAGGAAGGGCTAAGACCCAGCCACCGTCACTTTGGAGAACGACATTCGAATGTCCCAACTCCGCCCCCCGAGGTCGACCCCAGTCAAAATCCCGACGAGCATCAAAGGAGCGCAGCGCGCGATGCGCACGACAAAATGACGCCGGGCTGCAGAGTTGGGAAACGAAGCAGGACGACGACGCACCCATAGCCGCCGGACATGTCCCCACCGTCGTCCCATTGGGAAGCGTAAACGTATGGTTCGCCCTATCATCCCCCGTCAGCATTCGCGTGCAGCACCATGGGAGGGATACGCACCTGTCAAGATATACATGCACGCTCCGTACACTGCCCGTCACCGGCGCGAGGTTGGAGCCCACGAGCGACTTCGCCGCGTCGACCTGGATCTGCGCAATCATCTCATTCGAGTGGAACGCGTACGAGTCGAGCGTGAAGCCGGGGCCGCGTCCATGACAGTCCTCGACCGTGCCTCCGCAGGTGGACGAGTTGGCCTGGCAGGGCTGTCCGTCGTACGGCTTGCCGGGGGACTCGCAGAAGGCGCCGAGGCTGGCGAGTGCGCGTGGTTAGCGGGGATTGGATGGACGGAGAAGGAGAGGGACGTACGTGTTGGGGCTGGTGTCGCTGACGTTGGCCTGGGCGAATCCGGCGACAAAGGTCTGGTTTCCGGGCATGGCATTGGGTTCGATGGAAGCTGGGAATTGTGTTAGTGCGCGAATTCTCGAGCCGCTTTGAGGACGCGAAATATACTCACATTCATACAAGTACGCAGCCATTCCCTTGTTGTCAGAGCTCACGAGGGTGTTGTTCTAAAGAAATTGAGCATGGATATGAATCACGAAGCTTGATTGCTTACTTCGTATATGCTCGTCCCATGTACTGGGAACCAGCTCAAGAAGCCGCGAGATCCGAAACTCAGCAGACTCATGATCTTGTCCTGGTCCCCACCCTCGCTCTCGTACAGCGCGCGCTCACAAACGACCTGCGAGTCATCGGTGTGGTGAAGGCAAGATGTGCCAATAGTGCCACGCAGACCCCAGTGTCAATATGGCGAGGACTGGGGGGACGACGGTGACAGTGCCGATGCCTGGGCAGCTTATGCAGCCAGCCACAGTCTTCTCAACCTGCAGCGCGGTAAGGCGCCAGCGACAGAAGAGGTGAAGAACGAATCGCCTCGGAGTTTGAAAATATGAGATTGCCGAAGAGCACACGTGAGCCCTTGCATCAATCAATCAACAACGTCCCCTTTAAGCCAACGCGTCGACGCGTCGAGGATTCAAACGAGTCGCGTCGCTTCCCTGGCCCCCGGTGAGACTGGCCCAAGATAACGAATGGATGGATCAGAGGAGCCAACCGCGATCCCTGCGGACCTTCCGGCGGTCAATTCTGTCGCGTGGCTTGACAGCCTTCTGCGGCAGAAGTGCGGTGTCGTGTCACTCTACCCCATCAGCTCGCACACGGCAAGGATCTCGTTGACGGACGCGAACTCTTGCTCGTTATCGCGACTGGGATGGGCAAGAGCATCGTGCTCTTCGCGGCCCTGATTGCCGCGCAGGCGCGGACGTCAAGAGCGCGGGATTGCTTTTATGATTGTGCCGACAAAGGTCCTGGCTGAACAGCTTGTACGTCACGGTCTTGCCAGATATATGGCGACCACTCTGTGTTTATGCTGTATACCCAGGCTGAAGTCGGTCGCAAATATGGACTCAGAGCCATTGCCATTAACGAGGATTCTGTGCGAGAAGCCGCAACGCGGGAAGGACGCGATCTGTTCTCGGAATTCGCAGGAGGTAGCGGAATTTCGGTCGGCGTCATAAGCCCACAGATGCTCCAATGACGACGGGTTGGAAAGCTCTTGAATGTCCCGGCATTCAAGCGCCTCGTTCGGTGGATGCTAATTGACGAGGCACATGTCCTTCGCGAAGAGAGTGGGACATTCCGAGAGCCTTACAGGGCCATCTTGCATAGGCGGCCCCGTCTACCTACTTCCACCATCTGGGCTGCAACAACGGGGACCGCTACCACATCTGACGCCCTCGACATTGCCTCGGCACTCGGGTTTCGCGTTGGACGATACGTGAATGCACGTTACAGCATCGATCGTCCCAATGTCAAATACATCCCCCGCTTCTTTGCGCATCCTACATCTGGATTTCAGTTCCTCGACCTCAGCTTCGTGATCCCCTTCGGCATGCTCTCTGCCCAGGAAATAGTCTTGACTCTCATTTTTGTGAAGACGATAAAAGCAGGCTACGAACTAATGCAGTTCCTCGACTCGTTGATCTCCTCGAGGGTTCCGGATCGTCTGAAGATTATCAAGCTCTATAACTCGCTCATGCCTGTCGACTATCGACGCCAATTCATCGCCGACATCAACGACGGTTCTGTTCTGCGCATTGGAATCGTTACCGACACCTGCACATACGGCACGGACATCCCCAAACTTGCCCGGGTTATTATTGCGCACATCGGCGACTCTATGTCTGATTTCCCCGAGGCCAGAAAGCAGCAGATGGGACGTCCTGGGCGCGATGGAAACCCTGCAGTAGCCATCATTTACGCCCCAGCTTGGGTTCGCGAAATGCCCGAGTCCGAGATCGCAACGAAGCAGGGCCTCGCAGATCTGGAACGACGCAAGCAGCTTCCGCCCGTAACGCGCCAGTTCTTCAATCCGACCCCGGATTGCTGCTCCCGCGGGGCTGATCTCAAGTACAACGGCGAGGAATATGTGCGCCGCCCTGACTGCTGCTCTTTGCATGACCCAGAGCCCGAGGAAAGTCGGGATCTTGCGATGGTCGCAAAATGGGTCGCATTTTTCAAGGCCGAGCAGGAGCGCAATGTCGAGAAGACAAAAACGATTCGTTCCGATGGAACGTACCCGCCGCTTGACACGGCATTGAAAGCCTCACTCGCGCGAATCTTGAAGCAGTGGCGATCGAGGAAGTACAGTAGCATGCGAAGTAGCACCAGCACGGGCGGGGTGAGCGCACTCGTCCTTCCGGACCGGCTCCTGCAACGAGTCGTTGACCGGGCGCATGCCTGCACCAGCCTCGACCGACTGTGGGGGCTTCTGCATGACTGGAAGTATCTCGACTTACTCGGCTCATCTCTGTTCGAGATCTTGAGGGAAAGTCTGCCTGACTATGCCCAAATCATGAGTGATCGTGCGGCCACGCCTCCCTCGGATGAAATGGACATCGACCCTCCTCCTTCCATTGTCGCCCCGAGCTTGGTCGAAGCCGCATCGGATGTCGTCGTTGCGCCGCCTACCTCACTGCGGATCATTCTCCCTGCCCCAAAAAGCACCAAGCGTGCATCTCCACCATCTCCGGTGACCACTCGCAAGCGAAACAAGATCGCGGACAAAGAAAATATGGTACCTACCTAGTATCCAACTCTTCGTACTCAATCCTTCATACTCCAAGCTAATTTTAACCTCGTCTGCATATTAATTACTCGAACATAGCAACTACATTCGAATCCATCAAGTATATTTCATGTAGATATTACTACAAGTCCCCGACAGTAAATTGTGACAAGTGAATGACGCCGCGCGCACCAGAAGTAATCGGATTGGAAGGCAGCCTCTCCTCCTCTGGTATGACTGGCTCATTCTCGGGCTGCACTGACCCGCCGGCCCTTGTAGTGCGCTCCAGGAATTGAGCCAGTTTTCCATCTGAGCCCTGGAGAATGTCGAAGCCAGCGCTGAATTCATTTGGGACCACATGGCCATTGCGACCAGGAATATACTGCATGATCTGGTCTTCACGGTAGTGAACACCCAAGGCGTTCAAATCGTTCGTGGTGTCCGCTTTTTTGTGAGTCCCGGCGTTCTTCTTGAACCCAAACTGGCCCGGGAATTGATCGCGAATGGCGCTGAAGCCATGAGTGTTGAGCCCGACTGCTTCCGAAAGGTGCTTCGAATCGAAACTATGGCTTTTCGAATTGAAAAGCCGTTTGATCCAAAAGTTGTGGTGCTCTTGAAGCAGGTCCAGTTCAAGCCAATGCCCAAGGAGACCGGTGGTATTGGCCAGATAGTTGTTGAGGATAGCTTCTTGCAACGCTGGCGGAAATTCATAGAGGAAATTGCAGGCCAATTCCAGCAGTTCGTTGCCGTAGTTGGTTGAGCCTGCACCCCAAAAAGAGAATCGCAAAACCTGGGCATCCGTTCCCAAGTCAGTGTTGTCATCAAAATGCACGCTGAAAGCTTACCTTCACAACTTCAAAAACCCGACCGATATCGCCGTCTGCAACCGCCGCGCACATCTCCAGGTACCAGAATGTCATCCGAATGAAGTTTACTGTCGTTCCAAAGCATTGATCCCCTCCAGAGTAGTTGATTTCTTCCGCAGCTTTCGCCTTCCGACCCTGAGAGCCCTTGCCTTTCTTCTTCCCCTTCGATTCAACAGTCAGATGAACAGGTTCCGTTTCTGAATCTGAATCTATACATGGTACGTCAGGATAAATTGCAAGCGCCAAATAGAAACTGACCCTCATCGTCGGACTCAGCGGCCGTCGGAACAGGGTTTGGTATCGCATCGGGACCATGGATACCTGGATCGCGAGAATAATTTCCTTGCGTGTCTTCGTGTGCATCATTACACATGTAACGGCGGTATGCCACATGCGAGAGTGAGTCCAATTCGTCGAAGGTGATATGTTTGAGGGGACCGTTCCGTTTCGGATCGAAATATGTACATCTCCAGGCCGTCGATGAGAGGTGTTTGAGGTGGGTGGATAACACCTGTTTTTTCTTCGCAGAGCAGACTGAAAACGTTCGGTATAGGTGGGCAAGCAAAGTTTAGACACTCACCGCAAGGCATCCAGCATGAGGGCGTCGAAACGATCTTCCAAAATGTGATGTGCTGGATAGAAATCACACTTCGTAGGATTAAATTTGTCGCGAGCGAGAAGATCGACGTCATGATGCAGGCCAAAGATATCCTTGCCCGTCTCGTCGACCCAGTGGAGGCCAATGATTGCCTTCTGCCAATTCCATCTAAGGTGCCATAATTGAATGACCGGCAAAGCCCAGTCGTGGCGGTCGAAGGGTGTATCACCTTTACCCATATACATTTTGATTTTGCGAATGCGGTCAATGCTCAGCTGGTCTCCGCAAATCATTATCAGCCAGCACTGCAGCCAATGGCCGAGGATACAGAGCTGATCCACCACGAGATTGTGCAGCTCCATGGCCACCCCTGTAGTCTGAGCTTCGTCGATATCAGTCAGGCGCATGGGGTGTATGACCGACTTGCGTAAACGTAAGCGGTGTTTGGCGTATGTCGTCCTGGATTTCTCCGTAACAGCGGGAAGATGGATGCCCAAGGACGGTACATGCTTGGTCCAAACAGCGGCAGCGGTCCCGGCCCCGGCGTTCTCGAGATGGGCCCAATCAATATCCTCGACGAGTTCATTGACAGTCAAGTTCCGGCGTTTCTTCTCCGCCACATTTTTCAGCAGTGGCCGGGAATCCATCGCGTCTTCAGTTACGTCTTCAAGCCCAATGAGTGTTGCAGCACACCCGCTGCTCAATGTGTCACGACGTCTCAGAACTTGTTGCCAAGCACGCTGCATCTTGTTGACATTATCAAACAAGAGGAGAAAGGCCGGCTGAGTGATTCGGACGGCAGCCCCAAACACATGAAGCTGTGCAGCGGAATCGGTAGCCAGGAATCCCAGGATGTAGCCGATCGATAGACCGAGGCGGCTGAGAAGGGCAAATGTGTCCTTGTGTGCATTGCAAGTGAAGAGGAAGAGTCCGATGAAGGTGGGAAAGACGATCGCATAGCGATCATAGCGGAAATAGAGGAGGACCAGGATAGTGACAGTGATCGCCTGAGAGGACTCAGTGGTAGCAAAATATTAGGAATTTTATAGCTTACCAGCCACGGATCCCGCCGCATTCGGGGAGGCACTCCTGTACTGAGAGATTCGTCCTCGTTCTCAGCATCTGTAAGATCGCGATCCGGATCCGAGACATCGGGAGTCCTCCGAGTCCCCGGCGGGGCCGTGGAATGCGAATTCGGTGCAGGCTCCTGGGCTGTGCTCGATGCAGGCTCCTGAGTCGCGCTCTTTGAAGGCTCTTGGGATGTGCTGGTGTTTTCTTCAGCCGGTGCTGCAGCCCGATCTAGCTTCTTCTGCATGCGATCATTGACAGCGACACTCACTAGGCAGGTGAACATGGCAGGAGCGTTCACTGCTATGGTCTCCTGGTTCTTTGTCATACTCCAATTCAATATGTCAGACCACACAAATTTCTCTGCTGGTTCACCACGACGCCTTTCACGCACAAAGCCGTAAACGGGATCCAGCAACAGGTCTGCCTCCTGTTTCCAGCGCGCCACGATGACATGGAGGGCCCAGTTGATCAAGGCATTGTGGGTGTTGTTCTCCGCGGGCTCTGGCATCTCAGGCAAGAGCCGCCGAGACGGAGGAAGGGCGTAGCGGGGAACATCGAATTTCAATCCTTCGTCCACCCCGGAACGCTTCTCGGATCGAGGGTCTCGAAAGATCTTCTCCATGAGATATACGGGGTGGGTGCGAGCATCCTTTCCTTGGCATTGGAGAAACGCCGCAACAGAACGATAGACGGTGGGGTGGGCATTGTCTTTGTGGTCCAAAAGTGCCAAGAAGTATTCGCCAACAGTCTCGAAGCCGGCATGTTGCATGCATCGAAAGGCTACGAGAAGGCGATCCTCTGTCGTCGTTTCTACGGGCCATTGAAATCGCGCCCGCGATGGTCGTTGTGCCGGTTCGTCTGCTGCGCGCTGAGGACCTGAGGTACATTGAAAACTTCGTCGAAGATGCCGACGGAGAATTGGGCTTCATAAGCAGCATTTGGACGTGGTTGGTAGGAGTAGTAACTGGGTGGGTAGGAGTAAGGATAGGGAATCATTCATGCGGCGCGTTACTGCAAGCTGGCAGTGGTAATTGGCGCGTCGTGGTGGCGTGTTTACTTCGGAGGCACCACCGCATCGGGCAAATCAGCGAGGGTCTCCACACGGACTTCACTTCAAGCTGTATATATAGGATACGCACGAGGAGAGACCAGGCTCGGCTGGTGGAACAAACCGAGACGTTTCCATTCAATTTCCATTCGGGTGGGAGCTAGCGAGCAAAAGGCTGCTACCAAGAACGCGAGGACCATGATAATGGCATATGAGTGACCGGTGACGCGGACTATAAGTATAGAGGTTTTTTTTTTTGCTGAATATTAATATTATGTGTTCTGCTGTTCTGCAGATGTCTAGCCGAGATCAGCCGCATTCGGCTAAGGCGTCGCACAAGACAGAGTTGAACACGCTACACCGGAAGCCTAGAGCAAAGCATCCGATAAGTTAGGAATGTCGTGGCGGAGATTGTGTGAGTTGACGTCGATTGCAGAGGTCGCCTTGCAACCTTCAAAGTTGAACTGGCATCACAAAAAATTGAAGTAATTTGGTGCTATGCAGCGATACCTGTCATTCCAGGTGCACCGCCATCTACAGTTCAATGGACCCAACTTGCAGGATAAGTCCTGCGAAGCCCTGCGAGCAACCGTCAAGTTTCTATTCGGCCCGGGACCCAAATCAATCCTCGATGATGACGCCTCGGCAGGCTCGGCACAAGAGTTGTGAGTTCAAAAATCGATTTGGAGCCTGTCATAATCAACCACGAACAGGAGGGACTAGACCTCGTATATCACAGGCACAATCTGCGCAAATGTGCTTCTTGTGGAAAACCCGTATTTCAGCATACCCGAGCACCTCTCAGCATCTTCTCTGGACTTGCTCTGGATTTTTTTTTTTTTTCGAAACTTGATCTGGTCCGATATGCTGTGCTGTGGGTAGGTACGCCTGGAACTGTCAGGATATGCTACTTTAGGTCCCATGCATTCTGATTGAATAACGATGCATATATATTGCATTCCTACATAACAGCATTGATACGCATGGAATCAACCACAAACGTGGCGTCCGTCAAGCACCATCACCGTCGCGTCGCCGTGGTACCCCTACACCTTCGCACTGATAACCTCGTACGGCCTGGGAAGAGAGAGAGAGACGGACGGTTGGGAGGTCAGCCGTGGCGGCGGTTGATACCGAGAGCTGCGAAGGTCGATCGAGCGGACCAGGGCTGAGCGACAGGCGTGGTTGGACGAGGCGACAATTGAGAGCACACCATTAGCCTGTAAAGAACAGCTCGCATCGTCAACGCGCCCCTGAGTGTAAAAGAATATTGCGCTCAGTTAAGGCGGTTTATCAAGTCCGCGCCGCAAGCACCAGAAAAGAAAAAATGCGAGAGGGACCTGTGAGGCCCTTTCAGTGGCTGGGGATCGTGTAGTCCCGTAGTCGTCGATCGCGGACCGCATCCGATCTGGGGAGAAGAGTGTCAGTCAGTACTCATGCTCACACGTGTTTTCGACAAGGTGTGGAATGGGGAGGGAGCACAAACGAGAGGTGATCGAGGAAATGGAGATGCAAAATTGAAGATGAAGAGACGGAGTGACGCACCCGGGTGCCAGTGGTTCCTTCAAGTTGTCCCATCCTTTTGCTCCCTCGGCTCCGCGCTCCCTTTTGCTCAGTTTGCGTCGCAAGGCACTCGCATTCCTGGTAAAAGACTCGATAAACACATCGAAACAAATAGAACACCAGAGGCTGGGAGAGATGGCGCGAAGGCGATAGAGGAAGAAGAAAGCGGGTGGTCATGGGGATGGGAAGGATAAAACTCGGACGCGAGCGCCGAGGATGACATTGGGACGATTGAAGGAGGGTGATAGTAGTCAAATACGCGCTGACTGCGTTTCGGACCCAATGCACCCTAGCAGAGCACCCAAGAGGCTACTAGTGTAGACACCTGTCACTGATCTGTAAGCGGAGCCGCTCCGCGGCGAGTCCTGGGGAGAAATTTGGGAAGTAGAAACTCGGGTAAATGCCTAGGAATGGTTTTGAGCACACCCGGGCTGACACGAATCAACGCGTGGTTCTGTCAATATAAACAGACAAGGCGGCAAGTCCCGCTTTCAGCTCGCATTCTGGCCTCGTTAAAAAAAATGAAATGGGATGTCTACGTTGAATGTCATTCAGAAATGAGCAAAACGAGCAAGTTGCTTCCGAGTCGGACGGTTGAAACTTTCCGAAGTTGGTCGCTTACATAAGTATCGCTCTGTTGAGCCCCGGTTTGCCCAGTTGGACCATGTCTGCGCAGGTACGAGCATAGCTGCCCAGACGGGTTTCTCACTGGGAATTTTAGCACTCGAATCTTGTCGAAGCCTAGTCATGGACTTGTCGGGGGGTCGCTCTGAGGAGCGACATTCATCAATGATTGGATCTGATGGGGTCCCGTTTTGGCGAATCCCTCTCAATGGGGCTGAGATTTGCACCTTCACTCGAAGTTCGTCCCTAGCGTTTCTGGCGTGCTTTCGGCCACAATAATATCTGGCAGTAACATCGGAGACAGAAATAGATCACCAAATAAATTTTGGCGCAATAATAGGTGTCTTAGCGAGTTTGCTCTACCCTCTGGTGCAGCGAGCCCATCATTTTCATGGACCCCACATTTAACCGTATTTAGTCATCTTAGCTGCGCACCAGCATCCCAGTGAGCACAGTAAAGAGCCGCAAGAGCCCCGGACTTACGTCCTAATCGAGAGGGATTCGCCAAAACGGGAGGCGCGATCAGTTGCGATCATTGATGGATGTCGCTCCTCAGAGCGACCCCCGATCAAATCCAAGACTTTATATACGGTGAACGATTGTCTTCACAAAAAGTATATAAAGTCTTGTTACGAGACTAGTCGAAGCCCATCGATCTTTCACCAACAACACGTGACCATCAGTGACACTATGACAATGACATCGACACGTCCGTCGTCCTCTCGATCACTCCCACCATGAATGTCGTTGGTGTGAACCATGACGCCTATATCGCTTTCCAAAGTCCCCCGCACCGTCGCTTGCTTGCTCTGGGGTCGAGTTCCGCCACGGGGTACCAAGCTTGTCCCGTGCCTGTATTCGCAGGCTCCGAGTCTTTGTGGGCAGAGAATCCGGACGTCACCCGCACGCGCAGCAGGGGAGATGGTGCATACTCCGACAGGTAAGCTCAGGCTGACTACATGGACGACATCGAATATTCCAGCGACTGTACCAGCGACCGTCCAGACGATGGCGCTGGTCTTCGGTAGTCACGGCACCAATGACCTTGACAAGCCTACTCACAAGAACTCCCCGTCTACGACCGGCCGAAAAGGTTCGTTGCAGTACCTATGAACCGCTGAGCGCGTCGAGCACGATTCCTCCACTCGTTCGCAAACTTTGTGTTTTTCAAAAGTCGTCAAACGTTCATCTGCTAGCAAATGTGTACCCTGATTTTGTATAAATTCCTCTCTTCTTCCCGACCAGCTGTGTCAGTGTTTGGTCTGATGGCTCTCGATCTCCTTTTGTGACAAGCACCGTCAGCGTCGCCCAAGCGAGACAGTCTCCCGACACGCGGAGCTCGCGCATCGGCTGGCTCTGGTCCTCGAATGGCAGCAAAACCGATCCCACGAGGATTTTGGCGACACCATAGTAGTGCAAGCTCAACATCAGCATGCATTCCGAAGGCGAAGAGACTCGTACGTGCGTGCAACTGCGCCTCTCCCTACGTGCGGGCGATAAGCCTCTCCACGTCGACACTACTGAACTCGGACGTGGTGTACCCCTCCGTCACAGCGCCGAAGATGTAGGCGAATGTCTATATATACAAGGCAGCGAGTGGTCTGGTTGAGGATCGGCCAAGTCGCGAGCGTCAGCACCTAGACGCCTGCTTTTACAGGTCAGCGCCTCCCATCTCGGGAAAAGGGACGGCCGACCTGGAGTATTACGAGTACTTATGAAATAAGCATTTCGTCCATTTCAGAACTGTCTGTATGACATACAGAAACCCCAAATTTCAATCTACTACGCACATCTACTGCGGCATGCGATGTACACCTGTGATAGTGATAGTGATAGTATGATACACAGCATGGTCCAGTCTCTAAACACTGTGTTCCCAAGGTTCTCCCAGCGCGCGCTGTAGTACCGTAGGTGGTCCTGTTCGGAAGCGAGAGCGAGAGATGGTTCCATAGCAACCTGACGTATCAACATGGATGCACCATAAATTGGCGAACTGCCATACTCTCTCGCTGGGAGGTCCAAGGATAGGCCAAAATAAACACAATCTAGGAAGCGGGCAACGAAAGTTCAAGAGCGCCATCTGTCAGTTCAATTTAGCACGAGACTTGCTCGCTACGACCAACACACCTGAGTGATCCACTAAAGCGATCTTCGACAGCGCGATCGAGCAAGGCTGTTCCAGGCAGTGTCCCTTGATCAACCTGACAGCTTGAGAGCCGTTGCCTTCTGCGAATGGTACCGCGGACGCTCTGCATGAACCACATGGCATGACCCGGGAACGCTAAAGCCAGGCCGAGGGCAGGAAGACGACTGCCGTGCGCCGCAGCCATTCCACGAGGCGAACAGAAGGCGTGGAGAAGGAATAGATGGAGGATTATGCGAGTAGCTAGGAGGGAGCCGCAGAATAGCCAGTCGTGTCGGAGTCGAGGGTGGAGGAACGACAGAGAAAGATGAAGTGTAGGGAGCTCCATACATGCGCAAAGGCAGAAAATGTGAGCCCATTGTCGATGAATTGTGTAGTTCAAAAGAACGATATAGACGCTGTGGTGGATCCATCCCCAACATACCGTTATGCGGGCGCGGTAATGTTTGTATCCGACAATCAAGTCGGCGAGGAGGAATCCTTGGAATGCTCTGCATATGAGAGTGGCATGCTGACAGCGAGGACGGAGGGCCCTAAGGTCTCCATAGGCCAGAGCTAGATCCATGACAAATGGGATGCTGCCGAGGGCCATAACAGCGCTAGATATTCCTGTGATTATCCAGGCGCGCTGCCGTTCAGCGGTATACACCGTCTGGAGAGCGTGGTACAGCCAGATAGCGCTTGCGGTGGCGACACCACTGAAAACCGGGTCGTAGCGGGCCATGGCGGTCGGGAGCAGAAGGTAATGTGTCAGTCACAAATAAGCGTGCACATCAATACAGTGGGCTTTGTCGGCGCTAGAAGCTCGGCAGATCTTCGACCAGGGATATATCAATCCAACCGCTGGCACTGCCCTTATCAGCTGATCGAAGGAAGATAGCATATTAGATGGTCGTCGACTGGCAGATTTGAGACCACGTACTAAGATTTGTGGGTAATTTAAAGGCTTGATCTCTGTGCCAGTAAAGAGTCATTTAAGAACAGATGTACACCCGCAGTGTTTGTGCTGTCTCCGTTCCCACTGCACCCTGGCTGGAACATGGGGTTTTCCTTTCTTGTGTACTCTCCGGAATTGGTGCTGCATCCTGCAGAAGGTAAACTTCTCTGCGATAACGCTGCACCATATCTCTAACACCGGCCTGTGGCTTTTTGTCTATCCAAGGAACTCAAGGACACCGCGATGCCCTGATCGCGGGTTTCATGGCTCTGCAGATCTTTGGAGGGCACGTTGGCATGGGGCTCGTCCTGCTGACAGTTGTTTTCTCGAAGAAAGTCCAGCGAAGAAACCCGATCCTTTTGAGTTTCTTATTCTCCTGGGTCCTATATGCTACGTCCTTTACTCTGCTGTGAGTTTTTCGACCATGATTTGAGTTTTGTGGTCTTGTTCGACGATGGTAACGAATTGCCTAGCCTTTACTCTGGGAAACAAACTGGCCCGGAGCCGTCCATCCACCTCTGTCTGGTCCAAGCCGGACTCGTCTACGGAACCCCGGTGATGTGCGACTCCCGCTGTAACTTCGTGTACCATCAGCTGACTTGTTCACGCAGGACCTCGGCGGCTGGCTTAGCGTTTGTTCTCTATGTCTGTGTCATTCGAGTACTTGCGATAGCATGCACATATTCTCATCGCACTGCTTAGCTTTGGCTGTCCCTCGA
Source organism: Mycena vitilis (assembly GCA_029203975.1). NCBI lineage: Eukaryota > Fungi > Basidiomycota > Agaricomycetes > Agaricales > Mycenaceae > Mycena > Mycena vitilis. The sequence goes on from JARGYF010000017.1 coordinate 118,523, forward strand.
GAATGGATCCAGCCTGTCCGCGACGAGTGGCAGAGCCGGCAGATGGTGTTTCATGCTGGTATGTCTTTCAGTCATATCAGGGATGTTGATGGAGGAATCTTATCTCCCCAAGCTTTTAACAAGCCCATATTTGCTTTTCCTCGTCTTTTCGACGGCTATGGTGGTTGTGAGCAACTCTATTGCGCATTCAGCTCTGATTTACCATCGCCGGACGCATCAAGCTTGGATCCCGGAATCCAGCGGTCGTATCTCGGTCTCGGTATCTGTTTTACTGCACCATCAACCTCCCGTCGGTGTACGTCGTTGGTTTCCATACATTGCCTAAATCATGATACGTTTCTTTAGTAACGCGGTTCCAGGGACGAGCGCCTTCATAATGTTCATGGTCCTAGTCTTCGAAGGTTTGATATATTATTTGCTCAGACTCCAGGGGATTGATTGCGTCTATCAGTTCTCACAGCCCTCAAGTTATATCGTCACTACAAAGTTTTCAAGACTTTGAGACGGACTGCTGATAATGGCCCTCCACTCCACCTCTTCGTGAGGATCGGAATATTCAGCGGATACTCGCTCCTGGCCTTGGTGTAGAGTCTTTTTCTCGAAGTGGCGGCACGAACCTGATTGGCTGTTGATGCAGGGGATGCATTACCTTCTGGTCATCTACCGGAGACAACCTCCCTTACATCATTCAAGCATCCCGTACGTGGATCTTGCATCTGGTGGCTCTTATTCAACTTGATGATTCAGTACCCACTGCGGCCTTCTTGATATTTGGCACGCAAGAGGTACGATTGTATCTTTTCTTCTGCAATGTATCTCAAGCATCCGTTCCTCAGGATCTCCTGCGTGTCTGGGGGGTTACTGCGGCGGTTAAATTTCTTTTCCGACCATTCGTACCTCGGTCGTCGGGAAGTCCGAAATTCGAGACTCCACTTGTGTTGCTTCCGACCAGAGAGGTGACGCATTCGGCGGAGTTTCCGCGTAACGAGGAGAATGGCATGAACCACGGGCTGGAGATTCATGTGGACAAGGTCGTCGAGATCGTCTGATTGTACTACTCTTTTCGTATCGGAGGACCCTGGACATGTCAGATAGCATGCAGCTTGTGCTGCCGGTTGTGCTAATCCCCAAAGCTTTTCCAAATCGCAGGGATGTCACTGTTGCCGGGTTCAGTTCAGCGCTAAATTTTCCGAACGCTGAACCGGACCTTTGTGGTTCGGTTCAGCCGATGTCCTGAACGACGTCCGCGGTCCAGTTCAGGTTCGAACGCGTTGGAACCTATTTTTTCTTCCCACGCGTTGGAACCACTCTAGTTTCTTCCAGAACCTTTTGGCCTTGATAAACAGATGACTGTCCATTTCAAACTCACTCTGAACTCACCTGAACCCATTAGACGGAAGAATCCCCACAACCCGTCCATCCTGTGTTTGATCCCATCAGTGCTCGCGAACGCACAAGTTTTCTTGATTCTCGGACCGTCGAGTGAGAGCAATTTCCACAAGGATTATATGAATCGAGTTTGAGCCAAATGCGTCTTCATTCTTGGGCAAAAAAGTACCTTTCAGGTTCATTTTTGAAGCATAAAAAGATGGTCGCGTCCGATGTTCGAACGCGTTCACGTCCCAAAATTTCCTGAACGCTGAACCGGACCTTCGAACGCCACAGCCACTGAACAGGACTTAGGTCCAGTTCAGGTCCAGTTTGCGTTCACCAGCGGTTCAGGACCGAACCGCGGCAACACTAGGACTCATTGTCAACAATCACGTTCTCTCGGCCATCTCGGTGCAAGCTGAACAGTGCGGAACAGACACAATCAAGTTTCACCGGCGTTGTACTGTCAGCTTCGGACTGTTGGACTTCGCGCTCCCAGAGCAACGACGGTAATCGGACGTGATCTGGTCGCTCAAAAACGACCCAGATCTTCGATTCTTTGTGCAAAAACGATGAACACAGCGCCTCCGACTCAGTAGCGGGAAAAACGGGCTACTGCTCACTCCGTCTTATTTGCGACCGTACATGCAGCATAGCCGACCAGTAAAGATTCTCGGTGTACGATGGTCCCCCGCTGAGACGGATCGCCATAATTTTAGGGGGGTTTTTTTTTGGCGAGCTCGGCGCCTCTGTTCGAAGCATCATCCACGAGGACGATGCGTGCCGCAGTATGACATGTCCAATTTGGAGCAACCAGCATGCTTCCAGACCGCATGAAATACTCTGTCAATATGCCGCTGCTGCGTGCGCTACGTTTACAAACAACGTGCAGATGTGAAATCCGAAATTTGCGCGAGCTAGTTATGTCGCGCGACAACGCTGTCACTGGAATGTCCACTCGAAAATCACAGTTCGTCCACAACAAGCACGCGGAATATACGGAGTGAGCGGCGGTTTTAATCCTGAGGATAGTTTTAAGCATTCTGAGTTTGTTGCAAAGGATGGGATTTGAGCTCACACAATCGCGTGCAAGCATGATATCATCCCCTCGTCACTGTACCAGTCGTGCAGGAGCATCAGGCAACTTTGCACTAGCACATATCAGCGGGTACCAAGGGCTGGCCGTTGCAGCATTCACGACGACCACAGAGTCTTTGCTGGAGCCTGGGGAGTTGGATGGTAAAGATGTGCTCGCCCTCCTGGTGGAGAGACTTGCAGCGAGATCGAGATAAGCTCGCAGCAATTAATGAGACATCGAACCACCATTGTTCGATGTCGCATTAATTTCTGCGAGCTCATGTCCACATCGCTCCAATGCAATGACTCCAAGACCACCGTAAAGGGGGGGGAGGGGAGACCTGGAAAAGATGGGGAGCCTGCCCGTCGGGTGTTTATATGGGTCAGATCGTGCGCACTCCCAACACACGCACAGCAGTTCTCCGCATCAGCAACGGGCCTCGATGAAATCTGAACAGGAGATTTGTTCAAACAGCCGACGTTGCAACACTAATCCCGGAATAAAGCACTGCTTGATTAATCAGGGGGGAACAGTACAAACACCCTGGGGATTCTGGCCGTAAGGGTGCGAGTGCAAGCAACCGCTAGATGGTGGCTTTTTGTTGTACCTGTTCACCGCCCTGGTTAATCAGGCAGTGGTTTAATCCGGGACTAGCGTTGCGACGTCGGCTGTTTAATCAAATCCCCTAGGGTTACTGCTCAGCGGGCATACACGTGCGTGGCCTCCAGCGGGCAAGGACATCTTCATCGGCAGGATGGAGACATATCACGACAGGAATTCTCAACAACACGATTGGAGCTCACCCGGATATATATATATATATATACGGAACGTTTGCCCACAACGAGCGCTATCGATCACGCCCGTTTGTGCGCAGGGTAGGCCGTATACATACCTATTTTGCGGAATCCTTGTTGAAATCTAAATTATGTAGAGCCGCACCTATGCGAAGACACACAGATCACTTGACCACTTCTCAAGATGATCAACACGGTTTCAAAGTTAGCTGCGCGTATCCATCGTAACCGGGGATTCAAAATATCATCCTCCTTATCTGTCATTGAACACATCTTCGGGGATTCGATCAGGTTCTGGATGGGAACAGTTTTTGCGCCCACGGACGTGAGTATGGACCGGCGTCTAGTTTGACAAGACGACCAGCATCGCCTGCTCGTTTCCATCGTAGTCGGGGATTAAAAAATGCCGGGCTCCATATATAAGATGGCGATGGCACCATTTCGATTCTGTCGGTTCCTTCACACTCCCTATTCTTTTCTCTCGCCTCATAAGCCTGACGCTCAGGCTTGGCAAAGGACGCAAGTCAATTACAATCTGCGCTGCTGCACAAACTCTGCCGTCCCAAGGAGAGATAGTTATCCTGAATACCTATCACGCCGGTACCGGTACCGCATGCTTCGGAGCCAATCAGTCGAGGCCACCTGAAGTCGTACGATTGACGACGATGGCCGCGCAAAGCTCCGTTTCGCTTGAGAGTTGCCTGAGAAAGATACGGTACCGCGGGCCATCAGAGGCCACCAGCAACCTCCGTGCATTGTTCGGCATCATTTTGGCCCCAAGTAACTCAAAAAGGAAAGAGGAAAATTGAGTTTGAGAGCACGTGATCACTGACATCTTGACTTGAAACTTAAAGCAACTGCTGGGACCGTCCTCTGAGCCACCTTGCTTTCTTTCTCCCACCATCTCCTTTGCGATCCCTTTGCCTGATACCTTTCTTCCATCCTCCTTGTCTCGCATGGGAGTCGATTCCCAACCAGAACCCTCGACGAGCAGGCTGCCGGCGCCCTCCTCCACCTCCGCTGTCCTTGACTTTCTCCGCATTGGCGCGGCTCTCGAGGCTGCTGCACCATCGCCTCGAGCAAAACGAGACGATCAGCCCTCCGTAGAAGCACTCGCAGCTCTTGGGATCCGAGTCCGCGATTTTGCATACGAGAGCGTCCTCCCGCCGATCGCACCTTGGGTGCGCCCCAAACGTCCGCCGCCAAAGCAGATTCAGCCTGGCCCCAGGAATTTCGAGAATGCGGTAGCGGGCCCGAGTACTGCACCACACCCGCGCCAGCTGAAGCGCACGCGGCGGGACGGCACGGAAGAGTCAGACAACGGCTACGGCTTTGTAATGGGTGTCGCTCGTGCCGGTCCCGGCGATGAGGGTGGGCAAAAGCGGCGGAGGTTGCAGCGCACGGAGGCGGAGGGGGAGCTTTTCCCCGAGGGATCGCAGGCGTTGGGTCCGCCGCGGAGGGAGAACGCCGTGCTCAGCCTTGATGATGAAGCAGCACTGCGGGCGGCGGCTTATGATGTGTTTGGAGGCTCTCAGCCGCCCGAGTCGCAGTCTCAGTCGCAGGGTTACTCGCAGGAGTACTCACAGGACTACTGCCACTCGCAGTCACAAGGCAACTCCCAGGACACGGAGCCATTCATCGCGACGCCCTTTGTTACGCCGAACGGATCACTGCAGTGGCTCGACGGCGAAGGGCCAAAGTCCTCATCACCGCCGCTCGTACCGACGGAGCCTGCCTCTGCCCAGTGCTCGATTGGGTGTGTCCGCACACCGTCACCCGTGTCGCCCACTCCCGTTCGCCGCTCCTCGCCCTTGCCCCAACGTCTCGGCACACCGCCCGTCACTCCGCCCGCCTCCGCGCCACCCCTCCCGCGCACAGACACAGGTCTGCTGACGCGCACGCTGTCGTCGCTGTCTACCCTCTCGTCGCCGCTGTCGGAGGCGCCCTCCAACACGCCTGCGGCTCCCCCGGCTCTACCCCGCACGCCGACGCCGCCACCGCCACGCTATCAGTTGCGCAAGCGGACGGCACACGCTGGAGCGCCCGCCTCTCCTGCGCGCTCCCCTGTGCGGTCTCCGAAGCGGCGCGGACGCCCCGCCCCGCGCAGAGAGGAGAGCCTCGCGGTTATAATTCAGTCATAGCCCGACTGCGATTCATGATTAAGATTATTAGGGAACTATGGTATTGTGTCATTCTTCTGTTGTGTCGCACTGTATCGGTCGCCTTTTCCTGAACTTGTTGTACTTACCGATTGACAACTTCTTCGCAGTATCTTCCACCGCTCCGCCCAAGCCTCCTTATCCACAGTAGCACAGGGGAGACTTTTCAATTGGCAAAGCCAGTTCCAACGCACGGCCAGGCTACAGCTATAAACTATCGCACTATTATCGCACTGTGCACCCCGCGGTGTTCCTGGACCTTATGCCGTGAAGAGCTACGCATCTTGAGACGCATCTCCTCTTTCCTGCCTTTTCCTCGGCGTGTGACATGCAACTGTGTGCAATGTAAAGTTGGCCGACGCACAGGGCTCGCACGGGAATAAACTGCCGTCGCTGGAACTCCTTCTCAGGCCCTCGAAGGACGTCTTTATTTCTCATGTGGATGCGATAATGAGAGCAGAGGACCTGAAATTCGCAACTACAAGACGGTGCTTTTGCGACCCTACGGTGCTTTTAGCCTTTGTCGCGCTCGTCGGACTTCTACCAATCTCATTCCGCCCATGCGCCTGCAGGCAAACTCCCACTCTCTGTTTTGGGCCTATAAACTCCAGGATCGACGACGCCGAACTACTGCTTGCTCGCATTGCTGCTCGATCGGGTTACTGCGCTGGATATCTGCTAACTTTGCCATCACCAACACCCCGGGTACGGACGCGTCGAGTCAGCCAGGCGGCTTTAGGAAGTCGCGGTAGGTAGGTAGGTAGGTAGGTAGGATTACGGGGTGTGTGTGACGGGATACAATCGGGCCCATAATACAGGTAGAAAGCGGGAGAACGTTATCCATTTACGAAAATGTCTGATTGCGTTGTCCATCCAGAACACGACCGTCAAATGGAAATTGAAGACCACTGAAATGATGGACTTCAGAAAAGTGACTTGGAATGCCAATCCTTGTAGCTAATCGCCATAGACGCCTTACCAGGGCAGAAAGTTCGAGCGAGACCTAGCTGCTTGCCATCCTCGAGTAGCCGTCGCCACCGTTGTCTGGCCGAGTGTTGGCGACTGACGGTGGGGACGACACCGATTTCGAAGCCCTTCTGTCCTTTCAATTCGGTGCGTGGCCTCGCCGGTCTTCTTTACTCCACCAAGGCCTCGCCTCTTGCCCACTCCTGTGGAGGCTGCAGAGGCTAACCTTTTCCGGTGAGATTGTTTCCGGGCCGATACCGACCTGAAGGAAGGCTATAACGACGACAACAGATGTCTACCGCTATAATGTGCAACTGATGTGTGCAGAGTAGCTGATGTATATGCGCCTTCTGTGCATGGTACGAACGTGTGGGCATGCACACACTGTGGAAGGGCAAGGATGGTTCCACGGTGCTGCGGATCATCTGGACGGAAGGTGCTGGCTGGAAAGTATTCGCCGCGATATTCCTGAAATATTCTGACGTCCCCGCCACGGCGCTGAGCGGAATGTGTACGTACTTAAAATATTTTTGAAGCTGTCAAATGGATCGCCCAGTCAGAAGGAGACGGCGTGCCGTCAAGGAAATACACTCCCAAACCGTTCCCAAAATCCATACAACGATTCCGCGGTGCTCAACATTGTCAATCGCAGCCGGAGCTGTATTCGCTTCCGAGTACTATCAATGTATGTACCTCGCCCCTACTACCGAGTCTGAACTGGCTTTCCAGCCGGCTGCGAGGGGGCGTTGCGTTGAAGGTCGCCGAAATGAACCAAGTGAGTATTTGTCCAAAGTATACGAGGATCCCGAGAGTATTCATAAACATTTCTTGGCTAGGATTTGCTGCGTGCGTTCTCCGCGGCATCGAACCAAGACGTGGACCAGACGCTTTGCATCGAAGATCAGCAATGGTTAAATCGTGCCTGTACATATTCACTGCTTATTCTGATGGTTATTCCAATTCAGCTCATCCACGGCGCGTTTCTGTGGCCGAGGTAAGCTAGAAGGTATGCATCGGAGCCTCGAGGATCCCAAGACTATTAACATCCGTTGGATAGCATTATTCTCATTATTCTTCCAATTAAGAATCTGCGCCTATATAAACAACAGCCCTGTTAATTCCGCCGGCGGAAGCGGACGAAGCCCGCAGAATTGAGACTTTGTAGACCAGTATCTGCCAAGAAAGCACGTCGCACAGGTAGACCTCGTTAAACAAGACCCAGTAGTGTGTTTGAGGAGTGCCAGAGGTACAGAGCCCAGAGACGGCGAGGCGCGCAACGAGATGGTGGCAGGAAGAAAGAAAGAAATTGTTGACGTGTCTGAGGTGCGGATCAGCCTCGAGGGCACCATCGAAAGCAAATATAACACACCGCCGGCGGCCTGAAAAGGCGAAAGGTTATTCATTGCGTCCGGTTTACGTTGAATCCAAGTGGTCGGACTGCGGAAAAGAAAAGGATTGACGAGAGAAGTTCGCGTCCGCAGAAGTTTTCCAACGGAAAACGAAACACCGAAGACGTGTTGACCACGTCCGCAGCTCGTCGCTGAGGAAGAGCGCACGACGGAACACATACTGCCTTGGAGGATGCGGAACGTTCAAGAGAATTATCAGTCGAGCCACGAGCCAATGTTGAGGACAAACGTACCTACGGCTGCGTACTTTATGCCCGAACAGGCCCATCGCTGGAATATCCAGTATGTGGATGGATATTTGTCAAGTTGATCCAAGCACGCTTGAACGTGTTGAATGTTGAAGGAATCTTAGAACACGGATACTGCTAAGTTCGAGGTTAAAAGTGTCAACGGAGAGACGCACAGTGCAATAGACCCACTTCACGGACCCCGAAAGAGCACGTTGTAACGGGGAGAGTGCGAGAGGTCTAGCAACTCGACATCCAGTCGAGGGCGATACCGTCGTCGGGCTGCTTCGGGAAAATAAAGCCTGTTTGAACGATCGATGCGGAAATCGATGTCCGCCAGTACATCGGCCGGACAGCGGGCGGCAGGCGGCTGCGCGAAGTCGTGAGCTGAGCGCAGTGAACGGAAGGAATTATGAACACCTCGCCTGATAAACGGGCAGAGAGTTTTGCTTAGGGAAGTCTAAGAAATGAAACGCCGTGGAAAGAGAAGTACACTGCCGTGCGAAACCAATCGATGTTCGTACAACATCCAAAACAAAACAATAACGCACCGTCGCTGCGTAAACTCCAGAAACAGCAGGGAGCGCGCCTCCCGAGCGCAGACCCGCCGCAAAAAGACGCAGTATGGAGAAAAGCGGCCTGGCAACGTCGTCAAGAAGATCTACCATAATCTATTCCACTTTAGTTATCCTGCCATTAGAATAGAAACAGAGACCGCACCGACGCGGAACCACTTCCCTTCTAGCTTCTTGGTCGTCGCATGAAGCAGTTGAGGCCCACTATCCGCGGGCGAAGAAATGCCTAGCGTGTCTCGATACGTCGCGAATTGATTATTTCATCCACCCTGACGCGTGCGTGGTAAATAAAGCGTGGCGGGTACGAATTATACTGGATTTCCGAGCCGCAGAGGGCGCCGAATACGAGCGGCGGGTGAGCGGGTCCATTGCGAAATAATGGCGTGAAGCACTGTGGAATACGTGAATCAAGGGGAGACGGCGACGGAGATACCGTACACGCACCAGGAAAAGTGTCTTTCGAGATTCCACCGCGGCAACGTGCGACGCGCCCGCAATAGGCCGTTCTTGCGAAGAGGGACAGTGGTCATCGAATGAGATTCGAAAGAGCGCGCGGGAAACGCGCAGATGACGCGCGGAGGAGAATTGCTCGTCACGCAAGACGCGCCGACCCGCGTCCTGGCGCGTCATTATTACCGGAGCGGCAGAGGTCAGGACGGGGGGAAAAATAATAGCCCACAGAAATGCGTACATGAGGACGACGCCACTGTCGAAACGGGGGCAGGAAGCAAGGATAACTCCAGGAAAGCTAATTTACATATCAGCACAAAAGAAGGGGCGTGATTTTGCGAGCCGGAGAATGCGAAAGTCGAATACGAGCGAAGAATATTGAGGGGAGAATATTGAGGGAACAGGAAGAGACACTGAGAAGGATTCGGCGGGGAGCTGCCAGTATTAGGGAAAAGATCACGTACCAGAGCGGAGTTGTATTTCGCCATCGTCTCTCAACGATACATTGTACAGGAAGCGGCGGCGCATTCAACGAGAAAGAAAAGGCAATGCCAAACGACGCCATTGCGAGAGTGCATCCCGGCAGCACGATGGAGCGGCGCAGACCTGTAAAGTGCATACATTAATTGAACCGGAGGAGACCTGGGGTACGCACCAAATCCGGTTTTTCCTCCATATCCCGCACCAGGACCCCACCAGCACCGCCTGGCGCCGCGGAAAGTCTACAAGGGATATCCTACGGAGATTCTACGCGCGAAGGAGAACGAGAAACGCGCGGATTCGGACGCGCGGTCGTGATTCATTTGAGCCGGCGGATTTTGCAGTGGGCCGTCGGATTTTGAAGTGGCGAGACGCGTGTAGAGCAATTTTGAGGGCCCAGTAGAGTTATCGCGTATTCAGTCATCCGGGGGAGCGCGTACTGGCGCTGAGCAACACCAGAAGGTGAGCGGGAGACGAGAAAGAGATTGATGATCAAAATGTAAACACACCACGCACCTCTTCTTTCTAACCACCATGCCCAATTTCAAGCACCTTCGAGTCGCGCACCTAGCCAACTTTTTGCTTGCCCTTCAATGCGCGGGAACCCACCGTGGCGCTAGAGCCCACCAATGGCCGTGCGAACCGCCGCACTGAATAGTCAAGACTGCGCACGCGCCCAACCGGCGCGTCCAGCTCGCAGCAGCAGCAAGGGGCGCGTCGTCGGAAACGACTCCTTTCTGTCCCGCGTTTTCGCTCCTTTGTATCCCATCCCCACTCAATTCTCATTCTGGCTTTTTTTTACCATATCCCTCATTCGTGTCCTCGCTTATCTCACCCGGCTTTTCCAGCCTTCCGCGCTTCTCGGTCCCTTCCCCATTCGATATGCGCATCCTCCTGCGTCTCCCTTATCCGGTTTCGCTCGATTTCTCTCCCCCTTTACCGTCCTTCCTGTCCTTCTTCCCCCGTTCTCGTAATCTCACTCTCGTCCCTTCCCGTTCCCCTTCTCATTCCCCTTCCCCTCTCCTTCTTTAACCGCTCATACTAACGCACATCTCTCCCATATTCTTCTCCCACACAGCCCGTGGCTAATCCCCCGAAGAAGACGTCCCCCGCGCGCGTGGATAGCAGAGCGATGGAGGTGGTGTTTTAGATGGAAATTTGATGTGCGTGTACGTTTTTCAAATTTTTCTCTTTCTTTTCGGATTTGAGACGGGGAGCGAAGGGGGACAGCCGAGGCGCCGCGCACGCGCACGAACAAGTGGAGGCGGATGGTGCCCGGTGCAGCGCGATGGCGCGCAGATGGCTTGCGGTGACGGAGGTACTTGGACCGCAGTACCGCCCACGCTGGGAGGAGTGGGAGCATCGGGTGGGCTCGTACCGCAGATCGCGCCAGCTGGGCGGTCATATCGTCGATGCCGTCGTATTCGTGGAGTCGAGATCAAGCGGGAGGGCGACCGCCCGTGCCTGTGACGCGTCCAGCGGGGAAAGCGGAGACTCCACGCGACATGGTAGCAGACGGCGTGCGTGCGTGTCGTGCACTCGCCGCCTCAGGCTTTTGTGGGCCTGCGGCGCGAAGGGGACGCGGGGCGGGGCGCGGTAATCATGCGGAGCACCAGCAGCGTGCTGGGGATCAGAGGCGCGCGCGAGTCGGCGAGCGTCGCTGGAGGACGCACGCGGCTCGTCGCGTGGTGGTAGAGTGTATGTGTGCGCATTGCCGGAGCGTTAGATCGACGGCGCCGAGAGGTGCAGAAGCTGCAGCGCGCGCTGGCTGGCGCCCGTCGCACTAGGGTGTCGTTCGTTGCCCTGCTGTCTACTTCTCGTTTGCGGTCAGCGTCGTGCTCACACTCATGCGAATCGGCCCCGTGTTACCGTCTCCTCCTTCCCTCTTAGCTCTCCCTTCTCCCTTGTCCTTTGTGTTTTGTTCCTTCTGTCCTCTCTTACTGACATCTTCCTCAGAAGCTCCCTCCCTGCTTCCAGGATCCGCATCTTCGCCGTCGTCGGACAACGCTCAGAACGGAGGACGTGGATTCAGCGTTTTGTAAGGTGTGTTTCGGCTCCGCACCTCTCGTCTGTCTTTTTCGTATTTCTGTCGTCTCGTCTTGCTGTTGTGGCGCTACCTGCGCAGATGCAGATATTCTACCCATGTCAAGATCCCCCCGCAGAGCTGCAGGAGAAGTGCGTTTTGGCTAGCAGCGAGGCGCGATGTCCGCTGGCGAGCGGCGAGCGGCGAGCGGAAGCTGGGGATGCGTGGATGTACTCGCCGCGCGGCGGCCGCGGCCGGCGGACAGTGGTGCCAGAGGAGCGGCGGCGCGGGCGGCGATACCGGGTGTAGCGGAAAGGCGGGACGTGGTCAAGAGCGCAGATGTGGGCGGCGGAGGAGTGTGCGAGAGATGGGGGTATGCGTGCTCGAGCAAAGACAGCCGTACGCGGCGACGGCGACGGCGGGCGATTGTGCCCCGGGAGTGGCGGCGCGCATCGCGCGCGCGGACGAGTGCAGTGGAACGCGCTGGGCCTGGGGAAGGGCGCAGATGTGGGCGGCGAGGAGTGCGCAGATGGCAGCAGCCGCGGCCGCTGTTGCCGCTCAGCGTCGTTTCCGCGCGACAGTCGGCAGGGAGAAGAGCATTGGCTTTCCACCAACGCAGTGCGTGGCGCCGGCGGACGAGACGTCCGCTATATGGCGCAGGTCCTGCGCACCCCTCAGTACGCAGCGGACGTGGAGAAGAATGTAGACGCACCGGTGATGGTCGGCGTGCCTTGCGTCCTATAGCCCCGACTACGCGTGGGCGGCCTTTCGTGGGCGTGGGTTACAAGGGGGATACATCATGCGCGCCGTTGTGGCACTGTCTGTCGATTCTGAAGGGCACGAGGAGCTGCGAGTCCCCGGCCCAGGGCGTGGTACGGCGGACCGTCGGTGGTCGAGAGGGTGGTTTCGTGCCCTCATCGGATGCGGCTTTACCCGCGGAGTGCCTGCTGCACCTTGTCGTCGTGTTCGCGTCGCTCACCCGCGCCTGCTCCACTCGTTTCATTGTCGTGCGATGTCGGCCAGAAAATGGGTGTTTCCTAATTGGGAAGTGCCATTTGGCTTTGCTTTTATCGGTGTTCTTCCTTTGCGGCTTTCTCTTCTCTCCCTTTTCCTTCTTTCTTTAACGGGCGTCGAGCTGCGAGCTGCGCGCTGGCGATGGGGCGATGGACCGCCTTGGCGGTGTATCTCGCAAACGGCGGGACGATGTGCTACGTGGCACTCCAGCTCTCTTTTGCTCTTCCTCGCTCCTTCCTCTCCCGCTCCCTTCCCCCCCGCGCTCCATAACGCTGACTGAAGTTTTTCTCCCTTACAGTGTGACGATCGCCATCCCCTGCACGGCGCTGCGCGAGCCGACTAGGTGCTCGAGGAGTCGTGCTCCTACTTTTCTTTTCGCGATCTAGGGGCGGGCGGTGAGGCGGTGTGAGGGCAAGTCATGGATAAAGGGGGTGGATGGTGCTGGTGCGCAGCGCACTCTGCGTCTTGCCGGCCGTGGCCAGAATCCCGCACGCGGATGGATCCTGGCGATGGGCCGGACTCGCACATCATCTGTGGACACTAGCTCTGGCGACGGTGCGCGCTCGTCGTTTCCTGCGTTCTGTATGTCCCGGGGATGGCTTGGACCGACGCATGGTCGTGCCGGATGGGTGCTGGCAATCGCGCGGGTGTTCCCTGGCTTCCCCCGCCGCCGTTATCCATCTTGCCTCTGCGATGCTCGTTGCGTGACTTTGGGGGCGTCTGCTTCTGGACAAGAGTCTCGCTCAGCCACAGCAGTGGTGTGTGTCCTTCGTTACCGACGTACGCCCTTGCCGGGTAGCTGCATCAGAGCTTGATTGCGGGATTCGTACTACATCTCCCGGGTGTACGAGCGCTCGCCGGCGCCGGTCCAGCTGGCGAATCCGCGCATCCCGGCCCTTGGCACGGTGGCGGCTTTGCGAAAACGGACGGACATGCGCGCGATTCATCCTGCCTGCGACGTTTTCCTTTGCTTTGCCTCGCTGTCCTGCTTCCTTCTGTCGGTCTTTTGTTTCGCTCAATTGGATACCGCGCAGATGTGTACCACTTACTGTGTCGTATTTCGTTCATACCTCTCCCTCGTGTATGTATCTCCCTTTCAACGGAGTCAAAACTCAACGTTATAATGGCATGACTCGGCATTGTCCTCAACCTTGCCTCAACCACGTCCCTCGGATGAAAGCTATCTATAGTATCTGTCGACATTTGCAGGGGCCTTGCTTTCGGGTCAAGCCCTCCCTTGGACATCTGTCTATCGTTGTCGTCCAAGCCTCAAGGCCTTTACTTATCGTGACACCGGCTCAAAACTGTCTTTGTACGTTTCCGCCTATAAAACGTTCTTCACTCCCTCCCGGCACTTCCCACTCCATCCATCCTCGCTGGCTAGCGCTCCGTTGACGCCGAACTGAGGCGTCGACAATGAGAGGCCTTGAGGTGCGCTATGGTCATACTCCCCAAACTCCCATCGTTTGCAACTCTCTCGGTCAAGAAGAACCGATTACGACGTTGTAATTATGCTCTGGCTTCCTGCAAGGGCAGCCTCAGATACTAATCGTGTGTCTTGAAGTTTCGTTTCTATCATTGCATCCATCTCTAGCTCGCAGAGGCTGCGTCAAAGTTTACAGGTTGCCGGTCCAGCTCCACATCGTCTTAGTTCTGATACATCGCTTCGCTCCGTCAAGAACTTTCAACAACGACTGCCCGGGTTTCTTCTCCGTTGCGGCTCTGTTTCACATCATCTCCAGGCTCCGACGGGCGGGAAAATAGTCCTACTATCCGCTTCCGTGCCAACTGTTGGACAAGGAGCGTTAGATGTCAGCGAAGATGCGCGGCGGAACGACAGCCAGAAGGTTAGTAGCCTTCAATGGTTTGCAGCTGGGTCCTTACCTTGAAATTGGAGGAACCGGATTCAGACAAGTCCGCCTCCGCATTCTACCATGCCTTGGCTCTTTCCTGCATCAAGGCGTGCGTTTCTGTGGATATGTTCCTCGCCGGGGATCGATACCGTGGTGTCGCGACTCTAAGTGAGTCTGCGTTGTCGTGCAGAAGTGTTCTGAGTCCTGACTGTCCGCTCCAGCGTTACTTCAGCACTACACCTCCGGGCAGGCGTTCTATTATCCTGCCTTCAGCGCTGCGATACCCGACTACAAGCCTCAAGATGCTCCCTATTCTGGTGCTGGGCCTGTTCAAAAAGGTGCGCGGCTCAATCACAGGAACCTGTCACTATATTAACACTCGAAATTGTAGATTGCGGTCCACCTCAGCACAGAGATGGCACTCGACGTCCGTGCGTATACACGGGTTCTGTTAACTTCAGCCCCTCATTCACAGTTGATCGAGTACATATATCCGCGTTTGTTCTCCCTGCACAACATGCCTACCGAGGTTTGACGCTCGCTGTCTCTTTGTTCTAACTAATGTGGTGCGCAGGTGGGATTCGTGGGCAGCGAGGGATCGCTCGTTATGCCTGCACCTTTCCCGCTCATCGCAAGCTGGTGGGAGTCCCATGGATTGTATATGATCGACGACGGGCAGGACCTATACTTGGTCGTCGGACGCGATGCTGTCCCTGCTCTGATCAATGATGTCTTTGGCGTCGAGAATTATCGAGCCCTCCAGGGCGGCAAGGTTGGGCTAAATTTTATCTGCATGCAAGTCACCCCAACTCATCATCCACGTTGTAGGTTGAGCTGCCCGAGGTCGATACCGCCATCTCCCAAAGGTTGCGGGCCATCATTGGCAAGGTCCGGGAGCGGAAAGGCGCAGTCAATCATTCCACTCTGTATGTGGTGAAGGACGACGCTGAGTCCGGGAATCCGTCGCTTCGCTCCGCGGTTGTTCAGACCCTCATGATCATTCATGATCGCGTGGATGACCTGCGGTTGAGCTACCGGCAGTTTTTGGTGAAGATTTATGGACAGGTGCGTGGCTTGTGTTTATTGGTTCAGCAATACTGACTGCAGATGCAAAGTAATCGTGGACAACGACGACTAGTATCCAGATCTTTTCTGATCTGAAAGATTTTCTACGTGAATTCAACTGCTTTTCTTGGACTCGCATATCAAGGATGAACACCATTTCCGTTTAAGTACGGTAACCAGACGGGCCCGGCTATAGAATGAGCTTACCCACAATTAAAGACCGAATGAATCGGGAAATGGGACTTGGTAATCCCCGTCCTGGCTCAAACACGCACATTGCTCAGGAAAGATCCAAGTATACCCGGGATTTTCCCGACAGCTGATCCCAGAGTATTGCTTACTAGGTGTGTTCATTGTGGCGAGCTTTGAACAAGATCATAATTTTGTGCCCAGCTTGCCCTGGCGCCGGGCTGGTGGCTTTGGGAGTATCAACCCACAGTTTAATGGTGCCACTTTCCATGCCGTTGCTGGCCATTGCACCGAATTCTTTACACAGTGAGCCGATGTCTTCTGTTCGGAACTCCGTCCACGTTGATTGCATCCCACTAATCAACTCGCATTACCATTACCAACCGCATACAATGCTCGGCGCAACGGTGAGCTTTGCATTGCCGGAGAATCTATATAGAGCCGCTTTGTTCATTTTGTCCTCCAATCCAACATGCTCTTCCAGATACAACACGCCAATATTTCTTTCCCAAGGTAGACTGGCCTTCTATCTCACCAGCCGGGGATTTAACTGGTCGCCTTGGAGGTCGGAGATGTATCGAATCTTACACTAGGCTCAGCCCCGATACTGCCCCCAGAACCCAACGAGGTCCTCGTCAAGATCCATGCCGTCTCGCTGCAGGTAAGTCGCAATTCCATGTCCGAAACCTCATCTAATATCGGCAGGCTCGCGACTTGTCCGTCGCCCTCGGCTACCTTCCTTCGCCGTAAGAACTAGTGTGTCTCTTCCGTGACATTTACAGATACATTGGCTGTAGACTCAACATCGTCCCATGCTCCGACATGGCGGGCGAAGTCGTGGCCGTCGGCGCCGAGGTGACAAAGTGGAAGCAGGGCGATCGCGTCTGTGCCAACTTGATGTTGGACTACACACACGGCGACTTGACTCCAGCGATGCTTGCTAATGGGCTAGGTGGAATGATCGACGGCGTTCTGACCCAGTACAAGGCATTTCCCGAGCATGTGCGTTGACTCATCCGCGATTTGAAAAATGTTCCGACCGCCTTAATAACCAGTCTCTTGTGAGAGTCCCCGCACATCTATCGTACGCAGAAGGGTCCACGCTACCGTGCGTGGGGCTCTCCGGCAGCTCTGTCTTTTGTTCAACCCCACCGTAGATGTGCAGCGCTAACTGCGTTCAATGCCCTTGATGGCGTGAAGCCAGGCGATACAGTTCTGATTCCGGGAACAGGAGGAGTTGCAATGTGCGGCATTTCTCCTTCCATTGCCCTAAAGCAATGGATCCAATTATTGCACAGATTCGCGATCCAGTTTGCGTCAAAGATGGGTGCCACCATCATCGCGACACTCTCATCCGACGCGAAACTCGAACAAGCCAAATCCTTGGGCGCAACACGCACGATCAACTACAGAACAACCCCGGCGTGGGACGAAGAGGTCCTGAAATTGGCTGGTGGAATTGGCGTTGACTTGGTTCTTGAGGTTAGTTTCTCTGAATATACCACGGGCCCGGGTCGCCTGAATGTCTGACGGACCCCAAACAGCTCGGCGGCGCGGAGACGCTTGTACAGTCAATGAATGCCACTCGGATGGTTGGAAGGATCGCGGTAATTGGCGTGCGGTTCCCAACCCCTGTACGCATCGTCTCGCAACGTAGATCAATCATTCCCATTGATTCCTTGCCTTGTTTCTGCCTAACCTCAGGCCGCCTTCCCGGACATCGTATTGCCCTCGATCATGAAGGGGTTCAAGTGGCGGGGGATTCAGACTGGCTCAGTTGAACTGTACGAGCCTTGTTTTGATTACAAGGAATCACTGACGAGCTGCGTACATTCCGTGAGATGGTGGCGTTCATCGAGGCGCAAAACGATTTCCGTCCTGTGGTGGGGAAGGTGTTTCCTTTCAGCCAGGCTAAAGAGGCATACCAATACCTCGGATCCCAAGGACATGTTGGGAAAGTCGTCATCCAGATTGCGGAAAATTGAACCATTGTCTAGATGGTTTGATCTTGGCTTCGGTTGGCTTTGTGTAAGTATATTTTTTTTGAGCGAGCAATCAATCATTCGTGTGGATTGGAATACTACAGTCAATACTTGACCAAACACTCATTTTCGAACGAAATGGACCTTTGCAGTGTTCACACTCCGATAACAAATGGTTCCGTTAGGTGTTGTAATCAGTTTTTTTCTCGTTACTGCCGTGCCTATCCAAATGCACTACACACGGGCTTTGTCTCCGCATTTGCCAGAATGAGGTCAAGTACTGCTTCACCGCAAGCCAAAGGTTAGGGCGCTCAAGTTTAACGCGACTTCAAACTCGCGTAAATTGACACGTGACCGCGATTCAACCTCGCGAGCTCGGCCTGCTTCAAGGATTCGGAAGATGTTCAACGACTACTCGGATATCAGATAGAAGGAACAAGTTATTGGACGTAAACAACTACATGACAACTTACAGGCTCTTATCGATCAGAGAACAAAGGGCTCCCCGATTATCCCCACCGTAACCGTGACCCGTTAGCGTCCATCCGTGTATTTCTGCAATTTTGCGAGCGGCCGGTAGTACATATTTGGGGGGTCGGAGGCCCGGAAAGTGTTCAGTGAGGGAACCCGTCGGAGGAAAGGAAACGAAGAAATAAGTATCTAGAACATACAGAATTTAAATGGCCGGCGCCTGGTCCCGAATCGAACGGGAGTATATTGACTGAACCGTCTTGCAATTGATCCAATGGATGCGTACTCGGGAGACGATTCATCCAGGTGGCCGGACGAAACCGATGGGAATCGGATGTGTTCTTCGGATTTCTGAGTTCAGATAGTAAACCAGCGAGAGAAGCTTACTTCAGCGTACATGTATTTCCCCAGTCCCAAAGCAGACGTGCTGCGCATGCGGCATCCCAGCCAAGCCGAGCCTCCCATTGATTTTGAGGTAACCCCTAGCTATGTAGTAGCGCTCGCAGCAGAATCCGGATGTGCGTCAGAGGGATTTGGGAGCGCGACAGACTCGGAGATGAGGGGAAGATCCTGACAATCATGGGCCCTGGAGAGTTCAAGTGCACCCGTAGCTGGCAGCAAGGCAAGGCACGGTATTCCAAGACGCGTCAACACAATTCAATCTCGGCGAAATAAAGAGGTGAGCACGAGGAACAGAAATAGTCCGACAAAAAGAGCCTTCCCGACGGTGTTTTGAGTTTTCACTCCCCAAAGGCCAAGGAGGCGAGATACCTTGGCGACCCAGAGTTCGAAGCAAGAGGGAGAGTGCGAATCGCAGATAAATATGCAGCCGTCCAAATTTGGCGGCAGTTGGAACCGAATGCCGACGAAAACACGAACAAAGCCCAAGGGGGTGGCGCGAACAGGCAGCAGAAGAGGGAGGTTTCGCCAGCTGTGGTTCGGGACGAAGAAGAAAAGCGAGGGACGGTTCTCCACAAGAAATATAGTTAAGCGCTTGTGCTGTGCTGGTGGGCGCTTAGCCGGCCCGGTCGCCGGACTCAGCGTCTTACGTCGAAAAATCTTCGTTAAACGAAAGGACGATGGACAGGAAGGCGGACAGGGAAGGTAATTAGATATCACCCCGAGGAATCCCGGATTCAAGCCCAAATATATCTCTAAATACTGATACATGGGCAGCAGGCGAAAAGTTTGTAATGCTACACGGACAAAGGATAAACCAGATACACCGAAGGACACGAGAGTAGAGGTAGGTGCAAGGAAAGGGGCGGGGAAGGGAGAACATTGACACGATAGGTAAGCGCAGGGTGTAAGACGAACGGTATATTTATGAATAAGATAAGAAGAAAGCAAACAAGGAAGAATGAGGCGAGCGGTGGGGCGCGAGTTGCCTGGCCGTGGAACGGCCATGGGGAGGTGGGCGTGCACGGGGAAGTGCGAATCGGCGAGTGCACGAGTCGAATGATGCAACGGGGAGACGTAATTGCCGTCCCGTCCGTTGCCCTATACGCCCATCGCTCATGGCGAAAAACGACACCACCAGTCTGCGTACCGCGACGAACGGGGACGAGTGTCGGTGGGCGCGGGCGAAGAGGATGAGGGTGAAAGTGAGGAGCAGTGGGAGAGAGCGAAGGGTAGCTGCTGCCATCCGAGGAAGACAGGGACGACGCCTCATTCTCGTCCCGATGCCTCCTCCAAAGACGCCGGGCCTAACATCCCCATCTCATCACACCATTGCCCCCCCTCCCGTCGTACGAGCGCGACTGCGCGACCTGGAGAGAATTCGTTTCCACGCCCCAAGTACGTCTCTCATACACCTAGCCTCCCGAAAAACGACACCACGGAGTCAACGGCGAGGAAGAAATGGAGCGGGAGGAGCAGTCACTGCCTGCGTCCGAGTCGGAGTCGTCCTCTTCGCCACTGTCGGATGACGATGACGACGCCTCGGCATCGTCGGGAGGCGCGTTCCTATCCTCCTCCTCGTCGTCGCAAGCGGCGAAAAAGGAAGCCGACGCGACATCCACGCCCGAAGACGGTGGCGCATGCGAAGGTAGGGAGTGCGACGAAGCAGCGGGGAAAGCCTCCGCCTGTGCCTCCACGGCCCTCGCCCGTCTCACGCCCCTGTAGCGCATGCCGAGCGCCATGTAGCGGTTGCGGAATGTTTCGCGCTGGGACTGGCCGACGCGGGCGAATGCCTGTAAGACGGGAGGCAGATTAGTATGTGCGAGCGAGGGGGAGGAGAGGGATGGGGAAGGTGTAGATGCAGGACGAAGGAAAGGAAAAGACGAGGGGGAGGGAGGGAAAGAGGGAAAGTAAGGGGAAGAATGCGGACCTCGAAATCGAGCGCCTTCTGCCTCGCCGTGTGCAAAGCGGCATACATCTGGTGGGTCTGCTGGACCGTCTCCCTCGCGCCCTCTTCCTCCCTCTCGGCGAACTCATCCTCCTCATCGTCCGCATCCGCATCCGCATCCGCATCCTCCCCATCCCCTTCACACTCGTCGAGATACTCCCCGCGCCGCTCCAACGCAGCAGCTTTCGCAGCCCACCACTCCCTCTGCTCCCCCTCCACATCTTCCGCGAGTGCAACAGGCACCTCCACCTCCGCCTCGAGCGCGCGCACCCGCGGTGCCGGACACCCGTGTGCGCCGTAGAGCAGGGAGAGCATTCCTTGGCGTCCTTCTCCGTTCTGCCGCTCCACCTGCGCGTGCTCCCCGTTCCGTTGCTGCGCGCATGCGTCTGCACGCACCGCACGTACTGCGCCATCTCCCCGCCGTCCCCCTACCCATACATCGCCTGCAACCGCGCCGTCTGCGTGGAGACGTCCTGCTGCTGCGTCTGCATTTGCGCCTGTCGCTGATGGGTTTGTGGCGACTGTTGCGGCACGAAGACGTCCTGCGACTGCTGCTGCCCCGCCGGCGCTTGGGAGTCTGACGCATTCGCATCCGTGCCCCCCATCTGCTCATCCGTCTCCGAGTCGACGCGCACCTGCTGCGCGGCGGACGAGGCGTTCCACGGGTTGTGCATCGGCGTCGTGTATCTCGCGAACGGGTCCGTGGGAGCGGGAGCGGCTGCAGGAATGGCTGCTGGTGCCGGGATGACGGGTGCGGAGTGTGCAAAGGCGGTCGTGGAAGTCGGAGTCGACGTCAACGCGGGATTGGATGTCGATGCAGGCGCAGGCGCAGCCGTCGACGCCGGCACAGGCGCCGGCACTGGGGCGACCCTCTGCATGGCAGCGGCAATTCTCTGCATAGCAGCGGCACAAGCGGCGTTCTCCTATAACGCGCACAAGACGATAAGCACACACTCAAAGTAACGAACCAACGCAAAACACGTACCTGCACCAGCTGCGCGGTACGGCTCCCCAGGTCCACCACCGGCGCAGCCCACGCCTGCATGAACTCCGCCTCCTGCTCCGCGCGCGTCTGCGCATCGGCGCCGAAAAGCGCCTGGTGTCTTCTCGCGCTCTTGTCCGCCGCGCGCGTGGCGGCGAGCTGCGCGCGGTACTCGATCCCGGGGCGCTCCCACTTGTCGGGGTCGTACGCGGCGTGTAATCTCTGGGAGACGAGCACGGGCTTGGGGTATTTCTGCTTCGCCGCGCGCTGCAGGGAGAGAAGGGAAGCGTGTCAGGCGGGTCGCGGACGCAGGCAGGGTAGGAGGAGGAGAAGGAGGACGTACGCCTGAGGCCGCTGCGGTAGGCGGTGTGCTGAGATCGAGTGGGTCCGCTTCGCGTGTCGCGGGCTGCGGCTGGGACGACGAATGCGGCTGGTACGGGGCGCGGTTGCCCTTTTTGCGGCGCTCCAGCCCGACGGGGTCGTGCCGCCACGCCTTCACGAGCCGCGCGGCGAGCTTCAACCTGGCTATGAGGCCCGGACTCTTGTGCTCTGTGGTCTGCGTGTTGTTGTTGGCATTGGGGGATTTCTGGTGCGGCCGTCCATCGTTGCGGGGGATGTAGGTGTAGGTTATCGTGGACGGGCGGGGGAATGGGGAGGTGCCATCCGTATTGCGGCGGCTTATATAGCATATAGTCGACGCTTTGGCGGGGGCCAAAGCTGCGCCCAAGCGCTGGCCCATGCGCATCAAAGCGTGGGCGAACAATGGGCGCGTGATCCTGCGAGTCGCTCCTTTGTCTTCGCATTTCTGACCCCCGGGGAAGAATAATAAGAGGACGCTGTTTTGTGTGAGGGGAGAGCTGAGGACGTTGGGAAGATGGTCGAGGGAGAAAACGGAAGGGATCCGCCGGCGATCCCGAACTTTGTGCTTGTGTACACATCCTCTCACGCTGCCTCTTGTCCTGAACCACGACACGGAAATTCACTTATGCCGTTTTCGAATACTGCTCTCGGACACAAACCTCTGAGTCTGATGGCGCTGGGAAGATTGATTGGATCTCTTTCCTTACTTGCAAGTTGAGGATATCCTCGGCTTGAAAGCGCGCGCTCTGCCACTTTGGTGCGCGCTACAACATTTCCAAATCACCGTTCGGACTCAGAGGCCTCGGGAACGGTGGCATATATCAAGGCTTTGGCTCCAAGCTAGCGACTGTATGTTATAGCCATTGAAAAATCTCCCCATCAATAAACACCTCTCCCCTCGAATCCTGGACCTTCTGTGGTTTCGCGAGTATAACATGCATCACTTTAAAAGTTACTGGAGGCTGCTTATACTCTCTCGGCGTGTAGTTCTGCCCCATAAACGGGTCCTGCTCCAACAGACTATTGCCAGGCGCGACGAACCTCCTTACCAAACAGCCAAACGGGAGAAGGAATGTATTTCTCCCCGGTACAATCGACAAAGTGCCATCGGAAGCTTTGGCCGGGAACTTGACGGCTATGAATGTCAAAAGTACGTGCTGCCTCCCATCTAAACACCTGACGGACGATTTATCTTGTAGTTAGCACCGTCCGACCAAGATGAAAGATACATCGGCCTGAAAACCCGTTAACATCTCTCGTACGCACCGACAAGTGAGCCAGGAAGGGTGAAGCGTGCCTTCTACTGCTCAGCGTCATTCTTGTGGTTCGTCCTGCCTTCCCGGATTCCGACCTGGATGTTCTCCGCACGCAAAAAATACATTACACAGGCGCAGCCCCCGGTAAATACTTTGATCCTCGATTTCATTCTGTAAAACTCACTACCGCCTTCGTGGTCTCTCGATAACAAAGACAAGGACGATTTTGACGCGAGAACCTCCTTGTCCGATCCGGACATGACTTCGTCTGTGTTGCTATATACAGCTGTCTAAATTCCGAGCAGGGTGTTCTCCGAGTTCTTTCGTCGGCGATCCATGCACCCATGCAAAAATATGGAGTACAGCTTATCAAGGTGCCGCGATATCATTCTCTTTCACGTCCGACGTACTTTATTATTCAGGTGCCGAGATCCCCTTCTTAGTATCTTACATTCCAGATCCAAGTGCGATGCGTACCGCCGCAGCTCCCGCGTCCCTTGAATCGCTCGGCTTTGTGGAACTCCTCCTTTCCCCGAGGGCAAGCATCGTGAATGACCGTGGATTTTTCAAGTTCCTTCTTCGACGCGGCGGTGATTCTCGTGAATGCCTTGGCGAAGATCTTTCGCTCGAACTCATCCCAGAATCCCAAGAAGGAGGTAGTTTTGCTATCGACAGCTATCGACATTGCTGCGGCAAGTTCCTTGAGCACTCACTACGTCGAGAGTTGGCAGCAAGAGTGTGCCGCGCGCTTCGATTGTACTTCACCTGGGCTCGTCAATATCAATGGCCAGGGGATATTTTGCAATACCACCACCATTCAAGCGGCGCCTGAGGTTTGGGGGATAACATTCGCCGCCTGCGAAGAATCTTGTGGTATGGGCGCATTGAGACAGGTAAGCTCCCGGACTTGCGCAAGATTGCAAACGACTCACCCCGGGTAAAGAACATCAATTTCTCGCAGGCTACCATTCCACTCACGACGTGGCTGCTTCCGTGGCTCGCTCTGATAGCACAGTTACCATTCGAAGGTTCCGATGCATGGACAGATATCTTGAGCGGCTTCCCGGGCCTGCGTGTTGGGAGTCCAGCTTTGGCAGCCTACTCCCTCACCCTCACGGTGTTCAATCGACGCTACATCATGACCAGATTCCGAGCCTTGAAACGGACAGCGGAGAGAGAGACGGCTCCCGAGTATCAATTCATGGCCACTCGGGTCCAGAACGCCGCGTACATCCTCCGGGAGAGTCAGCAATGCCCTATTCGGGCCAACCAGCGGACTGGCGATCTTGCCAATCTCATCGCTCTGAAAGGCCCGCACCAGCAAAATTTCTGGGAGATCGCCGCCAAAGATCTCAAAAACACACGCCGGGGATTTACCTATTCGTTCGGAGCACAAGGTACACCTCGGCGCTCATTGATGTTTGCTATTAACGGGTTACTCCATAGTCTTCCTGGCATTCGTGACATACCTGATTTCCTTCATTGCAGCTGTGGTTGATTCTCTTGGGAGTCCCGACGTTGGTCTCCAATTTGCTTCCAGCACCGTCTGGAGTTGGATGTGCGCTCTCGCTGTTCGCTGCGCAATTCTGTTCAGAAACTGATCAGTCCTATTTCAGGTTCCCGATCGTTCATGGGTGAGTTTCTGCCTCTCGCTCTTCGTGTACGTTCCTGATTGGTAGTAGCCTGTAACGCGGAAACTCAAAAAGCTAAATATTCCATAAGTGCTTCGCCATGCCAGCTGCAAAGGGCTCAGAGGAAGATTTGTCGCGGTTGTTACAGGTCCTAAATCCAATCAAAAACTCGGAAACGTGGATATCCTGCCTTCCCATCTTCTACGCCCATCTTGATCCTGCGGGTATTCCGCTCGGACTCATCGGAGAGGAGCCAACTTCAAGCCCGGAGCTTTCGGGGGCGGTGTTCGCGTTGGGCGCCCTGCGTCGAACCAAGCTTTCGCGCGCATTGGCAGGTGCAGAGCTGTGGCCCCGGATCTGGCAATGGATCCACTTCCTGCACCCATATCGAGACAATATCCGTTCTTCTCACCTCCTCCATGATGTGTCGGAGGACCTATTGTTCTTCGTCGCTTGCCTGTCCAGGGATGCAGACATATCGGCGATGATGGGCAAGACTCCTGGTGTCCGCACAATCTTGATCCAGAGTTGGACGGCTCTCTTTGAGATGTCTTCGGTCGCCAGGAAAAGCCTACCCTGCCAATTTAGCCAAACTTCACCCAAACTTCGGGTAATTTCCTGAGATTATCCTCTTTAGACGGGTTTGGCCAAACTTGACCCAAATAAGTTACTCCCTACCAATTAGCCGTAAGTTTGGCCAAACTTATGCCACTTTATGGACCGTTATCTCACCATTATTTCTCATTTTCGGTACTCAATATGAAGCAAGAGGTGTGGGGAAAACAATGCATTCAAAGTGCAGACACAGGAACTAACTACAAGCTGAGCTACATATGGGCAATAAGCTTGTCGCGGACTTGCAAATTGGCAAATCGGGGACTGGCGTTACGGAGCTTGACCGAGTGCAGTGACGGAGCTTGACAAGGTCTTGAGTATTAGAGGCTCAGTGAGATGGAGACGACGCTAGGTGATGTGGACCGAGATAGATAACGAGCAGAGGAGCTTGACATGAAGAGAGAAGTGTGAAGTCTTGCTGGAATGCAATTGAAGACGGAAGGACTTCGCGAGACTAGATTGTGTCTTGAATTTGACAGGGCCGCATCTTGGAAGTCCTTGGACGCTTGGTAGCAATTGAGGGCTGGGAAAATTGATGTCCCGAAGGGCGACACGGTGGACGGAGGAGGTTGGCCGCGGTTGCCAGGATGGCGACGGTGGGGAGGAACGTTGGGTGGACGGCAGACCAACAAGATTGAGAAGCTTGCGGGCTTGGAGTAGCCAATGCAATGTGTAAGGGAGGAGGGAGAACGACGGCCGAGGGGTACAATGGGGGCAGCGCAAGTCAGGGCCGTCGGCATTGGAGGACTGTGACGAGGGAAAAGGAGTGAGAAACCTATGTGGGCGGCGGCCGCGATGCCTCAGTGGCTTGGATGGCTTGGGCTAGGCGAATCCACGGCGTAGGGGAGGGAAACGACTGAGCTTGGGGGAAGGAAGTGGTGGGAAGGTGAGGGGAAGGGAAGAAAGACGTCGACGTGGCATGATCAACGTGTGGTCATGTTGTGCCCGGGCAGTGCTTGTGATAGCTCCGAATGATTGCCGATCGGCTACTGACTTGGCGCATTTTGCCAACATTTTGCCAAACCGTATCGGAACGGTAAGTAAGGGTCCTTTCTTGCTTGGATCTCGCTGAATGGTTTAGTGGCGAAAGGAGCTTTGAGGCGATGGTGTTCGCGGTAAGAATCCTCGTCTCGGTCAAAATTATCCGGGAATTCCCGTTGTTATCTCAAGTCTCATGAAACCTAGCCGAAATTTAGGCAAGATTATGCCGACTTTGCCCAAGTTCCACCGAATTATTTCGAGACAGTATAATCCTAGGAAAGTTTGGCATAATTGGCTCGGGAGGTTTTTCCTGATCGGCGCTAGCCAAGACAGATCATTCACCTGGCTGTCCGCAATCTTACAGAATTTCATGGAGGCCCACGAACCCGAAAGTCTTGCCGAGATTCTGGATGCTACGGATGGACCAAGTGGCCTGGCCTCGCTCATCGTCAAGTACATCAAACATTTCATCCCCACCGGGGGAGGCTCAATCGCGGAAAAAACCTTTTTTTTCTACGACAGCGTTATAACATTTACGACAAAGTTGCTGGAGTGGGCAGAAGCGCAAAAATCAAGGGACATCGGTGTCGCCCTGCTTTCTTCGGGTATCGTGAAACCACTCACTGCGGTGATCTGTGCAATGGGCGAGTCCCCTGCCGTTCACAAAGTTACTGACGACACCTGGATGAAGTGTTTTTTTCTCCTAAAGCACTTGGTCTCAAGCCCCGGGTCGTCTAAGAGCATTGCCGATGCGCTCTCCGCTGGGCTTCTTCGTGGTATTATTCGCCGTTGTGTCAATCGCAATGATCCCGAAAACGACGACTCGGCTGCCCTGTGGAATCTGGTTAGCGAGGGCTTACCTTCTGCCACCGTATTCTGTACGGTCCTCTTGCAGCTAGAGCCCCAGCTGACTGAGATTGCCGGAGTTGCATCATCGCTGGAGTTCCGACGGTCGGCG
Organism: Mycena vitilis; assembly: GCA_029203975.1. Taxonomy (NCBI): domain Eukaryota; kingdom Fungi; phylum Basidiomycota; class Agaricomycetes; order Agaricales; family Mycenaceae; genus Mycena; species Mycena vitilis. The sequence goes on from JARGYF010000017.1 coordinate 145,762, forward strand.
ATGTACCTCAACTGGCTATACTTCAACAATCTTGCTTTGCAACGTATTGGCATGATGAAGGCTCTTCGGAATGACTGCCATTCGAGCCGCAGGGCGTGCGACAACATGGAGGTAAGTTACAGAGCTCAATATTCCCGGCTCATGAAACCACTCATTCTTTAGTGCGGTTTAATTCGGGAAAATGCGAACTTTAGACGGTGCTCCCACTGCCGGGGAGTGTATTATTGTTCTGCCGCCTGCCAAGAGCGGGATTGGAGAAGCGGGCATCGCGACACGTGCAACTCTCTCCGAAGTTCGAAGTTCCGTCAGTAACCATGATTTCCCCATCCCCTCGCGTCTTGTCTCAGATTTTTTGCAGGAAATTCTGATATAAGCTCGCAGAACGTCGCGTTTATGCGGAAACTGTTTCATAGGGATAGCTACCTCCTCGAGCTCCCAGGGTAGTTGTGTGCCCGAGTCCAGCTGATGCGAGCCCATCCGGGAGAACCTTTGGTCTCCGTCCTCGACTACAGCAACATTATCGACTCGTGTGGCAGTGACCTCGAGATCACCACTCGCGCGCCGGTGCGCGAGTGGGTCATGACCCTCGAAATGGCGCGCAATCGGGACAGTGCTGGCGATATCTGCTGGGACGAGTTATGTGTCACGCGCCGCGCGGAGTAGGGGGCGCGAAACCATAATTTTGCAGTGTTTGCTTCGCCTTGAGTTGAATGACGCGAAAATCAAAATACCACAAGGGCCAGGAATTCCAAGGATACCCTGAGGGGAAAACAAACTTGAGAGCTAAGAATCTGATCCAACTCAACTGCAAGGAACAATGCCAGCCGAGGTTCGGCACAAACAAAGAAGGCAATGCATAGCCACATCGGGCTTGTTCTGAACGCTCATCTCAGACCGGGCGACAGCATGAATGACAACATTTTCCGAGAACTGGTAACCTGTAATTCTCTACCTGACTCCGCTGACTACGCCCCGGGTTTGAAGGCTCGCGCTCTTGTATCCTGGTCCCGACGGGGCTCGTCTTTTTCTTTCCCCCGAAGAACATGATCCGGCGTAATACGTTGGGACTTGGGAGCCTGGGATTGGCTGGAGGATAGGGTCGAGGCTTCTCTCCATGTCATTTGGACGCGGAAAAGGCGCGATCCCGACGGGAATTGAGGGCTGTTTTTCGGTAATATGTGTCTCACAGTCCTGATTAGATCGTCTGATCCTCCATCGCCCGTCTTTTCGCTGCGACTATTTCATGATTCGCTGCTCCTGGGCAGCGACATTTGTCTCTGAGTCTGCTAAAGGGCTCACCCGCGCTTTTGGAGCCGGTTAGCTCGGAAAACCAAACGTGAGTGGCATCAAAACGTCTGCGAAAATTCTCCACTCCCTAATTCCCCCGAGCAGTAGCGAACCTTCAGTTGAATGGAGCAGGCCCGCAAACTCGAGTTCCGTACGCCTGGGCAGCAAGCTCAAAGAGATGTTGAGAAGCTCGAACTGAAATTGTACGCTATTCTGGATGAGATTTTCTTAGCTGGGGAGATTGAGGAGGCAAGCCGAAGGAAGTTGTTCTTGCACGTCTGGAAGAATTGGAAAAACTCGAAGAGCCCGTCGGGCGATCTGCAGTACGTTTTGCCTCCGCCTACTTGCCCACGACCCCAATTGTTCACTGTGTTTGCGATACCAGACTTCATACACATACCCCAAATGCACTCGATTTACCCACGGGACACGCGGCGGCGACAAAGTGGTACTAGCAGAATCCGCTCTGGTCCACCCGTTCCAAGACCTCGACGCCGAAGGCCTCCTCGGATAAAACGACAGCGGTAACGTCGGCGTCAAGAGTCGCCTGGAGAATCATCGGGGACTAGATGAGCCCAAGTAATTAGCAGCGTCGCCCGTCCTTGCCTGCCTTTGTTGGCTTGGACTTCATCGTCCACGACACCATCAGGCCGGTTACCCCGCCTTCTCCTCCACGTGGAACTCGAGTGGATACCTCTGACCAGGTATTTTGGGCCCGCGAGGGGTCCCACGCCGTAAGCCGGACATCATCCTTCCGAAGTGCTGAGAATTACCGCCGTCGATTCTGATTCGCCCCCGCAGGAAATACAGTCGCGCTACATAAATACGCGCCGAGATTCGCCGGTAACATTTATTTCGTTTATTTCTTGCAGGCTTTCTTCCCCCTCGCTGTGCGCCACATCCTTGACCCCCGGCGCCACTTACTGGGCTTTCCGAGTCCGGCGACCGCCACACTCATTTCATCCACGTCTGTTGCCCCGCTGTCCCTGTTTTACATTTGGAGTTGACTTGACGCAGCTTTCCTTTCAGCTTTTTTGTTCTTCGCGCGTCTGAAACCCCTCGCATACCGTCTCACCCGTCGGGCTATCCTTGTCAGCCGTAAGCCGCTCGTCCTTGTTCCTGAAGCTGCAATGCACTGACGTCCAGCTACGCTATCTTTGTTATCCGTGACCTTTTCTCTGGGTGTGGTTTTATCAGCGGGATGCCCTAGTCGATGGAAGTCTCCCTCGAAGCCTACCGCAATATCGTTCGCAGCGTTGGCCGACGTCGCGATATCGCAGCGCTCTGCGGCGTGAACCGCGCGTTTCGTAATGCCGCGGAGCGACCCCTCTACAACACTCTTACCGTCAACGATGAAGATCACCGGTTATGCGCGACACTTGTGGAATCTCCGCGACTTGCTGCCCTGGTCGTCGCCCTTACAGTGCAGGTCCGGCCACACCACCACCAGGAGCAGGAGGGTGAGGAGGACGAGGAGGAAAGCGTGGAGAAGCGCGGTTCAGAGAGCGGCGTTCCGCTGGCCAGGTCCACCGCGAGCACGGGCAGCAGGCACAGTCTCGGACGTGGTGCGTCGGCCCTGCCGGCACTGGATGAATACTGCCAATGGCCAGCCATTGCCGGCGCGCTGCGTAACACGACACGCCTGCGTCATCTGACAATCGACATTGCAGACCCCAACGACAGCGCGAATGCGTGGGTACTTGCCGGATGCGTAGCCCAGCTCCACACATTTTACTGCGATTTCGACTGGGACCTCGCGCTGGCTTCATTTCTTGTAACTCAGAGCGCGCTGCGCGACCTAGCCATCCAGGACTATCGGGAGCTGGATGTATCGATTGACGACCACCCTGCCCGCACCGGTTCACAAGAAATCACCGCCTCGACCACACGTACCCTGGAATCAACCATACCTCTCGTTACTCCCGATACCACTGCCTCTAACACCCAGTTCCAGCCGCCTCGCCTCCCCATGCTGATGATTTTGGAATGCACCCTCTCCGGGGCAGCTGTCGCGCTCGTCCCGGGGCGCCCACTTTCTCGGCTCAAAACTTGCTTCTCCCGCTCTGACACCGCTGGCAAGCATGCTGAGCTAACGGCGCTGATCGGTGCACTGCGACGCTCTGCCGCCCCCATTTGTGCGCTTGACATTGCCGATGCGGCATATACGGAGTCCGGCACAATGGAACTCCTGCACCGTATCGCGCACACGCCCGCAACGACGCACGCACTACGCTACCTCGGCACACTCGTGCTTCCTGTCGGGGGCCGCAAGGTGCGTTCCACGTAGCCGACACGCATTTGTTATTTTATGCCTATGAGCAGAGACTGCAGTTCTACGGCCTGCTCATGCGATTTGGCGCTCTTCGCTGCCTCGAATTGGACGTCAACGCGTGGACGCCGCCGCCATCCCTGCCCAGCGCATTCCGCGCCCTCGCTGCAGAGCTGCGACTCTACTGTCCAGCCGTGGATACTGTCGTCTTTGTGCACGACTTTGACCGGACCGTAGTAAGTCCAACGGTCACCGGGGTGCTCCAACTCGACGAGGACTCCAGCGCCGAGTTACTGTGGCGCGAAATCTGACTCCGGATTTTTATTGAAGGTGATGAACAAAAATCCTCAACGGATGTACGTTCACTCTGGGCCGTGTCCCAACGTCCCCTTTTTTGTCCCATTGGTTGCGAGCGGAGGTCCGCGGATTTCTGCACGTTGACTCAACTTTGCCATCCAAACAGGACCATTTTTGGTCAGTAAAGACCAGCGGGGTTGGTGGGGCAGTTGTATGTCGTTCCGGATGAGTTCCACTGGCAGTGCATCGTCTCCGCTGCGCACTTAGTCAGAGTTAATTGAGAGGTACGAGCTGCAGATCTGTCATACGTCCTGGATTTTTGCCGTGGCGCAATGCCATATAAGTGGTCCGATTCTTCAACATATGTGAATGTATTAGTATATGTCCTTCAGAATCCAGATGCGGAGCAACCTGCCGTTTTTGGCCTTGAATTCTCAACCTCGAAGTACTAACCCTTCAGAAATCGAAGAGAGTCGTTGGGCCCACCAACTGCAAGCAAGGCTCAGAGAATGAGCACGACGCAGAATTCACAAGTGTGTATCCCACGAGAAAATGGTTTTCAACCACAGGTTGAAAAATGTTCAGCCTCGGCCATCACACGGATCACGATGATCTGCGTCAGCAGCCTCGTGCCTTGAGTCCTTGCTCCTTGAACCTTCCCCGCCTTCCATCCGATGGCCATGAATCCCAGTGGCAAAAGCCAGCCCGGCGGACCCAAGTAATTCCCCTCTCCATATCATCTCCTTCACTAATCCGCCCGTCAGATATATCAACGACTTCAGCAAAGCGCTGGCGGGCGAGGTGAAGATCCTCCTCGCGGAAGTAGGGAAACTGCGCGATGAAAAGCGTGAACTTCAATTGTGCGTCTAAGTAACTTTTCCTCTGTATCCTGCCATATGACTCCGTTCCTCTTTGTGCAGCGAGATTGCGGAACTGATGAGCATCAAGGCGAAACACAGCGCAGATGGGATGTATGCACCGGGATGGGCGCCGCCGGTACGCTGCATATCAGTCTCGGGTTATGGTGGTTCCAGGTCAACGGAGATTTAGCCGGCGCCTGAAGCGCCCGCCCCCGAAGCGCCTGCAGCACCGGCGGGACCCGCTCCTGGTGGATGGAGGACTGTTCATGCCCCGCATGTTCCGCGTCGCAAGCAGCTCGCACTTCGGGCGGCGGCACAGCCTAGTCCGCATCCTGCGCCTGCTCCCCCGCCACCCGCGGCGCCAGATCTCCCTGCGTGGGCCCAATGGCGTCGTATGTATCATCAAACCGTTCTCAAAGGCGAAAACTTATTATAATATTGTATCTCAGCAAATCCGCTCCTGGCACCTGGAACCGCCGCCGGTCCTCCCGCGCAAGTGGTTGTGCCGCCCCCGCGTTCGGGGCTATTTGGTACGTATTTTCGCTTCTTTCGCGTGTGCGAACGCGAAATGACGTTCGGGAATCCTTAGGTGCGAGGACGCCGCCGCCCAAGTGATTCTTGCTTCCCGCTTCTACTCATTGGCGCCTATCGCAACTCGGCTTCTTGAAATCTTGTTGGACTGCGTTTTGTATGGCCGTGATCTACCAGGGACGATGTTCACCGTCAGTTGTAACAATTTGAATGCATCTTGCTTTTATCAGCCGCTAGCATACAGGGAAACCCACGGAAGCACGGATTCAGTCGCCAGGCGACTCTTTCCGGATAAACGAAGAATATTGCTCTTGGAGGCGAGAAGTGAATAGTTCTGTCCTCGACTCGGCGTCCAGAAAAATACGGCTCCCCCATCTTGCACAGCTCTTTGATCAGCATTTTTCTACGCTGCGAACCAGGCAGTGCTTCAGGACTGAACCTGGAGATCTCGGAAAATGTGAGCCAGGTTCCGAGTCTTGGTTGGATTTTTGGATCCGTTCTGACTGTATCCTTTGCTGACTAAGCTACAGATGTGCGTGATTGGGCGTTCACTTGAAGACCTCTAGACACTTCGACGATCCCCCACGGGCCACGGCAAGTGCCAAGAAGAGAGAACACAAAACTTCAATGCGGATCCCTAGGGGTAAGTACTAACAATTTCCAGCCGTGACTACTACTCGACTTTTGGCGCTGAATATGTCGTAGCACTTATTTCTGAGAAGAACTTTGGGCCAATGAATATTAATGGATACAAGGATGGATATCCGACACGCTGACGGTATTTGCCCTTGCTTGGCGCTTGATCATCACACTCGATGCGCCATCATTCTCACCTTCTTCAAACCACCACCATCTCCCATGGCTTCGTCCTCCCAAGGCCAGTCACGGCTAGCCTCCCTCCCTCCGGAGCTTCTCGATGAGATTATCTCGCACTACTCCGCCTCCTTCAGCTTTCTGTCCCCTCTAGCCCGGCAGGAGCACGTTCCACAAAGGCTTGCACGACAGCAGGCGCTGCGCTCCTTGTCGCAGAGCTGCGTCCATTTTCGACGCGTTTTCCTACCTCTGGCATGGGAGCACATGGAGTTCTCTGTGCGTATCCCTAGCTTCGAAGAACGGTATGTAGGCGCGGAGAGTGAGCTCGCGGAGCTTTTCACATACACAAAGTGGGTTTCGTGTACTCTCTCTTACCCTCCGTTCAACATCGCTCATTGCGTTTCAGATCTGTTCACCTATCCCTCCAACACTGGACCGACAAGCGAATTCTGCGTGCGGTACATGGCAAGCTACAGGTCGTTATGCAATAACGGGAGAACCCAAACTAAAGAAATCACTTCAATGGCGTCGAAGATTTCCACTCCCAGCAAAGGTCAGAAGCATCTCATCGCATTGTCCCGGGCTCCACCGCTGTGTTATCGCCCAATCGCACTCGACAGTTCCCCCGTCCATCCTTCCACACATGTGTGTTAGAGATAGCCTCGACTCGCCCGTCGTCAAAGCGCTATGTACTTCTTTCCGGTTATCAGGCACAGACAGTCGTGTAAACGAGGGTCTATTCCATGTCGTACGGCGACCCTATATATATGTAACTGAGTTACATCCCCGAACCTTCGAAGGTTACTGAATCACTGAGAGCGCCGTCCTTCCACCGCAAGAGTTGCACCGTCGGCGGTCTGGACCCCTGGGAATGTGCAGGCGGATACAGAGCACGGGCGATTCTTCGGAATTACCACGTAGAGCGACGCCGGCGATCCTAGGGGCCCACCAACCGACAGTATACAAGGTCGGACGCCGGCTTCTGGCTGTGCCGAGGTTCACGATAGTGCGCGCGGTAGAGCACGGCCGAGGGTCGAGGGTCGAGCAGCATTTGTTTGCAGGGCGCGGTGCTCTCGCCAACCACTGCCAAGACTATGCGTTTCCCCGAGCGTGTGTGTTCCAGAAGTCGGAAACGGACAAGGAAGAAAGCCTGTTGGGTGTTAGCTTGCGTCGACGCTCAGAACACAGACCGTGGGGCACAACTACACCATTTTCCAATTGCACGTTACAATACACTCCACGTCTAGAAGCTGCCGTCAGATGTGAGTCTGGAATTAGTAAACTTTCTTAATACCACGACGCAATTGAAACTGATGCAGAGAAGCAGCATCGCTGTCATGTATTGAGATTGCCGGTTTATTGACTATGACTTTGAAGTTCGACAGTCAGCTTGATTTCGCGGGGCAGCTCGAGTTCGTCCACAAGACGCCACTTGAATCTGCCGGGTAAAGACCCTATGTTCGCGTCGACTCTATAGTTTCGCGCCCATGCCTGCATCCATCTATCCATAAATATCAGCGTTGAGCACATGGAGCCATAGATAGCGCGAACCAGGGGGGATGAGCGACTGTGGGGGGTTGCGTCGATCGTGGAGCCGGAAGCGCCTCGAATGTAGAGCTTGCCGTGAGCCATTGTTCACGGCCATGACGCCATTTTGAGGCGCTAAACAATTATCTGGAGACCAACAGTTGAGCATGAGAGGTGAAAAAGCGGTATTTGAAAACAGCCAGGGCAAATCAAGGGAAGCGGGGCCGCTCTCACGTACCGGGGAAGTCGTCAATCCGATCTTTAGCGGTGTTCTTGACGAGTTAGTACGCCGAAATCTTCAGGACGGCAGGTACGTGGATGAGCAGCAGCGGGAATGTTGAGTTAAAGGGGCAGTTGCATCTTCCACACTCGTGGAGAGAGGTGGGAGTGTCTGTGGAGACCATGGCCGGACGGTGGAGTGGGTGAGCAATGACAACTTGAGAGGCTGCGACGATCCAAATGAAGCAACGATAATGCGATAACGAAGGAGATTTAGTCCCTGCCCCCCGCCATGAATAATGCACTGATTCATAATGTCTATCTCTGCGCCACCGCGGAGGTAAGTTGAAAAGACACAGAGCGAAATCAGTGAGATTATCGAGGCGGGAACGGTACATATGAATGATGGTGCATTGGCAAAGCGCACGGAGTGTGAATCGATGGGAGGGTAAGGAAGATGCTGCCAAGAAGCCGTTGCACCACAAGCGATTCGGTACGGGGAAGTCCAGATATAAACAGGGGTCGATCGAGCAATGGATGGGGACTAGATTGTCGCGAAAGCGAGCCAGATGCGTCAGATGCGTCAGATTCTCCGGACGTCAGTTATTCTTGCGAATGAAGAACCGATCACTAGCAGACTGAGAAGTTGCTGTCAGGCTGAGTGGCGTCGCAGTGTTATCTAAAGTGCAGGGCAAGACCACATAATTGCCGATGGTAGCAGATAGGCCAAAGACAGCAGATAACCATGGCGCTTGTCGGAGACATGTCGGCGGGGATCGCCAGCCTGCGCCAGCCTTCAAATTTTGCTTGAGTTTTGCCACTGCCAAGCGTAAAATCACAGTTTTTTGCGCCGTCCCTTGCGGACCCGAGTAATACGTTTCGACGGCTTCATCTGCCCAAGGGGCGGCCCTCCAGATGGGAATGCACAAGGGTGTCGCCGGAGAAGATGGGAGTAGGCTGAAGCTCGGTAAAATGCATCGCCATTTGATCGCCATATCCCAATTAGGACTGATGGTTTTCCACGTCACGCCCGTGACGGTCACTTTAGCCGCGCGTTACTTACCATGAACCCTTCAAAAGCGAGTCTCCTTGCAGACCCACAGCCTTACCCATCCGTCTCCCTCCCTCCCCGTTGCAAGCCTCACTCCTCACTATGGCCTGCGTCCTCCCAAGTGCTGCACTGAACACCCACGGCGCTCCCCAGCAATGTCATTTCAACCCTTACAGCGAGAACGGTGGCACTATCCTTGCAATTGCGGGGGCGAACTTCAGTGTCATCGCTGGAGACACACGACAATCGGAGGGCTACAATATTCAAACGCGATATGCACCCAAAGTGTTTCGCCTGTGAGTCGAATTGCCAACTCTGTTCTGTACCGACACAGTACTACAGGACTGACAAGGCTGTATTGGCAACAAACGGATTCGCCGCAGACGGTAATATGTTTGTAAAGAAAGTCCGTCAACGGCTCGAGTGGTATCGTCACGCACACGCGAAAGATATGTCGATACACGCCATTGCCCGCCTGATACAAAGCATGCTGTATCAACGCCGTTTCTTCCCGTTCTACGTGTACAATATTCTGGGAGGGATCGAAGACGATGGTGAGCACGCTCAAATTCTGATGTCTAATTCTTGTCTGACTTCGACAGGTTCGGGCGCTGTCTATTCATTCGACCCCGTGGGCTCGTACGAGCGTGAAACTTGTCGGGCTGCCGGTGCGGCATCTTCCCTGGTGCAGCCATTCCTGGATAACCAGGTCAGCCCCTATGCTTTGAGATATCTTTCCTCTGGTTCGGTGCCTGATTTGAACTCGTGCGCGTCACCTTGATACTCGCCAACGTCGGGTGTTCAACTGGGATTGGCGCATCGTTGTATTCATGCACGATATTTTGGGTCCGTCTCTGTGCTGTTGTGTTTCCGGTTCATGCTCTCCTTGCCTTTTTGATTTCGTGCCGCTGCGAGGCAAATACCGTGGCGTAAATGCTTGACCGACGTTAATCCTCCTTCTATTTTTCCGCTGTAGCTCACGCATGCTTACGCTTTTCCAGATCTATCATAAAAATCAGACGCCCGGGAGCGCACATCCTACGCACGTTTCCCTCCCACATGTTCTGTCGCTCGTGATCGACTCGTTTACGAGTGCGACTGAGCGTCACATCGAGGTACGCGTCTCTTTGTTCCGTGACCCACATCTGTATGCCCAGCTGTTCTGCTTTCAGGTTGGTGACGGCCTCGAGATGTACGTCGTGCTCGCCAAGGGGAGTCCGCTCCAGGGCATGGACAAGGTGCAGGGTATCACGGAGCTCGCGAACAACGCCGGCGGCGAGCGTATGTTCGTGATACGGAGGAATCTGAAGCGCGACTGATTCTTCCGCGTTGGGCACCGCGTCTTTCTCACAGCGTCTCAATGGACAATGAAATTGTTTTCCTATATTTATCACCCATAGGTTTTTCTTTGGTATTGCTACGGTACTATGGACAATGTCTCCATGTTAGCACGTCTTCCATATATTCTAGATAGCCATATAGACAACGAATCCCATGCGATATTTATTTCCCCTAATCGATGCGTTCGGTCAGCAAGTTCAATAAATTTTTTTCCAGCGGCTCGCCTTTTTCAGTTTCAATTAGTCGTTCTGTGGCCTTCCGCCAGTTTGCCACCACAAAATTAAGATTACTCTCTAGAAGGAAAGTCGGCTGATGCTCGGGAATAACTGGTGGTTGGTTCCAACATGAATTTCAACACGCAACAAAACACGGAAGAAACTATCTAACCCTTTCTCTGCATTCCAAGATTGCGAGATGGACCACAGTGCATTCGTGTCTACATCTTTCTCCGTGAAGGACGCCCGTTTCTCATGTCTTCGGACATATCTTGGGCAACGGCGTCGGGCTATGACAGTATCACAGTTGATCCAGGTTCAATTAATTTGCGCGTCCGACTTTACTCCTTCAACGGCGACCTCAATAAATACTCCGCCTTCGAGATCCCCGGGAGCTTGGCTCTGACCTCCCCGTTGTTCTTTCTCTCGCGACCGTCGCATAACACACGTACATTGAATCTTGCGGCGAGAGTCATGGGAGGGCGGGTCCAAACTTTCTGCGGAGGCTTTTGTCCCAAGCGCGTGGATCGTAATCATAGGACGCAGTCTGGAATGTAAGGGAACCCCCAGTTGCGGCATCGCAAGATGGAAATGTCCAGGACATAAGCGAGCCCGAAGTCTGTCACTAGCTGCCATTCAATTTGCGAGTCCAACCTGGGGCTCAGCCGATGTCGCCCATCTTGGCTGTAGTACGGACCTGAGCAAGGGATAATCTAGACGCGATCAACACTGTCTTGGAACGGAAGCTTTACCTCTGTGTAGGTATCACTGCTATCGAGGCAGATAACTTTTTCTTCATGAATAGAGTTTCTGGTGCACGCGAACCTGGTGAACGCACGTAGAAGGATTGCAAGGACAAGTCGTTTTCCGGATCGTTTTGATTCGGCTCGCCGATAATGTCTGGTGCATCGGAGACGCCGGTAGCGGAAAGCAAGTGTATAATGCGGTAGTGTGAAGATCCTAATGTGAGAGGATTCCCGGTCCTACAGTTAGCTTCGTCCCGACTAAGGAGATTCTCCATACTTACAGAGTAAGCTTCTTCTGCAGTGCGAGTGCCCTCAGCTCGCTCCTGCTCGAGTAATGATTCCGGGGAAACAATATGTAGAAGTACACGTACCAACATGGCACGCCCGAGAATAAGGCATCGGCCTAAACTTGCAATCTCTTGGGCTGTCGAGCAAACTATCTGCGAGGTGGTACATACACCTGATCTTCCAAGCCCTGATAAACCCGTAGTCAATCCAAGCCTGGGGCAAAAACGGTTACTTAATGGTGGTGGTCCGAAGATTTCAATTTTCAATCTCCTGGGACATGAGATGGACGTTCCTTCCCGAAATAGTCAGCAGGTTTGGGGATCCCGGCACTTTCATAGTGTCCGTAAAATACTATGCGCTTGGGTATTTTCGATGCAACGGGTTGCGCCCCGGGCCGGAGTAAGCGCTCAAGGCGCTTATCGTGGGTCGCATCGTCGGTAGCTCACAAGAATATCTAGCTTACATTTCATTTGGCGAGCTGTGGAAGATAGTAAGGGCGTCGGATTTCAAGCTGGGTAAATTCAAGGCTAAGGTACATTACTGGACAAAGCCATCGTGAATCGTGACAGGGTGTTTGCGCTCGTGCTTGGGCCCACTGTCGCGCTCGTACCCATACTCGCACCCCCAGCAAGCATCTCCCTCATCCTCCCCTCTCCTCTCCACCCTTGCCGCATCGCGCTCGGCCCCATCACCCGTTCCCATCCCCATCCCTGCGCGGCGGCACCGACGTCTTCCACAACGTCCTCCGCCAGGCGGCGCGCATCCGGCACCGACGCCCCCCCAATGCCCTCCGCCCCGTCTCCGCAAACCACCCGTCCTGCGCGCGCGCGCACCGCCCGCGTGCTTGTCGATGCATTCACGGACGTGTATGACCTCGCGGATGCGGTGGAAGTGGGAGTTGGAGTCGTTCGCCTCTGCCCGACAAGTTGCGCGCAAGGTGGCGGCGTAATCCGCGCCGGGGCGTTGTAAAAAGCGCCGTCCGATCCCCATCCCTGCGCAGCTGCGCCGTCCTCCGCAACGCCTTCCGCCCCGTTCCCGCCTCAGCCACCTCTCCCGCTCGTGCACGCTCGGGAAGCGCGCGGCCGACGTGCAATTGCAGACGGGAAAGCGGGGATGGATGGTGGATGGGCATGTGAATGGGCATGTGGATGTGGCGGACGCGGCGACGCGGAAGTGCGAGCGGGTGGTCCACCCGACAAGCTGCATGCGCCAGGCGCGGCGGCGTGCGCGCGAGCGGAGCCGGCGGCGGGGAGAGGACCGCGGACGAAGAGAATGCTTGCGGATAGCCATAGTCGATAGGTCTGTGGAAACGCGAATGAGAATGAATACAGAAGAAAAAAGGAAAACGCACCGTTCCCCAGACGCGCAAACGGCGCCGCGATGCAAGCTCTCGCACAGTGGCAGTGGTGCCTCCATCGCACGCACCGGGGGCGGAAATCGCCTGCCCTCCTGCTCGCGCAGCTTTGGCGTGCTTGTCGATGTCTTCGCGGGTGGTGGATGGGGTGGAAGTGCAAGTGGGGGTGGGCGCCCGCGTCCACACGACGAGCTGCACGCGCAGGGTGACGGCGGCGAGAAAGTACGGGCACGCGGAGGTGCGGCGCACGCCGGGCGAGCGCGTTGTCGACGTGCCCGAGAGCGACCGTGGACGAGGACAAGGACGATACCTGCAGATTGTCGATCGATCTGAGGATGAAGAAGCGAATGAGATTCGATGAGTGATAGGGAAGAGGAGGAAAGAGGAAAACGCAACTTGAAGCTAAGAGCTTTGTTCGCTTGATGCTTTTGGGACGCTTTCGAAAAAGGCTGCATATTTCCACAATATTTATCTGATCCTGGACGGATGAGCATTGAGCAATATGAAACATCCTGTGGTGAACGAACTGCGGTGGTGGTGGTTGGGAGCAAGCTGCGATTAATTACCGTAAATACTCACAAGCACCAGCAAACTTTCCCACACTTTTTCAGGCTCTCTTCCTGCTCCCTCGTTGATTCCCAACCACGTTCTTAACGAGGCGTACACTCGCCGAGCAGACTGCAGGCTAAGTCTCGGTGAATTTGGCCTTCCATACCTCGGGCCTGTGAGGCTCAGTGAGGCATTATAGACGGTGAGCTGCATCCAAAAAATATTGTCCACTTGGCAAGCTTATCGTAGCAGATCCACCTTACGTTGATGGCGCCCGCGGCAAATGCAGCAGGCCTCTCGCCGGGCGTCTCTTCCTCAATAACCGATCTACTTCCCATCGAGCTGCTCGTCGAGATTTTTGTTTACTGCCGAGATTCCTTCGCACCCGATTTCTATGAGGACACCGACGCGGTCGCGTTTGAGACGGAGATAGCCCGCCTGGCGCAAGCGCCGCTACTCCTTGTCTCGTGTGTGTGTTCCAAGTGGCATACAGTCGCACTGGCGCCACTCCTGTGGTGCACCATCGAGCTCGACGCCGTGCTCTGGGACACCCCAAGCCATAGTGCAGATGCGAATAACCTACTCATAGAGGCGCTAAACCGCGGAGGCAGCTTGCCACTCGATATCTCACTGACCGAATCCGTCGTCCATCCACTTCCTCTCGCTGTAGTCCGCGTGTTGGCCATGCACTCAGGGCGCTGGCGGAGTTTTGACTGTCCTATCTCTGTGATTGACACCTTTTCTTCGATAAAGGGCGATCTTCCACGCCTTGAGCGTCTTCAGATCTTTCTCGCCAGTTCTCCTTCATCACCGGCGCTGGACATCTTGCACCCGCTGCCCAGTTTGGCATACCTCAGTTTTCCTGGGCCATTTCCTGCCCTCGACATCCCGAAACTGCCACTGGAACAGCTATCTGTGCTCAGATATACAGAGCTTGCACCTCTGGAGATGGACCAGGTTCTATACTCGCTGTCGCGTCTTCGGGAGGCAGCTGAATTCCGTATGGAACTGAGTTTATGGACTGCTCTGCCGGAACAGCTCCGCGTAAAAAAACCGCACATGACCGCGGACGTCTCAGTCTTTTCTATCGAATTCCTCGACCACTTCGAGCACGACCATTCGCAGTTGATGCTTGGAAGTATCTTCGCCAACCTGACACTACCGCTCCTTCATGTTTTGGAGCTCGAGGCCCAGGAGTACCCCCGATACCCCATCGCATGGCCCCACATCGAATTCCTCTCGATCTGCCGCCGCTCCTCATTCGACATGCACCTCCGAAAACTCGAAATATACGATGTGGTTCTCACGGAGGTACAACTTCTAGAGTGTCTCTCGGCTCTTCCCGTGTTGGAGCGACTGGCGATTTCCGACCACCAGCCAACAGCGGGTGGCTTCGATGGCGACCAACTCCTAATCACCGACGCTCTCCTCGCGAAACTCGTCCGTACGCCCGAAGGCACGTCTCTCGTTCCCCGCCTTTTCTCCCTTGGCTTCCAGACGGTCATGAAGTTCGACGACCACGCATTGTTGGCGCTGATCGTGTCGCGGCTAGCCGCCCGGGATGCGAACGGCTTCAGGTTAGAACTGGATTGGCTGCCTGGGCGTGAACGGGCGATCGATGACTATGTCATTGGGCAGTTTCACGGATTGAAAATCGCCACGGGACGGAGATTCGAGCTTCGGATGTCGGCGGCGGAGAACCAATGGGCCTGAATCCCAGGAGCCGCAACTAATCTTATTCGATTTGAGGTTGTTCATACGAGTGTAATTATACATCACAGGTTGAAAACGGCGTGAAACCCGTAGGTGTCCGCAAGGATAACGGTGGCGCTCGACTGCGGAAAGGACAATGGGGAAAAATTGATTCTCCTTGAACGTTTGATTGGTAGTGGAATGCCGCCGAGAGCTAGGAAGGTGCTTCACCCGAGACGTTGATCATGACTTGCGATAATTACAAGGAGGATAATGATGTGCGATGCGAAGTGGGAGTGGATTTTCAGCTAGAAGAAGCGCCGCGCAAATGGAACTAGGTATGGACATGGTCGCTCAGCCTCTGCTTTAGGCAATATATGTGTAGAGCGTGAGAGGAGCGTCGGCAGAGGTGATGTCTGATTCGAAACCACCCGAGACATAAACAGCAAAGTGACCCTCCGACGATTTGTAGTTTGCTTCAATTTAACTGTCGGGGCTCGAACTTTGCGCTACAATTTAAGGGTGTAAACAAAGTCAGAAGGACGTTTGTGACGACGAGGAGAACATTTGAGGTTCTGATTGCTTCGTTCGTTGAAGCTTGCAGCTTTGAGTAGTCCCCACACAGGAGGTATATCGCCCCCGATGCCAAGGATCACAGGGAACGAAAAAGCAGGGAAGTAAGTACGGACTTCGTTGAACCTTGTACCAGGGTCGGGCCACCGCACTATTTTGCTTGCAACGAGGGCGATATTCCAGCGAAGAAAAGGTAGCCGGCCAGAGTCGGGGAAGAACCAGGACAGAAAGAGTCACGGACGAAACTATTCAAGGAGGTGAGGGAACACAACACAGCACGGAGACCACAATATCGAAAGAACAATGTACGGTGTTTTGAAAGTGGCTGACTAGAAGGATATCGATGTACCAATTGGCTATGTTTTCGAGAACGGAAAGCACAAGACGCCGATGTTGCAGCCGGAGAAACATTGCGGCGAGAGAGAAACAAAAGCCTGTGAGACTCGATGGAAGGATATAATTTGGATGTATCTTCCTTCAGGAGCTTTTCTGTTTGTACCATCCACCGTCTGCGCACCTCTCCCGTCAATCGTCGATCCTCCATCACCCGTAGCTTGTTTCAAGTTCTTCGCCCGGTCGGGCACCCGCGTCAACAGTCGTGGAAACGGAAGGGATTGGATTAGATGAGAGGCAGGGCGGAGAATAGGAGGACGGAAGGGGGAGGGGTAACTGAGGCGGCACGCCCAAGCGATGCTGGCGGGGTAAAAGGGAAGGAATGCAGATAAATGGTACGCACGCTCTGTTCTTCGATCCACCGCTCCACCCCCTCCCCCACCCACATCCTTCCCCGGCCATCTCGCGCGATACATCTCAAACCCGGCCGGTGCGCACGAACGACATGTCGGCGGCCGCAGAGCCGGATTGATTGTTGCGTCGCGCGATCTACATGAAAAATAGCAGACTTGAGGAGAAGGAAAACAAGCAAACGATGGAGTGCACGAGGGTACGCACATTTTACTCGTTCGCATCCGCAGCGTTCCAACCCCCCTTCATTCTTTTTCGTTGGTCCTCCCTCTTTCCGTACCGAGCGCGCGTGCCCTACCCGAGCCAGCTATCCGGGCGGACCCTGTATTGCGCGGCGTCGACCCCTCGCGTGCCCCGCATCGTCAACGAACGGCGCCGGTCGGTGTGCACGTGCAAATTCGCGTCGAGCGAAGGTGTGTCGGGATGGGTGTCGATTACTTCCGCACTCAGCGCCTGTCTGTGCGCCGCCCCAATTGCAGCCCGACGCCGATCCCACACGCGGCCCGTATCACCACCGGCGTCGGGGGGTGCATCGCGAGTACGTCGAGCGGTGCGCATCGATCTCTGTAAGAATCCAGCAGCGCACTCATTCCTCACCAACGCCGCGCCTCCCGCACCCGACGTCGATTCCAATCCCGTATACGCCCTGCACGGAAAACGATGTCGAGGAAGAATTCGGTGCTGAACGAGCTGCGTCGTGTCGGAGCCGGATTCGGTACAAGGCATCTTAGGCATAAATCATTATCGCAAACGCCGAGCACAATCGACGGGTGCGTCGGGCGTGCACGGGCCCCCGTGGGATTGGGGGACCAGTCTCGCGCGGCCTCAGCCTCCCTAGCTCGTCTTGCCCACGATCCGCATTGCGATTCGCCGGCAACATGGACACCGCGCACAGCGGGCACCTTGGGGCTGCGGGTGCGGCGAGCGCGCGGGGCTTGGGCGGTACCAGCGCACGTTCCTGTCCATCCTCCCCTTACACTGACCCGCACCCGAGCACACACGACATTTGGAGGAAGGAAACGCTATGCCCAAGAACGCGGAGAGCATCGCCCGCCGTTCGGAGATTTCGTACTGGCGCCCGGAATGAGTGGGGCGTACGGTTGAGGGTCGACACGCTAGTAACGGCGTCTGCGTGAGTGGGGCGCCGTTCCGCACGCGAAGACCGATATAGCCAGAGTTGCGGGGCCGGTGAATCGAGCGAGTAGCACACAGAGTTACCGATGGGCACACACGGCTGGAACATCGAGGAGACGCGGAGGTTCGACGCTGTGAGCGCGCGCGGGCGAGAGGCGGCAACGTCGAGGTCGGTGGTATTGCGGTGGTAAGCGTGTGACGTGGCGCCCAAAAACATTGTCTGCTCCCGCGAGTAACGCGCGCTCGAGGTGAGAAGACAGTAGGCGGGGAAGGACGGCGCGGCGAGGAAGCTTTGTGCACAGTTGCGAGAGCTCTCTTTGTGACTGCGAGGAGCAAGATGAGACGAAGACCCGACCGCGGTGGCGCAGACGTGCGCAGGACGTGGCATCCAGGTAGGGTGTCGGCGGCACGATAAAGAAAGCACAAATGAGACTGTGCTATCCATCCTTCAGGGTCGCGGCGTACGGTCAAGACTTGGGAGACCCGATGGGTAACTGCGTCGACACTGCTCGGCTGGCCAACACAAAACGGCGCAGCAGAGCGGGGTGGGTGCGGTGTGCGACTATACCGTAACGAATTAGCTCTGAGACAAGAGTCACAAAAGAAAGTCTGCGTACCTCGAGTCGCTGGTTTTTTCACGATCCATTCGGGCATGAGCCTTGCAGCGTGCATCCCTGAGTCGTCCGGGGACAGGATGTTAGCGGGGCATTACAGAGGCTTTTCGAATTCGGCATGGAGAGGATGGACCGGGCGCAGAAAGAGTTGCTTGCAGGTTTGTTGCAGGTGGTGGTTGTCGCTTGAGAGGAGGAGCGGATCAAACGGGCCGCACAGCACGGTCACGCGTTGCGAAGCACCCGCACACAACAGCGCGGCGAATATGCCGATTTGAACAATTCACTGTTGCTTGACCGCTACCACACGTTCTCCTTATCCCGCCATTGTCTAAAGGGACGCCGCTCAATTCGGAGAGATTTGCAATAATTAGCCATGATTCAGCCTTCTCGCATTCGACTCGTTGTTTTCCTTGCAAGCCAAGTGTCGGATCCAACAAGTCCTTGAAAAGTGATCATTGAGCGAGGCTGCTCACTAGCGCTCACTCCCGACTCCGTGCGAGATTGACCAGAATCCTTACGGGAGAATCGGTGGTTCAAATCTACCCGGGGACGTGTTTTGTCACTTTGTTTTTTTCAATGCGCTCTCGCCTATCTGCCGACTTGAACAAACCACTACCCCTCGTGCATTCATTCTCAGGTATGCACTCAGCCGTTGATTTTTGAGGATAACTTCGAGTGAAATATTTGATAACTGTCGTTGACCAATGGCAATAACCCGTTGCTGCTTTCGAATGGGCTTCTTTCGAGAACCAACACGGCTTGTTCGATTTCTCGAATTGATCTGAAGCTCTATCCCTTATCCAATTAAATACTCAACTGCTCCAAGTTCAATTGCCTGGGCCGGAATGGTGCTGACAAAAAAAACGTACAACAACCTGGAGTTCAAGAACAACCCAGATACAGTCCTCGTCGAGCATCCCGCTCACTTCCAGCCTCTTTTCTCCCCAGGTGTTACAGTTAACGGGAGCGCTGGTGGTTTGAATCCACCCGGGGACGTGGATCGCTGGTCTGATTACTTTTTTGGTTCAAAATCCGCCTGGAGACGTGTGTTGACAGCCGCTGCAAAGAATTTGTTAATTCACCTTTCGATTCGTGCGCCTGTGTGTGTTTCGAGAGGAGGCAGCGATGCGTGTGCTTCGAGAGGATGGGTGCCGCAGGTAAGGATCAAGGCACGGTTAGTACCATTTTGAACGTTTTGCTTTGGGAGTGCAGATTGCGGGAAGAGCAGTGGGACGAATGAATAAACGAATCACATCTTGAGCTCGAGTGAATGAACCTTAATAGCGTTGAATTCCCCGAACAGAACTCTGTCAATGGCAAGCCAATGAGGTTTCCCAGCTCCGTGGCAGGGTGATTGAAGCAGTACTTGATGCCTTCCACAGGGTCAGCAATACAGTCCTCGTTGAGCGGTGGCTGCTCATTTCCAATTCGTCAAAGATCCACATCTAACGTTTCCGGGATCGCTTTAGTTGAGCGCCAGGCAAGAAGGTGAGAGTCGCCGCTTCTAGATCCAAATGGGCGCCTGGATTTAGCCACAAGGAACTGACCAGTCGCCGGGTTGTTTCGTGTTGCAGCCAGAGAAACTTGCTGCGACAAGGAAAAACGGAAAGAAGGCTGCAAGCATTGAGGCAAACGAGTCGGAAAATTCTAGGTGGGGGTAGACAAGGGATAGATCAGAGAGCCCCGCAGTATTATCGAGAAGGCCTGTGCGAGAAGATGGCGAAGGACGTCGAGCAGGTCCTGAATACAACAACACAACGAACACAATTTCAAACTAAGGAAATGGTGAAGTGGTTTCGAAAGTGCTTCGGTACGATAGCATAGGATTCGAGAGCGGGAATTGCAGATGGAAGACAGATGTGCATGTATGAAGACATCACGAACAAGGCAGAAAGAAAGAGTAAAAAGGGGAGGTATCCAGCCCGCGACCAATTTTTGAATAAAATAAGATAAACTCGCGAGCGAGGCAAAGCAGGGAAGCGTTTTTGTTCGGCGCAGAGACATGGGAGGAAGACGTGTAGGGCCTGGGGAAAAAAGTGAATGGAACGGAAGGAGAATCACTGGACGGGAGAGCGGGCGAGTAGCAGCTGTTAGCATGGATAGCAGGAGGATGTGACGAAAGGAGGGGACGAGAAGGCCGGGCAGCAAGAATGGAGGCAGGGAAGGATTTGTGAAAGAGACCGTGGCAGAGTGGGGTAGGCAAGGAACACATATTCTATTCCGCTCCCAGAGTTCCTCTCAATCTCCCCACCTCCTCCATTCTTGCCATCTTGTCTGATGATAATGTGAACGGTAATGGCGAGGACGTTGCAATAATGGCGCCAGTGTCTCCTGAGGGGCGGCCGAGAACAAAGGCACAGCGCTCGGGGTGAAGAGAACAGCGTAGGATTGAAGAGGGTCGCAAGTTTGACGAGCGATCGGCGTAGGTTAGAGGTTGCGGCACGACAGGGAGTTTGAGGCTTGGGGAGAGGAGTGGTAGGTAGGTAGGTATATTGTGTGTCAAAGCGAATGGAGCGGGCAACGTCACGGTGGCGCTGCGTGGAGGGACAGGCGGGGCGTCGAAGAAAGGACAGCGGGCGGCGATGGTTGGAGCCAGTCCCAGTCCTTTAAAGGTTAGCAGATACTGAGAAACGTTACGGTGAAAACGACGCGTACCTCAAGTGAGTCGAGTCACTTTTTTTTTGTCGTCCACTGTGATCCAACGGGTTGTAGTTTCCGACTCGGATTCGCCGGGGAGCCTAGACAGGCGCAGCAGGCGCATTGCTTTTGTCGACGTGGAGGGGGGCCCTCGGGGTCGGTGCACAGAATGGCTTGCTCGAAGGTGGTGGTGGTTGGGAGGAGACATCAGTGTCGGGTCATCGATGATCGGGCCGCCGCGAAACATGGTCACGCGTCGCCAAGCACGCGCACTTCCCTCTGGCCGCTCAACCCAAAAAAAAAGCCGCAACACATAATCCAAACGTGCAGCCACAGAGGTCAGTGGCCTGCTCTCGTCTTTAGCAATTCAACTCGCGGCTCGGTAAGAATCAAATCCCCCTTTGATCCCACTGGATTTCGAATTTGTTTCAAACCGAGCTTGGTATTAAAGTTCAAGTCGGCTTTCTGGGTCACCGGTCTTTCGGGCTCGCCAGTAGTGGGTCGTTCATCGGAGACACCAGTAGTGGAACGGCAGGTATAATGCGGTAGTGTGAAGATCCTAATGTTCCCGGTCCTACAGTTAGCTTCGTGCCGACTAAGGAGATTCTCCATACCTTACAGAGTAAGCTTGTCCCATAGTGTGAGTGCCGTCAGCTCACTCCTGCTCCAGCAATGATCCCGGGGAAAAAAAAGGTGCGCTGCCTGTCTGCGTCCACGGCGTACCCGGGACACGAGTAACCTTTCTTCCCACCTGAGGAGATCTGGGGACGGTGGCACTTTCACAGTTTGCCCGGATAATGTGGTTACAACCAGATGCGCCGGGCCGGGGTAAGCGCCTAGTCCGTCGAACCATCAGGCAGGGACCATGGGCTACAGTGGGCCGCACTTTCGCGTAGTAGACAGGGTGAGCCAATGGATGTAGACGGTCTTTATGATTCCGATTCGTTCTTCCTTCGCAGGCGGCAAGTGCACGATGCAGATTATCACTCACGCGGCAGTGCAGATCCCGACGGCTGCATATTCGGAATTCCCCATATGTAGGATGCGCCATAGTGTTACACACGTTCGCCGCAAGCCCGAACGTTGAGACTCGAGAGCATTTAGGAGTTGAAATTGTAGTTGAGATTTTAATGAAAAGGTAAGTCCTCGAGTTGGATGGGTAACAAGTTTTGCTTTGTTCCCTTGTTTTACGGGGGAACGAGTGGACCGGTTGCCCGACCGGGTGCCATGACGCTGCGAAGTGCATGTCGGGATTTTAACCTATTTTAACATGGGCAGGTTCTTCGCCGTTCATTCGCAGGAATTCGCCTGACCGAATAGCCCGGTGGGGTTTGGCTGGCAATGGAGACGGTTGTTTAAACGCAATTGCCCCTCTTTTGTGCGCGTCGCGTCTTGCAGCGTCGAGCTTGGCGGGGACACGTTCCTGTGGGGATCCCAGCCATGTTGTGTTGTTTCTGCTATCAATAATCGTGAGTGGCCATCAGCGCCGCGGCGCGTATCAGTGTGGTATGACGTCTGGTCGTTTTCTTTATTTCTTCATGTCTCGCGTCATTTTCTCGCCGCCCCAGCTGTGATGCTGACCGCCACCATCTCTTCCCAGAGCTGGCGTAGCAAGCCCGTCGTCGTCCTCGAGCCCATCGACGACAGCGACGTTGTCTTCCCAAGTTCCCTCCCACTGACCGCGATGGTGAAGGCAAGCCCCTCCCTCCCACGCCTGGCCTCAACCCACTGCGCCGCCCTCTATCGCTCAGCTCGCTTTTCCGTCGCCGGACGAAACTTCGTCGCCTTCCGACTCGTCCAACGCGTCGCATGAGCCTTTCTACCTCGCCAAATACGATGTCGCGTCTCCCAGGCTTCCGAACAAGTTGAAAAAGCTAAAAAAGCCGCCCCCCTCGAGCTACCCGTATTCTTTTGTCGCAGAGGACCCGTCGCCGGAGCCGAACTTCCCTTACACTTTTTTCGATCGCCACCGGTCTACTCCCAATAGCCCCGCATCCAGTTTTATCGCTGGCTCTGTCCGCGCTCTGTCCATGCACCCCCCGTCTCCCGCGCGCAAGCTCACGAAACGCAGGCCGTCTATCCCTGAGCACCCCCAGCGCCGATGCAGACATCACCATGGCGAGCCGGGCGGAGCGGCCCCCGATCCAACGTAGCAGCACCCTGAATTTTAGCTTCCGGCGCAAAAGAACGACTTCAAGAACTGCCCAGACCGAGGATGGTCATTCCATACTTCCGGCCCTCCCCCCACCCAGCCCTCTGACATTGAACATCGTAAGTGCGTTCATCCGTTATCTCATCTATGTCTCAGGTCTGGCAGCCAACTTTCCGGTCATTCCATGCTCGCAAACGTGATTCCTGGCACGTTCAGTCTGGCTCCCAGCCGCCTGTCGACCAGCGGCGCTCAACCTCCGATGCTCGCGGTGACTTCTCCGAGGTTGCATGGACAGGTTTCGCACCAAAGGCGTTCGACACCATCATTCGTGCGCGTGGAGGTTGGAGATCCACTTGGAGTCTCTCATTATCTCGGGACGATGTGCCCCCACTCCCCCGTGCGAAACCAAAGTTCGTAGTCGGCGATGAAACGGAGAGTCCCCGCAGTGAGAGCCCCGAGATACCGACCCGACCCCCACTCCTACGGCGGCACGCTACCACAGCATCACCGAAGCGCCGTTGGACACTTGCGATGGCTTTGAATGATGAGGGCATTTCACTGTAGAAAGTTTGAGCAATTGGATCAAATGCGCTGAAACCCTTGCTTCGAGTGTGGCAAAGCAATTGGACCAATTGCCAGCCCACACTTGAACCAAGTGTAAAAACACACTTGATCCGACTGCAGTTTGGCCGAAATGTCTCTATCTCCGAGTGTGTAAACGCACTCGGTTCAATTGCTTCAAGGCATTTCATTTGAGTGTGCCCAGGCAGCCCGTCCAAGGTTGTAGCGCACTTGGTTCAATTGCGGTACA
Source organism: Mycena vitilis (assembly GCA_029203975.1). Taxonomy (NCBI): domain Eukaryota; kingdom Fungi; phylum Basidiomycota; class Agaricomycetes; order Agaricales; family Mycenaceae; genus Mycena; species Mycena vitilis. The sequence goes on from JARGYF010000017.1 coordinate 169,466, forward strand.
TTGGGTAAGGTTGGACTGGATAGAAAACTGTATATTTGTCCGCTACATATTACACCGACAGCGTAATTACCCGCATACGTACCCAGGCAGCACAGCACAGCAGATTACACCGTTCTGAATGGACACCGCGAGGATCAAGTGCATCGACGCAGAAATGACTGGCAAAGCGAAGTCAGCGCAGAAAAAAGCAAAGGGCGGGACTGTACGAAGTCGTCCGTTGTATTAAAGGCTTCATGGGGGGGAATCAAGTCGGAGTGTAAAACGGCATGGTCAGGCCCGGAAAAAGAAAAATACATCTGTTGGGATTAATCCATTGTTCCACGGAAGGGGGAAAATAAATGAGAATGCGACGAGATGCAGCGGAGGAAATTCACCTGAGGACATCGCGGAGGGGGTCGAGTGCGTAAGCTTGTCCTGTTTATGCTTGCTCGTGCTCGGTCAGAACGATGAGAGGAGGAGATGCTAAAGAGACTCGCCGAGGTTTCGCCCGCTGACTGTACATAGCACCAGAACTGCATAGACATTTTTAGCTTTGAGGAGTTTCGCTGGGAGACGACGAAGAAAAAAAACCACAAGGATGCAGGCGAACCCATGAAAGGACGAGGAGAACGAGATAAAGGACAAGGAATACAAGGATGGAAAGATGGGGAAATGGCGGCACCGCGTCATGAAGCTAGATCACGAGATAGGCATGCGAGAATGGGGTTGCAGGATCGAAACTCAAGGGAGAGCACACAAAGCGGAAAAAGACGGGCAGGTACACCATAGTCGGCCAGGGGTGCAAAAGGGAAGCAGAGGAAACAATAGGGGAGTGGATGTGGACGGGAAAGCGATGAGCGAGGCTACGGAAAAACCAAGCGCAGGCGGGGCATGCAAAGGGAGATGGATGTGCGAGGGGGACGGGGAAACAACGAAAAAAAGGAACGAGAACACCCACCAGCTTCGCGGGAGCTATGTCAGCCTCCTCCTCTTTCGGGCGACCGACTCGGGGATGGTACAAAGTCCTGTGGGCGCGATGGGCATTGTAGAGGAATGGTGGTGGAGCTGAGGGACAAAGCAACGCAACAGTGTATCCATCTACTCAACGAGTTTGCTTTGCGGTTGGTGCGATGAGTCAATTATAGGAAAAAGCAACGTCGACAGAATTGAGATACGCACACCTGATGGAGCTGAAAGGCGTCTCATGCTGTTGGTCCTTGACCATGGGTCACATCTATGAGGCAAACAATTAGAGCCGCGCCCGCATCAGCGGTTCAGTTGTTCAGAGGAACGAAGATGCGTAGGTGAATGCAAAGGGTACAGAGGGGGGAGCAAATAGAAACAAAAAGGAAAGTGCGGCATCATCGAAAGGTGGGGGAGCCGGCCCGACAGCAGGAAGGCAGGACGGCGAGAGGAGTTGAAGTTTCACCTCGCAGTATTGACTTGCATGTAATGTGCCTTCCTGAGAGCACGGATGACCCGCATTTGATAGCGGGGAGTCCTAGGAGGGCGTGGTGTCAGCTCGACACTGAAAAACTGCATGCGAGGGCGGAGCGCACCGAGATACGTTCTCTGCATCACTCGTACCCGACTCGAAAAGCGTAAGCGGGGTCTGGTTGCGATTTTCACCCATTGGGGCGATCCATGGGATGTATCTGTACCTATATCTCAGCTTTCAGGCCTCCTGCTGGATGTGGCAGAGACTTACGCGTCCTTCTTGGTGAAACTCGTGAAAATCGCGTATTTCCGCGTTTGATCGACAATGAGGGTTACGTGACGCCTGAAATACGGGGAGAGAGTATATCTGAGGTCTTGAAATAGGTATGGGTGCCAGAGACCGAATACGAGGGCCGGGAAAAGCGTGCGGATGACGAGACGATGGTGGTGGGAAGGAAAGACGCGTTCCGTCACGCGTTACTGTCACGTTCAACAGATGTAAACATCGCGCCAATTTATGCTGTAACAAGTACTGCTCAGCGTGGGATATGCGATAAAAGCCCTTGGCGTTTTTATACAGGTACTTACGGGCCACTCCTTTTTAAGAAATCATTTAGCCGCCCAAGTAGAAGTTCAACCCAAGAAAAGTTGCCAAGAACTTGAAAGACGTTTGAAAGACCTTGTCAAGACAAGACGTTGTTGAATCCAGTGGGGTGCAGATTTTGGATGGACCCGGTAGAGAAGCAGCCTCATTGATGCATCTGACAGATATCATTGACGCAAAAATTAAAACAGCGAAGGGAATAGGAAAAGCACAAGTGGACCGACCCACTTTTCTTTGGCCATTTCTTGGTTCCCTTGGCCTTGCTTGTGTCAGGACCTGTCCTCCTCTTTGGCCGTCCGGGTCGTGTCGCCGACGATGGATACAGCTTTGTAACATCGCGAATGTATTTCGATTGAAAGTGTACATAACTATCAAAGGTTTTGTGCGGTGGAGGAGTATGTGGTTTTTTTGATAATTGAATCTTACAGCGCTCCAGGTGCGAGCTTGTCCTCAAGAATAAACGGATCGATGCCGAATTGAACAGTGAAATGAATGGGATGGCCAGCAGGGCAGCCTTGAACTCTTGAAGTCTTTTAGACTTGCAAAACTCCAGAAGTTCGTAGTTGGCGTCGAAGAGAAGATTCCGCCTGACAGTGAGGCAGGATTCTGAGGGCGTGCTGTCTCACATCTCACCGCGCGACTATATCCAACTCAACTGCCGGTCCAACTAGCCCGCACCGGAATCTTTTTATTCTCTCCTTCGCCTTTGGCTTTTGTTACGGCGGCAAAAATACAATGAGATCAGATGGTTGTGTAGAAGCGAGGATGATCCAAAAGTGAGTTTGGGCAAGACACCCCGAAAAGACCCAGCGAAGATAGAGACTTCGGGAGGACGTGACGCCGAGAGATCTGGCCGCTAAGCAGAGACGAGGTTGTGCATCCAGAACCTAGAATCGAGGCGCGCAGAAGGGTCAGGATTCATTCAGGCAGGCCAGGAGCTGGTCAGTGTCTCATTGGGACCTCGGCTTCACCTGACACCTCAGGTGTCGCCGTGTCGAGGGCCAGAGGCTTGGTCGGGGCCATTGGGGCCAAGCAAGGCCAGTCGGGGCGACTCATTTGCAGCGGATTGAAAAGATCTTGGACCGTCACGGTGTGTCTTGGGGAGACTGTAGTGTTCGAAACAGTAAATTTTGAGAAGGAAGTGGTTTCGGGCTTGTTTCGGGCATGTAATACTGCTGCGCATTCAGTGAGTCACCGTGACAGGACCGAGTGCGTGGATGGTGCCGGCAAAAGCCGAAGTCTTCCATTGCAAGCAGACACAAGGAACCGGATCAAGAATTTCGATGTTCCGGGACCAGACTTGACCGCAGGGAAGCGGGGAACCCACTTTCGAAAAATACATGGGAAACCCTCAGATTGACTGCATTTTAGTCAATTGCTTACCCCACACTTGGGTTGAGTGCGTCGAAATGCAATTATTTGGAAAGCAGTCGGATCAAATGCCGAAAATAAAGATCAATTGCTTTGACACTTGATCCGATTGCGAATGCTCTCTACAGTTATTTCCGACGAGCTTTTGGTCTAAAAACTGGAAGCCCTGCGCACTCGATCGCGTGCTGCGTCTGTCGCCGTCGACGATAACGATATCGACGAGTGGGACAATGTTTGGGCTGCGTATGACGACGAGCTCGACGTGGACGACAGTCCGCCGCTGCCCTCGCTGCCGCCAACCCCACCACCCAAGGACGGCGCGCAGTTAGGCCAGGCCCAGCGAACAACGTCTCTCCCTGCTCTCCCTTCGCCGTCGACCGCGAGCTGGCACAGCGCGCGCCGTGCGCTGCTGACATGCCGAGAGCTCGTGCGCACGGAACTTGCACGGAACGACACTATCTCGCGGCTCTACATGCGCTCCTTGACGGTGCAACGCGCTCGCCGCCGCCGCCGCTCATGCGTGCATACGCAGCTGCACTCGCAAGAGAGAGCGCGGGTCTTCTTCGTCGTATGGAAGAAGATCCGAGTGCATGGGGCGTTGCTGCTGCATTTCTTGGTGCGGAGGAGGGCGTCGAGGCTGCGCTCGTGGGGTGGTCTGGTGTTGTCGGCGGGTGGTTCGTCGATGGCGAGAAGGCACCCCGGCGACTGAGCAAGATGCGCGGTCTCTCGGAGGGCGGGGAAGAAGAGACGGCCCCGAAGCCTCCAGCGAAGCGCGTAGGATGGAAAAGGAACGCATCGTCTGGGGTCAGTGCCGTGCCGTCGTTGCGGTCGCTCCCGCCCCTGCCGTCCGTTTTGTCGCTATCATCCACAAGCGCCTACGATCCTCCGTCGCCCGTCTCCGCGACTCCGAAGCCGCGTTCGCGGAAGGAACGCGATGCACGCCCTGCCGTGCGCGACCCCTGGCAATTGTCCCAACACAACGCGTCATGCGGTATGTCTTGTTGTACCAGGGTGAGTGACTTTCATTTTTTTTCCATTCGTACCCTCCTCTCTTTTATTTTGTTTGAATGGATTCCGAGCTGCGAACGCAAACTAATCGATAATCGCAGACCTGCTGGAACACACCCCGGTTACCAGTCCATCCCGGGTGCTTGTGGCCCGTGCGGTGGACGCGTCGATGCGTATTGCTCAGAGATGTGATCGTGCGCAGGGAAATGCGGCTTTCTTGCAGCGCCGATGAGAGGGCGCACGACGATCCGATCTACCGCCGTTGGCGGATGTCATTAATATTGATTTGGCACGACGCGTTAGTACCCCCGACCCGACCTCCGCGCAGAACCCAGCGCCGTATCGGGAGCTCTACCCCACCAAATCCAACATCCAAAATTATCTTTATTCACGAGACGCATCATCACATTCACGACATGCAGTTGTATCTAGTGCTATCTTCACACTCCGCTTCGCATCCTCGCATATGTCCGCTCCACTTCACTCCCATTGCCGTTACATTCTACATGTACAACCTAATGCCCCATTACGCCCTCGTCCGCGACGCATCATCTCCCTGCTGGCCGGCCCGCCCCGCCCTGTGTTGCTGCGCTCATCTCGACATGCCCATTAGACGCTCATACTACTTATCATATATCTTACGCTTTCCATATACGTCAAAATGCTTTGTACCATTAGCTGTATCTCTTTACTTGGGGTTTTATCGTTGTCATGCTGCCGCTTTGTACTTCATACCATGGCTATTTGTACGAATTTAGCTTTTTAGAATGCGTAGGACCGCGTTCGAGATCAAATCGATATATGATGGCATTTGCTTTGGCAGCATGTATGCTTTTCTCATTCATTTTATTTGTGGACTGCTTTATCATCTGAACCTGCTCCAAGTTGAAGTTGTTCTGATGTGCACTGTGCGATCACCACAAAACGGCGCCCCGGCTCAAGCTCAAACAGCGCGGTCCTTCGAAAAGGTATTTATTTCACGTAGTATGTCGCGTTTACATCACAAAATGTTAGTACCGGGTACCCTAGATCTGCCTTGTGTAGTATCTTTCTGTGTATCAGACTCCACCCGCCAACTCCCCTGCACGGCGCAAATGCCCGCTTACTCGCTGTCCGACTCCGACTGCGACGAATGGCTCGACGCATCGTCGTACAACACCACATATTGCTGCGCCTGCGCCGGCTCCTCAGCAGGAACAGACGCCCAGTCCTCATCCTCGGACGTCGGCACACTGATCAGCGATACCGAAGAGGCGTCCGATCCGTGCTCCGAAGACACATCCTCCTCAACCTCGCCTTGGCTGACGCGCGAAGCAATTTGCCCGTCCGCAGACGAGGTCGGCACCGATTGCGCGCCGCGAGGCATCACAATGATCGACGACGAGCTCAAGGACGACTCATTAGAGTTCGAGCGGGTCTCCGTAACGTTGATGCTGCAGAACGGGGTTAGTAAGTGACATCCGAATGACAAGAAGAAAACAACGCACTCGATCCAGATGCTGTCGCCAAAGAGCTGGCCTCTGCCATCGCGGAGGCGCCAGTAGCTCACATACCGTCCCGGGGTCTCAGGCGCCTTCAGCTCGCCCGTCCACAGCTCCACCTGCGCACCAACCTTCACCACGCCGATTGCTACATTGGCCGGCCCTCCGGGCTCGCGCGCAAGGCGCTCACCTGCGACGAAGACAAGCTCCGTGGCAGAAGGCCAATCCAAACCGCCGCTGTTCACCATCTGCCAGCACTTCATGAGCTCAGCACCGGGCGGGAAGATCTGCCCGTCGGGAAGTGTCAGGTCGTTAACGAAGGTTGCGCGCAAGCCTAGGGCAGGCGCGGGGACGGGGATGGGAACTGGGACGGCGGCAGGACCGAGGGAGGGTGCGGCGGGAACAGAAACAGCAGCACGAACAGGTGCAGGTGTTTCCTCGGCAAGAGCGATGAGCGGCTCCTGGGTTTCCTTCTCGACCTCATTGTCGCTGTCGTATCCGTTGAGCAAAGCAGCAAGGGAGTGGTTGAACGACATCGGCGCCTTGTTTGCCTGCGCCATTTCCACCGGGCGGTTCAGCAGCGCCCCCCCCGTCAACGGCGAGTCCATCACGGCGGGCTCCTCCTGCACGGACAGGCGCAAGAAGGCGTCAATGGCGGGCTCGTCGTGCGTCATGAGGTGGCGGAGGTCTTCGGACGACTTGGGCCGGAAGCTCGGGAACGTCTGATCAACCGCTGGCGCAGGAATAGGCGGGATTGCGGGAACTGCCCAGCGCATCTGCGACTGCTCGACGTGCTGCTCCAACATCTTGTGCGCTTCAACCAACTGCTCCATCGCCTGGCGCCGCTCCTGCGCCATGGAGTCCGCCAACGCAAGATCGTGCGCGATGATCTGCTCGCGCGCTTCATGCTCTTCACGCTCACGCTGCTGGTGCTGCTCAAGCTGCTGTTGCAGTTGCTGCTGCACCAGTTCGTCTTGTTGCCGCAGTACCTCTTCTTCTTCTACCCTCTGCTGTTCGACCAGCTGCCTGAGGGAGGGACCCCCGAAGCTGGGCCACTGCGAAGTTGTTTCGGGGACTGCATGTGTGCCCCACACTGCATGGCGCGAGAGGCGCGGTGGGGTCGGGGAGCGGCTGCGGTTGCGGAACAAGGGCGGGGACGGCGAGGGCGACGGGGAATGAGAGAACCGCGACGCGGTGGGCTGCGGGCGGGTGAACAGCCAGTTGTACGGAGGCTGCGGCTGCGGCTGCCGCGCAAAAGCCGGCTGGTCGTACAGCCCACCAGGCATCGTCATTGGTGTAGGCGACGGGGGGCGGGGCAAATACGAGGGCGAGCTCGAGCGGGAGCTCTCGGACCGGAAGAAGAAAGGCGAGGGCGGGGGGATGGGAGAAGGCGCGCTGTCGAAGAACGAAGCCGGCATGGTGTTGCGGCGGTCGTTGGGGTTCATCATGTAGCCTCTGCCGAAGGAAGCAGACCGCGACCGAGCACGAGGAGCGGGGGCAGGAGAGCGCCCTCTCTCCGCGTCAATCAGCGTTGTCTGACCGATCCTGTAAACCGTAGGCACAACAGTGCTCGGTGACCTCATCTTGAGCAACGGGTGGTTGTCGGGATGCACAGGGATGGGGAACGCCTCGCAGCTCTCGCATAGATCAAAGTCCGGGCATTCAGGATGCATGCACTGAGCGATGATTAGTACAAATGCTTCAAGAGAGTTCAAGAAGATATACCTTGTACCGAATGCCGTAGACGGTCTTGTTGCAACCATCGCACGTCACGAAGTGCATGGGAGAAACACCATTCTCGCGACGCTGAGTAAATGGGTCAGTGAACGGAACCCAAGAGAGAGTAGAATATCAGTACAATAAAATCCGAAGCATTGGTAAGCTTAACGAAAGCGTGATGCGGATGTTGCTCCCGAGTTATGCTTGATCGTTGGACGATATCGTTAGTGACTGACGGACGGATATCAGCAACTTGTCATACCTGAAGCAATTGGAGCAAGTGTCGAAAACCGGGCAGTCCGCGCATTTCTGGGGCAACAGTCAGAATGAGGGGACCGCAGGATTGCAGTAGCGACTCACATAGCGGTCGCCGCGGATCCTCGAGTCGCACAAATTGCATGTAGCATAGTGAACCGCAGGCTGCGCTTCCGCTTGCGGAGGCACAAGAGCACGTGCGCTGGTGCTCGGCGATGCGTCCCTCTCACCGTCACCGGAGTAAACGGTGTGAACGATGACGCGACCAGGTTCCTTGATTTCGAGGAACTCGTGGAAGGGGTTGTGGCGCTCCGCAGAGCCCGACTGGATGCAAGGAGTGCACAGATCGTAGTCTGAAGGGAGTCAGCAGATGTTTGAGTCTCAAGCAGAGCTCAGCTTACCGGCGCAGTCGAGGCACTTGTGCCGAATACCTTCGACGACGTTGTCGCACATGTCGCAGACAACACCGCGGTGGATAACGGGAGGTGCCGGTGGCGGTGCAGCCCTTGGGACTTGCGCCACAGGCGGCACGGGGAGGGGCGGCAGCGTAGCGGCTGCTACAGGGGCGGGAGCACGGGGAAGCTCGTTTGCGGGAATGAACGGGGTGATCTGCGACGGCATGAATGGATATATCGGGTTGTATCCTTGCTGCGGCGGAGTCCACTGGGAACTGAACGGCATCGGCAAAGGCCGCCCCCATGGAGTGCTGGCAGGCGGATGGACGGCGGGGCAGGCGGCACAAACTTCTTTCTTCAAGGTGTGAGGCGCATTGACCGCAGAGCAGAAGTCATTGCCCTGCTTCTCGAAACAACCCGGGCACTATTGTCACAGATGTCAGGAGATGGTAGACAGCAAAAGGCAGGAGGACATACGCGAACGGTGCTGCACGTTCCGCAGGCATACCACGGCCCTTGGAAGATCCTGGCGCAGGTATTACAATACTTGTAGAGGCAATAATTAGAAGTTGGCATGGGAGTGAGTGTCTGTGATGGAGTGGCAACGGGAGTGGAGAAAGAGGACTGGAGGATGCGGTCGAGGTCTTGCTTGAACTTTGAAACGATGCCTTCCATTTCTACCTTGCCCTGGCTTACGGCGCAGCAAGCAGTCGCAGACTGCGGGTCGTGCTGATGCTGCGGCGTAGGGGTTGACATAGAACTCGGGCTGTAGGCCTTGGCGGTGGAGTCTACGTCCATCTTCGCTGACGAGCCGGAAGCAGAGGAGAGAATAATGGGAGGAGGAGGAATAGCAGACATGGAAATGAAGGGGCTTGGGGCACTGCCACCAGTGGAGGCGCTGGCATTGTTGGCAACGAAGCCTGCCGGTAACTTGTGAGGCGTCTCGTCGAACACGGTGAACCTCAGCATGGCGTTCGTCCAGAGACCGTTGCAGTACGGCGCAGTGCACGAGTTGTACTGCTCGGCGTTGTGGACCTCCTTGCTTATGAGGATGGTGGACTTGGACGATTCGGGGGAGAAGAGAAGCTTTGAAAGAAAGTAGCTATGGCTGATAGGAAAGACGCGGTAGAGCTAGAGGAGAGCAGCGACGATAAGCAAGTGACTGCTTACGCGGCCTGGGCCGCCTGTATTGTGAACGTACCTGGTTGTAAAGCTCCTCGTACGTTGGGAACGAGGCGAAGGTCAGCTTCCTCAATTCGCCTGACCTGCCATAGGTGGCCTTCACAGTAAACGGCATTTCCCTCAAGTTTCCGAGTTTCTTGCGTGTGAGCAACGTGTGAGGGGGAAGGCAAGCCAAGTGCCGATAAGTCGGCTCCTTTATATCAGTCACGTCACGAGTCACGACCCCATTCGCAGCTTGCCCGAGCACCGCCCACTCAGCTGAGACACTTAAGAGCCTTCGAGAGCTCTCACACTCATTTCTTGGCTGCAGAACGAGTAAACGACTCTGTGCTACTGAAAAGTACTGAACCTATCAGCTCTTGCTGCCAACAGTCTTGCAACAGTCAGTGTGGATTCAACCGCCATCTCAGACGCGCTGTAGTCTTCGATGGCGACCAAAAGGTTGAGGCTTAAAACGACCGCGAGTACCCCAAGGCCGACCGGCCACCGTGACCGAGTCCCTATTTACAATTACCGCAGTCTAGAATATCACCTCGGACGGGCTCGGGTCACTGGCGACTTTATTAAAGCGACAGCTGTGGCGACAATGATCGAGTCTCAAAATGATGCGGGGCAAAAGGCCGTTCACAGCGTTCGTGTTTCGGGCGACAAGTTGTAGCCCGATAACAGGCCAGCTTCAAGCTCGCTCCAAATCCGCGCTCAATCATAAGCAAGTAAAGGACTTTCGGCACCAACTCGCTTCACGCAACTTCCGTGTCGTCGTGAAGTGGTCTGACAAAATCGTCGATTCTTTCCGCAGCTTCACTGAACTCTGGACAAATCTGGGAAGCACTGTGGTATCACCAGTAACAAGGGGTTGTGAATACATCTTGGACGCATCTCATGCGGGTGCATTACAGCACAGGTACCATGTGTTTGATACATCTTGAACCACATCTCATGTGGGCGCAGGTCGGCGCTGCTGCTGTATAATAAACGCTCAATGGACGTTGCAGGTTGCGGGTTACGAAAAATCACAAAACCCGTGCGCTGCCATCTATTCGGAAGCTGACTTATTTTCGCAGAATCCTCCTAAGGCGCTTGAGCCTTATGGTGCTGGACCGGAATTGAAGACTCGCCATCGATATATCGTTGGTATGCCGGCCAAGGGATTCCGTTTCGAAGGCTCTTCGAAAGCTGTGGATGATGAAGAGGGCGCCGGATTCCGAGTTTGGTGAATTTGAAGAACTAAAGTACTAAGAGCTGTTTTACACTATTCAATACAAACGGAAGGTAGACATCGCTGTACAGCTCACTGTATGGCAGTTCGTCCTAGCTGCTCGCTCTAACCGATGTGAGTCGCGCCCTCCACCTCCGTTGCCACGCCCCCGCTGCATCTCTGGTATTTGAAGGTGTGTCGTGCTCATACTTGCCCCCGCTGTCGCGCTCGTCCGCACCCGCACCCTCAGCAGGAGGCTCCCTCGACTTCTCCACCCACCTCCCCACCCTGGCCGCATACTCCCCTCGCCGCATCCCCCTCTTCTCCACCACCCACCTCGATCCCCATTCCTGCACAGCGTCGCAAAGCTGGCACCGACCGCCTCCCTCCCTATCTCCGCCAGAAGCGATGTATTCACGGGGGCGGAAGCGGTGGGTACCCGTGGAGACGGGGGTGGAGGTGGGTGCCGGCGTCCGCCCGACGAGCTGCGCGCGAGCCGGCGGCGTAATCTGCGCGGGGCCGTTCTTGACGAGCGCCATCCGGTCCTCACCCTCCAGAGGCGGCACCGACGTCCTCCCCAACGTCCTCCGCAGCTCCGCCGCAAACCTCCCCTCCTGCGCGCGCACGCACTGCACGCGTGCTTGTCCATGTATTGGAGGGGCGAAAGCAGCGCGCGACGTGGCGGCTCGATCCGCGCCGGGGCGTTGTAAGAAGCGCCGTCCGATGCCCATCCCTGCGCAGCGTCGCCGTCCTCCCCAACGCCCTCCGCCCCGGTCCCGCCTCAGCCGCCCCTCCCGCTCGTGCACGCTCGGGAAGCGCGCGGCCGGCGTGATTGTCCGTGCAATTGCAGGCGGGAAAGCGGGAGTGGACGGTGGACGTGTCGGACGCGGCGGACGTGGAAGTGCGAGCGAGTGGTACACCTGACGAGTTAGGCGGCGGCGTCGTGCAACCTCGCGAGGAGGATAGTCATAGTCGATAGGTCTGTGGAAGCGCGAATAAGAATGGATACTGAGGGAAGAGAAGAAGGAAAACGCACCGTTCCTCCGACGCGCAGTCAGCGCTGCGATACGAGATCTTGCACAGTGGTGCCTCCATCGCGCGCACCGGGGCGGGGATCGCCTGCCCTCCTGCTCGCGCAGCTTTGGCGTGCCTGTCGATGGATTCGCCGAAGTAGAAGCGCGGGTGGTGAACGTGAGTGGAGTGGGAAGGGAGTCTGCGTCCACACGACGAGCTGCGGCGGCACGGTGCAAGTCGGGATGCGCGGACCGGGCGAGAGCGTTGTCGACGTGCCCGAGAGCGACTGCGGACGAGGACGAGGATGATACTTGCAAATTGTCGATCGATCTGAGGATGAAGAAGCGAATGAGACCTTCGGCTATAATGAGAGGGAAGCAAGGCGGAGAACGTACCGCTCCCACCGATTCGCAAACATCGCCGCGATACCGGCTCTCGGACGCCTGACCACCGCCGCCGTGCTCTCCATCGCACACACCGCACTTGCGCTTGCGCTTCCGGGGGCGGGGGTGTCCTAAAAAGGAAAGCGCCCTCAGCTTTGCGGTGTAAGAACGGGATAGCAAAGAGGAACGCACGGCGGGGTGGAGAGCCCGATGGAATCGAGCCGCGTCTCCGAGGAAACCGCGTCCGCTTGGGTCTGCGAAATTATGATCGTCAGAGGTGGAGTCGCAGAGGCGAACGAGGGCGAGTACGCACGAGGGCAGCGTTTGCGTTTCGTCGTAGTAGATGTATCGCCTGCCCGGGCGGTCGTCGCGGCTTCGGAGACGCTGGTGCGGGGTTGCGCTCTGCAGCAGGTGCTTCTGAGTGTCGCGATGGCGCTAATTGGAGATTCAATGAGTGAGTGGGAAGAGGAGCAAAGAGGAAAACGCACCATTCCCCCCGATTCACCCGTCCACCGCCGCGATACCGGCTCTCGGATGCTCGACCGCCGCCGTCGTGCTCTCCGTCGCAGGCTGCAGTCGTCCTTGGCTTTGCGCTTCCGGGGGCGGGGGTGTCCTAAAAAGGAAAGCGCCCTCAGCTTTGGGGTGTAAAAACGGGATAGGGACACACGGCGGGGTGGAGAGCCCGATGGGCTCGAGCTGCGTCGCCGAGGAAACCGCGTCCGCTTGGGTCTGCGAAATACGGAATACGGGCATCAGAGCCGGAGCCGCAGAGGCGAAGGAGAATGGTACGCACGAGGTTTCGGATCTGGTTCAGTACATGCATCTGCTCCTGGTGGTGTCGCGGCTTCGGAGACGCTGATGGGGGGGTGCGGCTTCTGAGTGTCCGATGGCGCTAATTGAGCACCTGCGTCTGGGATCAGCATATAGTGAGTACAAGGGACAATGCACGTACACGGTGCGGGGCGGCCCCTTCCTGCGCTGTGTTTGCGGTGTCGGTGGTGCGCCCGTTGATAACGGCGGAGTGTAGGCAGACTGGAAGGAAAGTCAGAACGCAAACACAAGACAAGACGGGCAAACGGGCGTCTTCAGCCTCAGTGCTCCACGAACGCAAAGGAGAGTATGCTGTCGCGGCCCGAAACTAAGGCAAGAAAGGGCCAAGGCGACTGCACGTCCAGCCTCCAAGGATCCGAACCGCCAAAAGCGCAAAGCCGGGCAAGCTGGCACGTCCAGCCTCCGGGCGGACGGCGCAAAGACGTACAGGCCGACACCCAGCGTCGAAGCCGCTCCAAAAACAAAATCCACACACCTGCTACTTCAAAGCTTCAACACCGACGTTTCCTTCCCTTCCTCGTCGCCCTTGACACCTGCGTATCGCCTTTGCGCGCGCCCTCGCCGTCGCCCTCTCCACTCGTCCGGTGGAACAGCCCATCGAAACACCGGGGCGGGCTACCCCTCGATACGAGCCACGCACTGAAGGCGTCGTCCCCCCGCGCGGTCGTAGCGCCATTCCGCGGTGGCGGCGGCTATTCCTGGCAGACGATTTGTTTCCGTCCGTTGGTGGGTGGGTGGCTGGGGACACGACGTCGATCGGGCTGTGGAAGCGGTAGGACTAAGGAGCGAGTCAGATTGAGAGAGAGAGAGAAGTTAGAAAAGAAGCGTACCTCGAAAATGCAAGGTTTCTTCATCCAAACGGATCACGTGTGAGCGCGGAGACCGCCGCGCACAAGGTGGAGTCCACTGTCGCAAAGGCGGGTCTTGTGGTGCGTTGCGACTAGGCTCGTTCGGTGGCCACCGTGGAAGATAGCAAGGGCGAGGGGCAGAAAGTTAGTTTGAGGAACTGGATCGGCGACGGCGAGCTAGTTTGGAACAGTTGGATGCATCGACATTGCTGTGAAGCTCGTGGCGTCCTGTTTACTGGAGCGGTGGAGGATTCCCGATGAGAACTTCGTAGAAAGACCCAAGAAAGGCCAGTGGAAGTGGAAGGCGGCCAAGTCAAGCTCGAAGCCTTTGTCCCCAGAGAGAAACATGAACAAACTCGCTCTCTTCTGTTCTCGACACCGACCAACACCGACCACGAATGCCCCGCTCAAGTTGACCTCTTGGCGTTTACCTGCGTCTCTGCATTTTTTGCTGTCACTCTTATCATTCCTCTGACGTCCACTCCGCGACCCTTCTGAAGCTCACCGGCGAGATCATCGACGGCGACTCCTTTCTACGTACTCGTACATCTCTTCGATGGGTTTCCACGGCAAAGTTTACAAGGTCCTCGACTCCACAGTAACGCCTCAAATAAAATTGCAGTCTTATTGAACTTGGTATAAGCATAAGTTCTGGAGCGCATCAGCGATGAACGCGACTCTCAGCTGGAGCAGCCAAACATCTCTCTCTGCTTCTGCATTGTCCCAAATATCCTACAGTCTGCTCTCTTGTGTTTGACCGCTGGCGCCGGCAACTGTGTCGAAAAACTCACCTCTTGTACTCGTGTCAGCCTGCGGACTCCGAGCCGCGTTCGTTTTTGAACAAGTACGACCATGCGGCCAGTGTCAGAGCTTGAACGGTTACACATATCATGAGGAAACTCACGCACCAAACTTCTCGATACGCCGTCTAGGCGTTCTTGAGCGGGCGTACTGGACCCTGCCTCCGGTTAGTCAGACGCCCCGAAATACTTCTTGTTCTTCCCCATCATGATACCGCCAGGAAACCGACACAAGGTGATCTTGTCCATGGCGTGTACGCGTGGTGAGCCCACTTCCGCAAGTTATGAGAACAACAGCTCTGATCGTGCGCCCACAAAGCGACACCGGTCCCTGCGTTGCACAGCCGGCGATGAGTCGGAGGTGGCCACACTACGGAGTATAAAGCCAGCGCGGCCCAGCCTCTTCCTGGCCTGTATAACTCTTCCTTCGACATGCCACCCGCCATCTTTAATGCACTTGGCAACATCCTAAAGTCAAACAAGGACGAGACGCCGGAGACAACCCGTTTCATGGCCGATAAAGCACGGGCGAACGGCTTCAGGTACCTTTGCCAGGACTTCGAGAACCATCCGCGCCAGATACTGTTCAAGTTGCCGACCTTGGCCGGTCAGAAGACAGGAGTCATC
This sequence comes from Mycena vitilis, assembly GCA_029203975.1. Classification (NCBI taxonomy): domain Eukaryota; kingdom Fungi; phylum Basidiomycota; class Agaricomycetes; order Agaricales; family Mycenaceae; genus Mycena; species Mycena vitilis. The sequence continues at coordinate 184,598 of JARGYF010000017.1, forward strand.
CCCGCTAGAGACTCGAATCCGCAGTATACTGTCGGTCCTGGCACGGGCGTAGTCACCATACACCTCGAAACTGGGCGTAACGTGCAAGTCGAAAGCGAAGCAATCCCGGGCTGCTTTGCAGGAGGAAATAGCGAGATAGAGGGGAGAGCGTTCACACAACAGTTGGAATTTGGGCTGCGTTGTGTAATTAAGGCGAAGCTGAGTTCAAACGCCTCTGCTCTGCAATCCGATCCTCACCCACAAATGCCAGGTGGACCCTTCCACTGTCACGCGCACCCTAGTGGGGGCCAACGGAGAGACACTGATGGATCAGAATCCTGGAGCATACAGAAGTCCAGGTTGCGCGTGGAATATAATGGGGAATGCATTCGATAAACTGGAGGACGATGTCAAACACTACATCATCGGATTCATTCTCAGCGGCTACTACACATACGCCGTCGACCAAGGGATTCCGCAGTCCGCCGCATCACCCGTACCTGGTGCGAGAAGAAGTGTACAATTTGAAGCGAACAATGCACGGCCCAAATGTTGATTACTCAGGCTGGATGTAATATTTATGATACCGTATTACTAGTCTGGATGCGTTGACAGCGTTCGAACTCTTCTACCATCGCTTCACGTATCTGGCTCCCTCGGATATTCGAGCCCAACTTGTTTTCCATACAACTTTCCACTGGACGCGATTGCAATTTATATAGATAACTTCCCGTTCAACTAAACACTTCGTGCATTCATTTGCGCACCCACACACAGGTCTGTCCAGTCAATCGTTGTGTGATGTCGACTTATCGGCGGGCATGCACAGCTTTGGGGTGGTAGATCTGTGGCCAAACTGTTACGTGAACACGCCCACAACTTCCATCTCTTCTACCACCACCACAACCATGTCAATGTCCGGCGAACCAGCTTTACCTGAGGACCTCGAACATCTGATCTTCAAGACGACGGCTCTACACCTTCCGCAAACCATGCCTGTTCTCCTTCGCGTTGCGCGCAGGGTCTGCGATTGGTATGCCGTGGCGCTTGTGATACTCGTGGAGCGTCCTCGCTCACAGTTTTGCTAGGATCAAACCAATGCTTTACGAGGTGGTCGTTGTCTGCAAGCATCAGGATGGGAGTGATGAGAGGGGTATCAAACTCACAGAGTCGCTCAGGCACGCGGGTCCAGAATTCCAGTGGGCGAAACTTGTCCGCCACATATGGTTGCAGGCAAGCAGCTACAGGGGGCCCAATTCACCGATCATAGACGGATACACTCTGGTCGCACTGACAACCAATCTGACAAACCTAACTGTCATCGAGGAATTTTGCTCCCCTGGTTTGCTGCACGCGCTCCGAAATACGCGGCTCCAACGATTTTCGGCGGATCTGGGAAGGCTTTTTGGGGATCAGCCTGTCGACCTCGGGCACCCCGTCTTTGCATCCGTCACACACCTCCACGTTCAAGACCCTGTCGTCCTGGATAGACCGGCCTGGGGGAGATTCAGCTCCGCGCGCAACCTAACCCACCTTGCTATTTATGGGGCCGTGTACTCAGCAGACGCAGGTATACGCGACGATATGATTCGGGAGATATTCAGAACGCGCGCGGGTGGCAAGAAGTTGAAGGTGTTGGCACTCGTGTGGAACTCCGCTCCCGTGCAAAAAGGCGGAGACATACTGCCGAGCCCAAAGATCAACGACCATCGTTTGGTCCCAGTGGAAGAGTTGCATACACAGCTGGAAGCGTGGCTCCGTGGCGCTGAAGACGGAACCGACTTCTGGAGCGCTGCAGAGAAGGTTGCCGACGGGCGGCTTGCGGTTCAGGATGAGCGTTGACACACTGCATATCTGTTCCACAGCCGATGTAGGATTATCTTTACAATGTTACAGATCAAAACGCCGATACAGTGATAGTCGGAGTGGATCAATGTAAACGCATACACAGTCCTACGTTCGCATTCAGTTTCAAAATGAGATCTTGAGGTCCCAACACACACCGTTCATACTTCTGTCGCCCTCGTGTTGAGCTTCGATTCCCAAGCCTCGACGTGGAGTACCATCGGAAGCGACGAGCCTAATGTTGTAAGAAAATCATCAGTATCGCATAGATTCGCTACTGCGATATACAGAAAGTTGCGATCGGACCCAAGTACTGACAAGCCTCGCGTTTCGTACCTCAAGAGAGATGGTGTCACGATTTAGGTACGTATTGAAGGCTTGTTTTTGAATTCGTCCACGCAAACAGAGCCAAAATTAGAGGCGAAGGAGAGTCGTCCGCTTGCGGCTTGCGAGCGGTGAGCTTAATGCCAGAGGGCGATCGCCGATACCTGACATTTAATTCGATGACAGCAGTAAGCTGAGATTTCAGTTTTTATCCCTGTCAGGCCAGTGTGTCAAAGAAACGGATATTCTTGGGGTGGCGGACTGAGAATGAGCCTAAGAAGATCACAGTTCCGTCGACATGAAAGTTTGATGAAAGGCGAGAGCAAAAAGCGGTTGTGTGGTTTTATTAGCCTTTCGCCGATGATCCGACTGCATCGCCACCCTTCACTTTCTTCTGCCGCTCGCCTTGGATTGAAGGGACTGCACTCAAGCAGTGACAGTTCCTTTCCGCGCGCTATACCCGAAAATAGTAAGCCCACACGCCTGATCTTGCCCGAAATCTCGTTGGCTGGACTGGAACCCATCTAGCACGACTTCTGCTCGAAATCTATGTTGGCCATTGGTCAGGTTGGAGCCGAGTCTGCGCTGAATCTCCGACGCACCCATAGTCCAACCATAGTCAGCCGGGGACGGAGGCATAGTTGGATTTGCCGAAACCACGCGCTTGTTCGAAACGGCGGGAAAGCGGACGTTTCCTGTGAACCAGATCCCGAGCATCGATTATCCAGCTGCGCATGGATCGCCTTCAGCCGCCCCTCAAGCTGATACTTTCCCGCCGTGGCCTTCTCGTCAGCAGGCGGAGGTTGACCCCCCGAACCCCAGAAAAGTTGTGTGCGAGAGATGCCATGATAGGCACTTGCTCCGCGATGAAGCAACTTACTGTGAAACGGTGCGTCATGTCCAGCATCGTTTCCCGATCTTGCTGAGTGCCCAAAGTGCGGAGTATCACCGTACTGTAACCCAGCATGCCGGCGCGCAGACCGGTGCGCCGCAGCATTATTATCGTTCGTGCCACGGACTAACTGGCGTATTTAGCCGCGTCCATTAAGTACATACGCTGCGGCATCTTAGCAAAGAACAACGTCCTGTTGGGTCTGAGCAAACGATGGGGGAGGCCAGATCCATATTTTCGTCCGCTCATCGAAAGCTACGCCATTCGCGCTCTGGGGCTTCACGTCGGGGCTCCATTCACATCCCCGATGGTCTTAATCTTTCACTTTGGACTGGTGTCGCTGACATCAGGCGTCTACACCAATCGTCTCAGCATCGAGCACATCTCCTTGATTCCTATGGCGATTCTGCAGCGAGACACGGAAAAAATGTGTCAGTGGTTCCTTGCGGCAGGAGCATCGGTCAGGGAGCCCGACACTCATTTCGTGTCGCTCATGTTTAATCCTTGCATCGACGCGAATCTCGGGCCCGCATTTCCATCCGACTGCTTAACATGCTGAGTCTGACACAGGAGAACCTGAGATCGTCCAAATCCCCAGCCTTCAAGCTCAGTCTCTCGCTACGGATAACCCAAGGATAACCCGCAATTTCGGCACCGATCTTGAGATCCTCTACCGGTACGTCGCATTCGCTCCCCGGTATCCGCCACCCAGCACTGAATTCATCCTAGTGCCATGGAGGATGAGATTGCCCTAGACGTGCACAACTACCACGGCTTCCGAGCCAGAAGTTGACTTTACTTGTGTTGGGAGTTGAAAGACGTTGAATTTCTTGAAATATTCGAGTGTAGCAGTCAATGAGATATTAAATGAACAGATTCCATCAGCCAACACAAAAGAGTATGACACAGGCTTTGTGAGAAATCACTGGTATGATAAAAAACAGACCATAATCGAATATCGCGTCGCTCGATCAGAGCTAGATATTGCGGATATTGCGCCGGTTTGGGATAAATAGGTACCGCTCAGCATTATGCGCACAAGTCTAGATTCAGGCCACAGATGGCGTCCTCAGTCAGTCGCATCCGCCTGGGCTACATCCATATGCGAATTCGGACCGCGGAAATCGACGAGTCGAACCAACGTATTCTTGAAAGCGTTACGGGCGAATGGAACACAAATGGAACATGATAACTATGATAAAGATGTTTTATTCATTCGTTTTATATTTCAACCCCGAATCGAATGGGGGACTCCGCATACATTCTCATTCGGGAGCTGCATGCATGGCAGGTGCCGCCACTCCGCGTCGGACCTTCAAGTGCACTTCGTTGGTTAAATATGAGCGAGTTGAGGAGTATGCACCGGGTTCGCGGGTCGTGAATACAGGCCGTTGAAGACCTATGAGGAGGAAGTCAAAGCAGTGAGCGAGAAGCCGGTGCCAATAATGACAGTCGCGAACCCTTTCGCATGAAGGAATACCAACTGTATTGATGATATTTGAGAGGTCCCACCAAATCATCATTGTGGAAATCAACTGGATCAGAACAGTACGAGAATGCCGAGCCCAAGCTTGAACGAGGCAGCGAGATAATTAATCTTAACAGTCAGGACTTTACAGAAATAGGTAGGTACAGACCGTGATTACAGACGGCGTCGAGACCTGAATATTAGAGCAAACATGTAATGTGCTACACTCCACCAACCCGAAAACAAAAGCTGAAGGGTCGTCGACGTTCGAGCCCAAGAATGCTGTTCTCCGTCGGAGGAAGATGATACATCCCATTCCTCCCACTGCCAAGGTGCAGATGGGCCTTCGCTGCGTCCCCAGAAAAACGCCCTGATGGCCTCTTGGCCGGCAGCAGTAGACCACCTGGGACCAAGGGGGATTCCATCACCATGTTCAAAGGTGAGCTCGTCGTAAAGCTCTTCGGCCTCAGTGGCTGTCCGACCATCAAAGCGGGCATCGCAACCGGCAAGGCGTACAGCCAATGTCCAGCACAGACTGGCGTGCCAGAAACGCCCAGAGGAAGGCGGAGAGGCAAGCCGTTCCAACACTTTAACATCCGGAAGGTGTTTGAAGACGACGACACGGTGGGCATCCTGCAAAGACAAGTCAGACCCCAGCCAAACGGTGATAGAATAGTTGCACACACCTGGGGATCAACCGTGATGAGGTTCTGGTGGTATGCTTTCACAATTGAAGGCGAAATCGTGAACACGTTTTCGAGGGAGTGACATTGCTCCCGTGAAAAACCAGGTATCTACGAGGGTGGATTAGTGGTCGATTTATAACGTGAGCAGGAAGACAAGAAGAACGAGTGAAACATACAGCAACAGCCTGCGAAAGAAGTGGGGGAATTATCCAGGTGACACAGTTGGACGGGTTGCCAGTGAAACAACAAAGTCCGCCATCACGTTTCCGCGCCTGTGTAGCAAGAAACTCCGGGACGGGTCTCTGGCCAGAGAATGAGCATTTTTGCGAGAATCGGGGCAGAGCAAGTACCGTCATCCGGTCGGCGGCCCGTGGATCGTGGTCGGGGACATCCCATGCACGCTCAGTGTCGACGAAGGTACGTCTCGGTATCGTACGGCCAACAGGGTGGGCATAGGGATTGCCGTCAGAGTCGAATAAAGCATAGCATCCCGGGGGTAGCTGGTCAGGAGAATCGAACGGAAATATTTCGGGTCCGATGGTATCAAGGCATCGAATGAAGATGTCGGCCCCGACGACAGAGATTGGGCGATAAACGACGGGGAAGCGAACAGGTCTAGCACCAGAAAGGTCGCGTGCAAGGAGATAGAGCCAACGCGACAGATTGCGTGTGCTGACAGGCGTTACTTCGTAATTGAGAGCTAGGTGACCCCGGAAATGAGCGTTGCGACAAGGGCTGAAGAGAAAAGATTACGCACCGGCGGCCAGATTCACGAGTGGGGATTGTGTATCGACCGAGCAGATCAGGACATCCGGAGATTGGGCTAAGGTAAGCGGCGAAACAAAGAAGCCGAATCGCTCCAGTGCTTGCGAGTGTCGAGGCGACATGGTGGTCGTGTACATCAGGGAATTCGGGAAAATCATAGTTGATGTTGTGATGCTTACAGTTGATCCGCAATCTTGCCGCCACATTGGAACACATTGTAACACCATTGTAAGATTGTCATCAGGTTTGCGACGGATTGCAAGAAACCACATAATTTGGGGATGATCACAAAGAGCTACAATTATGGTAGGACCGATTGTAAGTTGCAGCAGATCTTGGATGCAATTTGCCGCCCCTTGAACATCCTCTCGCGCCATTTCACTGAATCAATCCTAACCTCAAGTAAGTTGCGCTGCGCGATTGTGGTGAGTGGTACAAAGACCGAGGTAGTAGATTGATACATCGGTTGAATAAGCGGGTAAGTACGATGGTGCCGAGTCCGACTCACGAACCTTTCAGTTTTCAGCCTAAGTCCGTTTCAACACCCACACTGCACGGCCAGACGCGGCCATGCGCTGCCATGCCGGAAATCACTGAGATCATCGATCAGGCAGGTGGCCATCAAATGATATAAGTTCTCGGTCCAGGTCCTTCTTTGCTTTCCCCCACCACCGTCTCCGCCCCTCGCCTCCAAACCTCTGGCTGGCCCGCTCGCTGTCCCTCCCACGACTTCCTCGCTCCCCGAGAACGGGCCAGACCCTGCCTCTTCGACTTCCTTCGGCGCCGCCGTATGGAAGCTTCAAAACTATCGTGAAGAATTCGTCTCCAAGCGGACCTCCTCAAGTCTCGAATGCCTATCAACCCCGCGTGAACTTCCTCAAGCCTCAAATGCCCCCCTCAACTTGCTGCCAATCCCGAGGTCCTCAATCTTCAACTCGCAAGATCGTTTCTTGTACTTCTCTCGGATTCTTGCCGGCTCATCTGTCGCGCCTCGCCGTTTCGGCGCTTCCGTCTACATATTTTCTTGACTTCGGGAGCTTAGTTCTACGTAGATTAGTATGCTTGCAATATACTCAATTTTCCCCCACTTTCGTTTCCATTCGTTCCCTTTCCTTCAAGTGGAATCGGAAGTGATCCAGCCAGCCATATGGCGGGGCTCCTGGCGGGAGTTGGCGCCTCTTTATAACGCCATGTAAACACCTCCCAATGTAATACATTGCAATAGATGGCTTGCGCACGTTACAAGGACCAAAATGTTTGTGAACATTGCCAAAGTGTTCATGCTCACCATTTTGCAATTTAAAGCATTGTAAGATTGTCCACAATTATTGTGAACATTGTGAGAATTGCGCGCTTTGTAAGGCTATATATATCCTTATGTACTAAAGATCCCCGAATTCCCTGATGTAATGGCTGTAAGATCACGTGGAACCATTTGATGGCCGTGATCCGGCTACGACAAGGTCATCGATGATCGACACTCCGGAAAAAGGCAAAATTTGGGGTGCCTGAAGAGGTATCTTAAATGTTTAGTATCCGGAACAGTATTAGTACCAACAAAATTGCACCTGAAATGCAGAGCTCCTGGCCATCTGAAGAGGTTTCAGAAATGATTAGTTTTCGAATCAGTAGCTGGTGATCTGATACTCACCGTTTCGGGCCTCCAGAAACTGCTCCTGAAACTTTGAGTTTCAGGGAGCAGTTTATTGTCCACTAAAGACAATAGTTTCGGTCACAGTTTCGGATGTTGCCGAAACTATTGTTTTCAGTGGGCCGGGCCGAGCGGGCCGGCCGGTGTTGAGAGCCCGAAAAACAATAGTTTCGGTAACATCCAAAACTGTGACCAAAACTATTGTCTTTGGTGGACAATAAACTCCTCCCTGAAACTCAAAGTTTCAGGAGCAGTTTCTGTTAAGTCGAAATTGCACCTGATACGGAACATTTTGGGTGGCCAAATACCATTCCCGAAATTTCCCGTTTCAGTAACCCTTCCAGTGCCCCAGATATGTTACATTTCTGTTACAATTTTAGCCCTGCTTATATCGCTACCAATACTAAAAGTTTAAGATACATCTTCAGGGACCCCAAGTTTTACTTTTTTCCGGAGTGCGATGTGTATGTTGCTCTTTCCACCTAACCCTCGAAGTACCCGTTCTATCAAGCCCATTCAAGTCTTGAGAGCAGGTCAATTAACACATGGTCTCCTCCGCCTGACAAAATCCCTAAAAGTTCACAGTATGGACGCTCGGTTTCTCTCGGAGGACGGTTGGAATGCATGCAACGCCGGTGATTACGTTGACCGTCGATGCTATCCAAACAGCTACGGTCGCGGAGTCCATATCTGGGGCAGCCAGACTCTCGATGGCGAGCCGGCCGTTGTTGCCGGTACGTTGTGCCAGCTTCCGAAGATGTTTTTCTTCAAACTCTGCGCGCTGTAGGATTTGCTACTTTCGGCCGACTGCAGATCAGTGAGATGTTTGAGTTTCTGAGGCTTCTGTATAGCAAAGATGCATGTAAAGTGCTCATCTGTTCTTATTCGGCCATGCATTAACCCTGCGCTCGCAGCATCCGCCTGGGATTTTGTGCTGCTTCAGGCACAAGGCAACTTTTTTGGCCCTAACGGGGGGCAGCTTCCCGACTTTCAGGGGGCTGTGACCAACACGCTCAATAACAACATGCGCCTTGATCCCAAAGCGAGCCAGGTAGTGCCCGATGGCCATTACATGTGGTTCAAACGCAACGGGACTCGCGTGAATCGCGAAACACTACTGAAGAAGGAGTGGATTCTCTCATCGCGCGTTATCACTGCCCAGGGAAGCCTAATTCCAAGTGGAATGACCACGCCGAAGCGGGTGATACTTCATGTGACTGCCGCTGATCCGATACTCACAGTCATTAAGGATGAAACCATCAGGCGCGAAAGACGAAAGCTAGACGGTCGCTGCCGGGTAACGGGAAAATTAGCCGTCGACCGCGGGGAATTGCGAGGGAACGACTGGAGCGCGCTGCACTGCGCGCATGTATTTCCCCTGGGGTGGTCAGCTGAGTGGAAAGTCAGCAACTACTAGTACAGCCTGCGAAAAATCCACTGATAGATGCTGTCGCAGATGCAGCAAATGTTCAGCACGGGGGCCTTGCGGGTGATAAAAAAGCTATCTCTGCACGTCAAGGACTCGAGCGTAAACACTATGCTCATAGATGCCCGCGCCCACGCCTGGTTCGACGACTACCATTTTGGCATTTGGCCAGTGCAGGAGGATGGCAAATGGTACGGCAAGCTATTCCGATTTGAGCAGAGTCGGTGTGACATCGACGGGTTGTGGCTACTGGCTGCGGCGCGGCCGCCCAAATATGCCTATCCATCCCTTGGGCAGCCGGAGACAGCCGAGCAGCGTGAGCTGCGCAAGATGGACGAGAGAGAGCGGGAGGAGGACAGGACGAGATGCGACCTAACACAGGAGCCGGAGCTCAGGGAACTACTGACAGTGCATTTCAAAACATGTCTTCACTGGCATGTGAAGGGCATGGGGTGGGCCAAATAGATATGGTGTTGTATTTGCCACCACAGGCTGGGGCGTTTATGTATAAAACCCTCTCGTTAGAGGTATAACTATTATGTATAAAACTCTCCAATTAGAGGTATAACTATTATGTATAAAGCTCTCCAATTAGAGGTGCGACTTTATATATATGGTAGAGGGACTCACGTGTGGCACTGGCGACGTTGGGCCACAGCAGACGGCGAGCACGCAGCGAGCTCGCTGTGAGGCACGACATCGAGCCTTGTTAAGATAGGCCGCGTCCATATCCATCCAAGGCCATCAATTGCTGACACATCAGTCCCACGGCCCTCTAAAACTCTGTAGAAACTCAACCAGGTCGAAATAAAATATTCTATCCCGTCAATCTACGCTACTACTCCTTACGATAATGCCGGAGAGATTTCGAGATGATCCACCGGGAATTGAATGACGAGAAAGCTTTTTAATGTAAACATACACCTTTCGACCCTAGTTATGTTCGAGTTTTTCACCGGAGGGACATTCAAAGCATCAGATAGGACGGATGTATGCATAAGACATCTACCACAATCGCAGGACTGCCATGTGTAAGCGCTCAATCCATTATCTAGACCACTCAGACCGTTGAGTCACCACTGTTGTGTACATGGTGAGCAACGTGCACCTACAGCGATTAGAAAAATGGGTGTATGCACAACTATCTTGTTCAAAATGAATCGATCTATCTTTCACTGACTTTTTACGACCGCAGGATGGAAAAGCCGAACACAACTGGTGTCGGAAGGTGCATTTTTAGCTCAAAAAGCTTTCTAGTCATTCGTTTCGGACTCAGTTACCTTGAAACGTTAGAGAGCACATTCTAAGGCACATTAGCGTAGATTGACGGGATAGAATATTTTATTTCGACCTGGTTGAGTTTCTACAGAGTTTTAGAGGGCCGTGGGACTGATGTGTCAGCAATTGATGGCCTTGGATGGATATGGACACGGCCTATCTTACGGTTTGGGACAACCGATCAGCTGCTGACACATCATATCCCAATTGGGGAGACGACGGCCAGAGGCTCTCGTCGTTGTCCATCACGATGAGCACGACTTGGTCCGTTTTTGGCTGCTGACACATCACGTCCCAATTGGGCCGACAGCGGCCAGAGGCTTTCGTCGTCGTCCATCACAATGAGCACGACTTCTGCCTTTTCTCCCAATTTTCTCGGATTTAAATGCGTAGAATTACACTGGTCCCCAGCGAACATCTTCAAAACTAAGGGGGTGTATGAAACCGTAATAAAAGTCCGTTTTGAAGCCCTCAAGCGGGAGAATCCTCCACGAACGAGGCGACAGTCTGCAGATCCGTCGCTTCCTCGGGCACGGCACTGTCGGCGTCTGCAACATCCTCCTCGCGTACTCCGTCCGCAACTTCCTCCTCCTCGTCCTCCGGTATCGTGTCCAGCATGTCCCTCCCCAGCTTGATGTAACGAGGAACGTCTTTCCAGCTCTGCACGAAGCCCGAGCGCAGCTCCGTCTGCATTCGCGATTGGCGGCGCGCGTACGCCGTGAACCCTCCCGTAAGATCTCGTCCGCAACGACATCCGGGCGCTGGTCGATCTGCTCCAGCCACCATAGGGACTTCCAAGCCAGGAACTCAAGCACCCGACGCATCTCCTCCTCCACCAGATCCACCTCTTCAGTCCAACGCCAGGCCTTCACTCGAGTCTTCGCCCATTCGATGCGCAAAGCCTCCGTCATTGCTGTCTCATCATCGCCCTCCTGCCCCTCGGACAGCTGGAGCCATATCCACGAGGCGGGCCGTACTTCATCGTCCCTCTTCCGCGCTTCGTGCGCCGCCTCCTCGGCGGTGGCTGTCTTCTTCCTTTTCTTGCGGCTCTTGTGGTCTGGATCGCTGAAGGTGGCACGAGGTCTACCCCGGACATCATCCGGTGTCAGTATCCGGAGTTTCTTCTTCCACTCCGTCTCCCCGAGCCTGGGCCCGAGATGAACGAGTGCCTGGCGAGCCGCGCGATACTGAGCCGCGGTTCTGCGGATGCGCTCGTCGATGTGCTTGATCGCGGTGTTGGCACGGTGTGATAAGGACAGCGGTGCTGCTACTGAGCGATTTATTGTCTCGTAGGCTAGCTTGTTCTTCCACTGGGGGGTGATTAGAGTCGGGTCTATTTGAGAGGTAGGATAGACGTTAGCCTAGAGCCGTGGAATATGTGTGTGTGTGGTGTGTGTGTGTCGAGCGTGCGTCGATGGAGTGTGTGTGTGTGTGTGTGCGAGCGCGGCGCGCGGCGTCGTACTCCGTGAACGGGGAGTCGGTAGTCTTCAACGGGTGTTCCTGTTGTTAGCAAATAAACGGCGCAAAACGTGCAGAACTTCTTATCCTGGGGTCAGAGTCCGGTGGACGGAGCTATTTCTGCCCTAAACCACGATGCTTCTCGTTGCTTCTCCCTCTGCGTTCCTTCCCTCGATGATCTCTGGGCGCAGCGGTTTCCGCTTTAGACAACTCTGTGTCTCGAGTTTAGCGTCGACGTCGGTCGCCGGGCCACCTGTAGGCGAATGAATGTGTTACTGGTAGGTCGGTCGAACGGCGATTTGTTCCTATACGGCTCTGCTCTGGGCAACTTCTACACGGCGCGGTGCCTGTGAAGGTGATTATCCAACGGTGAGCGAGCCCGGGCTTCGTATGAATGGGGAGACTCTGGTGAGGTAGAGGTCTGTCCCTGGGGGATCGGTGAAATGTCCTGAGGACAAGTGAGAGAGTGTGGTCAAAGGGTGAGACGGGTTAAAGTGGTACTTGTGGGTACAAGTGGTGGGGAAGGCTTCTTATGCCCGTAATTGACTGACTACCCAGCCTGTATCCGCTCTGCTTTTATACCTTTTCCCTACGCGTCACGTTTCCCTTCCCTCTCGTCAGCCTTATGCCTCTATCCGACGATCTCATGTTTCATGTCTTCCCGCGCCCTGCTCCGTGCACACGGTGTCGCGCCCCGGCAGGCCGCCATACGTTGGAATCGCGTCGTTCTTCTCGTGATAATCGTTACTTGTTGGTGGGGGATAGCGTCGGTGTGTCGTATCGCTGGTTTAGGGTTCACGGAGTGCTTGGGTGGGTTTGCCCGGAAGGCGACGTCGCGAGCCTTTTGTGTAACGGTGTCGCGGCTAGCCGGGCGCACCTCGTGGTGTAACGCGTAATTTGATATTCCTGGGCTCCCGGTGCTCGGTGCTGGACACAGGGTGGAGAACGTGGGGTCGGGCAGGTGTGCGGACCCGTCGGTGGCGGTCTGTGAAATCGGGCACGCGGCGTCGTTCGCCGTTGTGCCGGAGCCTGCATCGTCCGCCTAGCTCAGTAGGATAGAGCATGACACTCTTAATGTCAAGGTCGCGAGTTCAACCCTCGCGGTGGGCCGTTGGTCTTTTGCCCGTGTGTCGGTTGGCGGCGTCGTAGGTCGTGAGTCCGCATTTGGCAACGTTGGTGCCCGATTGGGACAAGTGGGTCGTTCCTTCCGTACGGGTTGTGGTGTCGGGCGCCGGGTCGGAGGGGACATGAGGGGGTACGCAGCGCGCAGCGCAAGTGCCAGCCTCACAGCGTCCACTTCCACTTGAAGCCTATGTCGGAAAAATCCTAAGTTGGTTGGGACGACATTGAACCGGTCCCAAGCCGTTTCATGGTCTCAATTATAAGCTGGCTTGGAACTCGAGGGTAAGGTGAGTGGAACCGCATGGAACCAGTTCCAATCCAGCCCCCCGGTTCCAAGCCAATCCAAGCCAGTGTGCGCCTTCAGGACTCGAAACTTGTCTCGAGTCGTTTCAAGCGTCCCGGACAACGGGCAGAAAAAAAAAATCAATAAAAATACAATTGACGTTAATCTAATACATATATATACAATATATCATCTCGCGCGCCGCTCGTTCGAAGGGCCGCTCGGGCCTCCACGGCCTTGCGAAGATTGCGCGGCTGGTCGACGTTTGGCGGCGGAGACCCGGGACGGTGCGCTTTGAGGAGAGGGCGAGGTGTGGTGTGGGCGACCCGTCTAAGGAAGCCACAGCGGGTACTTAGCGCGCACGGGAGAACATGCGACTGGTTACATCGGCGTTGTGTAGTTCAAAGGTAGCCTGTACGTGGTCGTTAGGCCAGAGATGGTTTCAACAGACGGGCACGACTTGCCTTGGCAGCTCCATGCAAGCAAGGGAACAACGATCAAAAGTGGGTAGGAGAGGGATATTAAGAAAGAGAAAGATGAAGGACTGGACATACCAACGTTGCCTGGTTAGCCCGTCCCCAACATTCAGTTCCACCGGATGATTCAACCCCACCAGCGAGTCCTTGTCCCGTTGCGTAGTGCGTCTTCGAGAATGTGCGGACTATTTGTGGCAAGTTTATGGGCAATTGCTGCACAGTAGCCATGTCAGCCTGAAGGGGCCAGGCCGGGCCATGTAAGACAACGTACCTATGAGTGGGGGGCGAGTCAGGGTGCGGTAGCGGCGGGGGAGTCAACCGCGGGACTGTGGCTGAGTGTGGTGGTGGTCGACGAAAGAGAGCGGTGGAGTCACGGAGTCACGTCGCCATGTTTATATCATGTTGAACATCTGACGTCACTCGCTCCACAGCCGATTCTTCCCGATCGTCTTCGAACTTATCGCCTGCCTTGTCGGATATGTTATTATATAGTCATCGCAACTCAATGATGAATCCAATATGGTGCTGCCAGGTCAACCGAAGAGCGCACGTTCTGGCGGAGGCTTTTTTTCCTGTCCAAAGTTCGAGCCCGTTTCAAGCCCCAAAATTCCTTGGGGCAGTTGCAACGACTTGAGACCGGTTCCAAGCCACCCCGCCAGCGGCTTGGAACCGGTTGGAACCACATCCAAGCCGCCAAGCCGAACAAATCCGTTCCAACCGATCTGGGGTTTTTCCGACATATTCACGCCGATTATGTACAGTCTCCAGTGTCGGAGTGCGCGGTACAGACCAAACAACTCAAGTTTTGGCTGCGAATATCGAGACTCCCGTTCACTCATGGGAATCGAACCATATCGCGCCGGTCTTCTTCGTCCTTGGTCATCGTTCTGCGACAAAATGGTACCGGCTGCTTCTCGGCTAGAGTCCACGGATAATATCACAGGCTGGGGGGATTCGTAGTCAATGGGTCGTAGTGCGGGGGCGCTGGCGACAAGCCGCTTTATCTGGTCAAATGCTTCGTGTCGTCGCGGGTTCCATTCAAAGATCTGGTCTTTGCGATAGAGCTCGGTGAGCGGCCGAATGAGTAAAGAGTAGTTTCGGACCCAGATACGCACAGTGCCACACAGACCTAAGAATCTCCTTACTTCCTGCGGAGTTTTTAGAACTGGCCAGTCGAGAATGGCGGATACTTTCTTAGTGTCGGGAGTGCGCCCTTCAGGCGAACATGATTGCCCCACGATTAAGGCTTCCCGCCGCCCACATTGAACTTTTAGGCCCGAGAAGGTCGCTCCTGCACAACCGGTTTTGTGCATGATTCGGTGTACATCTTGAGCATGCTCCCATACAAACTGCCGAATACCTGGGTTCTCGGGTAAGCATCTTGGTTTTCCTTCTGCATCCGGGTAACTCGACTTCGGGCCTTTAATAGGTAGGTCGTCAATAAACACGTTGGCTATATGCGGAATCTCGTCCTTCAAAATAAAGACCATACACTTTTGGAATTTAGCGGGCGAATTCGTATAACCCGTAGGCATAGAAGTTATTCGTAACAGGCCGAGGGGCGTCATGAACGCCGTCATATCCCGGCTTTCAGGTTCCATTTTCCGTGCGTCGAACCCCCAATAGAGATCGAAAACAGTATAGCACTGCCGCCCCGCGAACCCTTCCACAAAATCGTCAACGATCGGTAGCATGCCTGCGTCACGAACAGAGACTTTGTTTAGTGGTTGCAGATCATGCACAATGCGTAGTTTACCGTTTTTCTTGAGGACACAAAACCATCGTGATCGATATGACGATTGACACATTTCATAAACTCCTGCCGCCATTTTGAGCTTTAGAACTTCAATTACTTTCTGAAGGATCCCTGGGGGAATCGGTATGTTCTTGTATTCCCATGGAACATGCGGGACTGTAGCGATTTTATATGGGGAGAAGTATTCGTCCTTGAATGTCCCTCGTTCCGCGTCCTCGAAGGCCAAGGCGTTCTGGTTCAGCTCCATGACGTGGGTGAGTAACTTCTCTTCTTCCGGCCATAAGAACCCGTCCTTGTTGATTTCCAGCAATGCGAGGCGCTCCCTTGAGAGCCGCTGCGTCGGCTTGAAAACTGGAGGACATGGCGGCAAGGGTGGTAAGGAAAGCATGGGGTCCACGGGTATCGTCCTTTTTATCTCGTATTCCGGCGAGAAGGTGGTCGATACTGGGCGTACCTTCTTGTCGACGCGCTTGTACATGGTGAGAGCCTGATGCTCGTTTCCGTTGACAGCTTTCGCGATCACGGGGTAGAAGATAAATTCGTCATCATCTTCTAAGTTTAGTTTGTCTTCCTCTAGTTGTCGTGCTGAGTTCCCCAAGAAACCCTTCGTCTCATCTTCGTCTCTTTCTTCTTCAATCACATACGAAAAACATCCGGGGTCTTGAGTATGGTCCTCGAGGTTCACACCGAAGTTCTCCAAAAGGTCCATTTGTCTATTCAATTCGGGTTTGGTCCTACGGGAGATCATTCGTACTATTCGGTAAACAATTCGGAGAGCGACTAGCAGTGTAAGACAATTCAGCAAAAGAAAAAAAGATGTAGCAATCCTCAGGTAGCGCTTAAGCAAGGATCGGGCGCGATGAATGGACTGCGGCGTCGTATAGGTGGTGTTACACGTTGTAGGACTTCTGACTGTTGTATTCGTACATTTCATTTGAATTCCTGTGCCCGCCGGAGGAAGTTGTTTCAGAGGAAAGGAAAAATAGTGGGAACCCCGTTCTGTAGTCGCAGGCCCAAGGTCGAAGCCGCGAACTGATCGAATTCTGTTGCAAGTGAGTGGTGCGGCGGACGGAATTAATAAAGGCGCACCATTCTTCTCAGTGTCCCTCGGCTCCTTCGCCTCCGGTGAACATACGCGAGTAGTTGCGTACAATGACACGGCCGCTGGCGCTGTCACTATCGCAGTCCATGCGACGGTCGCAGTCGTTGTTGATAGCGTGATCGGTGCCTTGAGCATCCTCGTTGTGGCTGCTGACGCCTTCCATAGCACGACCCAGGGCCTCCTTGTCGTGGCCGAGCGGGTAGCCGAGGCTGCTGATGGACGCGTCGTCGCTGCCGACATCGCTGAGGCTGGTGTCGGTGTCGGTGGCCTCGAGGAGTTTCCACCACGGTTGATCGCCATCGGGCGGGTATGTCGCGTCCAGGCACCCTGCGTTAAGCAAGTTCGAAACGGTGTATTCATCCCGCACGCGAATGGCAAGCACGTCGGCAAGGAGCGAAGCGAGGACATGGCGTCCATGGGCTTGAAGAACATTGTGGAGGACAAACATCTTGAGGACCTCGTCTTCACGAAAAAACGGGTGCGGGACCACCTGAGCCGGAAAATGCTCCTGTAACGCCGCCATTTCCATTTCAGCTTCTGAGATCCACTCAGTAACGTACCTGAGTAACAGGGTACCGGGCCCACACTGCTCCCTCGATACGCCGCGCCCCCTCGAGACAACCTTGCCGAACACCAGCGAACTTTCGGACCACCTCAGCGTCGGCCAGTCCCGTCGCTTGAAAGGCAGTGCGTTCAGTAACGTCTTTTCGAAGATCATCGCCCCGAAACTTACGACACTTGCGCCGTTTCCGAGCATCAAGACGCTCTTCATCGGGGGACGGGGGCGAGCGCTTGGCCCCCAGATGCATGGGCTCCATACGAAACTCCGAGCCGTTTACTTGATTCTCCGCCATATAGCTCGCGTAAGGGGTTGAAGTCGACGGAAGGGAAAAATCCAAGGACGTAGGAGACTGAGTCGGGTCTGGAGGTGAGTCCGGAGTGCTCGCAAGAGCCCGCAGATGAGCGGGCAGCGTTGAATCGTACGACAAACTCTGGATTCCACTCGAAACCATGGCCGAATAATCCACAAAGCGAGCCAAAGGTCCATGCACGACCCCCAGAGCATCGCGAAGAGGGTCGCCGTGAACTCCGTCCTCCCACTGAAGACTTTCCGAATGGCATTGTACCCCGTCCTCCACCCATCGGCTAAGTTCGTGAATGTGACGAGTCGGAAGCGTGCTTTGGAAGAAGTGGTCCGTCGGGGAAGTCCACCGTTCTCGAGCGGCATGGGCGAGATACGTGTTTCCCAGTTCCTCCTGAGGGGCCAGGTAGTTGTAGCCTGCGTGCCCGCTAAAGTTTCCACGCTGTGCCTGAACCCTGCAAACAGCGTTGTCAATAACTTGTTGCGGGTCTATGTTATAGTCTGACGAAGAGACTGACCATTCCGACACAGCGGGGGTGACAATGCCGCGGGCGTTGACGGCAGGCTGGTGTGGGTGACTCGCGTAGGGACCAATGTCCAGAAAGGATTCGGCGCTGCTATTAGTATTGAAGGAACTGGTCCAGGCTTCGTGCGTAGCCTCCTTGTTTGCGCGATCCAGGTCTTGAGAATTCACCGCCCCCATGTAGAAAGATTCATGGGAGCCGACCGGGGCTGACGCAGGGCGTTGCGCAAGAGAAGTAAGTGCGCGGGCAGCGGAGGTTTCGGTTTCGGACAAGTCGCCGCCACGTGCCCCGGCATTCTCGGTTCCCGGTTCCGCACGGTGATTCAAGTTATCGACTTTATTCTCCAAAACTCTAGCGCTGTTTCGAAGTTCCTCAGCCCTGGCACAACGCTCCTCCAGGATTGCCGTTAACTGCTCAAAAATTGCGCGAGCTTCCTGAGCCTTAGTCGCGATTCCGTCCCATGCACCCTCTTCGCTACTCGGCATGTTTACGAATTCGTCCAGGATAGGCCCTAAGGTTTCCTGCACCATATGTTGAATCTGCTGGCCGCTCTGATTGTCCTTATCGTCCTGAGGATCTTTCGCCGGCTGGTGAGCGATGAACAAGGGTGGGGTAGGCGGATGGCCGGGAATCATGAACGGAGGGGTGGGGGGGCGCCAGGTTGCGTTCGGGGGACACGGAGTCCAGGGGTCGTGAGCGGGCTCAAAGCACACCTCACATATCCCGAGTCCCTTATCCTGGGCGTCTTCTCCACTCATAACACTTTCCGATAATTCCGTAAGCTGTTTCCTCAATTCATTATCGAAAGCTACTAACCATGGATCGTGTTCGTCGTTCAGGCTACGCGAAGCGCGCGTCAAAACGTCCTGGTCCAATTGTGCGAGCCGTTCTGCCATGGATGGCACTGGAATGGGCTCCAGGGGAGGCATCGACGAGGTCGTGGTGTCAGAGTCGGGCGAGTGACGGGCGTGCAACGACGAGTCCCTCACTCGTGGGTCCGAGATGCGTATAGTCTCGCTCGGGGCGACCGTGCCTGGGTGGTCGCGTCCGAAGCGTCGCGTCATGGGGGTGAGAGGCTCGGCAGCGGAAAACACGCGAGTCCGCTGAGTCTCATTGGTGCAAGACTCGTGAGCCCACAAGCTATCGTCCATCCCAGGAGGGTGCTGCGTCGCGTGAACTGGGAATCCAGAGTCGCCGTCCGCGAGAGGCTCCTTCATGCAGCGGACCATCTCATCGCGCAAACGCTCGTTCGACGGGTAGAAGAGTTCGTAGCGCCAAACAGCGTTATCCACGGTAGGTACGGCGTAGGTGTCGCGAACGGTGTGCCCGGCGATAGTGTAGGGCAGCCCGCTGCGCTCATCGGTCAATACTTCTAGGTTGTTCATGGCGATGGAACGGTGGACCATCTGTCCCCCGGGTGCGGTGTAGCTGCCGACGTAACGGGACTGGGGCGCCGCAGAAAAGGTAGGGTGCACATCGAAGGGCTGGTGGCTGCGATACTTCCCCCACTGGTCACGGAGCATGCCTTCAATGGCCGCCAGGGCCTTGTCCGGGGGCGGGAGCGGTCCCAAGGCCACGACCGGAGGATGATAGAAGTGCTGGCGTGATAAATACTGAACGTTTTCATAGGGTTGCTGGTCGAAAGGAGAGGCATAGGGTGCCGCTGGGCCCATGGTCGCGAACGAAGTCGGCGGCGCATGAACCACGGCGGGGTTCGCCTGGGGCGACGGAATCGGAGCGGTCAAAGGCGTAGAGCTGATCTGGTTGGAACTCATTGGAGCAAGGCCGAAGTTTGGATGCTGGGGGACTCGCCATTTCACCCGCCTTCTTATAGCCCTTTTCTGCCCTCGAGTCACAACGACGGACTCGAACGCTTCCAGGAGCCATTCGGCTAGAAGTCTCCATAGGTCGGTAAAAAGGCGAATCATTTCCTGTTGTAGGCGCCCTTGGGGGCCCCGCCGCGAGTGCTTTGACTCATTATGAGTACGTCTTCTAATTGGAATGCGGTTCCATTCTTGCTTAACCTTTACCAAGTCTCCGCTTTTCCTATTTTCGATCCTTCTTCCTTGAAGAATCTGGGCCTGAGACTCTAGGTCGTCTGCGTGGAGAAGCGTAAATGCTTGGTATTGGTTGGTCCCCTCAGTTTGGAAGTCCATGGCCGATCCCTGATATGGTACGGCCAGGAGTTCATACCTTGGGCGCCGTGTCAATCGGTCTTTGAATACTAAGTATGTTCCCTCCTCCCGTTCGTCAATACTCACTAAATTTCCTCGTTGCCATGGTCTTCCAAGGAGGAGCTCGAAGGGAGCTTTCTGCGATACCCATAGGTCTGTTTCGGTGAGCGCTCCCCCACAGTTAAATTCCACCCCTCTTATCCAACCTTGCAACTGCCCCCGCCCACCGTTCGCGTCATTCATGTTGGTCACTTGCGACATGTCTACCGAGCGTCGAATTGATAGGGCGGCGATGTCGGCGCGCACCACATTTAATTGGGATCCCGTATCGATAATAGCACAAACCGGTTGGCCGCCTGTCTCCATTTCTATCTTAATCAGAATTCCTTCCTTTCGAGGCCAAGTGAGATTTGAAATTATTGGGTGCTGCTGCGAACTTCCCAATAGCACGGCTCGAACATTCTTGACCCTGACGAGATCTTGAATTTCGGTCCGTATGTCTTTCGAAGTCACCATGATTTCACGCAATGACAATGCTACTTTTGTGTCAAGAATTCTATTGATGACGTCTTGTTTATCAACCGTGGCTGTCAATTCGGATTGCCGCCCCGCTGGTCCGTTTTCTGTCTTCTTATTCTCGGGCTTTTTCTTCTCGTCCTGCCTTTGAGACTCCCCTTCCTTTTGTTTGTGCTGCGTACGGCCTTTCGTGGGTGCGTCGGGCATTTCCTCATCCTCAGAGACATCAAACCTTACTCTTCGCGCCTCGATAGGCGTTAGCTCGGGCAGTCCTTCTCTGGCGACATTCTTCTGAGGCGCGGTCTTCTTCGTCGGCCCTGACGTGGATTTCTTTGGCGGAATAGGAAGATCTGCGGAGGCCGAGGGCGCCGTATTCTGGGGAGGCCCTTCCACATTCTTGTCGTCGAGCAAGTCCCTTACTCGCCCTCTCAACTGGTCCCGGGTAGGGACATGTACCCCGTCCATTACTTCTCTCCGGGCCTTGCGAATCCCGGTCGTGGTTCTTTCGGCGGCCTGGACTACAGGGGTCCCGTCCTCTTGAGGCATTGTCAGGCATACTCCGTCATCAGCATACTCGTCGCTTTCTGTCTCGCTTGCCTCTGCTTTTGCTGGCCTTGAGCAGACTTCTTGGTAGAAGTAGCTGACGGCCTCAGCTCGCTCGTACTCCTCGTCCCTGGCACCCATCATCACACGCGGACTGCTCGCCGCTATTCGTGTTGCTGCTTGAACCAAGGACTCCCCCGGGCGGCGGCGGATAACTTCTCCTGAAAACATGTTCATCTTTCGTGTTTCTTCGTTGAATACAATTATCTTCTTTTGAACCAAATCTGCGATCTGTCGGCACTCACACTAGATGCAAGGCATCGTTTCCGGCCCCCGGAAATAGGGCGGAAATTGGATGGAATTACATATTTTCCTGGTTATAATCCCATTATTTCCGGGGCCCGGAGATAATGTATTTCCGTAAAATTTCCTTAAAAAGTCCGGGCTATTTCCGGGGTCCGGAAATTTTGAATTTCCGGAGTCCGGAAATAATGCGGAAATCATGAACCAAACTTTCTAAATAAGGAAATAAACACATCAATTGATGAATGTCTGTCTATTTATGCATTTGGACTATGCATTTAGACTTTTGAGGTTCAAGAGACCATAGGACTGGTTGAACATTTCAAGTAATTCAGTGAAAAAATTGGTGAAATCTGTTTTGAATAACACAGGGGGTATAGTTCAACCAGTGTAGAAACTGATGTTCTTTTGCGTGATCTAAGGTAGGCATCATGTTAGCTGGAAGAGAGCTATATATGAAGAAGGGGAAACTTGTGGCAGTTGTACCTGACACTATATTGCACTTTTTGTTGAAAATGTTGCAATGATATTGCCTCACACAAAAGAGCAGAAATCCTAGGAATCCTAGATCAAAATATCACCAATTATTACTTGTTATGGAAGGTTTGCTCATTTCCTTTAATGGCAGGTTTCTTTGTTTGGCTTTCATGATTTCCGGACTCCGGAAATTCAAAATTTCCGGACCCCGGAAATAGCCCGGACTTTTTAAGGAAATTTTGCGGAAATACATTATCTCCGGGCCCCGGAAATAATGGGATTATAACCAGGAAAATATGTAATTCCGTTCAATTTCCGCCCTATTTCCGGGGCCCGGAAACGATGCCTTGCACCCAGTGTCAAAGATCCGGTGCCCATTCTCTAGGCATCCAAAACATCCCTTAAATTCAGCACCTCCTCCAGAAGTGCCCAAGGGAATGCTGTTCGGGTACGTTGCCGGGGTCTTAGATCCTTCTGGTGGGCTTTGGGACAGGTGAGAACGTGCTATTCTCTGCACCTCCGTGCGCTCCATCGTCTGGGCAAACGGTGGTTTGACGCACTGCTTCGCGGTGCCGGTCTGATCTAAGACCATTACCTTGTAGTATATAGGTGCATACTCAGGATCGTCCAAGCGCATAGCGTTTAGTTTCCTTATCATTCCCGCTACCTCGTCCTCGTTTCCCTGAAACTTCTGTCGTTCTTTCTCGGGCGCTGCGCCCTTTCCGACAAGCTTTTTCTTCCGCTCCTCTTTCTTTTTCCTGGCTTTCAGTTTCTTCTTTCGTCTAAATTCTTCGTAATCCGAATCGAAGTCATCGGTGCTTGATGAGTTACTGCCAGAATCGTTTCCTGAAAGATCCTCGTCCATCTCCTCCCCTAACTCTTCCGCTCCAATCATAAGCGTCTCGTACCTGTTTCGTCGAAAGTACCACTCGGCTGCCGTGTTCCATTCTTTGATGGTGTACTGCTCGTCTCCCCGAAAACGATTCATTTGCAAGATGCGGTTCTCCAATATCTGTCGTAGGTTCCGATGAATACCAATCTGAAAATACGCATAGTAGTCCTCCTGGCTCAAATGTCCCCGGTTCAGCGGTCCCCCCGCGATGGCGTTGTACTTCACATAATATTGGCGCCACTGTGTTAGGTTGTAGCAGGCGTGACTTCGCTGCTTCATAGCGTACTTCTTTACATCCGCCGGCTTATACTTCTGCAGAGCTCTTTCAGCGTCAAAGTGAGTGAGAATCTCTTTTCTCAGCTTGGTCCATCTTCGCGAGTGGAAATTCTCCATGGTGCGGATTACGTTCTGAACGTCAATTGAACAGTAGTTCAGCAAGAATTCACACTTCTCCCTTTCCTCCGTGACTCTGCACTTGTTTAGTAAATGGTCATAGTGGTCAATGAACAGTTGTACTTCTGTATGTCTGCCCCTAAACGTCCTGGGCGCTTCCTTACTCCCTCTGACGGGCATGTCCAGAGAGGTTCGGAGCGGCGCACTAAAGGTAGTATGGGCTGGGGCTTGCATACGAGGCGGTTCCGGGGAAGAAGGTGGAGAGAATGTCCTTCGTCGGCCATACGACGGTTTCCAGGATCTTTGCCCCTCGTCACTATCTTCCTCCTCGCTGCCGTCGTGGAAGTGTGGGGGATCCGTCGCACGTTGCTTCCCTTTCTTCCTGGTTCCATCCGGCTCTTCCGGGGCATGGGAGGGACCCGCTCCCCCTGATGGGTTCGTACCGGAAAAGGGCCGAGAAGATTGTGGGGTAGGCTCTCCGGGAGCCGATCCAAAAGCTGGGTGCGGGTTGCCTGCAAATCTGTCCCCAGTATTAGTATTCTGGTAGTTAAAAGACTGACTTTCCGCTGGAAATGCTTTCTCATATGTTCGCTGTTGCTCCTCGGAGAAGAAGAGTCCTCCAGTCATGTTTCGGTGTTCTGTGTCGTTTTCGGCTGTGTCGTGTCTTTGTTGTAGTAACGCGACCTGGTCACCAGATGTTCAGCAGGAAAATTGTTCCCTGCAAGGGTCCCTGGATATATCGTTAATCGAGGGAAGTCCTAAGACGGCGTCAGGGAATCGGGGGTTCAAAAGGTTCAGATGTCAGTCAGCTGTCGCGGACGGCAATCAGTTAGCTGCGAACCGGCTTTTCCAATTTAGGCGAAGTAGGTTCGGAGCGTCTCAGGTGTCACTTGCGTGAGAGCGGTAGAAACGGGCTGAATTAGCGACTGTAAGGCCCTGTAGGCTTCCTGCACTAAGCTTAGCAACCCAAGCACGCGGGTAAGTAAACGGAAGAAATTTATAGTGGTAAACTACTACAAATAGGAGTATTTCCCGGGAGGGGGATTCTAAGCAGAGCCTTGGTTGGGAGCCTCCTTATATACTGTTCTAATCTGACTCACACTCCCCGAGTCATTACTTCGTACTGACTACTTGAGACTCCAATTGACTCCTCATGACTCGTTCTATTCCGCCAGCCGTACAAGCCGACTTGATCCGCTTGTTCCGTTTTCGGTGATTCCCGTAAAGCCTGTGTATGAATGCCCGAGCTTCAAGAATTGAACTTTTATAGGAAACATTTTTCCTGGGGCACAGTGTTCATGCTTCATACGGTGAGATATTTTATACGACGTACAGCTTGTTCTGGGCTCAAGTTATTCCCCTGAACAGCCACGCTTGTCAATTCAACAAGCCGAGTTGTGGCGCCGCTTTTCTGTGTTGCCTATCAGACCAGGAGCCATACTTGTTGTTCCAGCGGCACGAGCTCAAGCCTGCAATATTCATTGTTTGCATTCATTTTTGCCTGATAATCGCCGATGCACCGACGTGCTGCATAGATGAGGCGATGTTGGCCTACAGTCCTCTCTCCTTTGACGCACGTCTCCACCATGTACCCGTAGTCTCTGTTTACCATTTCCGATCTCATTGTTTTTTGAATGCCCCTTCTGAGCCCGCTCTTTGGGTCTGCTAGATCTCTTGTTCTCAGCTGATTGCGTGAATCCGCTACCAATTGGTTTTGGATTGTTCAAAGGGGAAAATCAGACTGAAAATAGTGCAGTCCGTTTGTTTATACCTCCGCCTGTAGCATTGCAACCAAATTGCAACGAATAGTCAAGATGGGTGTGTTGGACCAGAGTTTAACTCAATACTTAATGGCATACTAGTTATAACAGACTGAACAGTTAGTGGGCTTTGCCGCGAAGCGCGCTACAATTGTTATGAATGCAGTTAGTTAAGGTACGTTAAGGTACGTCCCAGGTAGATTTGAGTACTAACGAATCAGAGTCTGATTTGCACGTTTGTTCGACAGCAGACCCGAATATCTCCGAAATCTGTGCCATGTATCAGCGGAAATTAAAAGCGAAGAGCGATCCAAGCATCTCGAACTGCTGCGCGCAACTGGGCCTCAGGGAGTGGAGTGTCCAGAGAGAGTGAGGTCCCGAAGAACAGAATTGTTCTTTCGCCCTGAAGGAGGCGGTTGTTGAGGTCGTGAACATGTTCACCACCACACAACTGCCGTTTATAAATGTTACGTCCGTCCTCGAGCTCGTGTCGTGTCCAGCGGAAACGATGGAGGTCGTATGCTCTGAGAATCTGCTGCTCCGTCATTTGCAGAGAAAATGTAGTCTCGTTAACCAGACTTTCTATCGCACAAAAGAAGACAGTCGTTCTTTTGTGCCTAAATGATGCATTCGACGAAGGTCCCTTGGGTCATAAGTACATTGTGCTTGCATTGTGCAGTGACGTGTGAACTGAGGTAATCTTAGGGTTCATCCATTCCGCTGCCAACAGGCCAAGCTGCCGCGTGGTCCGTGTAGCCCTGGGCGGCATCCCATCGAAGTCTACTAAATGAAAGCCCGGGGCTGATACCAACCTCCAAAAAGACACACCGAGCTGGTTTGTCGCAAAACGTGAACATGGAATCCGTCCAAAAAGGATACACCGTTGACGGAACTCAGACTGGCCCCACGAGGCCGCTGAGGGCTGCCACGACTTGGGAGATGGCATATCTATATCATGGGAAGATGCCGGGGCATTTATCCCGGCCAATTCTTCTTCACAACCAAGCGGGAATTGTCCGGAGCAGATGCGGCGATTACTTATTGCCTGATTTGCTCACTGGCGTAGTGGTGTTTGGCCCGGCTTGGTTCCCAATCCTTCGTCGTTCCAGCTTGCGGCCTCCTCGTGTTGTACTTGAGCTCGCCTCTGGTATCAACAGGATAGCAGTGCTACATAAATCGCACTAATTTCGTCAAAGCAATTGCATCAAGTTAGTAAATTCTGTGTAAATTCTGCAAACGGGGCGATGTTATAATTAACTGGTATATAAATCTATCTATCTATCTATGATGCTACGACGGGTGGGGGGACGGGACGCTGGAGGAGTTTGACGGGGCGGTCGGTGACAGCATGGTGTTTGGACGATTGTTGGCGGATATGGCGGTGGGCGAACCAATGTGGTCGTCGGAGCAAGGACGATAGTGCAAGGAAGGTGTGACGCTGGCGATATGTGGAACGTGTTGGCGGCAAGGTGATTGTGCTCGAGGGAATGTGACGAGTGTTCCTGGTTATGTGGGCGAAGGATGGTAGCAGTCGTAGGTGTAAGGAGCGCTGCAGTCCGAAGACAGGATGCGATGCTGGCGGCATGTTAGGCTGAAGCCACTTCAAGTAGACATGGCTGCCATGATGGCGGGCAAATTGGCGTTGACCGTTGGGGATCTGGGCGCAATGAGGCAGGCGGCGTGTGGAAGTATGATTTCCGAATGTTTGCCAGTAGTGGGACATGGCTGAGTGTCATGGTCGCGACGAGCTGTGCAGGACGGCGGATTTGCGATAGTCCGTTTTGGAAGTTCGTGCACGACGAGACAGGCGGCATGCGCGGCCATGAGAAGAGTGATTGTCTCCGAGAATGAGATGTTGAGATGTTGAGCGCGGGCCAGAAATGTGAGGTGTGAGGATTGCTGGCCGGGAATCCCAACGTGAGAGTGTGGTGATATTATGCAAAGATCTGCGCTGCCCGTTGAAAATAGTGCCGTCAAGCCATGAATGAAACCAGGATGAGATGCCCGTCTGGATGTTGTGGACCGGGTCACGTGAGCGAGCGAGCAGCGGCTGACACTCCGGAAAAAAAGAAGTTTCGGCGCTCCTGGAAACGTTACTGATACTTTAAGTATCAGGGTCG
Organism: Mycena vitilis; assembly: GCA_029203975.1. Lineage (NCBI taxonomy): Eukaryota > Fungi > Basidiomycota > Agaricomycetes > Agaricales > Mycenaceae > Mycena > Mycena vitilis. Next base: position 211,673 of record JARGYF010000017.1, read on the forward strand.
GATCAGTGGGCCGGGCCGGGCCGGCCTTCCGCTCCTGATACTCAAAGTATCAGTAACGTTTTTGGGCGACCCAAAACTTCTTTTTTCCCGGAGTGTGAAGACTTGGATGAATATGAGAAACGAGATAAACGCGGAGTAAGAAGATCATACCGAAAATTCATCCGAACCAATCCGAGAATGCGAGCGAATGCCAAATGATTTGAGTTGCCCAAGAAATGAAAGTGCGAGTCTGTCCCTCGGCCGGAAGTTGTCCTGGCCGTCTTGTCCTGTGATTGGCGTCCCGTCCCTGGTCGTGTTCTCTACGCACGCGTACTACACCTACTTTCTATCTACACCGAAGCCCGAAGCCCGAGGCCCGAAAACCCGAAGACCGAAACCGAAAACCCGAAACCCAGAAGAACGTGTCGTGTCGAATCCAATGGAGCTGGTCCAGATGCAAGTGGTTGCGAGGATGTCGCCCAAGAGACGCGACGGGCAACCTCTAGAACTTCCCAAAGATAGCCGGAGATGCGCGTCTTAGCCTTGAAAGAGAGGTGTTGATAGCGGAGAACAAAGCGGCGATGGTTGAAGTAGACCCTGGCAGTGTATAGTTGACACTGACTTGGTCGGTGAAGGAGTCTTGGCGAGCGCCCTAGTGTTTGATATGAGCGGTCTCATCGTCGGCGGCGTTGACGTCGTGAGTAGGGGGCCCTAATGACTGGAGCCTGACCTTTGAGAGTTGCGACTAGACGAGCTGGCGAATACAGATTGGAAAAAAAATCCAACAACGAGATAAGAGTGCTCACCAAGGATGACGAGACAGAAAAATGAACATGGTAGGACACCTTGCCCGTTGCTTTGCACACATAGACTGATCCTTTGCGATGAACGACAGACGAGCTAGTGAATACAGATTAGAACGAACTCCAGCAACGATAAGAGTGCTCACCAAGAATGGCGAGACAGGAGTGGGAAGAACAACACCTTGACCGTTGCTGGGCACACCGCGACTGGTCGTTTGAAACGCCGACGGGCGCGTGCGCCGCCGGTCGTCGAATGGTGTGTGTATTTGACCGCCTCGTCGTCTGCGGCTTAATAGCGGTGTTTGCTTGCTCCCGTTCGCTGGTGATTGATATGCATGCAACTGTTCCGTGCCCAACTTTGGTGTTGGTGGAAAGATGTTCATGAGAGCGTTGATCAGACGGTCCCTGGGCTTTGGTGATTTCGGCGCGGGTGGGATGCGAGCGGTAGAAGCTACTGTGGGCAAGTTAGAACAGCGAAAGCGAGGAGGAAAGAAAGACCGCACCGAGACGACGAGGCGGGAGGCTATTTACATGGCAAATTCAGCCCAGCCCTCTTCACTCGTACCATCCCTCATCCTTCCACCGGTCGAATGAATAGATGTGTGCAACGTCAGGGTGGCCAGTCCTGACGCTAACCTGTGAAAAAATAAAGAGATCGGTCAGCGGTGGGCGTCCCCGCCCCCTCCAGGCCCTCGCTGCAGCACCAACACGGCCCCCACTCCAATTTATCCTCCCTCCCACTTTACACGGCAACGCTGAGCTCCCCTCCTGCGATTGAACATGAAAAAGTGATGGGGAAACGAGACGAGGAAAGACGTGCATGCGCGCTAGCTTCCCTTACAGTCTGCCCGGCGTCCTGTCGAGGTCTTGAGGTCTTCTTGTCGTCCAGCCGAGGTCTTCAAGTGACGTCCAGTCGGGGTCTTGATGCTTAGACAGATCCAGGGTCTTGAGGCCTGAAACATCTCCCCGCGCAGGTTAGCCCACACCACGAGGGACAGGTTGTCAGTGAGCCGAAACGAGCGAGAGATGATGGCGCGCACCTGTTCGATTCCAACGGGGTGAATGAGGGAGGGGGGAGATGAGAGGGATGGGTAGGGCGAGGGATGAAAGAGGAGAAGATAAAGTAAGGAAGAGGCATGAGAACTATGAAAAGGAAAAGAGTGAGCGGGCAAGGCGATTGAGGGAGGAAGGGAGGGAGCCTGGAGGAGAGTGGAGAGGAGAGGAGAGAGGAGGGAGGAGAGAGTGGAGGAGGGTAGAGGGCGTCGAAGGCTAAGGGTCTTGAGCCCAGAGGAAGAGAAGTGGGGGAGGGAGAGCGCCAGATGGTGGTAAGAGACAAGAGGAGGCTGACATCGAACCATCATTAGCCGACAAATCACGTTACCGCGATCCCGGCGACGCGACGCGACTCAGTTCCCACAAACTCAAAGCCGCTCCAGAGAAAACCAAAAGAAGAAGCGATGTAATAGGACTCCATGGAGGTGCGCACCGCAGCGAACGATAAGTACTAGTAACTTTTCAAGTTACTCGAAAGCACTTTCCCACGGTTCAACTTTGGTTCAACTTCCAATTTTGCAATTTTATGAAGGGTATGATCATGTGTGCAAAGGAGAAGAGTTGTCCACTTATAGGCCTGGCTAGAAATGCTCTACCTGTGCTTCCAACCATGTCCAAAGTTCTCTGCCAATTTGCGGGTCGGTGGTATCTTTCCTCGCGGTGCCAACACGCCCCCACGGTATGATGAACTAATTTCAAGTGTGAGCCATGAAACCGGCAGCAGAGCTCAAATTTCAATACCTTGCCGTTGAAACCGACGCTTTCGGGGCTGGTCCCGGCAAAAAGCTGAGGGAGAGCTCTAGTCTCTCCCAAGAGGCGAGCGATCATTTAGATCTCGACACAGACCTCTTTAACAAGCCCCCCAAATTGGGATGTCCGAGCTAGCCGGGATATTTCCACCGTTCTCAGCTTGAGATTCTTTCCTACAGTCTCAAAGTCCATCCAATCACTCCGAGATTTGGCAAGACCCCCCATTTTGCCATACTGTTTGTCGACCTACGGCCTCAGACTATTTTATTTGTGGGAGCTGAAAGCAAGATAGATTTTACAACTTTTCAAGTTTAGCTTCGGCACATTTCGGCACAAAGATTTTATCTCCGGTACAGTTCGGGTCGCGGACCCGCAGTCCGCACTTGATCAAAAATTTTCGATTCCAACGATTCTGAGCTATTCTGAGGCCATTAATTGCTTACATACCCCCCCCCCCCCCCCCCCCCTCTGACAGGTGTCAGGAAAATCGGAGGTCTGTGTCAGGGATTTTAATCCCGCTCGCCTCTTGGTCTCTCCAGACAGACTATCACTCGTAACCTCATTACTTAGGAGAGCTCCCCACGAAGCGGGATAGATCTGCATGATTCTCTGCGGAGCAAGCTGAGACAACTGAAGGTACACACATCGAAATTGCCTACCAATAGAGAGTGTTCGAGTCCGGAATGGACATGTCGCGACAACTCCGTGTCCTTCAGGTTGCCTTCATACATCGTCAGAACCTTCGATCTTCGCTGTGGGGAGAAGGACGTCACATACCTGGGTTAACTGCGATTGACGCAATGCCCACCGTACCTTCTGGCTAGTTCATTTGACGAAGCTACCTACAAGCAACTCACCCATTTGCTTTGCCCTGGGCCGTAAAGTTGCATGAGGTTGAGTTTTCGTCGCACCGGGCCGTCCTTGAACGCAATGAAATCATACATAGCAACGTAGTGGCTACCCGACGAGGAGCTGACCACGCGGGACGGCCTCCTGGTCATTTCCGCTGTCTGCATGAGAATAGGAAGCAGGAGCTTGGTGAGATAGAAATGACCTAGTAGTTTTGAGTCAGAGGTCGATAGCACAAGTCAAATGCCAACCAAGCACGTTGGTGCCAAAGGAGAGGTCGTATCCGCTGGCAGTCGTGGCTTCCACGGGCGGCATCATAATACCGCTGCCACAACAGTGGTACATCAACCAGCGAGTCTTGAACGAGAAAAAGACTGAGCTTACGCGTTGTTGAAAAGGATGTCGAGTCGCGTCTCCTGCCTGTGGAAACCTGTCAGCAACAGCAACATTGACTAGAGAAGCTGTACTGAAGGAAACGCTCAGTCGCTTTTTGAATTGATTGAAAGTCCTTCAAGTCAAGAATTAACGAAGAGGCTGTCTTTCCGGTCAACGCTTTAAGGTCTTGGATGGCAGCCTGTATCTTCAGTTCATTTCTGGCCGCGATATAAACAACAGCGTTGTGTTCGAGAAGAGCCTGCCAGTGGGGTCATTAGAACGGATAGTTATTCGAGATAGTGGCGCCGCAACAGATACGGTAAGCTCACCTTTGCTGTTTCCCTGCCGAGTCCAGCGGCACCGCCTGTAACAATAGCGACTTTACCGGTTAGGTCTGGCATATCACTAGTTTGCCAGACGGATTTTCCGGAAAAGTACGCTTGCTTGATGAATTGGTAGAAATCCCAGAGCGAGGCCATATCTTCACCAGAGTGAGCAACCACCAAAGATGTTTTGGGCGCTCTGGGGCGGCGTTTACTTCAACGCACACCGGGGTTGGCGCAGTTTGATCAATATCGGCCTGAGTAAGCGAAAAGCTGTCGAGGACGTACGTCCGGAAATCCGTGAACACAAGATAGATCCTTGAACAAATTTGGCCAGATACCTGGACGAAAATCTGGATTCCCTGATATCACAGACTGGCGATCATAAGCAAGCCCACGAATCGTTTTGAATGCTGCACCAATCGAGAACCGGGGTGACAGCCCAGGAGTTGCACTGCAGATCAAGTCTCAAACCAGTCTATTTCACATCAAAACTAGTCGTCATTATCGCGTATCTTCTTGTATAGATTAATGATAAGGTCATTAGCAGTGAGCGTTATTATACTGGAGCCAGTCAGCATGATCACTGGAAGTGGAGGAGGGACCAACGTGTGTGGCGCAATGCGTAAGAAGTGGGCCGTCGAGCCTTTATACCACCCCCTCACGCCCTCGGCTTTCGCCGTCTTCATCAGGCAATCTATGGGGTTCTTGTACAAGGTGCCCACCATCTTACCGTTTGGTCCGAGAACGGTCGGTTGATTGTACATGCGTGTTAATGCCTGGAGGAATAGTGAGAATCGTGTATTTCGCGGCTGCTGCGACGTACAGTGTCCGCGGGCTGCATTACCAGGCACTGGAGGCAAATGAATGCGGGTCAAGTGCGGGAAACTATAACCACGTACAACGCATATGCCGGAAACGGAGCTGCTCGCCAGGAAGGTCCACGCGCTGTTGGCCGGGAGTATGTCGCGGCTCACCAAAAAGTTCTTGGTCAGGTTGTAGCTCGGTAACTGTACCGACGAGCCCATCGACGTTCGCAGAATGGCGGCGTCGATGCCGCGAATGAGGCCACGAGGCCCCTCGGCGCGAACGATGGTTGAGAGCGCGTGAAAAGAGTTTTTATAGTAATGTTGGGCGCCGACTGGCAGAGCGGGAGAGTACGCTTGCATTCTGGCCTTGATCAGGAAAAGCGGGTTGCCCAGGGAGGCTGCCGGCACGCAATCAGTGCCCAAGAAAAACATCCGACGCGTCGCTGACCTCCAACCGCGCCGCTAGTCGCCCCAGCAAAGATTGCGGTGGCAGGCAGCTGTTCTTCGGGCCGTCGGCCGATGAACTTGTTGACCCTTCGCCGAAAAGGTTCGTAGAATCCTGCGCGACGAGTGGGCATAAATTCAGAGGAGTCTGCTAGCGTACATACCCAGTCGCGAGCCGTTCAATAATATCTGCAGCGGTCGTTACAAACCTGTCCGAAATCCGAAAAACCAATCACGTACTTGGTACGCGTACTGTATCGACCAGGTCAGAAAACGACGGGGGCACGAGAACGGTTCGACGTGCCGCAGGTCCAAGCCCTCTCTGCATCCCGCGGATGCCCTCGTTTTTGTATGTCTTGCTAAGCACATCCAAGGCGTTCTTGTAAACTTTTTGCGCGCCTCCCTTTGCCAGCTCTCCCTGCAACTGTAGCCGTGTCTTGGCGACTTCAGCAGGGTTCGAGACAGTGACCTGCGCATTCAATAATTCGTAAGCCGAAAGTTGCATATGACCCCAGCAAAATCACTGACAGCGATACACGCTGCAACACCCCCACAGAGAAAGCCCTCCGCGCTTGAAATATGACGGCCCTTGACCGGTGTCGAAGAGGCCATTCTATCTCGTCGCTGACGCAGAGGGAGTAGAGAGAGAGCTATTAGTACGGGATGATCGGACTTCCTAAAGAGGCCTTCTGTAAACTTGGGCTGATGCACCCATGAAGGGGTTTAGCGCACAGACCGTGGTCTTTGTCGCTGTTCTCGCCGTCGTGCTCCCTACGGTATTCCGCATCGTCTCCAGCCCGTTCACCCTCCTCCTCATCTCCCCGTTCGTCGTTGGGCTGCTGGGAATCGCGTTCCTGGTCTTGAACGTCCTCGTCAGCCATCTCCTCGACGCCAAAGCCCCCGCGGCGAGAAACAACCTCCGCCATGCTGCCAGGCCTTTTATATTCTCCAGCCCCGCGGCTTGGCAGGCCGTCTTGACGCGCTCGCAGTGGTCGGAAAACAGTCCTCAGTCCTTTCCACCCCTGGCACCAAATGCGCCTGTTCTTTCTGGTGCAATAAACGACATCCTCATAATGATTGTCCGCGACTTTGTCCTCGTGTGGTACAAGGACCTGTCAAAGTCCCCGTCGTTCCCCATGGCGGTCTCTACAGTACTGCACAAGTCACTCGAGAATATGCTTGATCGGGCCTCAGGAATCGACCTGGCAGAGCTCGTGGTCAAGCGCATTCTCCCAAAGGTCACAGCACACATCGAGCAGTTTCGTCAGTCAGAGGTCGCGCTCCGCGGCGCCGGCTTGGAGCGACGGTTAACCCAGTCAGAAGAGCTTGACCTTTTGCTGGCCAGCCGTTACACGAGTAAAGATGGGGGCAAATTGCACCCTTCGGTCGACAACCTGTCGACCACCTTTACCAAGCAAACGGAGGAGGCGCATCTCAGGCAGCTGGTGGAAAGGGCGCTGCCGTTCATCTTGCCAGAGACGGAGGGCAAGAGCAGGGTTCTCAAGTTGGTTGTACGGGAAGTTGTCGCGTGTGCCGTACTATATCCAGTGATGGAAATGGTGTCGGACCCTGACTTTTGGAACAAGGCAATCGACCAAGTGGCTGGTGCGGCTATCCACGAACAGTGCGTTATATCACTCGGGCAGGCACCGTCGAAAAATTAACGGGTATGAAGGAAATTAATCACGAAAGTGCGAAACGTTCTTGAGGCTCAATCACCTCGCAACCATCGCCTATCGTCTGCGCCGGTCGCTTCTTTGCCTACAACCGAGACCATAACAATTCGGACCGATGCCCGCCATTTCGAGTCCTTTCTTCGCAGCATAAACCGCTGTTCGTCGCTTCTTGACGCCCGTCGACTCAAGAATGACGTGGTAGGCGAGATTCGCAGGACTAGAGTATCTCTAGGTGCGTGACTCCGACGTCTGGACAGTCCATAGCATGACAGCGAAAACAGCCAATCATGAAAAGGAGGACTGGATCAACGGAGAGAAGACCGAGGATGTCGTGGCTTTTTTGGATCGACTGTACACGGCCAAGAGAAAGGTTGAGGAAAGGATTGTCGTCCTGGGTGGAGGAGATGATTCGGTAACAGAGTCTGTGATCCCTTCGGGAACGATGTTAACTATTACTATCAGGGACGCCAGTCGTCTTACCAAGAAGCAGGCCCCAAATCCGGCTTGACCTTGCGAGCCATCCTACAGAACCCCAGCTCTCTGTCGTATTTCATGGAGTTTATGGACCGCCGTCAACGATCCTTGCTGGTACAATTTTGGCTGACCGTAGAAAGCTTCAAGAATCCGCTGGAGTCGGTGGATTCGAGTTCATCTGGCGATGAAGACGAGGCCATCCAGGACGCTTCAACTTTGGTCACCGTCAGGGAGGACATCTCCATGATTTACGAGCTTTATTTTTCGACCCCCACTCCTCATCCTACACTTGCCTCGATTCCGAGCAAGCACATCCAGCGAATTCGGGACTTTGCGACGAGTGAGCAGCCACCGTCTCCCACCACGCAACGGACCGTGCGCAGGAGCGTCATGCTGGCGCAAAGGCAGGTGGAGCGAACCATGGAACCCGACTTCGAGGAGTTTGAGAGATCTGAATTGTGGTTCCGTGCTATCGGGGACACGGATTTCGGACGCTCCGCTCAGAGAAACCCGCCAGAACCGCCTCCCTCGCTCAAGGACAGGCGTTCTGTCACCTCGCCGGGCCTTTTAAATCTTCACGTTGCTGCCCCGTCTCCCCTCAAGCAGAGCTATGGACCGCTTCCGCATGCACCTCCCCGCTCTGAAAGTTCCCCCAGCTATGTTCGCCAGAGAACGGCTAGTGGTAGTTCACATCGGTCCACCGGATCTCATTCCCATCATTCTCGCCCCTCCAACATCGAGGTCCTCATGTCGCCCGTCTTCGACACCTCCTCTGAGGCCACCAGAGCCCCTCTCTTTGATGATCCCGATGACCGTCAGCAGCGAGCGGAGGAGGTGCGCATGGAAGCCATTCAGGCGGCTCTGACCGACATCATGGCGTTGGAACAAGAGAATACTCTTCTTTCTCCTGAAGATCTTGGGGATCGAGACACCATGTTCCAGACGTCTCACGCAAGAAGCGGTAGCAGCAACAAGCGCAGGGCAATGTTCGATGTCGACCTTGACGAAGTGGACGAGGTAGAAGAACGACAAGAAGAAGCCAGCGAGGGATCTGGATCGTTCCAACTCGCCGCTCCGGGCGATCTCCAGCTTTCTTACGAGATTGCTCGGCTGGGGGACAATGTCGCAAACCTCCAGTCGCAAGAAGCCATACTTGTCACTTTAATCAAGAAGGCGGAGTTGACGGGCGATACGCAGGAGCTCAAGCTGCTCAACAAGTCCAGATCCGCCATGAACCGCGAACTGAGAGCGCTGCAGTTCCAGAAGCTGCAGTACGAGCAACAAGACTCGGCCAACCGGCTTTTCTCAGACCGCACCAAGGTCGCCATCGTCAGCTCCACCGTGGGGGATGAAGATGGGAAATCGGTCGTCCGGTATCTCGTAGAGATACAGCAGCTTGCGCCCGATGGGAGCTTTGCCTCGGGCTGGGTAGTAGCTCGGCGGTACAATGAGTTTTTGACCATGCATACAAAACTACGGGATCGGTATGCTCTAGTCCGAAACCTGGATTTTCCGGGAAAACGGCTGGTTACTGCCTTGTCAAATAGTTTCGTGGACACGCGGAAAGCCGCGTTGGAGAAATATCTGCAGGTCGGTCACTGTCTCTTTCATGATTTCTGCTGTTTCTCATTTCTCGCTCTAGAATCTTATTGCTATACCCATTGTGTGCGACAGCGATGAGCTTCGCGGGTTCCTTTCGAGGGAATCACCTTTTGCCGCGTCGGAGCACGCTACGACCAAGGGGCCGGCAGCGTTTGGCACAGATCTAGTGCGAACAGTGTACCGATCCGTGACTGAGAGCATCGACGACATGTTCTTCGGGCCGTCGATGTTGGATGTCATGATCCAGCGCCTCACTCGACAGGCCGCAGAGTTCGCCGGCATTGTGGGGTCCGGTATCAACGATGTAGACCTTGTCGCCCAGGCGTTCAATGGCTCGGGAAAGACCTCATCGGAGGCTGCGATGATGGAGCTTTCAGGAGATCTCAAGCCATTGGAAGGAGAGACGAGCACCTCTACCTTTTCCGCTCCGATCTGCGATTTGTTACTCGCCGTGTTTGAGCTGAACAAGACGAACAACTGGCTTCGGAGACAAGCAGTCGTGATCATTCTCCAGCAAGTCCTTGGCGGTACCATTGAACGGTAATGACTATCTTGTTATGCTGACCGTCGAACTAATGCGTTCTTCTAGAAAAATAAGAGAGAATGTCAAAGCTTTCCTCGAAGAATCTCGTCTCATGGTCTTCGTCAACCTCTTTCGAAATGGGCTTTGGCCCGGAGGAAAACTCAAGCCTCCCAGCGTACCACGCACAGCAGACGAGAAGCTAAGGACGAGAGACGACGCCAACCGCAAACTCTCGTCGTTGGTACCCGGTAAGTCTGCATCAGGAGACTGGTCTTTCTTCCGATTGACCATGCATTCATTCAGACCTGGCTGCAAACATGATTGGTCGAACAAATGCTCGTCGGGGAGCACGGAGAATATTCGCAGTCTTGCAGAATCGTCGACTCAACCAACACATCGCTTATACCATCGTGGACGAGGTTCGTGGTTCTGACACTGGGATTTTTTTGCATACTGAGCATGGATTCAGGTGTTCTCTGCTTTGTTCCCCGAATCGGCATCATGACCTTACGCTTTTAGACGACTGTTTCACCAACATTTTTGGACGATGACTTGCGGAACTATTATGCTCACTGTAAAATTTAATACATTACGGACTGGTCAAATATCATCTGCGTCTTCCATCGCGGCGTCTGCTGCGATGGTGACTTTATTGCTACTCGAGTTGGCTGCACTCGGCTTGGGTCGACGATGTGATGTTATCGCATTCGCGCTTTCGTCGTTGTATCTAATGCTGCGGTCAGCTCTAGCCAAGTAGCGCATGGAAAGAAACATACACTTTGATTGCGTGAAGAAGGAAGCCTCCGGTGCCAGAAGTGTTCATGGTCGGATGAGTTCTTCCTGGAAGCACTTGATATCTCCGTAGCCAGACTTCTGTCACCGACGGACAGAGATATTCAGGTAGAGGTCGTAACTTGGTATGAAGGTCGGATAAAATCTGAACGTATCGTTAACAATAACTCGGTGCAATTTGAGACAACGTACCTGCGCGTGAGGACTCTGCACTACAATGGACCCAGATCCTGCGACATACGGGACCAATTTCTCCAGTATAGAATAAGGTTCGTAATCACTAGCTACTATCAGACTAAAATTCAAGGTCAGATAGGGCTGCTGGGACACAGAGAACACGAACGAGTCAAATTCTCCAGCAAAGAAATCCTCCCGGGTGCTGTTCAGCAAGTCTGAAGCAGCTTTACGCTTATTTATACGGGACTTTTGTCTATCAGACTTTATTTGATCAGAGGGAACATCAACGGGAGCTGCGACTGGAGACTAGGATTTTCAGCGACATCACAGCACGAGGAATGCATGGGCTTACGGGGTGTATGGCTCTGGTCTGCCGTTGCCCAATTCAGGGAAGAAAGAATGGGAGTCACAGTTTCGTTAGTGAAATTCATAGTGACCATGACGGGATACGCAGGGGGGGAATCGGTGTTACAGATCGTTATGAGACGGCCCGAGCCTGTGGATAATTAGAAACAGTGTGACGGAAACTCAGAATTGTCTTACCTCCCATCCGTTCTAATATTCCCGAGACAACGAGACCCGATGCATCATCCACAGCGAGGTATCTCCCTCCGGGCTTGATGTTTGCCAAGTTTAACATTTGCGACAGCGTATCGACGCGTATGTCGCGTATACGATTCTGATCTTTGTTGAACCAGTAGTCGCAAACATTGAACAAGGTCGGTTCGATTGTGGTAAAAGTCTTGGAGTACCTACAGCGATAATCAGATACGATATCATGGGTCGAAGAAAGTGCTGTACTTCGCTTCCTTTCGTTTCTTATACTTTTCCTTGCTATACTCGGTTTTCAAGGAATAATTGGCGTGCTGCTCAATCTGCATCTTGATAATTTCCTGCATCGCCATGAGCTACCATGTGATGCCCAAGCGAATTGTAACGCCTACCTACCGAGGCATGAGCTCCAGATTGTTTAAGGGCCTGAATTTCCTCTAGGGTCAAAGGCTGCACAAATTCGCCATCGTTGATGAGCTCGTTCGTCGCGTCCGTATCCTCTGGTCCAAGTAAATATGCAGTAAATATGCTTGCGCCATTTACGTGCTCAAAAACGCGTACCAAGTTCTGCGATACTGCGAGGAGGCACCAAATTGAGCTTTTTGTCTACGATATCGTAGGTACGTCCAAAGGGCTCATTTATTAACTCGTTGGCGTAGAATACGCCGAGTCTACCGAGGGAGATCGTGCTGCATTCTATTCAGAGGGGTTCGGAAAAAAACTCGGAAAGAAAGCACCTGTCCTTGTCCGTTTTCACGCCTTTTGTATCACCATTGGGCAGTCTCATAAGAACAGTATTCCCCGATTGAATAGTCGGTGCTCGCGTGTTGAGCTGGGGCGCAGCGGATTGGGCATCCGAGTCCATGAAGGTAGAATGTAAGCGTAGTGATCGGAATCGGATTGAGACCAACGATGTCTTCAGACAACCTGGACGTTCTGTTGCAGAAAACACAACAGAGCCCTGCTGCTCCTCTTCTACCAGATGAACTCGCGTACCTTATCACTGCCTTTCTTCCATCGCAGCCCGCAATGCTTCGCTCGAAAGCGTATCTCGTCCTGTCCGCGTTCTGCCAGGGCGTTAGGAACTCATCTGCAGTAAAGGGCAAGCAGCCCGATCCAGCTACCGAGACCCTGGTTCAGGTTCTTGAGCCAGTCGTGGTCTCGAGGCTTGCCGACTCTGACGAGGGCCGACTGAAGGAAGGCATCTCATTCTTGACTGCCCTATTTCAGGTGGATTGGGAGTCTGCCGCGCCGATTTTCCAGCAGGATGGGATCCTCGATTTCCTGATGGACAGCGTCGACCTCACTCCTTCTGAAGAGCTATCGTTGCTAGTCGCGCATCTGTTGAGTCAAGCGTGCGGGCACAAACCGTGTCGCACAATCATCACGACTCAGACAACTCAATGGCTCGAGGTGTACTCCCGTACTCAGAACGACCCTGCTTTGCGTGCTGCTACATCGATCGCTCTGGTTAAATTATCCCGAGGGGGAGCTGGCGATGCCACTGAAACTGGCGTGCCTTCCGAGGCTCAGGCTCAGGATGACGAACTTGCGGACGTGATGAAGGGACTGGTCATAAGCGGCGACGACCAGTCGTCCATTGCGGATGCTGTGGAAGGATTGGCGTATCTGAGCGTGGACCCGACAGTCAAAGATACTCTTTCGAGGGATCCCATCTTTTTGAAGCGTCTATTTTCCCTCGTCCCTCGTCGTAAATCGCCCAACGCCACTGCAGAGCCCCCCAATACGACCCTTCTTTATGGCGTTCTTCTTACGATCTCCAATCTCTGCGCCTATCGACCTCGGCTGACTGAGGAGCAGGCCCAGATTGCGAAGCTCAAGCGCATGGCGAATGCAGCAAAGAATTCCCAAGAACCAAACCCTTCATCCACTCTAGATGATGACGAGGCTGTCAAAGCTCGCGTTCAGCGATTAGTCGCAGCTGGAGTTCTAGACGTCTTTCCTGGGACTGTTCCTGGAACGGAGAGTCTCGGGATCAGGGTTGTAGCGGGAAAGGCGCTGCTGAATATCATCGAGGACAGAGATAACAGAGGCAAAGTTCTTCAAAATGGAGGCGCAAAACTACTGGGACTCATCATCAAACACGCCATGTCCACATTATCTGCGGACAGCAAGTCGAAAGAAAAGGCTGCACTCGACGCCACGTACCTGGAGCCGATTCAGGCCTTAGCTAAGCTTGCCATAACAGCGTCTCCTGTACAGGTCTTTGGCCCCAATGATGGTGCAGTTTACGACGCGATCCGTCCGTTTTCCATCATGCTTCAGCATCCCGCGTCCACCCTCTTGCAACGGTTCGAGGCTATGATGGCTCTGACGAACCTTTCATCTCATAGCGCAGAAACCGCCTCACGCATTGCGAAGGCCGACGGGCTACTTAGCAGCGTGGAACTTTTACTTCTCGAGGAACACACTTTGATTCGAAGAGCGTCCATGGAATTGATCTGCAATCTCATTTCTGGATCTGATGCCGTCTTCGAAAGGTACGGAGGGGCCGAAAACATGAGTGGGACAAAATCCAAGCTTCAAATTGTCTTGGCCATGTCAGACGTATCGGATTTGGGCACCCGAATCGCAGCGTCCGGAGCTCTCGCCACCCTGACGGATGCTCCCAGCGCTTGCAAGGGCCTGATTTCCCTACAACTCGAGCGCCATCGGATGCTACCGATCCTTGCGCAACTCGTCGATCCATCTACAGCCCCGGAAACTGACGACGATGAGGGAAGCATGGAGGGCGACCCTGGGCTGGTTCACCGAGGGATAGTTTGCGCACGGAACATCCTCCTCAGCATCGAGGATGGGGAAACTCGGAACCAGGTCGCGAAAGAGGCAGTGAAAGCAGGTCTTGTACAAGGGCTAGTAAATGTGGTGAAAAGTTCTCCTGGTGAGGCTGTACTCCAACCGGCCATGGAGGCTCTCAAATGGCTGATGGACGCTGTAAAAGCATGAATATATTGTTGTAACGCACAGCCAGTCCGAGTCGGAATGAGTCCTTTCACGAGTGCTGCGGCGTGGTTGCATCGCAGTGCCGGCATTTGCCGTTGCCGATCAATATTCACGATCACTCTCATATTACTTACAACCTTCCCTCTCTCTACTTACCCTCCGGTATCTCCCTAATTCATGGTTAGCGCTCTCGCATTCATCCCAGCGATGGCACATTGAATCCCCCCCCCAGGCCCCATCCAAAAAGGCGGGCAAGAAAGCCGCAGCCGCGCCGAAGAAAGGCGGTGGCCAAGCTGGCAAGGTCGCGAAGGTACAGTGCGCTCAACTTCCCTCTCCCAATATACACTCATCACGGCTTCTGCAAGGCGGATTGGAAGGAAGGCTTCAAGAAGAAGCAAGTCGGGGTCTCCGATATGACATTGCTTACCACAATCAGCAACGAGAGCATAAACGATAATCTCCAGAAACGATGGACAAATGCTGAGATTTACACTTACATTGGTGCCGTTTTAATATCGGTCAACCCGTTCCGAGGTCAAATCTCACTGTTCCCGCTGAAATTACAGACTCACCTGAACATGATACATAGATCTTGGCATATATACGGAGGAAACGCTGCAAAAGTATCGAGGAAAGAACCGTCTCGAGGTTCCTCCTCATGTCTTCAGTATCGCGGAAACGTCCTACTACAACATGAACGCGTACCACGAAAATCAATGCGTCATCATCTCGGGGGAATCAGGCGCAGGGAAGACAGAAGCTGCCAAACGAATTATGCAGTATATCGCCGCCGTCTCCGGAGGGCAGGATAGTAGTATCCAGGAGATCAAGGATATGGTGTTGGCCACAAATCCTCTACTGGAGAGTTTCGGATGCGCAAAGACCCTTCGAAACAACAACTCAAGTCGACACGTACGTCGCCGCGCCCTGTCTGTTTATTCCCAGCTAATGGCGGGTTAGGGCAAATATCTGGAGATCATGTTCAACACGCATGGGGAACCCGTTGGTGCCCAAATCACGAACTATCTACTGGAGAAAGGACGGGTTGTCGGGCAGATAGAGAACGAGCGAGATTTCCATATCTTCTACCAGTTCACGAAAGGGGCGACAAGCGACCAACGAGGTGCGTCTCAACATTATGTGTTTCGATACAACCGAAGCTGATTCTCCCCCTAGAGATGTTTGGTTTGCAGGGTCCGGAAGCATATGTTTACACCAGTCAAAGCAATTGTCTCGATGTATCCGACATTGACGATGTCGAGGACTACCAAGAAACCATTGTGAGGATCTAGCTTTATACCCTCCGACCTGATCTTACTTGCGGCAGAAAGCGATGCAAGTCATCGGACTCAGTCGGGAAGAGCAGACCGAGATATGGCGGATGCTTGCCATCATTCTATGGTTGGGGAACGTTCAGTTCAGCGAGATGGACGACGGCAATTCCACCATTGCCGACACGGGCGTCACCGATTTCGTCGGCTACCTGATGGAGGTCGACGCCGCTCTTGTGCAGAAGGTTTTGACGTCCAAAATCGTAGAAACCCAGCGTGGCGGACGCCGAGGTTCCGTCTATGATGTCCCTCTCAACCCCTCACAAGCCTCCTCTGCAAGAGATGCCCTTGCAAAGGCGGTATACAACAATCTCTTTGAATGGATCGTGTCCAGAATCAATGTCTCCATGAAACCACGATCTGCCCATAGCCAAATCATTGGTATCCTAGTACGTTTCTAGTTTTCCTCCGGTCTTCGTAGCTTAACGGTTGATCAGGATATCTTTGGTTTTGAAATCTTCGAGGTACCGTCTCACTAATTGCGGCGTAACATGAACTCAATGACTCAACTTCCAGGACAATTCTTTCGAGCAACTCTGCATCAACTACGTCAACGAGAAACTGCAGCAAATCTTCATCGAGTTGACATTGAAGACGGAGCAGGAAGAATACGTCCGGGAGCAAATCAAATGGAATCCGATCAAGTACTTTAACAACAAGATCGTGTGTGACCTCATCGAAGAGCGCCGTCCTCCAGGAATCTTCGCTGCGTTGAATGATGCCTGTGCAACGGCACATGCAGACCCCACCGCGGCAGATAGTAGTTTCATGCAGCGGGCGTCGGGACTTGCTTCGAACCCGCATTTCGAATCCCGGGGCTCGCAGTTTCTAGTCCGCCACTATGCTGGAGATGTCATGTACAACGTTTCCGGCATGACTGACAAGAACAAGGACTCGTTGAACAAGGATCTGCTTGACCTTATAGCTGGTAGTGCGAACCAATTCCTGCAGACTTTGTTCCCGGATCGTCCCGACCCGAATAGCAAGAAGAGACCTCCGACCGCAGGAGATCGTATCAAGGTTGGTTAAATCCTGATTCAGTGCCTTTTGTCATTGACCTCCAAGCCTAGGCATCCGCGGGTGCACTTGTGGATAACTTGATGAAGGCGCAGCCGTCATACATCCGTACCATCAAGCCCAACCAGAATCGCAGCGGTTCAGAGTACGACACCAAAGCCGTCCTGCATCAGGTCAAGTACTTGGGTTTGCAGGAGAATATCCGCGTTCGCAGAGCTGGTTTCGCGTACCGGAATACCTTCGAGAAGATGGTGGAGCGCTTCTACCTGCTTTCGCCTCAAACGTCCTACGCCGGTGAATACACTTGGCATGGGGATGCCAAATCTGGGTGCGAGCAGATTTTGAAGGATACTGGAATCGCGAACTTCGAGCGCGGCGAGGAAAGACGCGACGACGTCGTCGGGCAAGAAGACGCTGGGCATCTTTGAATATTGACGGCGCCTCTTAAGAAATTGACGGCGCCTATAAAGTTGATGGAGTCCGTCAACTTTTATCGCGAGGGGTCACAGAACACGCACTTGTTACCTTTCCCGCGCAACGAGCACACCAACAAACGCGTCGCGTTTGTGTGGTGGTTGGTTAAGAAGAAGAGTGTGACCACCCCTAAAAGGAAGTCACTCCTCCTCCTCCCTCGATCGCGCAAACGCAACTCTGCCCCGTCCCGATCCTGTGCTGCGGCTGGGACTTTCCTGCGGAGCCGACTCTACCCAGGTGCTAACCAAACGAAGAGCAGCGTCGCGCTGCACGCTCGAACAGCCCTCCAAGGCGTAAACCGCCCATGTATCTTGCGCGCGACTTCGCGTTGCATTCTGCATGGGCTGTTTTCTTGCGTACTTGTGGTGTGGGAGTTTACCAGCAAGGAGGAGTTTACCAGCGAGGACACTGGCGTCGAGGAGGTCTGGGGACACAAGGGTGCGTCTTGTGGGTCTTGTATTGACTAGGATTGACTAGAATTGCAGTCATCGTGTACGCGCGCGCGCCGCCTACGTTCCAGTCGCGCTACTTATTGTTCCGGCCGCAGGAAAACAGAAACTCGCCGCTGGCGGATCGGCTATGTCCCTTGACATTCCAAGAGGCAGCAGGAGCTCGTCGCCGTTCCGCACGGCGTCCCCTGCCCTCGGTGGAATCACTCATCTGACGACAAGCATCAACCCTGCTCTGATCTCCAACGAGCTCTCTCACCTCCGCCTTTCATTTCTCAAGTCACGGCCTGGAGTGGACTTCTTGCTGAAGCAGCGCCCGAAGGAACTGTAGGCTCTACGCCGATGCCGATGCCCCGTGCGCATGTGGCCACGTTTCTTCATCCTTTTCGCTCGCATTTTCTCCTCCCCCCGGCATCACCCACTCCTCCTTCCGCGCCGCGAGTCGCTGCGCTCATGGTGTGCACCATCCCCTGTCGCCAGATCGACGAGCACCTTTGCCAGTAAATCCGCTGGCGAAACTCCAGCAGGCATGAGGTTACGCATTACCGGTCCCAAGACGGAGATGCCGGTGCGTTTCAGAAGACCCCAGCTCTTCTCTCGCTGGTCTACTGGCGCGGGGTCAACAAATCCTGGACGGACATTGAACACTCGAAGCGCGCTGTGAGATGGGTCGGACGGGAGGGCACGAAGCACAACTTCGGCGTCCCTTGATTTTGCGAAAGAGTAGGCCTTTTCCTCTTCTGTAGGAGCAGCGCTGCTCGATAATCGCACGATGCTACTGAGGCCGAAAAGTAAAATGTGCGTACCCTTCACCGGACACATAAACAATCTTGAGTTTATTCTTCCCCGATAGCGTGCTAAAAGCCTTCGCGGCTGCAAGAGGGTAGTCATAGGTGATGTGGATGTATTCCCTGCATCTTGCATTAAAATTGATTGAAGAAATACAGCTGCCAACTCACTCCTTTGAAACCTCCATCTGACTGATTGATGCCACCTTGCGCCCAAACACATCCATCGGCACCTCTCAGAATGTCGGTCAGGTTGGACGAATACGCGGTAAAAGTTTCGTGCACGGAAACGTGGGCTTTCTGCACATCCAGCCCGTCCCCTGAAGGAAGGGTGAACTATCTTCGAGACAGAATAGAAAGTTGGGTTATGGCTGGGGATGCGAGGCAGTTGCGCAGAACTGCGGCGCTGACTGTCCCAGTGGCGCTGGCGACAGCGAGAACGATGTGCATAGTAAGAGATTAGAGAGATCGAGATGTGTGGGAATCCTTTTCAAAAACAAAGCGGAAATCGGTCGCGCCTGGCCGACGTCCAAACACGGCGCGGTAACAGCCAATCAGATCGTCCACGTGATCGTGTATATGTCACGCGTTATTCTCCTAATTTCGAGTTATTAGCTCAATATTAACTTAAAGTACAACCACGATGAGCGTCATCAAGATCACGGTTGCGAACGGGATGGCCCCGTACCCGGCCTCGTCTTGTCGCGATATCACCTATTCCAATGACACTACGGGACCCCGCGAACTATTACAAGCTTTTGGGATTCCGCTTGAGATAGTCATGAATTCTCTAGTATTCCTCGTGCGTCTAAGTATCCGGTACACTGATCTCGCCCTGAACTCACTGCTGCTCTTTAGATTGCTCCCGCGCTGCCCATCTTCCACGGGGTCGAGCTGAAAGATAATGCAAACATTATGTTTAAGCATGTATACCATTTTTTGGAGCAGAGTAGCAGTCAGCAAAAGATCACAATCCCGGAGAATGCAGCTCTCGGCATTCCACCCAGCACGGCATACTTGTGGAGCGATATAATGAGCCTGACCACGGCCGATCCCGCCTTCTTGGATCTGGCAGGGCTAGGCATCCACTGTATCATCGTGAATCCCTCATCTTTGAAACGCTCGATGGAGTTCGACGACGAGGCGCCCGACACAAAAAAACGGCATATCCCAGCAAGTACATCGCACGATACGGATATTGCGGACCGTACGTGCTGTGTTTCTATCAATGTTCACTGGTTCTCATAGACTGCATAGCCGATATACGGGAAAGAATCATTCAAAAGGCGACAACTCTGATAGAGGTTCTGTCAAAAAGATCCTGGAAGCTTCTGGAGGACCCGTACACATCAACGAGTATTCCGTTCCCGACACTACATCAGAATGAAACCTCGATCCCCGGTTTGACTTTCGACCCAGACGATATAGACGGTGTCCCATCGTTCTGCTTTAAAGGACGTCATTTCTTGACATCAACCCTCCTGCCCACAATCATATCTGCATATAATCAAACCTCGACGACCACCCGGATCGCCCTCTTTGGTACCTCAGGCAGTGGGAAAGCCTACCTGCTCACAGCGGCAGCTGCCGTCCTTCTGTCTAAAGAAATACCAACTGTGTTTCTAACATTATCGGGTAGAAGACCCGGCGTCGTTGACCTGAGGGATGCCCTCCTGCTCGCCACGGTAAACGCCCCCAAAGCCAACAATCCCAACGCCATCTTTGACGCTTGTCAAGGACATGACGCCCAAAAATCCTTAGGCAAATTCATCCGGAGACTAGGATCGGAATCCATGGGAGTCAAGCTGATCTTCATCGTCATTGGTTTGGATAGTCTGCCACAGGAAGATGTGGAATATGTCTTGGGCCTCACCCAGGGGCACCTGGTTTGCTTCACGGCTGGAGGCAACACTTCCCAGCGATCTCTGGTGGAGACTACAATTGCAACCGGCAGGGATGGACACAAGGTGTTATACCTAAATGGTGGTCTCAATGACGTAGGTTCTTTTCGTTTTCGTCCAATCCTTCCTAAACTCAGCGTACACTAGGACGAATATACAGGCTGGATGTTCCAACAGGAGGGTGGAATCGCTTCCTTCGTTTCCGATTCGGCGTCGAAGATTATCCAACAAACGACGGGCGCCGTACCAGCCCTGCTCACCAAAGTGTTTCGCATCATTAAAGCACACGACAGCTTCGATGGCCTGCTTACGGACGACCATTTAGAGCTCGGACTTGACATACACCGTGTCCTCTCCAACCACGTTCAAGGTATCTTGGACAGCAAGCCGCAGAAAGCCAGGTTCGTATCATATCCTTTTCTTATGCCAGCTGACTAAATACACACAGCGAACTCCGCCGGCTACTCATGGCAGTCTTGCATCACGACTGCTTAGAGGTCCCCTCGTATCTCGTTGACCAAAGATATCTTTACCGAGACGAACAAGGCCACTGGACCACCACCAGCCATTTTGTGTATCTGGCGGTCCTCCGCTGTCTCCTGGATCTAGGTGACTGGGTCCGACACTTTGATATATCAAAATGGATTGGGTGTATGGATATCGTCGGCGGCAACCGCTCCATGTTGGGCTATGTCGTGGAGTACGGGGTCACCGCTGAGCTCCGCAAAGGCTTCGAAACTGTCGGTGTGCAAATGCCACCGGACCTGCCCATCATCTCCCTCGCGAAGGGCGGCGGACCGCCTCAGAATCCAAAGCCCGCAATCTACATACCTGTCGAATTCAATCACAGGTTTGTCGATTGCATCGCAATCTGGCAGAAACGTCAGACGGTGCACATTGCCCCGTTTCAGATCACCATAGCAAAGACAACCGCGGCCCACAGTCCTTCTCCTGAAAATTTTTTTTCACAGGATTACGAGCCCTGGGAACGGGCAATCTCTCGCACTCATCCAGGTTCCTCTATCACCTGGGACTTTGTCTGGGTCCTCAATTCGGAAACGAATGGACAATCAACTACGGCACAGAGACGAGGCGCTATTCCCAAATATCGCATCCACATTCTTTCAATTAAACACATAAGTCCAACAATCTACCACACATTAAATCCATGATCTCTAAACGTTACATGTATTCCTAAATATCGCCTCCACGTTCTTTCCATTAAACACATCAGTCCAACAATCTACCACACATTAAATTCATGATCTCTAAACGTTACATGTAAAATATATGCATCCATCCATTCACAAGCATGAATTCCCAAGAAACTTTCAAGCTTGAGCCGCGTCGTCGGAGACGAAAGCTTTGGCCTGGGGCTCCGCAGCTGACGGAGTCGCAGCGGCAGGGGCCATAAAGTCTGACGAAGCCCTCTGCTGCCTCTGCGTCACTCCGCAGGGAGTTGCCACTGTGCCCCCGGGTCCGTTTCGCAGGTCCGGCGACGGCGACGGCCTCCGCCATGTCTTTGCGTGCCTCCTCCTCCAGTTTATCGAGGACGGCGAGGAACTCCTCCGCCGCGCACTCTGCATCCGCCGCACCCTGGGCATGACCAAGCGCGTGGGATCGGAGGCCACCACGCCTCGCGTTTCCTCGCGTTCCTGTGCTCCAACCGTGCAGCACATAAGTACAAGCTTCTCGTCCTCCCACCTCCACGCGCTCTCGTAGCCTTCGCATCCCGAGCCATTATGTGTTTGGCGGGGTGGCCATAAGTTGAGGCGCCGCGTCGGATTCCAGCGCACGGGTCGCCTGGAAGTCAACGATCGTCACTTGCACGACGCCCTCAGACGGAAAGTGTCAAAGATCGCCGAAAGCAATGGAGATGGTTCTCGAACCTGACAGACTGAGGATGGAAGGCACGATATTGGATAGTAGGGATTCGGCGTCTATAGGGGAAGGCCGACCGGCGTCTTGCTCATCTTCCACACAGTCTTGAACGGCTTCTGCTTGCGAACCAATCGCAGCAAGGCCGGCTTCCAAAGGTCTCCACCTTGACGTGGCAAGAAATAAATGTACAGCCGCATCGAACAGAGTTGCACGAACCAGTCACGCGCGCGAGCGTCTCTAGCTTGTTGAGATGAGTTGACGATCTCTTGGATAGTGGACTGGAATGCGGTGGCCGTATGAGACCGTGTTTGATCGATAAGACACCGAAAGGTACGCAGGGGCCGAAAACATGAGTGGGACAAAATCCAAGCTTCAAATTGTCTTGGCCATGTCAGACGTATCGGATTTGGGCACCCGAATCGCAGCGTCCGGAGCTCTCGCAACCCTGACGGATGCTCCCAGCGCTTGCAAGGGCCTGATTTCCCTACAACTCGAGCGCCATCGGATGCTACCGATCCTTGCGCAACTCGTCGATCCATCTACAGCCCCGGAAACTGACGACGATGAGGGAAGCATGGAGGGCGACCCTGGGCTGGTTCACCGAGGGATAGTTTGCGCACGGAACATCCTCCTCAGCATCGAGGATGGGGAAACTCGGAACCAGGTCGCGAAAGAGGCAGTGAAAGCAGGTCTTGTACAAGGGCTAGTAAATGTGGTGAAAAGTTCTCCTGGTGAGGCTGTACTCCAACCGGCCATGGAGGCTCTCAAATGGCTGATGGACGCTGTAAAAGCATGAATATATTGTTGTAACGCACAGCCAGTCCGAGTCGGAATGAGTCCTTTCACGAGTGCTGCGGCGTGGTTGCATCGCAGTGCCGGCATTTGCCGTTGCCGATCAATATTCACGATCACTCTCATATTACTTACAACCTTCCCTCTCTCTACTTACCCTCCGGTATCTCCCTAATTCATGGTTAGCGCTCTCGCATTCATCCCAGCGATGGCACATTGAATCCCCCCCCCAGGCCCCATCCAAAAAGGCGGGCAAGAAAGCCGCAGCCGCGCCGAAGAAAGGCGGTGGCCAAGCTGGCAAGGTCGCGAAGGTACAGTGCGCTCAACTTCCCTCTCCCAATATACACTCATCACGGCTTCTGCAAGGCGGATTGGAAGGAAGGCTTCAAGAAGAAGCAAGTCGGGGTCTCCGATATGACATTGCTTACCACAATCAGCAACGAGAGCATAAACGATAATCTCCAGAAACGATGGACAAATGCTGAGATTTACACTTACATTGGTGCCGTTTTAATATCGGTCAACCCGTTCCGAGGTCAAATCTCACTGTTCCCGCTGAAATTACAGACTCACCTGAACATGATACATAGATCTTGGCATATATACGGAGGAAACGCTGCAAAAGTATCGAGGAAAGAACCGTCTCGAGGTTCCTCCTCATGTCTTCAGTATCGCGGAAACGTCCTACTACAACATGAACGCGTACCACGAAAATCAATGCGTCATCATCTCGGGGGAATCAGGCGCAGGGAAGACAGAAGCTGCCAAACGAATTATGCAGTATATCGCCGCCGTCTCCGGAGGGCAGGATAGTAGTATCCAGGAGATCAAGGATATGGTGTTGGCCACAAATCCTCTACTGGAGAGTTTCGGATGCGCAAAGACCCTTCGAAACAACAACTCAAGTCGACACGTACGTCGCCGCGCCCTGTCTGTTTATTCCCAGCTAATGGCGGGTTAGGGCAAATATCTGGAGATCATGTTCAACACGCATGGGGAACCCGTTGGTGCCCAAATCACGAACTATCTACTGGAGAAAGGACGGGTTGTCGGGCAGATAGAGAACGAGCGAGATTTCCATATCTTCTACCAGTTCACGAAAGGGGCGACAAGCGACCAACGAGGTGCGTCTCAACATTATGTGTTTCGATTACAACCGAAGCTGATTCTCCCCCTAGAGATGTTTGGTTTGCAGGGTCCGGAAGCATATGTTTACACCAGTCAAAGCAATTGTCTCGATGTATCCGACATTGACGATGTCGAGGACTACCAAGAAACCATTGTGAGGATCTAGCTTTATACCCTCCGACCTGATCTTACTTGCGGCAGAAAGCGATGCAAGTCATCGGACTCAGTCGGGAAGAGCAGACCGAGATATGGCGGATGCTTGCCATCATTCTATGGTTGGGGAACGTTCAGTTCAGCGAGATGGACGACGGCAATTCCACCATTGCCGACACGGGCGTCACCGATTTCGTCGGCTACCTGATGGAGGTCGACGCCGCTCTTGTGCAGAAGGTTTTGACGTCCAAAATCGTAGAAACCCAGCGTGGCGGACGCCGAGGTTCCGTCTATGATGTCCCTCTCAACCCCTCACAAGCCTCCTCTGCAAGAGATGCCCTTGCAAAGGCGGTATACAACAATCTCTTTGAATGGATCGTGTCCAGAATCAATGTCTCCATGAAACCACGATCTGCCCATAGCCAAATCATTGGTATCCTAGTACGTTTCTAGTTTTCCTCCGGTCTTCGTAGCTTAACGGTTGATCAGGATATCTTTGGTTTTGAAATCTTCGAGGTACCGTCTCACTAATTGCGGCGTAACATGAACTCAATGACTCAACTTCCAGGACAATTCTTTCGAGCAACTCTGCATCAACTACGTCAACGAGAAACTGCAGCAAATCTTCATCGAGTTGACATTGAAGACGGAGCAGGAAGAATACGTCCGGGAGCAAATCAAATGGAATCCGATCAAGTACTTTAACAACAAGATCGTGTGTGACCTCATCGAAGAGCGCCGTCCTCCAGGAATCTTCGCTGCGTTGAATGATGCCTGTGCAACGGCACATGCAGACCCCACCGCGGCAGATAGTAGTTTCATGCAGCGGGCGTCGGGACTTGCTTCGAACCCGCATTTCGAATCCCGGGGCTCGCAGTTTCTAGTCCGCCACTATGCTGGAGATGTCATGTACAACGTTTCCGGCATGACTGACAAGAACAAGGACTCGTTGAACAAGGATCTGCTTGACCTTATAGCTGGTAGTGCGAACCAATTCCTGCAGACTTTGTTCCCGGATCGTCCCGACCCGAATAGCAAGAAGAGACCTCCGACCGCAGGAGATCGTATCAAGGTTGGTTAAATCCTGATTCAGTGCCTTTTGTCATTGACCTCCAAGCCTAGGCATCCGCGGGTGCACTTGTGGATAACTTGATGAAGGCGCAGCCGTCATACATCCGTACCATCAAGCCCAACCAGAATCGCAGCGGTTCAGAGTACGACACCAAAGCCGTCCTGCATCAGGTCAAGTACTTGGGTTTGCAGGAGAATATCCGCGTTCGCAGAGCTGGTTTCGCGTACCGGAATACCTTCGAGAAGATGGTGGAGCGCTTCTACCTGCTTTCGCCTCAAACGTCCTACGCCGGTGAATACACTTGGCATGGGGATGCCAAATCTGGGTGCGAGCAGATTTTGAAGGATA
This sequence comes from Mycena vitilis, assembly GCA_029203975.1. Taxonomy (NCBI): domain Eukaryota; kingdom Fungi; phylum Basidiomycota; class Agaricomycetes; order Agaricales; family Mycenaceae; genus Mycena; species Mycena vitilis. The sequence continues at coordinate 237,152 of JARGYF010000017.1, forward strand.
CTGGAATCGCGAAGGACGAGTGGCAAATGGGTGTAACGAAGGCGTTCATCAAGAATCCCGAGACAGTCAGTCGTGTTAACTTCGACTTCAATCCACCCCTAACTTTACCTAGTTGTTTGCTCTCGAAACGATGCGCGATCGTTACTGGCATAACATGGCCGGTCGCATCCAACGTGCATTCCGCAACTACATGCGGTACAAACACGAATGCGCTCGCCGTATCCAGAGGTTCTGGAAGAATAACAAGGAGGCCCTTGTGTATGCACAGACCCGAGATTATGGACACCAAATCCTCGCCGGACGGAAAGAACGGCGGAGGTTCAGTTTGCTCAGTTATCGACGTTTCATGGGCGATTATCTCGACGTCAATGGCAAGAGTGCTTTGGGCGAGGAACTGAGCTCGGTTTGCAACATCGGAAGTGGGTTCAGAAAGTCTTCCAGCTCTAACCTCTATTAATCTCGTATTCAGATGATGAAGTCACCTTCAGTGGCAGAATTCAACTTCTGGTGTCGAAACTGGGTCGTTCTAGTAAACCCAGCCCTCGGTTCATTGTCGTGGTTCGTTCAATGGCTCTCGTCGCAATTCCGTAGACTAACTCTTCGCAGACTCAGAAAGCCGTCCATATCGTAGTCACGATGGCTAAAGATGGCCGCAACCAAACGATATTGGAGAGAAAAATCCCACTGGTTACCATCACGAGCATTGGCATGTCGAATCTGCGAGACGATTGGATGGTGAGCAATATTAGACTTCGGGAAACACAGCAGCTGAAACTTTTTCAAGTGCCTGAATGGCAACACCGCTGAGGAAGGAGACCCCATTTTCAGTTGCTATTTCAAGACGGAATTGGCTGCCAATCTCTTGACTCTGACGCAGGCCAGCATCAATGTCCTGATCGCGCCCACGTACGTGTTATTTGCAAGAGTAAAAGTTTCGTTACTGAAATGTTTCTTACCAGCATGGCCTACTCTAAGAAGAAGGACAAGAAAGCCGAGATCAAGTTCATAAAAGATGAAACCGTCAAGAAGGATGACCTGTACAAGAGTCATACCGTGCATGTTCCTTCTGGCGAGCCCGCAGGCAGTCTTTCTCGCCCTCCTGCGAAGAGGAAACCCGGCATCGTCCGGCCCATCACTCAAGGCAAACTGCTCAAGGCCGGAGGACCATCTGATGTTCGTAGCTTGTTCCACAATCAATGTCTCGACGTTGACAGCATTTTGCGTATTATAGAAGCCCAAACCCGTCTCGAAACCCAAGCCGACTGCCCGACCTCTTCCGGGGAAGACGACAACGTCCGCCGTGGGCGCGTCTCCAATGATACGGTCAACCCCAGCAGCGGCTCCCAAGCCTGCAGCGCCGGCCGCCGCCGCCGCCCGCGCAACCCCAGCAGCGAAGCGGACCAGCGTCGCCCCTCCACCGCCCCCTCCTCCGCCACCCGCGGCTACACCTTCTAAACCCATGTTCCGCGCCAAGTTCGACTTTGCCGGCGAAGAGGGCGAGATGAGCCTGACAAAGGACGACCTGGTGGAGGTGGTCGAGCAGGACGACAACGGGTGGTGGCTGGTGAAGAAGGGCGGCGTGCAGGGCTGGGCGCCGAACAACTACCTCGAGCCGGCCCCTGCGCCGGCAGCCGCCGCCCCGCCCCCACCGGCGCGAAATCGGCCCGTGCCTGCGAAACCCGCCGCGACGACCAGCACAGTGCGCGCCTCCCCGCTGACGGCCGACGCTTCCGCGAAGCCGGTGTCTGTGTTCCCTGGGATGGGGGCAGCGAACGGGTCCGCGACGCCGTGGAAGAAGACGGCGACGGCGTCGTCGGGCGGCGAGTCGACCGCGGGCCACAAGCCGCCGCCGCCTGTGGCGACTAAGCCGAAGCCTCCAGTAGTTGGGGCGAAGCCCAAGGTCCCTGGGAAACCGGCGGTCCCCACCGCGCCGCGACCCACGCCATCCGGTGGGGCGTCCAAGCCCGCTGGCATCGGGGGTGGGAACATGGATTTAGCCGCAGCTGTACGTTTCTCCTTCTCCCCACTCTCTCAAAGGTTTCTAATCATCACGGTCATGAATTCTAGATGGCAAAGCGGGCGCAGATGATACGAGACAACGAGTAGACTGTAATTTGGTTTCTATTGTACAACGGACGGGCTTTCGTTAGTTAGACATTGCTGTTTTAAATAATGTAATATGCGGTATGGAGGAGATGCATGGGTATCGTTAGAGGTTCGTTCTATCGTACGGGTCATGCAGGCTCTATGTCGCTCGCGGGCGCGCGGGGCGATGGGGGGTGTGACGGGGGAGGGGAGTCGCGCGGGAGAGTCATGGCCTCTACCTCGTCCTCGGACGATAGGTTGCCGTCGTCGCTGTCGGGCACCGCGACATGGGACGGGGACGCAGGCGGGCGCTGCGCACGGGGCGCCTCGTCGTCGTCCGGTGCCTCGACCTCGTACGCGCTGAGGACCTTGGTGACCTTGACGGGCTCGGGAAAGTCCTGCGGCGTCGTCTCGAGCGCGCGGCGGCCGCTCTCCAGCAAGCCCTCTAGGATGACCTTGATGCGGCGGTACGTCACGTCGTGCACCTCCGCCTTGCCGTCGTCCTTCTCCCCGCCCTCGCCCTCCTCGTCCTCCTCGTCGTCGTCGTCGTCATCCTCCGCCGTGTCGTCGACCTCGAGCGACGACTTGACCGCGCGGAACGCGCGCGGCGGGAGGATGAGGCGGCTCTCGCGCAGCTTGCGGCGCAGCTCGCGGATCTCCTTCGCCTGGCGGTGCTTCGCCTGCTCGAGCGAGCTGTTGATCGTGAGCAGCGAGCGGTTCGTGATCTCGAGGTCCGCGATCTTGCGCACGGACTTTGCCTCGGCGCGCACCTTGCGCTCCGCCGTGCTCGCGCGCAGCTGCTCCTCGCTCTGCACCGGCCCCCCCTCCGAGTCCGAGTCCGACTCGTCGTCGTCGTCGTCGTCGCGGCCGTTCTCCGCAGGGGAAAGCAGGTCGCTGAAGTGCATGAGGTTCTCGAGCCCGGAGCGCATGCTGCTCGCGTCGCCGCCCGCGGGGCGCGGCGCGCTCAGCTGGCTCGTGCCCGACTCGGTCGCATAGGACACCGAGGACGGGGAGCGCGACGAGCGCGAGGAGAAGGAGACCGCGGAGGTGGGCGGGGAGTGCGGCGGGAGCGGGATGGTGGCCGGGTCAACTTTGGAGAAGCCGTTGACGCGCGGGTACCGGGGGGCCGCGTCGTCGCGCGGGAAGGGCTGGTAGTAGTTGCCCGCGGCGGACGGGGGGCTCGCGCGCACGGACTGAAATCGATTGGGGGCGGATGAGGTGGTGGTCGTGGAGTTGTTGTAGTACGGGCTGGACGAGGAGGAGGCGTTGGACGATACCGAGGGCACGCGTGGGCGATGGGACTGGGCGCGCAGGGAGGAATTGGGAAGTAGGGACGGAGACGGAGGGGATTCGTGGCTCCTCTGCCTGGAGAGCCTGGCGGTGATTCGCGGGGAGGGGGCGGGACTCGACTCGTCGTCGGAGAGATTGAGGATCTCTGAGACGGTGACTGGCGCGGAAGAGGACGCGTATGATAGTGAAGTAGCGCCTGAAAGCGACCCTCTCCGGGGCTCCTGAGTGCCGGCGCGGGGAGCACTGGTCACACCGCGTGTTATCGGCGCGCGAGCCCTCGGAATAGGCGAGCCTCGCTGCTTGGACGGGGAACCAGAGCGCGGGGTGAGGCTGGCCGCTGTCCTGGCTGTGCTGCTCACAGAACTTTTGACGGATGCAGTTCTGCTGAGAGACGAGGAGACGACGCTGGTCGCCTTGCGTCCCGGGAGATTGGGGGTCGCGCTGCTGTTGACCTTTGCCTTTGGCTTGAATGTGGGGGACGGGGCAGCGGGGGCGTATGACTTGTACGGGGACGGAGAGCGGGAGACATAGTTTCGCTGCGGGGACGCCTCGGTGACTTTAACGACTGTGATCTGTGCGGGAAGGGGGTCAGATACTGGGCAGGCAGGAGGAGAAGGAGGTGGATGCCTTGCGCTTCTGCGGGGCTGCCTCCATGTAGCGGTTCAGAGTTAACCTCCAAATGATAACATCATTTTCACTTTTGTCCACAACCACAACAGCCAAGCTATAGCTGGCCAAGCTATAGCTAGCTTCCAATTCTTGGCTGCCATGTACACCATACGTATATTTTCTACACAAGCCCCTTCTTGGCCAGCACCGCTTCCACAATCCCCTCAACCATCGCCCGCAACTGCCCATTTTCCCCGCCACCGCCCAGCGCAGCAACCACGCTCTTCTCTACATACTTGCCCACCATGTCCACCTCGATGTTCACCGTCGCCCCAACGCCCTTCTGGCTAAGCGTGATCTTCTCCTGCGTGTGCTGGATGAGCATCACGCTGAACCTTCTCCGCGCGTCGTCCACGCCCGTCACCGTCAGCGACGCCCCGTCGATCGTCACGTAGCCCTTCGGGATCAGATACGCCAGCAGCGACGGCCGCTCCGGCGTTGGGTCCGCGAACCCGAACGTCAGCCGCAGCGAGTCGCCGTCCGAAGCGCGGTCCACGACCGTCGCGGTGGTGTCGACGTGCGCCTGCAGTGGTATGTATCGCCGTTAGACACGCAGAGTCGGCACGCACCTGCACGAAATGTCCCCCGAACCGCACATGCGCGCCCATCGCGCGCTCCAGATTAACCTGGTCGCCCACCTTGCGCTCCCCTACACGCGTCGTTGCACCTTTCATACCTCATTCCGTTTGCATGGACGCAGCGACTCACCCAGATCCGTCCGCTCCAGCGTCTCATTCGCCAGCCAAACCGTGAACCACCCGCCCTTGTTCGCGGGCTCGAACGCCGTCACCGTGAGACACGCGCCGTTCACCGCGATCGAGTCCCCGATGTGGCAGTCCCCGAGGATGGGCGCCGCGTCGCCGATGGTGAGCGTGCACCCGGCGTCGTCGCGCTGGATGGAGGACACCGTGCCTAGGTGTTCGATCTGCGGCGACCGAGTTCGATGAGCTACGAGGATGAAATTTGTGCAGGATCCCGAGACGCACCAGGCCAGTGAACATGGTCGGGATTTGGAGTGGGAGAAGACGCGATTAGTCATCAATCTCGCCGAATCGGGATAGGGGATTTCCTTTCTTCTCTCTTTTCGACCTTCAGCCTCTTGGACTTGCCAATGGCGCCCCGACAGCCGAACATAGATACCAATCTTACTGTAGCGTTGCATACACTGGCTGCAGTTCAGAATGAGGCTCGCATTCTAGGCCCTCTGAGCGACTGCCGCCGAGGCAACAACTCTCGCGTGGAGGCCGTCCAGTCCATCTTCCCCACCGCGGCCGAACGGGACAAGTTCATCGACGTCTTGCAAGCCATCGTGGCGTTGTGCACTACATACCCAGGTCCAGACAGCGTCGCCGTCTTACTTGCGTGTACACCAGAGCACCCCACTGTCCGGCTGTACCTCTGCCACAACTCGGACACTTCATCTGAATCCCTGCGCACTCATCTCCAACACGTCTGGCGGCTTCTGTGTAGGCTGCGCCCGGGGACCAAAGAGACGCCCCCACGAAGGGTGGACGACCACGACAGCACCATTCGGAAGCTGACAAAGCTCGCGCACGCTTTCGTGTTCAGGAAAGTACTCAAAAGAGCCTCGGGGAAGGCTGACAAGGTGCGCATCCTCAATGAGCGGACCGACATCCCCGCGGAATGCAAACCCCTCCTGCTCTGCTACTTTTACGTGACGCAAGTCGCCAAATTGGTGGACCCGGACGTCGCATTGGACACCCAGAAAAATTGGATCTGCCTGTTGACCTTCCTCACGGACTTGTATCACCTTACCAAAGAACCAGGATACGCGATTAAAGTTAAACGCCTGCAGATGTTTGTTCCTTCCGGTTAGTATCACGCATTCATCTTCGCCTTCTTATCTCAAGTGATTTTCAGGGTCAGACTACTTTGACGTTGACAAGAGCATCAGAAAGACCATCAAGATAAACACAGCCGTCATATCATTGGTAAACCTCGCTCGATCTCCCAAGCGAGGTTGGGTGCTCGAGCGCGACCTAGAGGTCCAAAGCGTGGACCTCCCCGAGCTCCTGACACTTCAAATCCCCGTTAAAGATTTCGCGCCGTTTCTCCCCTCCAACCTCACGAAGGGTGAGTTTTATTCCAAACTGCTGGAGCGTCAGTGGAAGGAAGAAGAAGAAGATGAAGTCCCTGTCTCGGTGACAAGAAAGACACATTCAGAGTGCCAGTTGGCTGCTGCCGTCTTCGACAACGAAGCGTTGCCGGGTGGACCACCAGTCATTCCCTACATCTCCTGTTCCAAGCTCCACTGTGTCTTCTGCCATTCTTGGCTCGGGCTTTTCAACCAGACCGGAAAAGCAATGCTGGGGTTCGATGGGACGCATGGCTCGATTCGGCGGGGATGGCATCCCCCGACGTTGCAGGATCTTGCGCAACATGCGGCTGTAGTCGAGGGGCTGACATCTCAAGTTAACACCTGGACCCTTGTGCAATCGACTGCTCATCGGAAGGAAACTTCGGTTTCCTCCACTTTATCAAATCCTACGGAATCCCAATTTCCGAGCTGGACGGACGAGGAGCAAAGACTTCGGGAGCAGGGGATAGCAAAAGGTAATTTCTATGGCGTCAAAATGCGCATGTCCTGACCGGAAAACTTGCTAGTAACGGCTGCACTTTCACTCCCCTTGACGCCTGCACCTTCACTACCCTTATCAACGCCCGCGACAGCTGCTATCCCAGCAGGGATCTCATCTCCCTCGCTCGCTCAAAGCACCCCTCAGTCCTGGGCTACTCTAGCTGCTTCAGATGCACAGAAGTGGGGCTCGACAAAGAAGACCACTCCGTCTGCCCTGCAGCCTCCGGCTCCCTCCACTAGCGGGCCGGTTCCCAAGATTCCCCCGTCCAGCCTCGGCGACAGCAGAGGTCGAGGCGAGGGCAGTGGTCGTGGTCAGGGCGAAGGCAGGGGTCGTGGTCAAGGCGAAGGCAGGGGTCGCGGTCAGGGCGAAGGCAGCGGCCGGGGCGAGGGCAGGGGCGGAGGTCAGCGCGCAGGCAGAGGTCGAGGTCGGGGAGAGGGCAGGGGTGGAGGTCAGAGCGAAGGCAGCGGCCGAGGCGAGAGCAGGGGTCGGTCGGGGCGTGGGCAGAGATCGAGGCCAGGGCGAGGGTAGGGGTCGAGGCCAGGGCAGCGGTCGGGGCCGCAGTGGAATGGGCAGCGCGTTGGGTTCATTGGGGAACAGGTTGTGAAGGAAAGTTGTGATTGTTTCGGTGTGAAGACGTGCAGCACTGATATCGCACTGGGGAATAAAACAGTAACGTCGCTCCACGCGACTGAGTGCTCGGACTCCGCAGACTTGGTATAGCATTTACGATATCGGAACGAAGGCTGCGGCAACTAGTGTCAAGTAGGCCGAGTTGGAACGGAGGGTAGGTGAGAAGACAGTGCCATAGCATCGAGTGGGCTCCCATAAAGACGTACAAGAACAGCAGAGTGGCTGGCAATAACTCGAAATAGGGGCTCCGCTTCCCAAAATCCAATCAGCCTGTGATTCACGGATACTCGGGCCGAGTTACGCGGACGGCGTTTCCCTCAAAAGGATTGCTAGCGCGCGCTTGGACCAGGTCGAAATTATTCAATTAGGTGGATAGATGAAGGCGCGAGCTGGCCATGTTGCGTCGGCGGATGTATTTATTTATCTCACGCTGCGCTACGGATTCGAGAGTCCATGACTGTACTTGCTCAGGCGGCACGAATCGACGATACTGACCACATGGCAGTGGTGGCACAGCAAGAACGAGCCCAGTGGCAGTGTGCGCCAGTGCCGGGGCCGAGTCTATAGCTCTACATGCGGCAAATGAGCATGTATGCAAGACAGTACGCTATTCGCATCCCAGTCGATTGGCGACACGGCACTCTGCTGAAAGGTCAACCAACACGATCAGACGGAGGCGATTAATATCACATTGTTAAATTGATCGCGCCGCCTCGTCGTATGTCCAAGCTCTAAAGCCATAGAAATGGTGTCCAGCGCACCATGCGAAACCTCGAAAACAGCAATATCCCTGAAACGATCCATCTTTCTTTCGATCTTGGTCAATAGAGCCGCAGCACCCGAAAGTTAGCGATGCGACAGAATGCAGCATGCAGCGCAAGGTACATGGGAGACGGTGCAGGCAACTCCGCCGTGCCAGAGAAGACAACCTTTTCCACCGGAACAACACGTCCGAGCTGCGGTGGGTGAACAGAGCGTAATGGGCGGTGTTGTTGCTTCCGTACAAAGACATTGTATTCGTTAGGGGATCCCTAGATTGACTAATCAAATCCATCTGAATACTACGAAAAATGAATGAAGAGACGCACCGTGGCCTCAAACCAAAGCAGGAGTGTGTCCATCGAGTCCTCATCATCAATATTCATGGTGAGGATATTCTCGAGGCGGTGGATGTCCATGCCCCGCAGCTCTTGGGTTAGGTCCGGCCAACCGAAGATTTTGAGCATGGTCCGCATGGTGGATGTCAAATTCATCTGTAATAGCATTTGAGCGCCGACAAACACTACATTTTTGACACGGTTACTGTTACGTCGTTATCCACTTCAACACCAAATAATTCGAGCAGTTCTCGATCCTCAGCGTGTTCTAGAGAAGATTTGCGGAAGTCTTTGAACCCTTCCCGGATTATATGCACAGTGTTGAGCTTCACGGCTTTTTGAAGCGTAAGGCGATTATCGCGACGAGAACGAAGACAAAATATAAAAGACGGCACGGAAGAAGAAGATGCAAACATATGGACGCGCATGCAAGCAGGAAAGGAAAAGGATGAGCGCGGGTGCGCTCCCATCCCAGTAAAACATATAATTCCAGTGAGGAAATGAAAAAACAGATGAGAAAGTACGTGCACGACCGGGAAGTATCCGCATGCGAGCAAAAAGACATTAATATTGTCATAGATGAAATGAAGGGAGAGAATAAAATGAACGGGCAGTCATTGGTGCCCTGAACAGCAGCAGGCAACAAGCGCACTGTGGCGAGAACAAGAAGACCCGAAATAGGTGCCCGAGTGGCAAAGGTGCATCACCGCGTCAAGGCCCGGTAGGCAGCTCGTTGGGCTACTGGCTCAGAACCAAGAGAAGGAAAATATTGCGAAGAAACGGCGAGGAGAAGGCGACGCGCAACGGGAAGGAGACAGTCAGGATCCCACGAATTCGTCGTGCTGAGCCTCAAGGCGCGATCACAGAAGATCACATTGCTCACAGGCAAAGCGCGGCGCAGAAAAATCCCGTCGCTCTCGAGCGAGATGACGCGTAGCAAGGGTGCATGCCAGCAAAAGGAAAGTCACCGCCCCAAATGCTAGAGGACGGAACGACGCGTACGAGGATGAGGATGTCGGACCTGAAGCGTGTCACGACAGTATACGGGAGGATGGGGCTGCTGCTTCAGAGTGCTAAAGCGACAGCATACAGGAATGAAGTAGCGATATCGTACTTGAATGAGAGGCGTACGAGGTTTTACAGAGTTCCGAGTCGAGGACGCGTGGATACGACTTGAGACGTGAGGCGGACGTCGCTGTGGCGATAGTCTCAAACCAAAACCGTCCCCTCTCACGTTAGTGACGCGGGGTTTTGATTGAACCTAGCTGTGGCGACGTGTTTCGAGCGTACGAGACCGCAAGAAAGCGGAAGCGGGCCTGTTGGTAGCGAGAGGCAAAAGACGCGAAAAAGCGCATGAACAGTGAACGAGAGGAGGACGAGGGAATGGCTTTCTGCGAGCCTGAGAATCCAATGCATTCACATTAAAACTACCGAGAAACTTGATGCACGTAAAACTACGATTGGTTTAATTAGCTAAAACAGCTCGGTGTTTGAATTCTCCAAAGTCCAAAGCCTCGGAAATGGCGTCGAGTGCTTGAGTAGAGACCACGAACGCCGGAGCGCCCCGAAAGTGTTCCAGATCGCGTTCAACACTGTCCCAGTGATCCGCGGCACCCGAGAGATGGGCTATGCGGCAGCATGCAGCGTGCAACGCGAGATACCGGGGAGACGGTGCAGGCAGCTCGGCCGTGCCAAAGAATGTCACCTTGTCCACAGGGCGTATATAGTAGAGTGTTGGTGGGTCTACGGGACGCAATGGGCGTTGTTTTTGCTTGCGTACGCAAACCTTATATTCGTTCAGGGAGCCCTACATTGTTTGATCAGATCAATCTGGATGGAAAGTGAATGAAGAGACGCACTGTTGCCTCAAACCAAAGTAAGAGTTTATCTATGGAGTCGTGGTCGTCGTGATTTATGGTGAGAACATTCTCGAGACGGTGGATGTCCATGCCCCGTAATTCGTCCACCAAGGCTGGCGAACCAAAGGTGCTGATCATAGTCCACATAGTAGACGATTGGTTTATCTGGACTTGAGTTTGAGCGCCAGGCACACACCCACATTCTTGAAGTGGCATTACCTTTCTCTCAGGTTCTTCGTCCGCTTCGAAACCAAAGAGCTTAAGTATCTCCAGATCTTCGGCATGGTCAATGGAGGCTTGGGTGAGGTTGTTAAGGCCTTCAGGAATAATGTGGGCGCATTCGAGTTCGACGCCTTTTTGGCCGGTGAGATCGGTATGGAGCTCTGACTCCTGGCTGGGGTCCGACTTGTCGTAGGCGCCGGTCAGAAGGCATCGCCTGCCATCGCGCCGTAGAGCCTAATCTAAGCGAGTAAGTCGATTGTGGTTCACGGAGAATTACACACTTTTTCTTTGGTTGTAGCATGCGCCAGGTTTGCTTCCCGCATTTCCAGGGGGACCCGCTCCTCTTCGAACGATGGACGAGAGGGATGTTGGGACGGGTGTGGTGTAGGACCCTTCGCCTTGTAAACTGCAGATTGGGGTGAGTGGATGATGGTAGAAAGTCGTGCTCAACGTACAGAGTTGGACAAAGTACCGCCGATAAAACTTCCCAAGTTTGATTAGCTGCTCGTCGCTGACGCAGCTCTGAATAGCTCGACCGAGATGAAGAAGCCCCTCCTGACTGGAAGTCTGTATCATTATTTGTCCCAGCACTCGCAGAGCGATGAGGTCGACGTCGGCGCGTTTCTTGGCTGCAGCAGAAGACGCGGCGCTGAGGGTTTGCTGGGCCGTACTCTCGGACACTCGGACACGCGAATACTGCTGAGCAAGGTCATTGGGCGCCGGGACGAGGATGCTGGGGTTGAATGCTGCGGGGAGGGCAGTCGCCATTAAAGCTCAGTAGTACTTTGAGAAAGGGTCCTTGTGACGTCACAGTCTTGGGGCGTCGATCCTTCAAGTTCTTTCGGTTAAAGAGTACTTTAAACAACGAAGGAGTCCATAGCAGAAGAGGACCGAACAAATACTGATTAGAAGGACGGAAGCGGGTCTGAGACGTAATAGTGGTGGTGGTAAGAGGAAGAAACGGCGACGTGGCGTTGCACTTGTTTGGCCGCGCACGGACCTTTCACACGGTCACGCACTCATCCCTGACATTAATGATTCTTTAATTTCTCAACCAGATGGCGACGAGAGAGCCGCTAGACGCTCTTCCCAGAGCCTCCTTTCAATCCACCAGCCACTTTCTGCTCATCATGGTGGGCAACACCGACGACCTCTTGATCCGCCTCCCTTGCTTCCACCAAAATCCAGAAGTCACGACAACTCCTCGCGGGGTCCTCGGCTATGTCGCCTTTGACGCGTGTGCTGTGCTCACCAACAATAATACGCCCGCCCCCGGAAGTATGTTGGTACGCTCAGGCCGTGCAATGCCGATTCCGGGTCAAGCCTTGGTTCGACAACAGCGGAAGCGAAAGAAACGGGAGCAGGAGACGGAGGAGAAGCCGAAGAAAGGCAAGCGCACGGCTACGGCTACCACGGACGGGGCTGGGGGCGGGCAGGGGCTGAAGAAAAAAAAATGGAAAACGAGCAATCCCGCCGACATGCTCGGCCTCCTTCCTCCCGGCGTTTATCACTTCTTCCAAAACGCCAATAACAAACGAGAGATACCCACGATCTGCTCCGGTTTCCGCGATTGGGTGTTCCCCGCCGTGATGCCCTTGCATTGGAGGAGAGCGGCCGAGTTCAATGATGAGCCGTCGACATCCATGTCGGTCGTCAGCAAGGTAGTCCGGGGCGTGGACCCCGTGTGTGCGATCACCAAGAGCACCAGCGCGCGGGAATCGTATCACCTCATTCCAAAGGCGGAAGAGAAATGGGTACGGATTTTCCATGAACATACCCCCTCAATGACCTTCGTCCATAGTACACCGAGAATCGAATGGGGCTTAGGAGCGGGGACTTGAACCTGACCATTAACTCCATCAACAATAACATAGCCCTTCGCGGGGATCTGAACAAGCAAGTCCTCGATGACGGCCACTTCGTGTTTGTCCCCGTCTTAACACAGCTGGACATCAACCCGTACGCGTATGATTGTTGTTGGCAGGAAATGCACGAGGACGAGCTGCCCGAGGTGGACCCCGACAGCAATCCGGAGTTCATGACGTTTTTCACCACTCCCCGCACCCTCGACCTCGCCTATGCCCACCATATGCGCCGGGTGAATCTACCGGCGCGAATACCCGGGACGTACTTGTACTCCCGATTCGCCTACAACGTCTTCGTGGTCGTCGCCCGTGATGACAAGGAGGGCGAGGACAAGGATTATCGACCACCAGCCACTACCGCGGCGGCTACGTTGAGCCTGACCCCCCCAGACGACGGTGACGAGGGCGGCGGCGGTGACGACGACGGCGGCTCAGGACCGAAGCGTAAGCGGACTCGCCACAACACGAGCGCGAGCGATCAGAACGCGACGCAGCCCGCCGCGAGCACCAGCAGAGGCAGGCGTAGGGGCAGCGGCAGCGGCAAGGCGAAGCAGCAGCAGTCCGCCGCGAAGCAGTCCGCCGCGAGCACGACCAGTATCAGGGGCATGCAGGACGAAAAACGGGTATTCACCTGGGTTACGCAGCAGAAGTCCGCCCAAGGGGAGCTGCCTCTGGATCCCAACGAGAACTTGAAGGGGGACCAACAGGTATTGGCCTGGGATACGCAGTCCGCCGCGAGCGGTAGCCCGGGCAAGAACCGCGGTTCCGAAGAGGAGCTGCCTCTGGATATCAACGAGAACTTGAGAGAGGAGCAACGGGTATTGACCTGCGAGGCCTACGATCGCATACTCTCGGACTCCAAAGGTGCGTGCAAGTCCTTTCCACACTTAACGCCCCGTTAACCCGTCTCAGTCCCACGCGCTATTCTGCGAGAGGCGCGGTGGCACGGGATTTTGCCCGGCTTCTCCAGGACGATGCGCATCGCTTTCGAATGGAGGCAAGCGAACCCCATAGAGGTCCTCAACGCGGGATTTGGGCGCGTCGGAGATGAGGATCTTGTCAACGAGGGGCTGCCGTACGATTAAAGGTCTGAGGCATCGACACGCTGCGTCAAGGACACGGTCCGAGGGCGACGGCGGGGAGTCATTGAGAGATTGGATTGAGAAGCGCGACATCGGCGCGCGCGCGGGGTCGAGGAGCGCGTCGAGGAGCGAGCGAGACCAGAGACACCAACAATAAAGTCGAACATCACGCGGCAGTAGCGTCGGGGGCAGCCCGCGGAACCTCGCAGTTGGGAGACTCTCCGTCGAGGACAAGGCCTCGCGCCCAAGCCAAGAACGCGAGGCGCGACGGAGAACTGGAGTCTGGAAGCTGTGATGGGCCGGAGGACGTTTGTTCGGGTCGGGTAGGGGCGGGGACGGAGGCGGAGGGTCTATCGGCAATGGCCGAACCAAGGAAGCGTGGTGGCAGTGCTGCTTCTCAAATTCTTTTGGGCCTGATCGACTCTCCTCTCACAACGAAGACACTGCAGTATAGGTAGTAATAGGTACGATGTACGAAGGCCAAAAAAGCACATTACTACGACCGAAAAAAAAAACCAAATGAGAGGCGGAAGGTCCCTCAGGCCTCCGAGCTTGGACCGCTAGGTTCTGTGGAAGTATTGAACTGGCATGGGTGGGAATAACCCATCCGCGGATGGGCGCAGAACGAGTTCCCGCCATTAGATTCAGTGTCGGTCTGGGCTGGGCGAGGACAGACACCGACGATCTGCTTGTTCGAGAGAGACTCAAACCAGTCATGTTGAGGAAAAGACCTGTATTTCGTTTCGAGTCGAAGACCAAGGAAATTACTGCCAGGTAGATTAGCAAACGCATAGTCTCGGAATGTTGGGTGTGGTTGCCGGTTCAGCGTAATCCAGAGTATGTTCAGAATTCTTACAGGCAAACGGCACTGCGGAGGAGGCTGATTAGCTTCCTAAAACAGTTTGCACAGGGACATGAGATATCGCTGGGAACATCCGAAAATTTGTCCGTGAGCGAGATGCCTTCTCAGGATTTCTACAAGTGAGCGAGTTACACATATCAGGAGCGAGGCAGCACTCAACTGCTCGCATAATGATTACGACACGTGTTGGGTAGTGTACACATGAATTCCTACAAAATCGGGTATAGGTATGATAGCAGAGTGGTATTCATTCGCTCGTCAGCGATGGTGGCACAGAGGGCAGACTGCACCACGAGAGCAGACAGACATCTGGATGCAGCTGCGGCGAATGGTGGGGGAGGAGCAAGCAACCGGAAACCGTGCCAACTACGCGTCGTCGCCGAACGAGAGCAAAGTTTTGCTTTCTTTCTTGTGTTTCTTCTTTGGTTGCGACTCTGCCTTGTCACCTTTGCTCCCGATGAGCGCTGCCTTCCTCTTCGCTGCACCAGCTTTGAAACCGTTCTTGGCGGATGAGAAGGACAGACTGGGCGCTGCGGGCGCTTTCGCTTTCGACGATGCTTTATCCTTCAATTCTGACTCGGGTGGGAGCTTCGACGTGGATTCGACGGGGTCGGGAAGGGGTGGAAGCCCTCGTTCTGGTTACCGATACCCTCAGCATAGTGTCTGTCGAATAATAATTAACCGACCTTGCCGCCTAACGTTCTCAGCCTCCCTCTCCGTAAGATGCTTTCCCTCTCGCAACACGACGACCTGAGGCTTCTCGTCACCGTTATCTTCGTCCGCACTGCCAGGGTCATCATCAGGACGCTCCGGGATGGCGGGGCGGCGTGGTATGGGCGGCCTGCCTGAGCCGTCGTCCGGTTCAAACTCGTCGTCGTACTCTTCGTCCTCATCAGGAATCCCCGCAATGCGGTTCTGGAGTTTCTGGAGGAAGCGCGGCGTGTTCTGGCTGTACTGGAGCCTGGAGGATATCTGCTGGCGCGTCGGCTCCTTCGGTGCCATGCTCTCGTCGAACGGCCAGTAAGCGCCGTGGCAAAGCGTTGCGCGCTACAATTTCTGGTCACGTGAAAGGACGGCGTCCAGACGCGTAGCGGCGGGCCGGATTCCCCTCGTCCTCGACTCTCATGTCTTCAAGCTCCTCCTCCTCCTCGACGGGCCCCAGCCACCCCGACAGATTCCTGTACAATGTCGCGTGGATGAACCGCACCTTCCACTCGCGTGCCGTCTCTGAGTCTCTCCTTGCCCCCGAGCTAGAAAACGGAAACTTAACGCGGCGGGACTACGACGCGTTGATGACCAGACTGCCTGGCGTTCAATACAGCGAAGTTCGTACCCCTCAGCTCTGAGTGTTGGCAACTAAACTCCACCCTCAGCTCGCAGGTTTCGCAATCAGTGGTCTCGGCGCCGTGGCGTATTCTGGTTTCAAGCCGCCCAAAGCGCCGGTCGTTCTTGTCAGCTACGTGGCGGCGGAGGTGCTAGGGAAATCCTTCCGGCTATACGCGCATCGGACCTGCTTGCAGTCAATTGAAGACATCAACGGGTTCTCGCGCGCTATGGAGAATATCAAACGCAAAGTCGGATTCACACCCGGACTGCTCAACTTTGAGAGACCGCTGTCGTGGGCGCGGGCCGAGTCTGGCTTCCAGCAGGAGATGGGTACACTCACAATCTCCATGGTGTTGTGTTGTCCCTGAAATGGTTTACAGACACACCGTACGGAGAATCGCCGCAAGCGGCGGCTGCTGCACCCGTGGCGTCCAGTGCCTCCACCACGCCTCCACCACGCGCCAAGTCACGTTGGGAAGAAATACGCGCTGTGCGACGCGCCGAGGGGCCCGGCAAATCCTGGGAGAACCTTCGTCTGGGGCGGAGGTCGGATGGTACACCATTAACCAAACCCTCCCCGTCCGAGCCGCGCGAGGAACAGTCCTCAAGCTCGGAGTTTGCGACTTTCCGAGACACCGACCGAGCAGCTCAACAGGCGAGCTTCGATGCAATGCTAGAAAGAGAAAGGAAAATGAACTCGTCGTAATGTACACATTTAATTTCACTTGGGATTCATTTCCGCACCCACTCAAGATCTTCCCGAACCCATACTCCAGTTTCACAAAATGTACAGCTGTTAATTTGGATATAAGTAATGTAATTACAGTCGGGACTAGTGGCTTGGTATACGTAGGATAGCAATACGAAAACGAAGGTCATGCAGCATACTATGTACCAAAAAGAAATGGTCGAAGCAATAAAGATAGGGGCATCACTGGCTGGTATCGTGTTTCCTGCGAACAAGGTCTTTCAATCCTTTCCCCAACTTCCTCACCCGTCCACCGACAGAATTCTGCAGCTTCCCAGTTTCTTGGAACTGGAAACTGGTGTCCTGCTGACGGGTTTCCCTAGCAAGCGCCGCGAGGGCCATCCGCATCTCCATCTCTCCGCTCACGGAAAATCCTGACTGCGGTGGAGACGCTCCAGAGCCGAAGCCCCCGAGCCCGAATGAGAATCGGGACGCCGAGGGCCGGCGAGAAACAGGCGGCGGCGCAATAAAGGTGTGATCATCGTCGGTGGTGTCCGGGGAGTGCGAGGAATATCCAAAGGACGGAGGCGGAATTTCTGCGTGAGTGGAGAGCGAGGAATTAGGTCGCGACCAAGAGCCTGGTCGCGAAGTATCCATCGAAGCATCTCCAAACGGTGAATTAGGACGGGACATATTCTTGCGAATGGCGGAATAATAAGGACGTGTGGGATGGCCGAGGCGGATGTGGGTGGGTTGTGAATGAGAGCGGTTGTGCGTTAGCGGCTTTGTGGGCGGGTATAATGGGGCAACCATAGCCGATGGAGAGAGCATCGATTTCGGGCGCTGGACGCGTGGAATCTCGACGGCCACCTCTGCTATTGGGGACTGAGCAGGGGCAGATGCCCGATAGATGGAAAGATGCTTTTTCCGGCGCAATGCTCTGGTGACCACACGGGGACGAGTCGGCGAAGGCGGGATCCCATCGACATGGTGCTCCATGTCGGTGTCGAGGTTCATAAGGATGGGCGCGGTGGAAAGGGAACGTGAAGATTTCGTGGAGGTCTTCGTCAAGGTGGTCGTCCGCTCCATAGTCAAAGGCTCATGCGTCCACGCGCAGGGCCAACGAAGAGGGAGGGAACAAAGAGAAGGAGAAAAGGTGGCTAGTTGGGATCGTGAGCCGTCGTGAATTCGTGAACTGGAGTCGCTGCACACGGGAGTAAGAAAGAAAGCGGTGGAGATGCGCCGTTGTACGCGTGCATCAAATATTGTGCCAAAGGAGCTACATGCAATATCACCGCAACCGTTACTTGCCCGACAGTCCCCAGCCCCGCGCGCAGCCTGGTAACACGTTCATAACACGAGGGAAAAGGGCCGGAGGGACAATGGAGGATGAGCTAACGAGGACACGGAATCAAATCTCGAATCTTTCAAATAGTACCACGGATCTGATCGAGTAAACGCACAAACCCCTACAGCATAGAGCTCAACACTTAGTCAAGAAGCCATGTAGCGTGCACGACAGCAGGCTCGAGCTGGAGGGCGGTCCCAACTTCAAGCCAAGAGGCTTATCGGCGGCGTCGCGCCGAACGTCACTCTGTGACTCGTTCGACGCTGTAACTCACCATAAGCGACGTTCGCCAACGACCGTTGTTTCCTCATTGTCGTCGCCGTCCATCATGCCTGCGCCTTCGAAGAATAGCAAACCGATACCAGAGATCGTAGCCGAGCGGACCCTTTGGCAGTCATACCAAGGTGGATACACACCCTCAGGTTCACAGCGCGTTGCTAAAGTCTGAATTTTGCAGCCCTTCCTCCGACTACGCGCATGAAATTCTCCGTCGCCATGGCTGTGTTTGCTGCGACTGGGCTTGCGGTATCCAATTACCTGGAAAAGACAATGCCTGCGGACCAACCGCCTGAAAATAAATGAAATGATACAAAGTTTGGCTACAGGTTCAGAAAGGGATATGATACATGATTAGGCTGTCGGAGGTTGTTCGTGGAGGCGCGCTAGGTGCATGAGGATTCGGGATTATAATGTGCGTGTGTGGCTGTTGAGAGACTTTAGGGTCGAAAGATCGCGTCGTGTCGCATGGGGTTGTTCGAGGCGGCGCTCGGCCGGCGGAACAGAGGCTCGAGGGGATGAGGGTCGACCACAGGGAAATACAGCGATGGAGGACGGCTTGGTATCAAGGAGCGCGCGGCGGACAATGGAGACATCAATGGACTGGCCCCGGTCAATTCCTTTTGCGGCTTCGTCATGGACTCCAGAGACGCGAGAGTAGGATACCGATGGCCTTCTTGGCTTGCAATCTTGAACTCCCAATCCCTGCCCGCCCAGTCCGGCACCATGTCTTCTCTCCCTATGTCCTTCCTCTTCTTCCCCACTACAGCGAGCAAGAACCCCCACCACACGTCGAAGAAGACAATGGCGAGCATGACAGCGGCGACCACCCCGATGCCCAAGGCCGCGATGCCTATAACCTTCCATTCCATCGCTTCTCCAGGCGGCATGCTCGGTGCCTCTTTTGTGACGCCGATCGTGATCGTTGGTGAGGGGGAACTAGTGGGCGAAGGACTGGAAGTGGTAGTGCTGAATTGAGCGACTGCTGCCCCAGAGACGAGAGTAGACGCTGAGCGAGACGCGGTAGTAATGGTAGTTTGAAGGCTCGAGGAAGTTTGGCTTGGACCTCCATCGGCAGAACCAGTGAGAAGCCCGCCCAAGCCGTCGTCGGTGGCAGTCAAATGTGGATGTTTCGGGAATGGCTTGTCCGTTCCTGGGTCGGACGGGGGTAGTGGTTCGTCCTGTTCGCCGCCAAAGAGACCTCCCAGGCCTTGTAGCCCAGCGTTCGATTCTTGGCGTAGAGGGTGTGCGAGAACATACAAAAGGAGACACAGCGTGAAATATAAGCGCAGAATCGTAACTTGTGGTGGCATTGTAACTTGTTCTGGTACGAATGTGGTGGTTCGGAAGTCGAGGTTTGTGTGGCAGTGCTGACGCGAGACGCGGTCAGTCACGATCACGGGACAAGCTAAATAGGGGTCGCTCTCTAACAATTGAAGGTTCTCGCTCGTTATAAGCAAGCATTTGTATTTCAGTTCGTCGCGACGGCTGCAAAAAGCGGCCAGTCCGGACTCTTGCGACACATCTCTCTAAAAACTCCTCCCAACTTCTGGAGCAGCATCTTCGGAGACCCAAATTCCCGCAATTCTCCGTCGTCCAGCACGAGTATACGATCGTAGTCAATGATGGTCTTGAGCCTGTGGGCTATGGTGATCACAATCGCACCAGACAGTTCCTCTCGTATGGTTTTCTGAATCTGTTGATGGGTTAAGTTCCATGACTGCACCGAGAAGGACGATCTGACCTGGTCATCGAGCCGCGAATCGATCTGGGACGTCGCTTCGTCCATAATGATTATGTTGGTTCGGCGTAGAATCGCCCTAGCCAGAGCGACCAGCTGTCGTTCCCCAGCGCTCAGAGACCCCTGGTTAACAGGCATGTCAAGGAGGCTGGCTTCCCTGCTGGCGTGTTTCAAAAGAGGCGCCAAATGACACCGCTCGATAACGTCCAAGCACTCCTGATCCGTGTTCGCTCCCAGAGGATCCAAATTGCTGCGTATCGTTCCAGAGAAAAGCGAGACGTCTTGGCTGACGATAGTCTGGGGGACGAACGTCGTTGAGCTGATTCTGCAGAGCAAAATTCCCTTACGATTCGGGTTCGCAGATCCTCTAATCCGATCTTGGAGATGTCGATACCATCTACACTGCGTAGGGTCAGAATGGGCAAGAAGGCAAATGACACGATGCATACATGATTTTCCCTCCCATCGGCTCGACCATCCGCAAAAGCGACAAAGCCAGGGTGGATTTCCCTGACCCAGTGCGCCCAACCTAGCCAGATTTGAATCGTCGGCCCAACAGTGGAGGATTGGGACGTACCACCCCAACTTTCTCCGAAGGTTTGATTGTGAAGGACAAGTTGCGCAGGACCGGTGGCAGGTCCGGCGCGTACCTGACTACTAGGTCGTCTACGACAAGATCCCCCGAGCTGGATGGCCAGTAGGCAGGGGGTCTACTTTTTTCGACGATGGCGGGCGCTTCTTGCGGAACGTCTAAATATTCTATCACTCGTTCCACGCTGTTGAAGTCAAGTTCGAGCTGAGCAGCGACCCTGAGGAGAACAGATTGAGCTGGCGCGGCATATACAGCTCAACTGCGGCGTACTTGACAAGCTGCCGACTAGCCTCGGCAAATATGCCCGCCTGGACAATGACTATGGCTGCGGCTCCATTACCGACGCCCATCCGTAAGGCAAATATTGTTGTTGCAAACACAACAACGGATCCAAGGCCTGAATTAGGGTCAAAGACCGCCGAAAATACTCCATAGGATCACGCACAGTCATATCTCCACCTGAGCCATCCACTGACCAGCCACTATAGAGAGAAATATCGGTAACAGTTCCCCTCTAACTCAGGAGGCGCTCACATAAACATGATCGAACGACTGGAATTTGTCAACTCTGGCGTAGAACCTGTCCTGGTATCGCTGTTCCATCCCAAAAGCCCGAACATGCGCTATGCCGCGCAAGAGTTCATCGAAACCCGCAAAGGCCGGACTGAGGGATATGGACTCGAGACGTCGGAGGTCGCGGGATGCTCGGACGAATCTTGGAGCAAGCCGTATATATAGCCACGCTATGACCAGAGCGAACGGCGCGAAGGTCGGGACGACCACCATGATAACGCTGAAGGACGCGACGAAGTTGAGAACCCCAGATAAACATTGTCGAGCAGAGTTTTGCAGAGCGCCGTCGATGGTGTTGATGTCGGATGTGAATCGGTTGAGTATTCTTCCTATAGGAGTGACGTCGAAGAAGCGTGCCGGCGCCCTCGTTAATCTCCGTAAGAGAGAAATAAACAAAGAACGGCACGCCTGCAAACTGGCGTAATAACCCAGTGCTATATATAGTAGGACGGAGAAGGCACCGAGCAATGAGATCTCGAGGTATATCATCAGCCATGGTTTAACGTCCACGTTGGGGGAAGGAAGACCGTCCCAAGGGAGCCCCACGGAGTACATCTGGACGAAATATGACGCCAGAGAGTCCCTTTGGTATGCTTCACCCCATTGGGCCAGGAAAACCTGTCCGTCGTTAGCACACCAAGTTGAGGATACCTAGCGAGGAGTGTACCTGGTTCCCAATATTGATGATGCGAATCAGCAACATGAGTAGCAGTGTTAGTATCCACGAAGAGAGGCCGGCAGCACGTATGTATGTCATATATGTCCGCCACGAAACCCTCCCCTCTGCTCGTGCTTCAGCTTCGATAAGTTTCCCGTTACTGCGGGCTTTCTTGGTGGGCTGAACCTCGGAAGAGACAGAGTCTGCTTCGTTGTCCGCAGGCACTGCGATGACCTCCTCCTCCTCCTCTTGAAAGCCGTAGTCTTCAGTCTCAACGACCTTTTGCAAGAGTCCGCTTTCCTCGAAGCTCTTGATGGTCCCTTGTCGCAAGACATGACCTTGGTTCAGCTCTACGAGATAATTGGCGATGGGGAGACACAAGGTGATGTGATGGGTGACGAGGATAATTGTGCGGTCGCGGGCAAAGGTGCCGGTCAGGCAGTTCTGGACGATGTGCGTTGCGGTGTGCATGTCGACTGCGGCGAGGCTAGGGATTCAGTTAGTTACAGGACATGTGTGGTACTAGGGTTCGTACGGATCATCCAGAAGAATATACTGTACGTGGTCATTAATTCATGTTTTCTGGTGACAGAGCGCGATGTGTATACCTTGGCATTGGAATAGAGACTTCGAGCCAACGCGATCCGCGCTCGTTGCCCGCCCGACAAGGTCACACCCCGCTCTCCAATTTCTGTGGCTCACTTGTAAGTGAAATTTCGACGAAAGGCAAGGGATTTGTACCGGTCATGTCGCCGGCCTCGAAAACTTCGAGATCGCGAATAAGAGCGCATGCTTCGATGACTGCTTGGTACCGTGCTTCGTCATATCCGTACGCTGCTCCGAAAATAATGTTATCTCGAATCGTTGCATGCTCGAGCCCTGAAGGTCTGTCAACAACCAAAATAGAAAGCCTAGCAAGATGGCAATCACATGGGTTTTGAGCACAATACGCGACCTGGTGGTGCGATTTGTCGAGGAGAACTTCCCCGTTTACACAGTGTAGTTCTTGAACAATTTTAGAAAGGCATCGTCTCTTTACTGGACGGTCCTACCTCCAAGCAAAGCCAATAGCAAAGCGGTCTTGCCGGAGCCTGTTGCTCCACTGACGAGGGTCAATTTATCCTTTGGAAATATAACATCCAAAGGCCCCAGCTGGAAGCGAGCGGCTGAAGCCGAAGCTGACTCCGAGGGAGTTTGCCATTCAAAAGTAGCGGCAGAGAATCCAATGTCGTTGCGAGGAACCTCAGGCTCCGAACTGGTCAGCGTTGAGGCCCATTTGGGCACCTCGTCTTCGACGAGAAAGGCTTCAATTCTTTGCATCGAGACGTACGCGTGAAGCATGGCAAAGAATTGTCCGGGTAGCGCGGTCATTGGCTCCTGCAATTGCGAGAAGAGTGCGAGGGAAGTGAAAGCCTTGGAGACGGTTAAACGCTGGCCAGCGATCAACGTATAACACAAGAACGATGTCAGTGCGGTAGCGGACGGTATCCAGGTCCTGCAATGGGATAAATTATGAAGTAATGCAAATGCGATAGAACATACCAGATGAAGGAGATTATTGTGTCAACTGTATTCTCTTTAATTCGCCATCCCAACTCAGTTTCCCGAGCGGTGCTCGCTGTATCTGACCAGTGATATTCTGGGGGACAATCAGCGGATGTTTACAGCGGAAGAGGGAGAAATACCCCATCCAAAGAATTTCAAAAATCTGATGTTTTGCAACAACTCGTTGACTTTCTCCATGCGTGAATCTTTCGCTTTCCAGGAGTTCCTGGTGATGTAAATGTTATACTTCCTAGGGTAGAATAGTAACGTTAACAGGGATCTGAACATGCGCAGGAGAAACTCACGCTAAAGGGTAGTTGACGACATATGCCAAAAGAACCACGACGACTCCGGAAAGAGCACTCCACCCCAAAATCCTGGGCGCTCATGAGTACATCAAAGAGCATAAGCTGCCGGGCTTACTGGTAGAGGAAGACTAGAGCGATGACCAGTCGCACAGGGGATGCGAAGATTGCGGAGAATTCCCAGAATCGCTGAGACACTGCGTATGAGTCGCCTCTACGAAAACGCATGAGGTACAGTTCGGCGATAAGAAGATTGGCTATGTACTGCATAAGGTTCACAATTTTTCCCAGGTTCGCGTTGTCCGCCTCGGCTTCATCACCTTCTTTGGTGTTGATTTTCCCGCTCATCTCTTGTCGCACCAGTGATTTATAGTGGAGAGTGCAGAATAGTTGGCCACGGGTCCTGGTCCTGACTTGAGAGAGAAACAACGACATCGAACGAACCTTACCGTTCGTAACATCTGCGAGTGTGCCAGCTTTGGATCAAATCTACTTGCGCAAACGAGAGATGTGCAAGGAAAGTAATGAGCGTCCAGTAGTACGCGGAACTACGGGACTCGGGCGTTGGATCAGCAAGAGCGGCCAAGATTTCCTTGAGCGCATAAGGAGGGACGAAGCCTTTGTCGTGTAAGTGACAGAGTTGGATTCCAAGGATGGCAGTATTACCGACAACAGCACCTTAAGGTGGATAATGATAAGCATGATAAAGCTAACGAATGCGAGGTCATTACCCCATAATTCCAGGACGATGTCTAAGATCAGATCCAGAGAGTTTGAGACGAGAAGGAAACGGATGAGCGAATGGGTAGGATGTCGCGCCCGGTATTCCAAGCATTTGTTGAAGAGATTCTTGTGCTTGAAATAGGGAGACAATGTCCAGACGTCGCTGTCATTGAGTGTGCTCTTGTTAGCTGAGTGGAAGAGCGGCTCCACGAAGGAGAAGGTAGCCCATCCCCATAGCTTGAATATCCGGACATCAGAGTGTTGTGAAACGACTTGTGAAGAGGCATACAGTCACGTTGTCCTCCGGACAAGACAATGTCACGGAAGGTATCTGGCGGAGATTATTCAAGGTGACAACGCAAGGGAAAACGCGCGCCAACGTCATGAGGTCCAGCGATGTTTGCGGAGACCGCTGTAGCTTGCAGGGGCAAAGTCCCTGCAACCCAAAGGAAGATGGCAGGTACGATTATACGAGCGCCATTAGATAGAACCATGCTGTTCGGGCTTCCTCCAGTGCGGACCATATCGAGGCTCAGATGGACGAGAGGGACAACACATTGGATAGAGGCGAAAGCAAAGGAAAGATATGGCGGTGTTATGGGAGGGTTCAACGTGATTCTCAGAGATGTATATCCCTATGAATTAACTGAGGTTTCAACGACGTTTTGCAAAGTACTGACACGCACCCATGCAAGAGAAATCAACAACCACCAAGTTGCACCTCCTCGTCCCGCGACCAACGCGTACACGAAACATCCCAAGAAACCAGCGCTTTGCAGCAGCCCGAGACCTATCAAGCATACAGCCTTCAGTCGGGAGCGACGGACCTTAGGACCGACAGGCTCTTCTAGGTCTTCTAGCGTCAAGAAGCTTTGGAAAGGGGAGCTCAAGGTTTGCCATACAGACTTTGGGTACTTGGGCAACTTGAGGACCTTGGACCCCAAGTCGTACACGATTGTAACACAAAGCAAGAGTAATGACACAACGTCAGCGGGCTGAGGAGCCATCGCTGCGCTGTCGATGAGGGGAGAAGACAAGTCACTCGGGTTTACACGTTGCACGCGGTGTTTTCGTCCAAATTCCTGTCTACGAAGATACAAATGCGGTGTACACGAACGTCCTGACCCCGTCCCACAACCCGATCCCCGTCCTCGTCGAGTCTCTGTTTGAATAGCATCAGTAAGAGCTTGGGGGAGAAAAAAAGTTGAGGCGCAAAAAGAAAAGTCAGTAAACCCGGTTAAGATCTCATGAACACGAAGAGGTGTAGTCGTATAATAGGGAACCACGATCATCATTTGAAGAGGAATTGGACTGGTACTCACAAAGGGAGGTCGGGCGTCGAAGGTGAAAGAAAGTGGAAGAAAGGAGAAAGGCGGTGACTTGTCACGGTCACTCACTTTCGCTTACTATTACACCCACAGCTGTCGATCGCGCCGTCATTTGAGCGTCTCTCAGCTTTCCTTCCTCCAACATGTCCTCAAGATCCCGAGAACCACTCTGGTACTGCCACGAAGTACCTTGGTCTCCGTCTTCGCCACATTTTCCTAACCTTTACCCCCTAGTGTAACGCCGAGATGCGGCCATTGATGGTCTGTACAGTCCTGGGCAATAGTCCCAAGCATTTACCGTTCACAACAGGTTCCAGATCCCGTTTGTGCATCGTGCCATGGAAGCTTTGTCGAGAAAGTCGGTCTATCGTGCTTCGGCGTAGCGAAAAGAATGACCAATTGCTATTAGATGGAGAATCCGACGGACGATCCACGAGCGTTCCACCGCCAGGAGGGGCCGGATGGTGAAAATGGCTTTCCTCTGGGCGGTCTTGAGACCTTCTTGCGTTCGTCGATGGTTATCGGTTTGCCCTGGTCTTCCCTCTCACCCTGCTTTAGTGGCGTTGTCAGGGATGGCCGCCGACCGTGGATCTTCCGAACCTCGCGCCCCCACTGGTGCTTCAGAACGTCGATCCGGTGTAAGTGAGGCCCAATCTTTTCAGACATAACCTAAACCGGTCAGTCGCAGGGCCCGAGAGTAACGCGTTCAATTGAAATTCGAAGTGGCTCTGGGCCAAGTAGATCAATAAGGCTTGGTACTCCCTTGGGTCCCGCTGCAATTGGAGGCGAAAATCCAGACCAACCCACAATGGCGGAGTAGGCTACCCGAGATGCTCCACGAACTCTGCACTCATCTTCTATATCAGTTTCTTGCAACGGCCTCCGGGAGATGGCCCTGCGGGAGATGGCCCTGCTGGAGCAATAACCGGTCCAATAATGGCTCGGTATCTTATGGCTCTGCTCGGGCGAGAACATTTGACGGACATGTTTGCGCGCGGAATGGGAGATGAAGCTCTGCCAGGCAGAATGGGAGATTACGTTTTTAACCAAGAGGGTATGCTTTCTTTAGGCGTTGCGGGACCTGTTCACATATATTCATGCAGCCTTGGATCAAATCATCACTCAATTAATGGAGAACAACAATGCCGGCCGACCCGTACCTGCGACTGAGGAAATAATTGAGAACCTGCCGCGCGAAGTTCTGGAAACCGGATGTGAGTGTGTTTCTCACTCTATGATTATCTCCGTTTGTTGACGAGGGATCACACAGCCTTGACGCTAGAAAAAGACTGCGCCGTTTGCAAGGATCAATTCAAACTTGATACGGAGGATCCCGACGAGCAGGTCGTTGTAACGCTACCGTGCAAGCACCCTTTCCACGAGCCTTGCATTCTCCCATGGCTGAAATCGAGCGGAACCTGCCCCGTTTGCCGGTGGGTGTATCTGTATTCTGAGCGACCTCTTTCTTATTCGATCTGCAGGTATGCATTGGTTGCGCAACCAGAGCATCATGGTCCCCCGCCTGCAGGTGCGAGTGGTCCTGGGCCCAATGCTCCTCGTTCTCCTGAAGGTGGCGGCGGTGGCGGCGGTGCCCTGCTTCAGTCTCTGTTTGGCTACATGGGCAACGGCAGCACACCGGGCGGTAGCGGCGGCCAGAGCGGCACCAGTGCTTCGTCTCGCCCACGTTCCAGCTCTGACACCACGGGCAACTCCTCTAATCATGTTCCTGGGGAGTGGAACGATGATACAGAATGAGTTCGTTGGATTTACTAGCTTTGTAATTATTCTTTGTTACCTGTACCGAAACTGCAAGACATGGACCATAGCTAGACAATCGTGCAATGTAAAATAGGTTGTACACGTTCCCTTCGCCTGGAATTCTCTTGCCTCTTACGACTACCATGTCGGAAGATTGATGACTTCAAAACGTCTTCAACCTGCGCAAAGTAGTCATGTCAAGAGCGGGCTCGCTAATCAACATAATCCGCAGATTGGAAGGCTGCGGGTGAAAACGTAGTCGGCCTCGGGCGGTGGAATTTTGGGCGAAGGGGGAATCATAGTCACGATCTACAGCCTGAGGCTCCATGGTGGGACGCAACGAAGCGGCGAATCTGAAACCTGTGAACTTAGCGGCAGAGGGAAAATCAGAGACAGCAGTGCATATGTTACTGTTCGCCTCTCGAGTCTCTGATCAGTTCACCAAAAATCGTTTCGTTGTCCAAGTCGTAAACAGAAGAGTAATGATAGATATTGCGGCAAGAATAGGACAACGCATGTACAACAAGTATATACTGACACTCCGCAAACTCTGAATGTTGCGGAACCAAAGAAATCATCCCTAGTTCGTGGTAGCGGTCGTAAAAGGAGTCCTGTCGAAGGGGTTATCAGTGAACGAAAGGAGAGGGTAACAACGACGCACGTAGCAAGACCCACGCGCTTGTTGGCGGTATCGAACACGGAGTAGAAACGCTCGAGGAATGCGTATCCGTTGATAAAGTCCAGACCCTCGCCGGAGTTGGAGCCCCAGTCGGCGACGACCAGGTAGA
The DNA here is from genome assembly GCA_029203975.1 of Mycena vitilis. Classification (NCBI taxonomy): domain Eukaryota; kingdom Fungi; phylum Basidiomycota; class Agaricomycetes; order Agaricales; family Mycenaceae; genus Mycena; species Mycena vitilis. The sequence continues at coordinate 265,062 of JARGYF010000017.1, forward strand.
TGCTGCTCGCGGATCCACCGATAGCGGTGTTAAGGGAGCGGGGCCAGATCTGGGCGTTGGGGGTCAAAGCGTAGGTGACACCGCCTGAATTAAGTTGTCAGAATGCGGCCGAGCTCGGATTACGGCGACTGACCAATGACGAAGTTGAGGTTCTGCAGAGCCGCAAACTGAGTGGTCGTGATCCTGAGCAGACCGGTGGCGGAGTCGGCAACCCCACCGGTAGCGCTCTTGTACTTGGTGAATCCTGGAGGTTCGCGCATCAACAGATTGAAGCACAGAAAGAGGAATCTATGCACCGTTGGTGGCCAAGTAGATGAGGGTGGTACCGGTGTCAACAATTCCGGCGGTGGACGCGAGGATGCTGGTGGAACCGTCTGTCCGTGAACTTGATGAGACGCGGAAAACATTGATTGCATCGGAATGAACGCACAAGTGACTGCCTGGTTGATTCCCCAGTAGTCTCCGGCGGGCGAGGTCGACGTAACGGGCGTGTAGCCGATGGTCCCGGTGAATTTGGTGCTGTCGGTTCCGCCGAATGCGATCGAGCCGTTGTTGTCGTCCTCGGAGGTGGTGGGCTCGAAGGAAATTCCGATGGTGTTGGCGGTGATGGTGCCCTGGCTGAAGAGGTTGTCCGTGACAGTGGGGATGAGGGTCGAGGTGGATTTCGTCAGGGTCCTGAAATCCTGGTTGGTAAATCTCTAGAATTTAGCGAGAATTATTGAGCGCCGTACCCTTCGGTGAGGTCCACAGGGCCAATTCTGTAAAACTATGTCAGTCGGCATCAGGGATAAAGGAGGAATCCCACCCCAAAATTCCGTCAACTGGGTAGGATCAGCAAAGGTCGATTGCAATGGCGGTGAAAGGTACATACCTCCGTCGAAGCCGGACGAGGTGGAAGCAACTCCGATGGATTGCTTGGGGATGACCAGGCCGGAAGCGAGGGTGACCTGATCGGTGTACTCGGTGCCTAGACACAATCTCAGCTAGGCATTCAACAACTGAGGATATTGAAACACACCAGAGAAGGATCCAGAACCGTAGCTGACAGACTAAAGCGGGGTTATTTGAGGAAACCTTCAGAGCTAGAAAATACTTACTACAGCCTGGGTGGTCTTGGTCGACGTCGAGGTCACCACATATTTCTGTGTGGCCCCAACCCAGGTGTTCGAGGACCCAGTGTCGACAATCAGGCTGTCTAGAAGGGTTCGAAACAAGCGTCGCGTGAGGCTGTTTGGGAGACTCACAGGTAGTCGCGGGGCTGCCGACACCGACGGAGGCCTGTTTGAGAGATTAGGCCAACGAAGATACAGGGCAAATATCCACGCACAATGTAGGTAACGACCTGATTGTCCACAGGCTCCGAGATGACCGCCCGAGCGGCAAGGCCCTTCTTGGCGGCGCTGCGCGACTTCACGGCCTGGAGACGCGCCAAGTCATTCTGAACGACAGAGCCGGTTCCCGTGAAGTTGAAGCGCCTGGAAATAGGGAGAGTGATGATGTTGTCCTCCACGAGAGTCGGTCCCGCGGCGACGCGCAGAGCAAGCAGAATAGCGGGCAGCAGAGTGAATGCGAGCATCTTGCGTGTCGTTTCCGAGGTTAACCTGAGTGAACCGGTACCGTTGCATACTGCATCGAGAGCGTTTTATACTCGCTCAAGCGTCTGTTGCGTGCTCTGTGGCCCGGAATCATCACTGAACCCCCGCATGGTGCAGCGACCACTTGCGAAGGCGACACACTGGGCCAGACCAGATAAGAGAGCAACGACAGGCGACTGTATTGCGACCTATTGCGACTGTACAGCTGAGAAGGGCAACAGCGACTGATTCGAAGAGGGTATCAATGATTCTCTCGCTTAACGCCCGCGGAAAGGCAGAGAGAATATTAGTTGTCGTCCTGTGGGGCCGCCAGTTGCAGAGTTTATTGCTAAACGTAAAGGCACTTTAGGTTTAGCCAGTCGAATATACGCGGCGCAGCCTAAAGTGCCATTTCAAAGAGCAGGACCTTCTTATTATTTCGAGCGACGCGCTCGATTTTCTGGAAAGCGGCCATCTTCTTCCGTGGTGTCACTTTGCGCCTATTCGCAGCGATACAGTGTGCTCAGAGACCATATGCTTCAACTCGTCATTCTTCAGGGGTATGGCGGAAAACGTGAGAATGGCAGCGCTGCGAGGTGCTCGCGCGAGTTGTTGCAACAATATGTCGCGAGTCGTCGTCGTACAGAGATTCGGATCCAGCGTGAGGATGAGCCAATAGACCGGATCGTGCTGGCTAGCTAGAACCGGTTGCATGTGGTTGACGAGCCTGAAGACGGTAACACCGCAGATATGGCGCTCCCGCGACGCGTCGGCCGGGGGTGAGTGTTGCGATCACCGTTGCGCGCTGTTGCGAGGTCATGGGCCTCTGCTGCGTCCAACTCGTGTAGGGGACGATACGAGGTAGTTCCGACAGACCCCTCGGAGACTGGGGACGTGGTTCAAAGGATATTGCGGTGGTGTGAGGGCGTCCACAACTTGGGCGTGTCAAGTCAATGACGTAACGCGTCGACCATTGGCTTTAAGTTTCACGAGAATCATAAACAGTCTTTGTTACATTGCAGTTCGTGGATCGTCTATTGTATACACACGGGTCTCAAGAAAGAGGGGCAACTAAGATAGGCAACATAAAAAAACGGAGTCCATGGCACATCTATGCAAAGCGAACTTTCTCGCCCGGACGACCCTCCGACAAAAGCACCACAGCCTGCAAGCCGGTCAACAACGACGAACACAACGATGACGAGGAAAAAACCCACGTATTTCCCGCTAATCTTCCACCCGGGCTCCGTCTGGTCCAGCTTCTCGGCAGTCTCGTCGCCCTCATTGCCCAGGCCGACGACGACGTCGCTCTTTATCGTGCGCAGACTGACCACCTTCGGCGCACCCGCCGAGCTCGCCATGGGCCCGATGGCGATGTCGAACGGCGTGCTCGCGGGCGCCGCGCAGTCGTACGTCAGCTTGCGGTGGTTGAGGTCGCCCTTGAAGAGCACGAGGTCCGAGCGCGAGAGGTGGAGGAACAGATCCGGGGCCTCGGAGTGGAGGTCCCAGAACGTGTAGCCGGTGCACCAGAACGGATGTTGTTCGTACACCCATTTCCCTTCCTTCTCGTATTGCTGAGAAAACGTATTAGCGGAATTCGTTGAGATATTGGGTAGACGCAAAGTACCTTCCAGCGCTGTCCGAGGCGGCGGAGAGACTCCAACTCGACGTCGGAAGCATTGGGGAACAGTTGGCCGTACACCATGGTGTTGAGGAGCCATTCCCAGTCCTTTTTCGTCACCTGGATTTTACGGTTAGACAGGCATGGGTAAAAGGAGAGGACAAGGGCGAACATCAGAGACAAACCACGCGAAACGCTTGCCGTGGAACCTGATTTGAGTCGCGAGGCCGCTTTGGAGAAGGAAATCGGCTGTTGAAATGGAGTAGTAAGCACCAGCATACTGTAACTGCGGACGTCCGACTGACCATAAACGCAGTCACAGTACAATTCGAAACCAGCATTGTCCAGCACAAAGTCTACGCGGCCGCCGGTCTTGGAGCGCACTTCCTTGACAGCCTCCCAGATCTCGTTCATGTGGTTTCCGAGGATATTCTTCTCGGTCGCTGCAAGATGATCCCCGCCGGTGGATTGGAGAGACTTGATTTGCTCTTCCGTCATGTTGATGAGGAGCGACAAGTCGGTCGAGTTGCCCCAGAGACAGACTTGGGTCAGTTCAAGGAACATATTCCGCTCCGCCTCGAGTTTTTCTTCCGCAGACAGATTGTCCGAGATTTTGAACGGCTCGGCGAAACGCATCGACAGCTCGAACACGGCCTCGGCGGAGCGCGAGAAGGTGTCGCACTGGATAGAACGCGTCAATACACACACAAAAAAGAAGAGAACAGGTTATCGAATACCTTTTGCCTGTAGAACACGTCGTAATCTTTCCAGAACTTGCTGACGCTAAAGCACTCGTGGAGACGGCGATACTTGTAGGCCTCGGCAAACAACCAGGGAGCATTCATGAAGTCTTTGCCCTGGAAGTACTTTGCGATTTCCTTGTTCCACAGCGCGACATCGGCCTCATCGTCGTCGATGATGGGCCGGAGTTTGTGGTTTTCGCTGAGGTTGACCATGAGCTCCGCCATGCGCTCGATGCAGGCGACGAGGTCGACGATTTTCTCCTCGGAGGACTGGTCGTTGAGGGTGCGGGTTGTGTCCTCGATTGCCTTGCCGAGGATGGTCGGCAAGCGAGACTGCATTGTCGCGTGGGCGAACGAGTACTCATGGTAGCCACGGTACGCGGGCCAGGGAGGGTTGTTGGGGTCAACCTGAGTAAATAATGAGTTTTGTGAGTAGAAAGCGCGGTGAAGAACACAAACCCTGGTCGGGGTACGCGGCCACGGCGCCTTGATGTCTTTCTTACTGGGGAGATGGCCGAGGGAGAGGGTAACACGCGACGGTGCACCAGAGGATGAAGGGACGCCGTTCATGATATTGCTGCAGACCAGCTGGCAGGACGGTGAGTAACGTGAAAGAAGATTGAAAGATGTCCGCGCGTACGAGGTTACTTGTAGCGGGACGGGGAACGGGTAACAGAGACGGAGACGGAGGTGTTGGGACGGGGTTGTGTTGGTGCAAACAGATGCGGCCGGGATTTTACGTGTAGGGGCAGACGCACAAACGCGGCTTTTATATCGTGGCCCATCTCGAAAATTTAGACTGCTTTGCACGCAAATAGGTCGGACCGCGTCTCGGCAAGGAGATCTGCAATCGTCTCAAATCACTGACGTAGATACCTCCATTTTCCCACTCATTCAGGCGCATCCTTTTGGAAAAAAAAGATGCAAGCTTCAGATAACAAAAAACTCAAGGCGTCTGGATGGCGAGAAAAGGTCTGTACATAGAACAACCTTTACATTCTGCATTTTAGCCTGAGATGCGGCAAGTACGGTTACAATCTGGGATTCTCCGGGGTTATCGAGGGTACGTTGATGCTCCAGATTATCTCGAGTCGTAAGTTATCCGGCGGCTAAGCATTGTGGGGACGTGTCTGGACATGTGAGGTCACTGAGCTCATTGTCCAGGTCTCATAGGACAGTGGACCCGAAAGAGAGAGAGAGTCGAGGCAAGGTGCGAGGCGGGCGGCTGCAATCGATTTATTGCTTGCGAGATTCGAACCGACCATGTCGCGAGCAGTCGGCGGTCGCTCGAGGGCGGTATGAAACGTCATATCGGATGCTCCACTTTTACAACTCGATCTTCTCCGGTTCTCGTCCTTTGAGGACTCTTCACCTGAAAATCAGGATAATATGGCAGATGGGGGTTGCCGATTCTCTTCCAAGTACCGCGGGGAGATGGTAATCACCGCTTGAGAAGGCCCGCCGCCGGAGAAACGCGCATAGCGCTGGAATTCAGAATCCTGTGGAGTGGGCTTGGGAGACTCAGTTGGAGTGAGACACTGAGCTTGATAGCAAGAGCAGAGGAAAGCATAAAAGGTCAGTTGAACATGCTCGTTTGGGTTGAGATGACGACAATCAGTGTTTGGTCTTGCTGTTTGATGCCACCGTGAACATCAACACGATCACGTTACCATCTCACTTGTTGTTGCGTCGTCCTCTGACGCTCACCGGGCCCTGTCCCGCACTCCCCCGGCCATGTCCATCTGGCAAATAGGTAGGAGCGAGGTCACCGAAGAGACCCAGACCTTCAAGAACAAGCTATCCAGCAAAGGTACATTCTCCGAGCTGGTTATAACACTTGTGTTGACCTTTTCTTAGAATCCCAAATCGCCGCACAACAAAACGAAATCCTCAAACAAGCAGCGGAACTAGCAGAACTCACCACAACTCTCAATGAGACCCTACACAAAGTACGTCCTCGTGCCACTGACTATCCACCCATTCCAACTCTCTCTCTGCAGCTAAACTACGAAGGGGCGCGCGCGATTTCGCTGGAATCCAACCTCGCCAAATGCACGGAAGATTTACAAAACGAGCGCCTTGTCTCTCAGAATGCTGCCGCGGCGTTGACAGCAGCGCAGGAGAAGCTCAAGGCCAAGCACCTCGAGACACGCGACCTCGAGGCCACCCTCGAGTCTCTCTCACATAAATCGGACACTTTCAACGCACGTGCGGTAAAACTGGAGAAAGAGAAGAACACCCTGGACGCCCGAGTGCGGGAATTGGAAGGGAATCTACGGCAGCTCAGTTCTCCGATGCCCACGCCCGCCACCCCTGCACGTCAACGGGCCGCACGCCGCCGCTCGTCCTCCGTCTCCGATACACGCCTCATCACCCTCGAACAAGATTTGAAGGACACCCGCGCGTCGCTCGCGCAAAGGGAGACCGAGCTTCGCGGCGCCACCGCGAAACTCGCGCAGGCGCAGAACGACTTGGTCAAGATCGAAAATGAGAAGCTGGCCGCTGACAAGCGCCACCAGGCGGAGGTTCGCGATCTCCGGGTGGCGCTGCAGGAGAAGAACGAGGACCTGGAGGACATGAGGGAGCAGCAGCAAGGGGATGGCGGACGGGAAGAAGATCTGCTGAAGAGAATTGACGAGGACGAGGCCAAGATTGCGGCGTTGGAGAAACTGCTCGCTGGCGCCCCGGAGACGCAGACGCTGAAGGAGCAGTTACGGCGGATGGACAAGAAGCTGCTCATCGAATCCGAACGGGCGATTGAGATGGAGGGACGGCATATCGAACTCGTGCGGGAGAAGGAGGAGGCTTTGGATGAGGTTGAGGAGGCCCAGGCTCGGATTGCCACACTCTCCCAGGCGCTGCGCGAGAAGGAGGCCGTTATCGAGCATATGGGTGCTGAACAACGGTGCGTAAATTTTCTCTGATAAAACGTCCGGTTTGCTAACACTTCCCGGAGCAGACAAGTGCAGAATCCGGGTCAACCTCGGCCATCTGCACAGATGGAAGAAGACGTCGGACGCCTTCTTGCGGCGGTGGAGCGCATCCGTGCGGAGCGCGATGACCTGCGGCGCGACCTTCATTTCGTGCAAACCGAAGCCAGATTTGCGGAGGAGGCTTTGGAGGCCCGGATCGCGGCCCTCACCACTGCAAATGACAATCGTCCTTCGCCAGTCGACCCCCGACTTCAGGCGGAGGTGCAGCTCTTGCAGCAACAATTAGCGGACGCCAGAGCACATGAGCTGAACCTGCTCCACGAGAAGAATCAAGAAATCAGGAGGATGGGTCTTGCTACCATGGCGTCGGCGGTTGTTATCGAGCAGCTGGAGTCACGGGCTACGCTGGCCGCCGACGAGCTGCTCCGTGCCTCTACAGCCTCGGAGGACGCGGAAGGCGTGTGCCGGAGATTGCAAGACGTGCAAGTGCAGTTGTGCGCTGCAGCCCAAGGGCTCGACGCTATGACAAGACAACGCGACGAGCTGCTCTCGCAACTGGCACTGAACGAGTCGGATTCGCTCGCGGAGGAGCTCGACAGGGCCCGGGCGGCGCACCAGGATGCCCAAGACCAACTCGCGGAGTTTGACGAACGACTCAACGACAAGTCCAGGTCGTTATACGATGTTGAGACGGAGCGCGATTACCTCAATCTCCAGGTGGCCAACCTTTCCACTGACCTTGCGGCCGCGCAGCGTGAAATCGCCGAGGCCGAGACGCGCTACAGCTCCCTGCAGTTCCATCAGCTGTCGTCCATGACCTCGAACGAGGCCACGCAGGCGCTGCGCGCGCAGCTCAAGGACCAGGAGGCGCGCGTCTTGCGGAGGACAGAGCTTGTAGGGGTTCTTCAGCACGACACCATGCGGCTGGAGACCAACATCAAGCTGCAAGAGGAGAGGCTCAGTGAGATGACGAATGAGCTGGAGGTGATGACCACGCAGAAGGATGCGATGGTCGAGGACTGTGCGGACGCGCGGCAGGCGCGAGACGCGGCGCTTGCGCGGGTGGAGGAATTGGAGGTGGAGTTGGAGACGCTGGAGGGTCGATTGGAGTACGGGGACGTTGCTCTCTGCGCGGTGGTAGGCGTAGTTGCGGAGACAGTCAACAAGTCGCGGTACGCACTACAGCGACTGAGTGACCGAGCTGGTCGTGCCGAAGCTTCACTGAACTCAGCCGCCGAGTCCATCGACTGGCAGACCAGGGTCTCGGAGCTGGACATGAAGCACCAAGAGCTTCAGGCGCTCGTCTTCAGCATGGAGACCGGTCATCAAGCCGAGATTCAGCGTCTCACCGACCAATTGGCCGAGAAGGATCGCCTGATGAGCGAGACCGATCTTGAGGGCGAATTGGCGCGCTTGAAGGTCAAGCACGTCGAGGAGATGGGCTTGCTGCAGGGACGCCTCGTGGAATCGACAAGTGCACTGGAGAACTATCGCCAAATCTTGTCGGACTCGACACGGTCGAAACAGGAGCTCGAGTCAGCTGCTGACGACGCCACCAAACAGGCCGAATGTCTGCGGGTCGAACTGGCGCGGATTCGGGACGAGCACGCAGCAGCTATCGAAGCTTTGCGCGCCCAAGTTGCGTCTGCGGTCTCCGAAGCGGAGGAGCTGCAAACGGCCCATCGAGAACTTGAAAGTCTCCATCAGCGTACCACCGCCGAGCTCGCACAGGCCAAAGACACCTCCGGGGCTCGTTTGCAAGAACTGGAAGCTCGCGTGGCGGACCTCGATTCTCAGGTCGAGGCACAGATTGCGCAGTGCGAAGCCTTGGAAGAGGACACTGCCGCGCTGCAGCATCGCCTGGAGGACGAGTCTGAGATCCATGTGCAGGAAAAGCAGAAACTCGATACCGCGTTGCAGGAGGCCCGCCAACAATGCGAACGTGCCGAGTCCTCGTCAACGAACCTCGAGCAGGAGCTATCGGCTGTTGCAGCGGAACTGACGCAAGCACGATCGGAGGCAGAATCACTGCAGGAAGAGAGGACGGCATTGCAGGAAGAGCTCACCACCCTGCAAGCAGAAGTTCAGCGTTCTTTGTCCTTGCGCCGATATTTGGAGAATCAAGTCAAGGAAAGGCATGTTGATTTAATACCGCTCCCATTTCGTTTTCTAACGTCTTCCCAAAGTGAACAAGTGGCCGCCTCCTTGACCAGGGATCTCGAAGACGTCAGGGAACAATATTCGCGCGCTGAGAAGACCGGGAAAGCAGCTGAAGTAAATCTGAGCCTGCAAAACGCTCAGCATCGACGTGAAATGTCCGAGCTTCAGAGGCAATTGACGGCTCTGCAATCGCAGCCAGATCTTGGAGGCGTGATAGCCGATCTGGAGGAGCGTAACAACGAGATGGAGGAATTGTTGAAGAACAAGTGCGCGGAGATCGAAGAGAACGATGATCGTGCTCTCGAGTAAGTTTCCACCCCTCTGCGATTTTTGGTCACTTTTGCTGATGATCCTTGAATAGAATGCTGAAGAGCAACAAGAAACTCACGACAAAGGTCGAGTCTCTTACTCGCAAGGTGCAGAACTTGCAGGCCAAGCTCGCAGCAGCAAAAGCGACGCAGTCGACCGTGCCGATGGAGACTGCCGAATCTAACGTGTCCCCCCCCGTACCCAATCTACCTTCAGCGCGGCAACGCTCAAACACACTTTCTGCCATTCCACCAGTTCCGTCTCTTCCCTCGTTTGCCGCTCCGAGTCCAGCTCGAACAAACCGAATCGCTTCGGGATCTGCCTTACCTAGGCCGAAGACACCTGAACGAAAAGCGTTGCCACAGGTCTTTAGGGCGCAAACTCCAGAAAGGCGGACTGTTCCAACCCCTCCTTCACCTTCCGTTCCGGTCCTCGGCCAGAAACGACGCGCGCCGGACGACTTTGAAGACGTTAATGTTCCTACCCAGGGCTTCACCGCGGAGAGTCTCCCTGACGAGAATGGGACACCTCGTGTACGAAAGGCGTTGAATGGATTCACCCCGGTCCGGCACTCGACTGGGCGCGCGATGGCGGCTGCTTCTCCCAAACGGGCGGCGCCTTCGAGAACGTCTCCTTATATCGCGGACGTGACGAATAGTCCTCGATTGGGAGACACGGCAAAGTCGAAGAGGAGCTGGCTGGGCAAGATTCGAGGGACGACGCAGCCAAGGATGCCTCCCTCTCGGGCCGGAGATTTATGACCACGATGACTTTACGCAATAATTATCTTATCGCCTTGATTTGCTTTTGTATTCACTTGTATTACACCACGCACATTGACCTCTGCTACTATCTTGTCTTGAAATCGTCCTCTGCGATGGTTAAGCACGTTTACACGGACCTTTCTATCGATCTTCGAGACAAGACTGACTGGAATGTCGCTGTCTTGAGGTCTTTCGAATACCCCTTGAACATCACTACGGTTGCCATCGAGCCTATAGCAGGATTGCTCGCCGTTGGTACATCGTGGTACTATATCTCGCTCGGTATCACTGAGCTCAATCTTTGACAAGGCACCGCAGCTGGGGCGATCCACATCTTTGGTGGACCATCCGTTGAAAGCCAAGTGTCGCTCCCAGAACCTGTCAAGGTCAAATTCCTCCAGTTCTCGAGTTCGACCTTTCAACTAGTTTGCCTCGGTAGGACTAGCTACCTGCCTACACTTACGATAATCTTACTGTGCCCTGAGTCAAGATGAGAAGAGTCAACTACACATGTGGGATCTTTCGACGTTCGGGAAACCTAAGTTTGTGGCGTCTGCGAGATTTGACCAAGCCATGTACGTGGACGTGACGAGTCCAGTCCGCCTGCAATTTACCGATACCCTTCAGCTCGTTGACTGTCTCGCCTTCACACTCGCACGTCAGTTCAATTGATGCATTCGGTTTCCCCCAAATTTATTGTTTGATCATCTCCAGGCATTTATTGCACTAGAATCAGGGGAGATCCGAACGTACGACCTATTATGCAGGCGTAGATCCTCATACCGAATACCCAATATGTGGCATCTGTACGAAGAGAAGACAATGGCGACTCGAGTGGACCCGCTCCCTGCATCGTGAATTCTCCAATCTCACCCAGTGTCTTCAATTCTAAGTCGCCCGAGCACAGTCCATTCCCTATTGAAACTGTAGTTCATCCTCGGGATCTCAATCTTCTCTTCGTGGCATACTCAGGTGCGTTGGTATGTTCTGATCAAATTGAGCCAACCTGAACGTTTTCGTTTTAGGCGGTGTAATTTTATCCGATCTTGTAAGTAGACGGTCGATTTATCTTGATACTAAACTGACATATTGCGCTCAGACGCAGCGAAACACACTGCGCGCTTACGAATTTGTGTTACCTGCCGGAGCTCCGGGAGGGCCTGGATATGGACATCCGGACATACTTACACATCGGCGCCGAGAAGTCACCGCGATTGCGATTCACCCTGCTGGTCATTTCTTTGCTGTCGGTTATTCTGATGGTTGCATCGTCTTTTGGGCAGTCGAGGACGAGGATCAACCTCTCTTTGTGAGGACTTTGGACACAACAAACGTTAATCTTGTGGATATGGACGAGCTGGAAAAGAAGCACGATGCGGCACCTCCAGAAAGAGAGCCGATTTATAAACTGGCCTGGTCCTCGTTCCCGAATTCGTCGGATCCCAGGGGCGGTCAAACAGCGTTGACTGTGCTCGGCGGTCTGATTATAGCCCCCGGCGAAGCGACGGGATTGAACGTCCAGTGGTTGCCTCCGTTCAATCCTCCAGAGCCACCGAATCCTACGCCGACTCAAACGGCCCTGCATCCATTCATGCGATCTGCGATGCAAGCATCGCTGCTCCCTATATCCGATTTCTTCTATTATACCCCTAGTGTTGCGCAAGATTTCTTTTTGGTACCACGGAACAGCCCCCATTTTTCTGGCCATTATGACCCTATCGCCATTTTAATATCTATCGAATCGACCGGTGATACTCGGGTTCTAGAGGGATACCAGTTTCCTCCACCGTCGTTTCTGGCTTCCTCCGAACCAGCTGCCGAAGAGGTCACACCATCTGGCTCTGTCGTGGACGACCTGGCGTTGACTTTGAAATCCTTGACCGTGGACGAGGATCCGCACGCGTTGTTGCTTCCCAGCCCGCTGTCGTTTGGTAGCACCGGTATTTTCCAAGTCCGGCTTTTATCCCTCGACCGAGAACCGCATGATCTCCTCGTTGGCGGTGAAAAAGAACATCCGTTCAATCTCCTTCTGAGCGGAGGTTCTGCATGGGGTGACGAATCCAAGATAAGGGAAATCAGACTGGCCAAGGTTTGTTTCCGTTGCTCCGCTACTAAAAGAGCTCTCTGTTTTCTGACCTACATCTTAGTTTCAAATGCCTCGGATTCTGGTGTCCCAACACCGCAACCTGGCTGCGGCAATCCAATTCCACGACATTAGCGCACAACTGTTGATCACATCTGAAACCCCGATTGAAAATCACTTTCCCAAAGCACTTCCTGGGCTCACCATTGACCTGAGGACATTACTCACTGATGCGGCTGTCATGAAGAGAACTTCGCCGTCATACCTGGACACCGCAGCTGTGCAAGCTACCTATCTTGCTCGCCAGTCCCTCGAATGTGTCGTGCAGTTCGAATCAGGGGAAATAGTGGTATACCGATTGAAAACAGATCCAGCAAACCCACCGCAGTCGAACGAAGTGGAGGACGATGAGCTTGTTCCTCTGGAGCATGCCCTCACTTCCGCGGCCTCCAGATTTGGTCCTTACTTCCTTCTCACCACCGGGAGGACAGTATCAGCATGCGCAATCTCAGACATCGGCAAGTTGTGGAGTTTAATAATACAGGATTGCTCATTGATTCAAACCAGGGTTTTTGGCCGTTGCCTATACCGATTACTTGATCGTAGTCGACATGCGAGGTCCACGCGTGATCCTACGCCGTGGACGGGAAAAGAAGAAAGACAGGATGTCTCTTCACCTCCACGCATCTGATCCTATAACAGCGCTCACCTGGACAGTGGCAACGATTGAAAACGGTAAAATCAAAAATAATGTCATTTGCTCGACTTAGCATCGTATCTGTAGATCCGCAACTGCGTATCCGGTTAATTGTGGGATATGCCTCCGATGCAACCGAGATTTTGACCGTACTTCGCGACGCAAATTCCACTTCCTGGCGGATTGACTCCGAAATAAAGAAGGTGGACACGGTGGCTAATCCGTTGGCAGAGGGAACCTTTGTGTTGGACTGGAAGAGCGGAGTTCCCATACACGCTACCAGAGAGGGATTGACGAAGTCCATGCACCCTACTCCTGCTGAGACACATTGTATACTCGTTACAGCTGGGAGCAAAGGTGCAAAATCTTTCTCGGATCTAACCGGTGCAAGAATCGGAAAGGTGGACTGGGGAAACAAAACGGGCACCGTTTGCAGCGTGCAGATTATTGAAAAAATGGGTGCGTATCCCTTGTTTCATTATTACACGTTGACTGAATTATTTGCCTGCAGGTTCTCATGCCTTGCTCGCCTTCACAGGCGGTCATGACGCGTTGGCATATTCCCTTCCTAATCTGGAATATATATGCACTCTTCAGCTTCCCATTGCAGGTGCCTCGTGAGTGTCCAGCCTTTTTTGTGACACGTTCTTACACCAGGACATACAGACTTTCTTGTGACGGTACTGGCGATTGGATGGCCTACACGATGAACCATACTGCTGGGGCGATAGATCAGGCAACATATGGCACTGTCCTCAACTTCCGGCGTGCATATACACCACCCAGTATAGACTTTTCAACGACCAAACCGACTGTCCCATCCCAGCCTCAGCCTGTCTCACTTGGTCCGACATCGGTGCTGAGTTCCTGGTTCCGATTCGGACAATCCATGACCGGAGAACAATTGGACATACTGTGTACGGAGCCCTCCTGCTGCAGCATATATTTTCTCACTGACGCTCTATGTCTTTGAAGTGGGAGGCCCTGACCGACCCATTCCTGTACCAGAGATTAAACCTCGAACTGATGTGACTCCGGCGACAACCGGGTCTATCGCCGAGACAGCGGCTGGGGTACAGAGTACTTTGTATTCGAGGCTTCAGTCTGCTATGGGGGAAAGAGGGTGAGTACCAACCTTTCAACAAGACTCCCTGGTTTAAACGTGCATGTAGACAAATGTTGGGTGATTTGGAGGATCGATTCAATTCCTTGGAAGAAGGTAGCAGAAGTATGGTTACTCAGGTAAATCTCCTTTGGAACACTCCAACCGACCCGGTTTAATAATTATGCATCCATCAGGCCAAACGTTTAGCGGCGGAACAGAGCGCAAAAAGCTGGTTCGGTATATAACTGTTGTACATGTAAATGTAGAAATAGGACTCTCTGTATTTTTTTGGTTGCTACTTTATTGTCTTGCTTGAACAAAATCTGGTTTTGAACGCGAACCGTTGGCCGTTCGTGGGCGAGCTAACGTGCGTTACGTCATCACGGACTCGAGTTCGCCGCAGCTCTAACTTACTTCTACTTACTCGCCACACCAACGTCCTTCTGAATCATGTCCACCTACGACCAGCTGCACAGGCAATGCCGGACTCTGGAAAACCTCTTCTACTCGAAACTCACGTCGTACTCCCAGCTCGTCTCCACCATTTCTCGCAACACCGACGACCTTGAGGCGTCGGGGTCAAGCGAACGATGGAGGGACATGGAGCTCGAGCTGGACGACCTCCTGGAAAAGGCACACCCACCGCTCCTTCTGTCGCTTTCGCACTGACTCCCGTAAAGTTGGAGGAAACGAACGAACAATTGTCCGCGTTGGCTAATGAGCCAGAGACGCTTTCGCCCTCAATGCTGCGCACTATTCAAAACTATGCCGAGGTCTTCCAGGATAACGTGCGAGAATTAAAGCGTACCAAGGTGCTTTGAACCCATCATTACCTCTCGTCGGGTCTTGTGAACTTGCTGCAGACTAGTGTCAAAAACGCCTTGGACCACGCGAACTTGCTCAGCGGTGTCCGAAACGACATAGAGTAAGTTGTCCGACATTCGAATGTAAATAATCCTAACCACCGCGCAGCGCCTATAAATCTTCTGCTGCGGATTCACTGCTGGACGAACGTGGCCACATCGACAGTTCACATCGCATGACGGACGATATGCTCGAGTGAGCCTTGCTCTCTCTTCCTCTTCCGCTTCTGTTGACCCTCTCTTAGTCAAGCATACGAAACCCGCGCGGAATTCGGTCGACAGCGAACGGCATTGGCAGGAATAAATAATCGCATGAAGAATGTCCTCAGTATGGTACCCTTCTATGTCGCGTACACCGACTTACTTATGTTCAGATACCATGCCTGGTATCAACAACCTCGTCTCAATGATCAAGTCACGGCGGCGGCGGGACACGATTATAATGGGCGTTGTGATTGGGGTTTGTTTTATTATAATAATCTCGTATATGTGGCGGTAGGACATGCAAATTATACCATGCTTCACTTTCCGTCTCTGAACGCTCTCCAATTTGCCTCCAATCGATGGACAACCCCCCAATCCTCCTTGTCGAGCTCATCTACCCACTCTTCCTCTATGGACCACCCTTTGACACGGGCCACCACTTTTATGATGTCGACACATCTTTCGGTGCATTGGTCAATGTTATCAATGTCCGATTCAATGAGAAGGCGGTCTGGGGGACAAGCTGCTATCAATGCATCCAGGTTGTTCGAACGTCCATTGATGGTGGTGGATAACGACATGAAGACGTTGCGGTGCTTCTTCTAAAGGGCAAGGTTAATTCTTGAGCAAGACGAAAGTAGCACCCGCCTGTAACGCAAGCACCACCTGAGGATTCATAGAACAACTGTGGAGGTCAATTCTAACGGGTTTCACGGTGAGACAGAAAACGTAAAGAACTTGAAACGGATGCAGCTGACCGGATATTATCCCATTCTCGACCGTGCTTCTGCTTGAGTGTATTAAACAGATCTGCAGTTACCTGGGGGCATCTGACGCTGTGGAAACTGACATTCCGGCGTAGTTCCACTGCGAGATCCAACTGGGCTTCGAGAATCGCGAGTTGGTCTACCGGGCATAAATTAGAGCAAAGAGAAAGGTCCCGAGCAAAGAACTCAAACGGTCGAGGGGGATCGTGAACGGTGTCAGCCGGCGCGGAGAGGCATGATAGTCGAAAGCCACACGATACGGTTTATCCAAGCCGACTTCCCCTAGCATAGCCGTAGCGGAGGCGAATAATTCAAAATTGTGCCGCAAGTCAGAGATGACCTCGTCGAGGGTGATTGGTTCAGGAAGCACAGAAACGAGTTCTTCGAAGATACTGGCGTGTTGTTCGGACGGTTCAGCATCGCCAACAAATAGCTTTCTGTAATGCTCCCATTTCGAGGTAGGATGGAGAGAGATGAAGTGCGTGAACCAGGGGTGATACCCTGCCCAGATTCAGGCTCAACAGTGCAGCTCTCCTCTGGCTAGAAAACTAACCGAAGCACGGTATGACTTTGTCCGGGTTCTGGAGCGCTAAATCGCGGACCAAGCTACGGTTGCTGCTTGAGCGCCGGCTAAGGTTTTGGCGTGGTTTTTCACCTTTGGTCGCCTTGATGCGTGCTCATAGCGCAACAACCGATAGCGAGCCGAGCCATTGACTCCCCAGAGATGGAGTCCGCCTCTGTAGGATGGCAATGGACATCCCGAACGTGTTGCAACACGCTGCGGCTCATCGGCCCATTCGTTGGGCCCGTAGGAAACGCCGCCGCGGCCATTGCTCCGAACGTATATCAAAGATGCTGCAAGTCGGAGCCTTATCGACGCGACGCGACGATTGAATTAACAGTCAAAATGCGGGCGAAATATAGAACGGGGTTTGATTTTGGGCGTTGGGACCGTATGGAGTGGCTGTCGAGGAAAGAGTTGGCGTCCGTTTACGTGATCGCGTTCCGAAATTGGACTCTTCATGCTCTTGACTCTTTCCTGCTTGTCCACAACTGTAAAGCATTATTCTGGTCTTGCACTACGGCGACAAATGACTCTGGACGCTTCACCCCCCTTTCTCACTGGGCTACCGACCGCGCTGGATAGGACCCTGTTCCATAAATCGATCCCAATCTTAGCCGCGCGCTTTCCTGGGACGAAAATAGGCTCGGTTCGCAAAGCTGAACCAATGCGACGGTACCAGCCAACGCGCCGTTGTAGTTTTCCCGTCATCTGAAACACAGATATGCAGCTCGGTGCTTGATTTACCCAGGCTACGCTCAATAATCCCCGATCCTTCCGACCCATCTGGAGACAGACTGGTGCTTCTCAAAGTGTCTTCGGAAGGTGCGAATTGTCTGAGATTAGGTCGTCAACCTACGTGACATAACGTCCAAGGCAGTGGATCTACCGTCAGACACTCTCGAATTTCTGAAAACCGAATCGAATGGATTGGTTCCATATACACTCGAGCTGGAATACGACTACTGGACAGCAGGTACTGAGCCGAATATCCCGCAAACCATGTTCTCAACTGTTGCTAGATGAGATCATCCAGGCAATTCTTCCTGAGGCTCTGCGAGAACGATCCCCAGTTGGTTTCGCAATGACGGGCCATATCGGTGGGTTTGGTGCTGAAGATTCCTACCTGGCTAACGTTGGGGTTATTCAAAAGCTCATGTCAACCTCAAGGATGAGTATTTGCCATACAAACATCAAATAGGACAAATCCTTTTGGATGTAGGTGTCTTTCTGACTGGCTGGCGATTCTGTGTTCATTTACTGAATAGAAAAATGCACAAATCAAAACTGTAGTGAATAAACTCGACACCATCGACACTCAATTCCGATTTTTCAAAATGGAGTTGTTGGCTGGTGATCCGGAATATGTCGTTGAACATGTATGTTCAGAGATCACCTTTGCACATAGGCTCAATGTTCTGCAGCACGAGGCAGACTGCCGTTTCACGTTCGACTTCACTCAAGTTTACTGGAACTCGCGACTCCACACCGAACATGAGCGACTTGTGCAGCTATTCAATCCGGAGGATGTTATCGCGGACGTTTTTGCCGGAGTTGGTCCGTTTGCGGTGCCTGCAGCCAAAAAAGGCTGCGCCGTTCTAGCCAATGACCTTAACCCACAAAGCGCAAAATATCTCGCTGTGAACGTGGAGAATAACCGGGTATGTATATCGTCTGCTCGTGATAACTTTTGCTAAGGCGAGTGTTAGGTGACCGATGTCGTCCGGGTGTCCTGCGAGGACGGACGAGCATTTATCCAAGAGGCAGCAAAACGCCTCATCGCGGAACCGTTCCCAGCTTATGCCGGCCCGAGGAAGAGCAAAACACAAGAAAGTCGGGAAGAGCGAAAACAGCGCACAGTTGGCTCCCGGCCAGAGGATCCTTCTGCACCATCGCTATCGCGGAACAAGATATCACATTTTGTCATGAACCTTCCGGACTCTGCTATAGAATTTCTGGACGCATTCCGGGGAATCCTCTCTCAAGATGCTCGGGGTGTCTACACCACAATGCCGATGATCCACTGCCATTGCTTCACTCGAGAGATTGAGCCTGAAAATGCGCGGGTGGATATTATCAAGGTGCGTGTCATGGCCTTCTTCCTTCTCTGTTATTTGACCTTTTTCGGCAGAGAGTTGAAGAGAAAATCGGTCACCCAGTTCCTGAGGAGTTTTCGCTGCATCTTGTTCGGTCCGTAGCACCTAACAAGGACATGTACTGTATGAGCTTTAGGCTTCCTTCCAAGGTGGCGTTCGACGAATAGAAAATTTCACTCTATCGCCGCCACAGCCGTCTGAAAGCTCCAAGAAACGTCCAACTGGACGCTGTGCGGAAGGAAGTGCGGTGTTTGCGGAGGGCCGGACGCATGAATGAATTTGATCCGACCCCAGCCGCGCCAACAAGCGCATACAAACTCGGGATTTGATTCCGACAGCTCAAAATTGGGTTCAGCTCCCTCCTTAGACCCGATACCTCTCCCTAGACTCTCTAGACCTCTATAGACGCCTTCTAGCGCCCTCTCCTCCCCCGCCATCCTCCCCGGAAACATGTCTTTCCTTTCGCGGATTCTTCCGACTATTCACGGCGACTCGGACAGCAAAAGCCCTCTGACTTCTGCGCTAAAAACCGTCCGAACCGTTGTCGCGGTGCCAGAAAGCGAGCTCAAGCGATGGAGACGCATTTTTGACGCAAACGCCAAAGTTGTAAACGGCGAAAAGTAAGGCCGCAAACTTTTCGGACGCGGGGGGACTCGCGTAACGTTATATTGAATGCATCAACAGGTACTTGGACCCGGAGAGCTTCGTCAACGCCATTTCACCCAGCGGCGACCTGTCGAGGATTGGGCGGGCACAATTCGCTATATTGTTTCGCGTGGCCGACACTTCGCGGCGCGGTCTCGTGTCCTGGGAGGACTTTACCGTCTTTGAGACCGTGTTGAAGCGACCCGATGCCGACTACTGGATGGCGTTCCAGTACTTTGACGTGTAAGAACGGCCTGCAAACCTCCCTACCCTTCATTCAAAACTTTTCGAACGACACAGCGACCACTCTGGGTTCATTGACTACAATGAATTCAAAACCGTCTTCAGCGCAAACGTCGGACCTGATGCGATACCCTTCGACTTTGACTGGTGCGTAAACGCCGTCATATGCGGGATGGCTGTATTGAAACGCTTTGTATTTTTACAGCGACTGGGTTAAATTATATCTGGGGAAAAAGAATGGCTCGCACGTTCTAGGATGTGAACATGCCAACGCCATACCTGCGCTCAAAATGCTAAACCCTTCTCAGACCACGAGTTTACTCAACTAATGAAGGGCCTGCAGGGCGAGCGCCTTCGCCAAGCTTTCAGATACCTAGATAAGGATCAGGACGGTTTTATTCTACCGGAACAGTTCAAGCAGATAATACTAGTGCGTTGCGGTGGCTCGGGATGCGCAGTTGGGTTTACGACTGCGCTAGGAAATTGCGGGCCACAAGCTGTCGAACGCGGTCATCGACCGGCTGCCCACGCTGTGCACGCTGAGCCCTGGACAGGGCGTAACGTATTCGGAGGTTATTGCATTCCATAATGTCATACGGGGTGAGACAGATACTTTCCTCGGCCTTCCGTATTCCTGACCACAGTGCGCAGAAATGGATATGATCGAACGGCAAGCGGTAACCTTTTGGAGCTGCTGAAAGTGCTTACGTCTTCTGGCCAGGATAATACGGGAGGCGACCGCAAAGACCAAAGACGGACGAATAGACCAGTCGGACTTCCTCGACCATGCAGCCTCTAGTTCACGATATTCTCTCTTCACGCCCATGGAGGCTTCTATTATTTTCCATTTTGCGGGCCGTGGGAGCGGCGCTCAGCGGCTCGCTCTTGTTGATTTCGCGCAACTTTTGGACCCTCGGTGGAGAGCACCTAGCGACGACTTTGACGTGAAGGCGGCGCCGAGTGTGTCTTTGCTGCAGGGCTTTTTCCACTCGGCCTACAGCTTCGTCCAAGGAGGTTTGTCCGTTGTTGTTAGCTCTTTCTCGGTTTAACGCGCGTGCAGGTATTGCTGGTGGTATCGGGGCAACCATTGTTTATCCGATTGACATGGGTTCGTGATTTTCTGCTCTCCGATCACTTGTTGTTCACCCGAAATTTACAGTCAAGGTGAGCAGAAATGTTTGAGGTGTAATCGAATTGTAGCCGAAACCGCGCCATCCCACAGACACGGTAAGACCATTCGGATAGTTGTGTACCATTGCTGAGACTCGGATTAGGTTGCAGAACCAGCGGAGCACTGTCGTCGGCCAGTTGTTGTACAAGAACAGCTTGGACTGCGCAAAGAAGATCCTGAGGAACGAAGGATTCCTCGGCTTTTATCGTGGACTGGGTCCCCAGCTTATCGTAAGTACCCCTTGATTTCCATCTTGTTTCGCTCGGAATCTGAAGTGTACCAGGGTGTAGCGCCGGAGAAAGCGATCAAGCTCACGGTCAACGACATAATCCGAGGACGAGCTACTGACCCCGAGACTGGTCGGATCAAGCTTGGTTGGGAACTGGTCGCTGGCGGCACCGCAGGTGGCTGCCAAGTGGTCTGTCAAATGCGCACCCTGTTTTCGATTCACATTTGACAAGCGGGTGTTTTTATTATAGGTGTTTACAAACCCTTTGGAGATTGTGTAGGAGCAGTCGCTTTTGCGTTTCATTTGGGATGCTGATCGGGTGTTTCAACAGGAAAATCCGCTTGCAGGTACAGGGCGAAGCTGCCAAAGCGGAAGGCTTCGCGCCGAAAGGGGCGGTCCACATCATCCGCCAACTGGGAGTGCTCGGTCTGTACAAGGGGGCGAGTGCGTGTCTCCTGCGGGATATTCCCTTTTCGGCCATCTACTTCCCCACCTACGGGCACTTGAAGAAGGATCTGTTTCATGAGGGGTACAACGGCAAAGAGCTCTCGTTCGTCGAGCTGTTAGCATCAGCGGGCATCGCGTACGATCCATATGCCTTGAATTTTGCTGATTGACACTGATCTTGGCATACAGTGGGATGCCTGCGGCGTACTTGACAACGCCAGCTGGTACGCGATCTATCATTTTTGACCGAAAGGCCGGTCCCTAAGACGGTGTTAGATGTTGTCAAGACTCGGCTGCAGGTTGAGGCGCGCAAGGGCGAGTCGAACTACACTGGACTGCGGGACGCATTCGTCCGCATCTGTGCGTCACTCGTATGCTGATCGGCGTGACACCGCACTGATGAACGGCTAAAGATCGGGAGGAGGGGTTCCGTGCGCTGTTCAAGGGCGGGCCTGCGCGCATTGTGCGGAGCAGCCCGCAGTTTGCATTCACGCTGATGAGCTACGAGATGTTCAAGAAGCTGGTGAGTCTTATTCGCGTCTGCGGTCGCTTATGTTGTTCTGACGAGATGCTGCTAGATGCCGGTGAGTAGTGTGATTGGCTGATCGGACGGAGTGTTTGATAAGTTTAACCCTTGCAGTATCCGTGGGACGCGAAGCCGACGCAGATGCAGACGGTGCTGACGGTGCGGCCGGACGAGATGAGCAAGGTGCGGGCGCGGAATGCACTGAAGATCCTGCTGGACGTGCACGGGGACTTTGGGGGCGGGCGCGGGCAGGGGAGCGGGAAGGCGGTGCGTGGGTAGCCAATTAAAAGCATGGATGAATGGGATTGGTTGGTTGCAATTGATGCAGCGTGTGTGATCAGAGCAACAAGGCCAACTCGGACCTGTCATGTTGCCAAGCCGGCACTGATCTCCCTCAAATACCGCGCTGCTCGCGAATCCCTCTCAACCTCCTCCTCCCTCTTCGTTCCCTTTTCGTTTCTCCCGCCTCTCTTTTTTTTCTTAGTAAGTCCCTGAGCATCGTCGTGGGTGTCTCTCATCCCCCCCAGGCCCAGCCTCGTTCACTGTCGCTAATCTACTGCCAGACAGTCCACGCCAGCGTAGACCGCTAATTCCTCATTCGACTTCTTCGGAATCCCTTTAAGCACCTTCGCAGCCCACTCTCTTTACAATGAAGTCAATCATCTTTGGTCTTACCCTGGCTAGCGCAGCCGTGGCCCAGATCTCCGTCAATGGCGTCTCCATGGTCTCCGTGACCCCCGCACCCGCCAGCGCGACCCCCGCAGCAGCAGCAGCAAGCGGCTCTGCCAGCGCAAGCGCAGCCCCCTCTGCCGCTAACAACGGCGGCTCCCCCTACGGTGGAGGCTACGGCGGAAGCTCCAACTCGGCGGCTGCCTCCCAGGTCACCCAGGCCCCGTACGCGTACACCTCCGCGATGCCCTACTCTTCCTACATGTCCGGCGGCTACAAGAGCCTCGACTGTGGTTACGGATACTCGAAGCAGTCGGATGGCTCTTGCCAGCCCGCCTCCTGGGTGCGTCTCTTTTTTTCTCCCCTGAAAATCGAATTCTCATACCTCGCTCCAGTACTCTGCCCAGACCATGGGCTGCTACCAGACCACCATCATCAACAACATTAACGGTGGTGGTTACAACTACGGCGGTGGCTATGGCGGCCAGTCTTGCGGCAATGCGCAGACGGTCACCATGACGGAGCAGAAGACGGTCACGATGACTGAGGTGCGCACTTGTCTTTCCGCCCGCCCATCTGAACTCACTTTTTCGCAGACCATGACCTCGATGGTGACCCAGGTCTCCACCAAGACCATGTTCGAGACGCAGACCGACACCAAGACCGACACCGAGCAGGTCACCAAGACCCAGATCTACACCTCGATCGAGGTTGTCCCCACCACCCGCGTCTGGGTCTCCACTGAGATCATCGACAACACCAAGACGATCGATCACACCCTGACCGCCACGGAGAGCATGACGCAGACGCAGACCCTCACCAAGGCCGTCACCGAGACCGACTCCGTCACGAAGACCCTCGACCACACCGTCACCGACCTGATGACCGCGACCATCTTCTCCACTATCGTCAAGCCCACCACCTACGTGAGCACCCAGATCTCGACCAAGGTCATTGACAACGTGAGTCTCCTCCCTTATCCATTTACGCATTCAGTACTCAATCCCTTTTAGACCAAGACCGTCGAGGAGACCCAGATCATGACGATGACCGACAAGATCACCGAGGTCCAGACCCAGACGATGACCGACACCGTCACCAAATTCCAGACGATGACCGACACCGTCACCAAGGTCCAGCCGACGACCATCTTCTCGACCTACCTCTCCACCATTGTTAACGACAAGACGGAGACTGAGGTCAAGACGATGACGGACACCATCACCAACTCGGTCACCCAGGTTGAGACGACGACCTACCTGTCGGTCCAGACCAACACCGCGACCGTCACCAGCACCGACATCCAGCAGGTGCAGGAGACTGGCCTGTCTGACTGCCTCGGCAAGGTATGCGCCCTTCGCCTGCTTTCTGCTTCTCGTTCCTGACGCCTGCCCCCAGTGCAAGTCCTCGTACGGTCTCGGCGGGAACAGCAACAACATGAACACATACGCGACAACCTCCACCTCCTCCACCGCCTACGCACAGGCGACCTCCACCTCCTCCACCGCGGACGTGCAGGCGACCTCGACCGGCAGCTCGAACTACGGTTCCAGCGGCTCCAGCTACGGCTCCAGCGGCTCCAGCTACGGCGGGTCCAGCGGCTCGAGCGGCTCTAGCTACGGCGGGTCGAGCGGTTCCAGCAGCGGCTCCGGCTACTCTGGCTCGGGCTACTAAAGGGTTCGGAGGGTGATGTTTTTTTAAAAATTCGCATTTCATGTTGTACGACGGTTCCTCCAGTCACGTCTCATTCACGGTTCATCGTAGAGCATTCTCGTGTTGCAAATGGACAACTCAACTACCAAGGACAGGCCTATACCTTTGATTTCATTTACTGCTGCTATATATTTTCCTCTGGTGCTTAATACGTTTTTCGAGCGTAGTCCTTGATTCTCGCGCCGCATGCTCGGGCGGGTCGACTTCCGCCCAGCTGACGATGCTTCCTCTTTCTTACTTACTGGCTTGCTTGTATGTAGGAATGGAAGTTTTATTGAAAAACGCTACCTAATTATTCTCAGTCTGAACTCTCCGAGCCCCCGATGAATCGCAAACCTCTCGGGCGCTAACGACGACGACGGCGTAACTCGAAACAGACGGCGGCAGAGCCGTGATGACAGTTGTCCTGATAGATGTGAGTCAGACCCCTCGAATCGCAATCCACTGTGCTGGTTTTGCGGTCCTGGAATACGGATTCGAATCATGATGGTCTCTGCGTTTCCGGCACATTTTTCTGTAGGTTTTTTTTTCCAGCGACGCCGTTGCCGCCAAGCGCAGTTGGGCGTAGCGTGTTCATTGTAAAGGCAAAAATAGATGTGCCTTGTACGGGACTTTACGGGACCCCTCGATTAGCGACCCAGGTCAATGGGATTCTCCAATTGAAGTCGCACGAGCGAGTCGGTCCCGGTCTTTCCGTTGCATGAAGTAATTACGAATTTCCTTATCCGGCCTTTAAATTCCTACGCGTTCAGGTTGACCCCTCCCCAAATACCGACTCGAAACGAAACAAATGCCGCTCAGCGTCGCAGATCCGACGCGCGAGCCCCTCGCGCTGCTCGACCGACCCGAGGAGTTCCTCGTGTTCTACGCGGACGTCGTGGACGGGAAGATGTGGTGCGGTGTAAGTTGCTCAGTACTTAGGCGCCGCGATCTACGCGGCGGCCTACAATTAGCTTTATCGCATCGAATCGAGGATGTACTGATTGAGCATCAGGATTGCCGTGCGGTTGATGAGCAGGTCCGGAGCGCGTTCGCCGCAGGCGATGGACCGTCGGCGGTGATCGTTTACGTCGGGGACAAACCCAGGTGAGCGGGCGAGTATCGTCCCTGGGGAAACGCGTGTTGAACTGTGCTGCCGCCAGCTGGAAGGCGAAGGATAATGTATTTCGCGGGGAGCCGTTCAACCTCACCGCCGTACCCACGATTGTGAAGATCAGAGAGGTATTATTGCGTTGCTTCGTTCATTTGGTTTATTCACACCGTGATAGAAGAAGGAAGTGGGCAGGGTGGTGGAGGCGGAGATTGCGCCCAAGCTCGCGGAGTTTTTGCGCGACGCCGCAACACCCTCGACATGATCCTTCTCCGTGGCTGGCTTCTTAGATTGTTGTACACTCACCTCGAGTTGATTCTGCAACTCAACTCAACCTTGGAGCAACTTGAAGAACGAACGTTCATCAACTTTACCATCTTTGGTCGCCGTCTCTCGGACTCTTTTCCCTGCAAATATCCAATAGCCTACGCAAGATCACGATCACCGACATGCCCAGCGTCGAGACTGGGTTGAGGTCGCCGCAGGTCGCCGCGCGCTTGTTCGGTGTGCCGCAGCCGCCGTTGACGACGCGCAATTTCAGAGAATTTACTTCCTCGGTGCGGATGATCGGTCCCGACGTACTGGTCCAAGGACCCACAAGGGTCTTCAAGCAAGGGTGTGCTGGAAAATGTTTACCAGTTACTTACATACAAGTCTAGGGTCTCCGTTCCGCGACGAGGCCTTCCGAGTCCCGACATGAGTTTCGCGGCTGGGATGTGAATGCGAAGTAACGCATCCGCTTCTTCGATGGGATTCGGCATCAGAGAAGACGGCGGGGACATGAATCTGCCTCTGCGAAGTAACGCGTCCGCTTCTTGAGTGGATCGACCATCTATTGACGAGACTCGGTTCAGAGACATTCGTTGCGGCATTCGATCACCCCAAGCAGCCTCAAGCCCGACGCTGCCTGACGAGGACGATGGACCCGGACCTAATGCGGCTCCAAGCTCAGCCAACAAAGCCGGCAAACACCAAAGCCAAGTATATTTCCGGTCTCGAACACTGGCATATCGGTTTTTTTTTCGTTGGTCGAGAGAACCTTCTCGTAGCGTGATCCGCCCCGACGCAGCTCAACGAAGTGGACATAACGGCTCTTATCCCCGCCGTCCAATGGAAACCGTATGTTTGTGGGTCCTGGCAAAATAAAACTGCCAGGTCAATGCGAGGTAATGATTTCGCTTCTGGAATGTCATCTATTAACGAGACGCTACCAGTGAGACAGAGGAATTGCAGTCTTCACGCTGCGTGATTCACCCAGACGCACCGTCTGTACTACAGTCGGCAGAAGAAAAAAACCTCGTCGCATGCATGATCTCGCCGAACGCAAGCTCGTGAAGGGAGATGTTTATTAACTCTCAAGCACGGCATCCTGCTTGTCCTGCTATAAGTCTCGACTCGAACAACGGCCAACGTTGTGGCATGATCTTGCCGGATGCAAGACCTGCGGTTTTGTGCAGTGAAGGAAGTGAAATTTTTATCAACTCTCGAGTCCAGTGACTTGCTTCGCCTTATTCAAGTCTACCGAGACGATTATAAAGTTCAATCGAGAGCACCAGCATGTGTATCGTCGCATGTTTGAGAGGCTCGTATGACAGTGGGAAGCTCTCCAACCTCAGATACTGGACCATGTACATAACTTGCTCGATTGATGGTCCGCCTCGACGCCACTCGCCTCACCGACTCAACTTCCCCGGGCCCCCGAGAACCGTCCGCCTCCTCCAAGCGGCACAGAGCAAGACGACGAGCAGCTCGCGTCCCGTGGTGGTGTCCTAGGGCTCTTCTTGTTATATCTAGCAGCCCTTGTTTTGGGGCTCTCGCGCGACCAACGGGCCAACAATCAAGGAACGAAGACCTGCTCTGCTTATCCAAGGGAGCTGAAACAGGCAAAGTGGAAGGTGTACGTCTTGCCACCCATGCATTGACAGAATCTGATGGCCGGTGGAATTCTCCCACTATGGTGGATCGGCGGACACAAAGGCAAGAGCAACTCCAGCCTCGCGATCCGCGAGATGCGCCCCCCGACGCGTTTTACCTGTCCTTGCGCCATTGTTTCGCCTGTCTAACCATGCATTCAAGATCACGGCATGAAACGCTCCCTCTGCATGTCTTGAAAAAATCGAAGACCCCAATGAAGATCAAAATAATTCTGAAGTGAATCGCAATTGTGTCATACTGACGCAGCTGTACTATGTAGGGATCTGTTGGTCAATTTCATAGTCACCGACGTGCCATTCTGGAACGAAGAGGTAAGGGTTCGTTCTGAGTCTTTCGGGCGTATTGACCACTCGAATGATAGAAACTCTGTCATTTCATTTCTAGCCCTATGGAACCCCCAATCCTTCAGTTTTCTCTCTAGGTGGTACCGTTGGTTGACAATAGGAACGAGACAAACATCACTGGACTCGCATTGTTCAACTTGGCGCTATCAACTCCTCATCCACCCAACGAGTGCCAGGAACTCTATGGGTTGGGAACTTCCTTTGAAAACAAGGTATGCCGTCAGCAGTCCATATGGTTGCTGTTGGAGCTATAGACGCCTTGCCTCTAGGACCAGCGCTTAACGAACGGAAGATACCTTACCTGACGATTTCCCTTCCTTGTCGGGGTTGTTCAGTCATTTGCACAACCCCTGTAGGAGGGTTTATTCTCGGGACACTTGGGACAGCCCTAACTACATGTCTGGGACTGTCGGTACAAATCAAGGGACCCTTTGATCTAATTATGTCTGAGGCGCTGTGAATTTTCTTCAAGTTTGGCAAGCCTTGTTCTCGCCGCAAAGTTTGGAGCCCGATATGACCTACCCGCGCTGACTTCGGGAGGATCCACGCGCATCCTCTGTGCCAATCAGAGGATCTTCGAGCTCTGTCGCTTCTCTGGGATTTTTTTTCTCGGTGAGCGCCTGGGCGTTCCGCAACATGATAACAACAAGTGGAAATTTTAGGCTACTACGGCTACTACTGTAGACCCTCTTTCCGCTATGCGGTCTGGCCTCGCCTCTGAACAGGATCGGATGTAGTGATCTAGAATTTTTCCATTTTTCTTGTGTCAGACGACAATATGTTGTGTGTCCTACAAGTCGATTCCATTTCCATTCATCAATAGCGGCATACCGATGTCATCTTCAGGTACGTCGTCTCGCCCCATATGTTGCACTCTCGTTGACTTTTGTTGTTTTGATAGTTGTGTTTGAGATTTGAAAAAAATAATATATATAAGACGCCAGCATGTGGGGACAGACTTGGCCAGAAATCCGCGACAATTGCCATGACCATTACCCCGTCTTCAGAAGAAAAAATTATCGTCTTGCAGCATCGTTCCCCCGAGAATCTTTTGGCTTTCGCTTATCCTACCCTCCGACATCACGAACGCACGGCCAACATCGTCCTTGCGCCTGCTCTCGCGCGCGCGCCGGCGGAATACGTCCTGACACACTGCCAATTCATCGCGGACGCCGACATTCTGCTCCCATTTCCCTCCGCCCAACCTAGTCCGTCGACTAATTTTTGGATTACAGTCTGGTCTCAGCACGCGAATTGTCGCCCCGCTCTTGACATGGTGTTGTCCTGCCTGAAGTCGTCCTTGGGCGACTATCCCGTATTCCTCTGGACCCCCGCGGAGCAGGGTTTGCAGCACCCACAGTGGCTCGGCCGTCGCATCACCGAGGCTGCCTCGTACTTGCGTGCTTGCGTGGTAGGACCGGAACGCGTCTTTTCTGTCTTCGGGACTTCGAATCTGGCGACTACATTCGCCCACGCTTGGGCTGGGCTCACAGGCTTTCCCGTTAATCCCAAGCCGCTGTACAACGCATATTTCGCCGTTTGCACCCCACAGACCCTGAAACATTTCGTGTCCGGGAACGCTTGCGTTGTACGGCGCGCAATCATGCGCGATATCGAAGCAACGGCGAGATTGTGTCAAGAGTTCGCCAACAGCTCCGTATGCGGCCTTTTTCTAGGACCGAAGGCTGTTGATATTCATCGTTCTCCTAGGAATATCCGCTGAGCATCGATGAAGCAACAGCAGAAGCTCGGGAGCTGATTGAAAAGGGGCTGCTGTGGGTTGGAACCATGGACGGCGAGATCGCCACTATCTGCGCTGTGACTCGGAATTCCCTGCACGTTTCCGCGATCACGAAGGTCTACACCCTCCAAGCCAAAAGGTGTGCAAGTAACGATCGCTGCGCGGATTGAACTGACTCCCGACCTGAATGTAGACGAAACGGGTTAGCGCAGGCTCTCGTTCAGGAAGTAACTCAGAGGTATGTATATCCGTCCATTACGAACTGAGCTGACCTCCCGCTGTAGATTGTTCGAGTGCGGTAAACACAGCGTGGTGCTGTATGTCGGCTGTAATAACAGTGGCCGACGCGTTTACGAGCGTGTGGGGTTTATGATACAAGAAGGAGATGTTTGCCTCGAACTGGGATTCGACGGAACCAATGCAGGGCACTGGTAAACGCTGGATAGCATGCTGAACACTGGATAGAGAAGACAAAGATGACTGCTTCGCTTGAAAATACAGACATAGAAAAGTAACTTATTCGGTTCTGGTGAAATCATGGGCTCCTCCTGTCTTTTCTACCACCACGATTTCTCCAATTTCCATTTCTTTACCAGCGACCGCTTTGAGCATATCCCAAACCGTCAAGAGACCCACGGAAACAGCAGTCAGCGCTTCCATCTCAACACCAGTTTTGCCTTCACAGGAAACGGTCGCACGACAGACGATGCTGTAGTGTCGGGCATCGCCATCGGAAACAGATACTTCTGGCGCCAGAGAAACTGATATATTGGACAGAGCGAGTGGGTGGCATAAGGGTATCAGGTTGGAAGTCTGTTTGGCGCCAGTGATAGCGGCTAGATGCGCCACAGTGAGGGCATCGCCTTTTCGTCGAGCTTTAGACACCGCTAAATCCGACGAGCTGGGTGGTGGTCCCTCGTGCTCGGAGACAGGGTAAGTCGATGTGACCAATTCGTAAGCGATTTGGGGAATGTGTATCCGCCCGGATGCGGTAGCTGTGCGTTTGGTGGGCATTTTATTGCTTACGTCGACCATTGATGCCTTTCCAGAAGCATCTAAATGCGACAGCTGAGGGCTGGCGCTGGACGAGCTGAAGCGCTGCTGTGGTGTTCGCGCCTGAGGGGTCGGGATAAATAGAGGGTTCATTGGCGGGCGAAAGAGAGACGTATGCGATCGACGACCTGTGTAAGAAGAGTAAGCCTCGGGCCGTTCTAAGGGGTTTGTGTATATTACAACTCAACCGCCTATCAGGATCATGGGTCGATTCGAGACTACGTCGATGTCTTGCATGCCGACGTGCTTTTCCTGCTTGCCCAGCACAGCTTGTCCGATTGTCTTAAGAAGCTCCTGGTCGGTTGCTCCTCTTCTCATTTCGTCTCTGAGGGAGACTTCCTTGGCGTCGAACAAGCAAACCTTTGGAACACTGTCAGTATGAAAGAAGACAAGTGACAGGGAGCGCAAACCTTGATCTGGCCGTCGGCCGTGATTCGCAGTCGGTTACAGGTCGCACACTGGATGGGGGATCGGTCAGTGGATTTATTTAAAGAGAGAAAACTCATACGAAGTGGTCCGACATGCTGCTGATGAGTCCGAAATTGCCAACGTATCCAGGAATTTTCCAGGTCCGCGCAGTGTCGTTTAATTCATCTGGGGCCCGTGCAACGTCAGGATGACGGTCTGAGATGATCTTCAACAATTCGGATGACGGAACCATTTTCTTGACGTCCCATTTGTTACCTGCAGTGTTCGATATAATTTAGAATTCGCTGTCGGACGGTTCGACGAACCAGTGAATGGCATAAACTCGATGAACCGGACAGAGACCGGCTTTTCCTTAGTCAAGTCGACGAAATCGAGGATCTCCGAATCATTGAGCCCTTTGACGACGACCACGTTGAGTTTCACATAAGGGAGGGAATCCAGGGCAACATCGAGTGTTTTCAGTACAGCGTGGAGGCCCCTCCTTCGTGTCATGATCTCGAACCGGAATTCGTCCAAGGTGTCCAGACTAAGATGCAAAGGATCAATAGAACGTTGGACGATAGATCGGAGTGGTATGAACCTCAAGTTGAGATGGGTGAGACCGTTTGCAATGAATTCCGGGAGGCGGCGGTGGAGAGACACTCCATTGCTTGTCATCCCAATAGATTTGAGGCCATATGGGCGGAGGTCATTCAAACCAGCTAAATTCAGATTAGCTCAATTGCCATGGAGCAGCGTTTAGATATACCGATTATCTCAGAAATGCCCTTGCGAATGGTGGGCTCTCCCCCGGTGAGGCGAATTTTCGTTACCCCACTCTTTACGAAAAGCCGGGCCAAACGAAGAACCTCATCATTTGACAATATGTTGTCGCTGAGAACCGGATAAGTAAAAGGGTGGGCTGGCTGCACGGAATGTAAACCTCGGAGAGAGTTCGACTCCTTCACTCGGCATACAGTAGAAGCCTGGGGGCCCTTGAGACAAGGATATCGTGAACTTGACCAAACCTACATCGTAGGTTACAGCGTTCAGTCAACGAGATTCGCAGATAATCATGCCGGCGACGAAAGCTGTCCACAAGGGCAGATGAAAAGGGCGATGTACTATCGATGTCCGCTATCTTCTCCTACGGGGACGGTTGGCCTGGATTAAACCGCTAATCAATTGGCCACTAACTTGAGCACGAAGTCTCGCAGAGGTGCGAGTCAAAGTCGTGTGGAAGCCGCGAGTGAACTGGAGGTTATTCCAGCGGACAGACCGCATTGTGGACAGGGCGTCCTGCTTGGTCAGGTCGAAGTCCGCTCCCCAGAGTCAAGTTCTTGGTCATTTTCGGGTCAAAGCCCCGGTCACACAATGTGACGCGTGACCACACGTGAATTGGACGCGTAACCTCACCTCTTTGCTCTACGCGTCCGCTCACTCCAGCGAGTTCTTCAGCCCAGCATGGTGCGTGCCGCACAAATGTGCTTAGAAATTGTCTCATTCTGCTGCAGTCGATTATGGACTACAACGGTGGCTCCGTCATAGCCATGGTCGGGAAAGACTGTGTTGCTATTGCGTCCGACTTGCGTCTGGGGAACCAGGCCCTCGGTGTCTCGTCCAACTTCCAGAAGGTGCGTGCGCTGCAACTCCCATCCCTCCTCTGCTTAATTCGTTACCAGATATTTCCCATAACGGACCGCATCTTCCTTGGTTTGCCAGGTTTAGCTACGGATGTGATAACATTGCAAGTTTATTCGGCCTGGTGGCGTTGAACTAGCCTGATTGTGTGCTTCAGAAAAGAGCGCTTTCGATTCCGGGTCAACATGTACACCATCAAGGAGGAGCGCGAAATTGAACCCGAAACCTTTGCCCATCTTGTGTCATCCACCCTCTATGAACATCGGTTTGGGCCATACTTCTGCGAGCCGGTGATGGCTGGTATCTCCAAAACCCCATCCGGTGGAACGAAGCCCTTTATCGCTGCAACCGACCTCATAGGATGTCTGAACTTCGCGAAAGACTTTGTCGTTGCAGGGACTGCCAGCGAGAAGTTGTACGGTGTTGCTGAAGGGCTGTGGGAGCCAGACCTGGAGCCAGAGGATTTGTTCGAGACGATCTCACAAACAATCATGAACGCGGTCGACCGCGACGCGTACTCTGGCTGGGGATGTATCGTACATGTCATGTGGGTTTCCGTTTTTTCGCCCTTCAAATTCGTTCTTATCATATTGCAAACAGCACGAAGGACAAAATTATCACTCGCACTCTGAAGGGTAGAATGGATTAGTTTTGTCCGGTCCAATGCAAATTTACCTTCGGAAACTGCTTTCTGGTGACGCTATTTTGTCGAGGTAGAAACGAAGTTACCTTGTTGTGTTGTGAATGAGTTGAACTCTTGCGACCTGGGCCTGTTCTGGGGCGCGTTGCACCGTATTCGCAATAAACGCAGCTGCTTCCCATCTGGGTCCGTCGGCGTTACGGCGGCGTTTACGTCATAAGCTTGCCCGTGTTGTGATGTGCCCTCTCCAAGCCCTCTCCGACCCACCGTCTTCCAAGCTCTGAATTTATTGCCATGCTCGCACTGTTGAGGCCGACTGCTAAACGTTCCTTATTACCATTCCACAGATCTCATTCGGTACTTCAGGTAACGGCAACCGGTACGAATTTATCGCAATTGAATGTGAATTTTGTAGTCGCTGTTGCACGGCTCACCAGAGGCCAAGAAGGCCGGCGATCTCGACACACTTCAGCACTCACGCTTGGTCGGGAGGGGCAAATACATCCACGGCTTGGAGAGTATGTTTCCGTTTCTCCAAGAAACGGCCGGAGCCTGAGCGCTGAGCGCTCGCACAGTCCACCATGTTCGACCAGACAAGACAGACGAGTACAAACAGGCAGCGTCAGCTATTCGTCTGCGTTCCCGTCTCTTGTGAATTCATGGGTTGTTCAGCGAAAAATACTACCTCGGAATCAAAAACGACCCCGAGCTTCGGACAAAGCTGACCGGCAACTGGGAGGTCATTATTGGGGAACAGGATACCTTCATCCACATCCTCGAGTATGACGGATACGAGACAACGAACCAGCTTTTGCGAACACCCACGGTCGGTGCGCATCCACTTGATGGCTTGGGTTGCAGCTCACATGCCACCCTTTAGCACCTCCGCGCATTCAAGGAAATGACACCGTTCCTGACCTCGCGCTCCTCGCAACTTAACCAGGAGTTTGCGTTCCTTCCTACTGCGCCACCCCATGCGCAGGGGGGTATTTTTGAGCTTCGTTCATACCAACTCAAGCCGGGAACCCTTTTGGAGTGGGAGAACACATGGTTTGCTGAACCTTCTTTTGATGTCCGTCTTCTGAACGCATCTGGTAGGCGCAAAGGCATTGAGGCGAGACGCAAGTTTGTCGCGCCCGTCGGTGCTTGGTTAGTTAATGTTGCGCTCTGCAGTACCCGTGTCCTTATTTCTCACCAGGTTCTCCCAAGTCGGTCGGCTGCACCAGGTACACCATCTTTGGCAATACCCGAGTCTTGAGGCACGGAAGGAGCTGCGGGAAAAGGCATGGCAGATCGATGGATGGGCTGAAACGGTTTCAAAGGTGAGAATATGACATCCTTCGCAACATTCTGTACTTATCTGTGTTGGGCGCAGACTTCGTCTTCCTCCAAGTTCATGGATGCTCAGATTCTTCGTCCTCTCACGTTCAGTCCGTTGCAGTAAACTGTTACAGTAAGTAAAGTTACATAGCGACATAGGCTAAACCGCTAAGCGCTACGCGCGACTTCCCGCATTGTACTTATTACCTCCCAATGCAATTTGAATGCATCCGTTGCAATATGAGTTGACCTGCGAAAGCCGCAGGAGCAGCTGTCTTCAATTCATATGTCGAGTAAGGACCGTCTACAGCCGAATGGTACATTTCATTGGTCAAGTTCAGGCTCCTTCTGGGCCAGCCAATGACGAATCTCGGCGTTGTAGGACCGAAACGAAGCGATCAAGGATGACAAAATGATATCACGAGCACACGGATTTGGACTTGTGCAAAAACAAATTTCTCTTTCATACTCTCATTATCGAAAACCGTTTCCACCTCAATAATGGAATACTCAGATGGCTCAGACGACGACGCGCCTCGAGACTCTCAAGCAACGTCTAGGAAACGGAGTAGCAGAGGTCCGTTCCATCAGGCCCATCAACGGGTCCCTAACTCGATTCTGTAGCATGCGATCAATGCCGCAAAACCAAAAGCAAGTGCGAACGCGTCGGGGACGAAACCTGCAAAGGCTGCACTCTCGCAGGCACCGGTCATTACTTTTTCTCCCTCTCCTAGACGACGAATACTCATTCTATCTTCCATAGTCTGCACCTTTCTAGGTCATTCTGGATATTCTAGTCGCGAATGGTTACTGAATCCGAGGCGTTCATTAGGTCCAAGTTATAAACGCGGCCCACCAAAAGGCTACATACATGCAATCGAGTCCCGTTGGCACCAGGTCGAAGCTCTGCTCGGCGCTATCCTCCAGTGTCCCGACTCGAGAGTGCAAGGCATCGTTTCAGATGCAAGCACATGCATTTGTCTATCCCTGTCCGATACTGACCGATACGCACTCTGTAGTTGAGGAATGATCAACTTGCGCGAGAAATTCTTGGTCGAGTCGACGCAGGCCCATATGTACGAAGCACCTTTTCGTTCAACATTATCCTCCTGATTGGTCGCCTCGGCAGGGTCCTTCGGGCCGACTTGATCAACCTGTAGGAGCGACCAAGGAGGACTTCTTTGCCTCCATTCTGCGGAGCAGTGGCTCGACTCAAGCCAACGATACCTCGAGATCACGTAGGCAATCCCGGGTATCGCGCGAGAAAGTCTCTTCCACCCAAGGCAAGACTCTTCTCCAGGGTGGCCATTTAATTTCGGCTCAAAAAGGATATATTAGATCGTGGACTTTCAGTCGTCCCGACTAGAGAATGGCAGGACAACCTCTCGACTCGCTTAGCATCTGCTTCAGCCTCGGGATCGCGTGCCCCGTCTTTTGACATTTCCGGTGCGCCATTGCCGCAACGACGACGCCTCAATGGTTCCACGGCCAATGCGCCCACACAACCGGACTGGAAAGATATG
Source organism: Mycena vitilis (assembly GCA_029203975.1). NCBI lineage: Eukaryota > Fungi > Basidiomycota > Agaricomycetes > Agaricales > Mycenaceae > Mycena > Mycena vitilis. Next base: position 300,881 of record JARGYF010000017.1, read on the forward strand.
TATACGCTGGAAGGTTCGGGTACGTGAAGACCGGCATTCGGTCGGATCTTCTTCACTCACCGTACGTCTCAGATCACGAAGATAGGGAAGCCGTCGAAGGCATAGGCGCATTGTCGTTGGATGAGCACTCCGAGGTAACCTTCGCTGAATGCGCGTTACGGGTACTCTCTAATATCTGCAGGTCCGATTTCATGGCCAAACTAGCGGATTACATTTGCTCGCCAGAAGCAGCCGCACAGACGCCCGGAAGGAAGGTTCATTATGGTTAGTTTTCGCTGTCTGAGTGACCTGTAAATTCTCATGTCCTCCAGGAATCTGCCTATGGCTCGGGTGTGGCCTCCCATCAAAGATCAAACTCGACTAATTCATGAAGAGGACCTCGACATCGAGCTTCCTCCCGTCCATGTCCAGGAGCATCTGCTCCAGCTATACTTCACATATATCCACCCCGTCTTCCCCCTCCTCCACAAGACTCGTTTCCTTACCGAATATAATAATAGGTATGCTGCGATAACCTTATTTCGTTCACCTTTTCACATGAAACGTTCTAGACACATAAGGTTTGCTCATCCCCGTATCTATTGCGAACACCGTTACTGATGCCGAGCAGTAGTCCCGTTCCCAGCCTTGAGCATGGCAATACCTCCCCAATCAAGCCAGAGCCCGCTCAGAAATTCTCTCCGCTCCTTCTCTTGTCCATGTTTTCAATATCTGCTCGATTCTCGGACCAGGACAGTCCTCTACCGCCGAAGGGCAAAATGTGGGAGGCCGGAGGGAAGTATTTCGAGCTCGCCAAACGCATCCTGGGTGAGGAAATTCCTACCCACGAATACCGAACCGCGGCGTAACCTTATTATCAGCCAAAGTACTGCACCGTTCGCGTCCTTCCACATGTCAAGCTTTGCTTCTCCTAGGATACAGAGAATTTGGGATCGGCTCGATGGAACAAGGGTGGATATATATTGGTACGCTGGACCTCAAGCTTTTCATACTTCCCAGCTCTTAAAATACGGATCCAGGCATGGCTATACGCATGGTAAACACTCAACGATTCACAAATGCTGTCCTGTTAATTTCGTCTCGCAGGCCATCGATCTGGGCCTAAATTGCAATCTTACCGACTGGAAGAGTGGTAGTGGTCAGCATCGGTTGTTTGGGCCACAAGAAACACAGACCAGGCGCCAAATCTGGTGGGCATGCCTTGTTGCCGACAGGTAAATAAATAAGTTTCAACAGCTTGCTTCAACGCTAACAATCGCACAGGTATGGTAGCATGTATATGGGCCGTCCAGTCGCGATACGAGACGAAGATTTCGATACCCCTTTGCCCGACGTAAGTAGATCGCTTTCCGGTCGATCATTCAAGTTCATTTTGCAACTGATATCAGGATGAAGAAGAACAACCGTGGGAAGCACTCGCTCCCGGTGGTAATGGAGCCAACTTCATCGGCGATACAATGGCTTCGTTCCGTGCCTCTGGGAGATTAGGTATGAGACCCCGTTTTTCTCATCTTTCAATGACCGAACCGCGCGCCAGCACTGATACTGGGTGCCATCATCACCAAGATCTATCCTGTGCGGTCTTCTACATCTCGACAAGCATCGTTGGCAACACTAGAAAGCAGACTTGATCAATGGTATCTGAGTCTTCCGGAAGGTCTTCGCTATGATACGGCCAGCCGGCGAATCGTCCCACCGCCCCCCGTTCTTCTTATGCATATCCGATACTGGGGAACTGTTCTTTTGTTGCATCGAGCGTTGTGAGTCCAATCGTAACTAGTCCAGTTGATATCTAATTGCGACGTAGCATTCCGAACTGGAAAGGGTAAAAATAAACTCATCCCTCGGGGAAGAGTAACTTAAAACATATCTTACAGCATCGATCCCACTCCCCAAAATTCCACGCTCGAGTTGAAGGCCTTCGATCTGGCACAGGGTGCTGCGAGCCACATAAGTGCCATAGGTTTTTCTGATCCATATTCCCCGCCGAGTGTTTCTGACGTCGCGCAGTGTCAGCCTATCGTGAAAGTTACACTCTCAAGCGCTGTTCGCCATTCCTGACCTCGTATCTTTTGAATGCTGGGTAAGCAGTCATTTTTCCAGGCTATCGGAGAGTCAGCTCAACTCCGATCCCAGCATCATGCACATATCAACATGTCAGACCTGTGTCTATGCTTCTCTGATTCTGGTTTTGCTTACTTGAAGTTACTTTTCACAGTGACTCTACGACCGTCCAATCCCCAGGCATCCCTTGGTTTGTTTTGATTGTTCGGACGTATCCTCTAATTGACTGATTTGGACACAGGGTTCCAGCAATGTTTGGCCGCATTGAAAGAAATGGAGGTAAGTTCTCCGTCGCAATGCAACGAGTGCGTTGTCGACTCCTGTTGCACAGATTATCTGGCCAAGCGCTTCTCGTGCTTGGGAACTTTTGAACGGAGTGAAACTCGGAGCGCTCAACACCATCGTTGCGCCACCGCATGCGCTTGATAGGAACAAGAGGCACGCAGAAGATGCGTTTGGACAAGATCGGGCCCCAGACTATCCGCTTAGAGACGACCAGCAAAATGTGGACGGGGTGCAGGACGTGGCAAACAAGCTTATGGCACACATGCTGGGGCTGGACATTCCTGGAATGGAGCCATCAACGTCCTTTTACACAGGTTGCGACTGGTGGGCACGTCCGAATCAAGATTCCCCCATGACCCCACAAAACTGGCCACAACCTACTGTTTCGGGATTCCCCACTTTGGATATGCCGCCGCAAAGGAACTGGCCCGACACGAACGATGGGAACCCGTATAACGACGGTGGGTACCAGTACGACCATTTTGGGGTGTAACTTGTTGCAAAGTTGTATCATGGCTGCGAACATTCATAGAGGCTTTGTTTCGATTGTACAGACGTTGTTGTATCAGTAACAGTCATTTAGAATACAAGGATACGTTCTGATCCATCAGATTCCCGACGCCGCGTGTGCGAGGATGAAGCTGAAAATGAAGAGATTGTACGTGATTCTTTGTCTCTTTGCGGCCGAGTTTTCCACTTGTGACTCCGGAGATCAACGGTGAACGGTGGTTGATCCGGAGAACAATGGACCCACGAGATCAGTTCATCAGTGCCGCCCGGAATATTGGCCCCACGAGCGAACCTTAATCTGGTACGCGACCCTGTGCGCTTTGGAGGGCACGAGCGCGTCCCTCCAAAGCGCAGCGGTAACTAGTATTGCGAGTGTGTACACATAGGCAATAAAGGGGATTGTGGGCGTAATTGTCGAATCGGGCAATGCCGTCCCGTCAACGGTCGCCCACAGGCACTCACAAAACAAATTCGCACAGCCTTTTGGTGGGAGAAAGGACGCTTAAGCGGGGTTAACACAAGTTGTCCACATTGATACACAACTGAATGCCTAATTCAGCAGTCCCTCTCTCTGCTTGACGCTCCCCCATGTCCAGCCTCAGAAACATCCTCAATCCAGAGCGCAAAAGATCAGTAAAGTGCGTTCATCGCCTCCTCGCTGTGGCCGCCCGTCTAATCCCTCCAGACTCTTGGTTATCCCTCCAGAACAGTCTACATCCACATGGGAGCCACCGGTCTCCCACCCCAGTCCAGGCTCCTCCTCAGAAGACGATCTCAACGATTACAACCCGCTCATACACATCCCCCATCCAGACTGCCCCGACTCTCTTGCTTGCTTGCCCGACACCGATGGTAGACCGCAGCATACACTTCCAGTCATCTTACGTTGCGCCATATTGGGAAGTCCGCGCAAACGTCTAACTATTCGCGAAATATACGCTGCAATGGAGGAAAAATATGCATATTATCGAACTGCTGGTCCGACCTGGAAGGTACGCCTTTATTTTATCTTACCCCTTTGACTCGTATCGACTTCCTTGCCAGCAATCCGTACGACATCATCTTTCCCTCAATCGACTCTTTGAGCGCCAGCCACGACCCGCAACCGACCCGGGATTTGGCTCCTACTGGACTGTAAATTTAGCCGCTCCACCAGGAACGAAACGGCCTCGAAAGCGCGGTCGCCCAAACAAGGACGCCAAACCCAAGAAGGATGACCCGCCGGAAGAGGGGCCTTCGACGAAACCGCGAAGAGGTCGCCCTCGGAAGGACGATTCGCCTGTTCCGGCGCCTGTTCCCATCTCTGTACCAGTCTCGACCGCCTCGACGCCGCCAATTGTGCCGCTGATCGAGCCGCCGATCGAGCCGCCGATAGACCCTCTGCTTGAGGCTGCAGAGGCGTTGGTACCGCCGCCAGTCGAAGAAGATGCAGGAGGAGACGTCAATATGCTGACTTATGAAGACGATTTGGTGGATGAGCTCGAGAGCAATACTTCGGCTCAGGAGGATGAATGTGAGAGTGAAGAGAAACTTCTGCATCCGTTCGAACGCCGACACTCCCTCAGTGGTGGATTGACCCCATATGATTCGTCTGCGGGCTTCCATTTTTCTCCTCAAATATCCCCCGATAATTTCAGCCGCCAAATAACAGCGGCCCCGATGTTAACATCGCCTATCCAACTCGGATCGACTCCCCGATTTTCTCCCCCTCAGACCGCATCGCCTCGCCAAATATCTACCAACCAGCGTATGGCCTCCCCCACCACATTCGCGTCCCCTCTGCCGTTGGCATCCCCCCACCATCTCCTCGCGTCACCGTCGCACTTCCCTATCCGCCGTAACACTCCCCAGTACTTTTCGTCCGAGTCTGGCCATTCGGAAGAAATAGTCGAGCAGCTGCAGAGGGAGATGGCCGTCCTCCGGCGCCAATCGGCAGAAGCGCATTCATTATCGCTGCGTTTATCGGACCAATTGGTCGCGGCCCGGGAAGAGGCTTCCCAATCCCAGCTCACTATGGAGAGCATGGAGGCGAAGATACGGGAAGAAGTAAATCGGCGGAAGCAGGCGGAGCGAGAGGCGGACGAGGCAATGCGGGCGAGACGGGCGGCCGAGGAGGCTCTCAAGTCTATGCGATTTCATCCAGAGCAGCCTCGACCCGCGAGATGAACTGTTTAAGACTGTTATTCGGTTTCAGAGCAGGTATCGTTATTTTGGGTATTTACATCCTCTTGACCGAACGCTGGAAAGTCGTATACACTTGCACGGTCTGGGTGATATGGTCACTTATTGCTTCTGGATCCTTGGTAGAATTAGGGCGTAGTTTTATGCTCGAACTTTTTGAACGAATTTACTTCCAAGTTCCACCGGTCAAAGCGCTTTTGATCTGATTGCCGAACGAGCACGTGCGCCATCAGACTTTTTTCAAAACTTTCATGTCGGCGAAACTGAAAACTGCGTCAGTAATCTTGGCTTTTTGGTCCTGTTTCTAACATCCTATTAGCTTTAAAAATGCCAGGGTCATTGCGCCCTTGTACACTTCTGGACCCGTCGCCGCCGTGCAAAACGGGACCAAAATTGTAACGTGCATCGAGCAGAACGCTCTGCTCACCGATGTAGCGACAGGGATCGAAATATGTCGTTTCGCTGGGGTACGCGTGCTGCTGCTTTCATGTACTCGTGGGCTAACGATTTTGAATAGGACACCGAATCTATAACTTCGATGTGTCTTTCGCCGTCTGCGAAGCATCTTCTCGTGTTCACGTCCTCTCTGTCGCTCCGGATATTCGAGGTTCCCACCGCGACGACCACACTCGCGAAGCCAGTCCAGCCGATTCGCGTCGTACCGCGCGCGCACGAAGCCCCGGTGCACGTCTGCAAAGCAGACCCAACCTCGACATACCTTGCCTCCGGCTCGGCGGACGGAGTGGTCAAGGTGTGGGACATCGCGCGCGGATACATCACGCATGTATTCAAAGGGCACGGAGGTGTCGTCAGCGCGCTCGCATTCGATTACCACCAAGACCCGTCCTCCGTGAAGCAGCAGCACAAAATGCAGCTCATCACTGGGTCCATCGACACGCGGATACGGATATTCGAACTGACAGATAGCGAGTCGCGTGGGACGGGGGCACAGAAGCCCGTCGCCGTCTTGGAGGGACACGTCTCCGTTCCCCGAGGGTTGGATGTTTCGCAGGACGGGAAGTGGTTGATTAGTGGTGGACGGGACTCGGTAGTCCTGGTCTGGGATCTTTCGCCTATGCAACAACCCAATGCGAAGGGTGCTAAAGGCAAGGGGAAGGCAATGGCACCGACTCTGGCAAAAACTGTCCCGATCCTGGAACGCGTCGAGGCAGTCGGTCTCCTACGCCCCGACGAGGACCTCACGGGCTCCAGCTCCGCCTCCGACAGACTGCGCTTCTACACCGGTGGAGAGAACGGTGTCGTGAAGATCTGGGACGCTCGGGAAGGAAATGTGCTGTTCACCCTAGGCGGAGAACAGAACAAGATTTCGGACGACCAAGAAACGCAACGTCAAATAGTGGACGTTATGTACGTCTCTGTGCTCATTTACCAAGCATGTTCTGACGGTTTTACAGCTATCTGCCCGCGACCTCCACTATCATATCTGTGCACGCAGATCAAAATATCATGTTCCATTCCCTGTCGACGCACGCCTTAACACGCCAACTCATAGGCTTCAACGACGAGATCGTGGACGCAAAATTCCTATCCACCGCTGCGCAGCGCGATTCGCATCTCGCGCTCGCGACCAACTCGTCCCTGATCCGGGTATATTCGGTCTCGGACTTTGATGCTCGTCTGCTAGAAGGACATACCGAAATTGTTCTGTGCGTTGATTCGGGCGTCCATGGAACGGTTCTTGCCAGCGGAAGCAAGGACAAGTCCGCCAGGATCTGGGCACCCCTGAAGTCGAACGACGCGGATGCGGCCTGGGGATATGGCTGCGTCGGCGTGTGCGAGGGACACGCCGAAAGCGTCGGTGCCATTGCGCTTTCCCGGCAGGCGGGCGCGCCTGACAGCAGTGCAGCGTCTAATCCCGGCTTCATGTTTACAGGCAGCCAAGACCGGACAATCAAGATGTGGGACCTTTCCGAGGTGCCGCTCGAATGCGCGGAGGACGCAGAGCCGGTCAAGTGCAAGAGTTTGAACACGCTCAAGGCGCACGAGAAGGACATCAACGCGCTGGACGTGGCGCCGAATGACCGGCTGCTCGTGTCGGGGTCGCAGGACCGCACGGCGAACGTGTACGCGATTGAGTACAACGCGGGTGTGGGCGGGCGCGCGGCGCGCGGGGGGCTGAAGCTGCTGGGGACGTGTAAGGGGCACAAGCGCGGGGTATGGGCGGTAAAGTTCGGGCGGACGGAGCGGGTGCTTGCGACGGGGAGCGGGGACAAGACCGTGAAGCTGTGGAGTCTGGACGATTTTACGTGCGTCAAGACGTTCGAGGGACACACGAACTCGGTGCTGCGGGTGGATTTCCTCAATATGGGGATGCAGCTTGTGAGTTCGGGATCGGATGGGCTGGTGAAGTTGTGGAATGTCAAGGATGAGGAGTGCGCGGCGACGATGGACAATCACGAGGATAAGGTGCGTCGCAAATTTCCTCCCTGCGCTATTGATTCTGACGTTTCGTACAGGTATGGGCCCTTGCTGTGAGCCACGACGAAAAGACCGTCGTTTCGGCTGCCGCCGATTCGGTCGTTACATTTTGGCAAGACTGCACTGAGGAGCAGGAACAGGAAAAGCAGACGAAACGCGCGGATCTCGTTCTCAAGTGCGTTTCCTTTCCTTCGCTTCACTTATTCTTGTTACGAACAGTCATCTTTCAGAGAGCAAGACTTTCTCAACTATCTCGAGCTCAATGATTATCGCCGGGCCATCCAGCTCGCGATTTCGATGGGCCAGCCTGGGCGGCTCTTGTCTCTGTTCAAGGACATCCGCGCGTCCGCGGCAGAGTCGGCAACGTCGTCGACGTCCATCACAGGCAACCCTTCCGTGGACGAAGTGATCCGCACGCTCGGGGGCTCGGACCTCGCGAAACTGCTGGGCTATGTACGCACCTGGAACACGGTCGCGAAGACGAGCATCGTCGCGCAGGGCGTGCTGTTCGCGATCGTCAAGCTGCGCTCGGCGGACGACGTGATGCAGGCGTTTGGCGACGAGGTGCACGAGACGGCGCTTGTCGATGGCGAGTTCGGGGGTGCTAAGGCCGGCGCGGGGGGGACGGCGCTCAAGGAGATGGTCGACGCGCTCATCCCGTATACGGAGCGCCATCTCGCCCGGATGGAGCGGCTCGTGCAGGAGAGCTACATGGTGGACTATGTGCTCGGGGAAATGGACGACGGGATGTTCGACGACGAGTACGACGGCGGCGCGATGGATATCGAATAATGCCTATAACCATACCGAATAATCCTATGTACCTACCTAACCTATGCGACACAAAAATGTATCCACCGCACCTACACATAATTTACATTGGACAAGCCTACAGGGCGGTGATGCGCCCCAGACGGCAGCCGTGCACGCTGTTGAAGAGGAGCACCCAGTCGCCGGGGCGCATGCTGGCTTTGGTGAGTTCGCCTGGCTCGGCCTCGCGTATGCGTTTGTGTTGGAGCAGCCAACGGCGTGAAACGCCCGGGAGGCACCCGCTTGACGTCGGTGGCGTTACCCATGCGGCGGAGCGGTAGAAGGCGACATTAGAAACGGACGCTTCGGTAATGTGCTCGTCGGGATTGTAGAGGAGCACGTCGGCGTCGGCAGATGCGAGTGGAGGGAGCCCGACGCGTGATCGGGCGGCATTGTAGACCGTGCGCTCGGTGGTCTTTGTAGACGTGAATAGACCTGAGGGCGGTGTGGGCTCGGTGTCGACGAAAAGGGTCATGGCGGGACCATAGAGGGTTGCGCTGCGATGGTCAAGAACCTGAGAAACTAGTGGAGAACTCGACTAACCTGTCGGTGAGCGGCTTGGAGAAGGAGGGGGAGGTAGGATCGAACTTGAACGGGGGGACGGGGGACGCGGAGGCTGTCAGAAGGCCTGCTTGCGACAGTGTAATGCGGATCTGTGCCAGTGAGTTTTGTGGTATGTTTGAAAGCGTAATGGACGCACTTTGAAGGCGTCTGCGGGATCGCCGTCATACGACGCGACCGCATCGCTACACTTGTCGTGGAGGGCGGGGTATGAGAGAGCTGACTGAGCGTCTGGCCATTCGTGCTGCGGATGGATGAGCGACGAAGTAAGGCGGGCTGGTATAACCGCTCAAGTGACCTCTACGGCGGCGTCGCGAAGGCGTTCGAGGTGAAACGGGAGCAGGAGGAAGCGCGAGGGCTGGCCGTCGTGGTTGTTCCATGAAAGGCGCTCGAGGTAGCGGTCATAGCGGGTCGTCGTTAGAAGCTCATACATGGAGGAGGAGGAGGAGGAGGATAAAACGCTCCTATCGTAAGTGGTCAAAGCGAATCAATTCTATTTGATTCATGAAATTTGATTATCTGCCATCTAATCGAATTCATTTCCTGCATTAAATTCGAGCTGGTCTGCCTCTGGCTACTGAGCATCGGTTCGCCGTATTGTGTGCAGTCTTCATGCGCGACAAAAGCATTCAATTCAAGCTATCAAGTATAACTTAAAGCCCAGACCATAGCACGCGGCTCGCATGCCAAATGCGGAGAGTCTCAGGGCTATTTTGATTCAGCTAAAATAACGCAACGGCGCCGTGCAGAACAGCGCGCAGCGTGTCGAGGACCATTTCGGCTTTAGTGATCGAGATATTGCGCTGCCTCCAGGGCGAACCGGGAATTTTCTGTTGTTCGGTAGTTAAGCGCTGACGGTTATTGATATTTTTTGTCGGGTTCTTGAAGAAGTTGGTACGGTCAAACTGAACAAGACATCGGGTTAACGAGACCGCTGCGGTGGATCTCTTGACGTTGGGAGGTAATATGATAGTCAATCTGATATCCGTAGGTTGCAGAGCCCGAGGTCGTAACTATCACCCTGGACAGTAGGAGGGTTCTGCGAAAATAAGTCAGCTTCCGAATAGATGGCAGCGCACGGGTTTTGTGATTTTTCGTAACCCGCAACCTGCAACGTCCATTGAGCGTTTATTATACAGCAGCAGCGCCTACCTGCGCCCACATGAGATGTGGTTCAAGATGTATCAAACACATGGTACCTGTGCGGCTGTAATGCACCCGCATGAGATGCATCCAAGATGTATTCACAACCCCTTGTTACTTGTGATACCGCAGTGCTTCCCAGATTTGTCCAGAGTTCAGTGAAGCTGCGGAAAGAATCGACGATTTTGTCAGACCACTTCACGACGACACGGAAGTTGCGTGAAGCGAGTTGGTGCCGAAAGTCCTTTACTTGCTTATGATTGAGCGCGGATTTGGAGCTGGGACCTAGGAGCTTGAAGCTGGCCTGTTATCGGGCTACAACTTGTCGCCCGAAACACGAACTGTGAACGGCCTTTTGCCCCGCATCATTTTGAGACTCGATCATTGTCGCCACAGCTGTCGCTTTAATAAAGTCGCCAGTGACCCGAGCCCGTCCGAGGTGATATTCTAGACTGCGGTAATTGTAAATAGGGACTCGGTCACGGTGGCCGGTCGGCCTTGGGGTACTGGGTTGTTAGATCCACACTGACTGTTGGCAGCAGCTGATAGGTTCAGTACTTTTCAGTAGCACAGAGTCGTTTACTCGTTCTGCAGCCAAGAAATGAGTGTGAGAGCTCTCGAAGGCTCTTGAGTGACTCAGGTCTCAGCTGAGTGGGCGGTGCTCGGGCAAGCTGCGAATGGGGTCGTGACGTGACTGATATAAAGGAGCCGACTTATCGGCACTTGGCTTGTCTTCCCCTCACCCCCAACACAACGCAAGAAACTCGGAAACTTGAGGGCAATGCCGTTTACTGTGAAGGCCACCTATGGCAGGTCAGGCGAATTGAGGAAGCTGACCTTCGCCTCGTTCCCCACGTACGAGGAGCTTTACAACCAGGTACGTTCACAATACAGGCCGCGTAAGCAGTCACTTGCTTATCGTCGCTGCTCTCCTCTAGCTCTACCGCGTCTTTCCTATCAGCCATAGCTACTTTCTTTCAAAGCTTCTCTTCTCTCCCGAATCGTCCAAGTCCACCATCCTCATAAGCAAGGAGGTCCACAACGCCGAGCAGTACAACTCGTGCACTGCGCCGTACTGCAACGGTCTCTGGACGAACGCCATGCTGAGGTTCACCGTGTTCGACGAGACGCCCCACAAGTTACCGGCAGGCTTCGTTGCCAACAATGCCAGCGCCTCCACCTTGACTGGTGGCAGTGCCCCAAGCCCCTTCATTTCCATGTCTGCTATTCCTCCTCCTCCCATTATTCTCTCCTCTGCTTCCGGCTCGTCAGCGAAGATGGACGTAGACTCCACCGCCAAGGCCTACAGCCCGAGTTCTATGTCAACCCCTACGCCGCAGCATCAGCACGACCCGCAGTCTGCGACTGCTTGCTGCGCCGTAAGCCAGGGCAAGGTAGAAATGGAAGGCATCGTTTCAAAGTTCAAGCAAGACCTCGACCGCATCCTCCAGTCCTCTTTCTCCACTCCCGTTGCCGCTCCATCACAAACACTCACTCCCATGCCAACTTCTAATTATTGCCTCTACAAGTATTGTAATACCTGCGCCAGGATCTTCCAAGGGCCGTGGTATGCCTGCGGAACGTGCAGCACCGTTCGCGTATGTCCCCCTGCCTTTTGCTGTCTACCATCTCCTGACACCTGTGACAATAGTGCCCGGGTTGTTTCGAGAAGCAGGGCAATGACTTCTGCTCTGCGGTCAATGCGCCTCACACCTTGAAGAAAGAAGTTTGTGCCGCCTGCCCCGCCGTCGATCCGCCTGCCAGCACTCCATGGGGGCGGCCTTTGCCGATGCCGTTCAGTTCCCAGTGGACTCCGCCGCAGCAAGGATACAACCCGATATATCCATTCATGCCGTCGCAGATCACCCCATTCATTCCCGCAAACGAGCTTCCCCGTGCTCCCGCCCCTGTAGCAGCCGTTACGCTGCCGCCCCTCCCCGTGCCGTCTGTGGCGCAAGTCCCAAGGGCTGCACCGCCACCGGCACCTCCCGTTATCCACCGCGGTGTTGTCTGCGACATGTGCGACAACGTCGTCGAAGGTATTCGGCACAAGTGCCTCGACTGCGCCGGTAAGCTGAGCTCTGCTTGAGACTCAAACATCTGCTGACTCCCTTCAGACTACGATCTGTGCACTCCTTGCATCCAGTCGGGCTCTGCGGAGCGCCACAACCCCTTCCACGAGTTCCTCGAAATCAAGGAACCTGGTCGCGTCATCGTTCACACCGTTTACTCCGGTGACGGTGAGAGGGACGCATCGCCCAGCACCAGCGCACGTGCTCCTGTGCCTCCGCAAGCGGAAGCGCAGCCTGCGGTTCACTATGCTACATGCAATTTGTGCGACTCGAGGATCCGCGGCGACCGCTATGTGAGTCGCTACTGCAATCCTGCGGTCCCCTCATTCTAACTGTTGCCCCAGAAATGCGCGGACTGCCCGGATTTCGACACTTGCTCTAATTGCTTCAGGTATGACAAGTTGCTGATATCCGTCCGTCAGTCACTAACAATATCGTCCAACGATCTAGCATAACTCGGGAGCAACATCCGCATCACGCTTTCGTTAAGCTTACCAATGCTTCGGATTTTATTGTACTGATATTCTACTCTCTCTTGGCTTCCGTTCACTGACCCATTTACTCAGCGTCGCGAGAATGGTGTTTCCCCCATGCACTTCGTGACGTGCGATGGTTGCAACAAGACCGTCTACGGCATTCGGTACAAAGTATATCTTCTTGAACTCTCTTGAAGCATTTGTACTAATCATCGCTCAGTGCATGCATCCTGAATGCCCGGACTTTGATCTATGCGAGAGCTGCGAGGCGTTCCCCATCCCTGTGCATCCCGACAACCACCCGTTGCTTAAGATGAGGTCACCGAGCACTGTTGTGCCTACGGTTTACAGGGTCGGTCAGACAACGCTGATTGACGCGGAGAGAGGGCGCTCTCCTGCACCCGCTCCTCGTGCTCGGTCGCGGTCTGCTTCCTTCGGCAGAGGCTACATGATGAACCCCAACGACCGCCGCAACACCATGCCGGCTTCGTTCTTCGACAGCGCGCCTTCTCCCATCCCCCCGCCCTCGCCTTTCTTCTTCCGGTCCGAGAGCTCCCGCTCGAGCTCGCCCGTCTTGGCGTACCAGCCCTCGTATTTGCCCCGCCCCCCGTCGCCTACACCAATGACGATGCCTGGTGGGCTGTACGACGAGCCGGCTTTTGCGCGGCAGCCGCAGCCGCAGCCTCCGTACAACTGGCTGTTCACCCGCCCGCAGCCCACCGCGTCGCGGTTCTCTCATTCCCCATCGCCCTCGCCGTCCCCGCCCTTGTTCCGCAACCGCAGCCGCTCCCCGACCCCACCGCGCCTCTCGCGCCATGCAGTGTGGGGCACACATGCAGTGCCCGAAACAACTTCGCAGTGGCCCAGCTTCGGGGGTCCCTCCCTCAGGCAGCTGGTCGAACAGCAGAGGGTAGAAGAAGAAGAGGTAATGCGGCAACAAGACGAACTGGTGCAGCAGCAACTGCAACAGCAGCTTGAGCAGCACCAGCAGCGTGAGCGTGAAGAGCATGAAGCGCGCGAGCAGATCATCGCGCACGATCTTGAGTTGGCGGACTCCATGGCGCAGGAGCGGCGCCAGGCGATGGAGCAGTTGGTTGAAGCGCACAAGATGTTGGAGCAGCACGTCGAGCAGTCGCAGATGCGCTGGGCAGTTCCCGCAATCCCGCCTATTCCTGCGCCAGCGGTTGATCAGACGTTCCCGAGCTTCTGGCCCAAGTCGTCCGAAGACCTCCGCCACCTCATGACGCACGACGAGCCCGCCATTGACGCCTTCTCGCGCCTGTCCGTGCAGGAGGAGCCCGCCGTGATGGACTCGCCGTTGACGGGGGAGGCGCTGCTGAACCGCCCGGTGGAAATGGCGCAGGCAAACAAGGCGCCGATGTCGTTCAACCACTCCCTTGCTGCTTTGCTCAACGGATACGACAGCGACAATGAGGTCGAGAAGGAAACCCAGGAGCCGCTCATCGCTCTTGCCGAGGAAACACCTGCACCTGTTCGTGCTGCTGTTTCTGTTCCCGCCGCACCCTCCCTCGCTCCTGCCGCCGTCCCAGTTCCCATCCCCGTCCCCGCGCCTGCCCTAGGCTTGCGCGCAACCTTCGTTAACGACCTGACACTTCCCGACGGGCAGATCTTCCCGCCCGGTGCTGAGTTCATGAAGTGCTGGCAGATGGTGAACAGCGGCGGTTTGGATTGGCCTTCTGCCACGGAGCTTGTCTTCGTCGCAGGTGAGCGCCTTGCGCGCGAGCCCGGAGGGCCGGCCAATGTAGCAATCGGCGTGGTGAAGGTTGGTGCGCAGGTGGAGCTGTGGACGGGCGAGCTGAAGGCGCCTGAGACCCCGGGACGGTATGTGAGCTACTGGCGCCTCCGCGATGGCAGAGGCCAGCTCTTTGGCGACAGCATCTGGATCGAGTGCGTTGTTTTCTTCTTGTCATTCGGATGTCACTTACTAACCCCGTCCTGCAGCATCAACGTTACGGAGACCCGCTCGAACTCTAATGAGTCGTCCTTGAGCTCGTCGTCGATCATCGTGATGCCTCGCGGCGCGCAATCGGTGCCGACCTCGTCTGCGGACGGGCAAATTGCTCCGCGCGTCAGCCAAGGCGAGGTTGAGGAGGATGTGTCTTCGGAGCACGGATCGGACGCCTCTTCGGTGTCGCTGATCAGTGTGCCGACGTCCGAGGATGAGGACTGGGCGTCTGTTCCTGCTGAGGAGCCGGCGCAGGCGCAGCGATATGTGGTGTTGTACGACGATGCGTCGAGCCATTCGTCGCAGTCGGAGTCGGACAGCGAGTAAGCGGGCATTTGCGCCGTGCAGGGGAGTTGGCGGGTGGAGTCTAATACACAGAAAGATACTACACAAGGCAGATCTAGGGTACCCGGTACTAACATTTTGTGATGTAAACACGACATACGTGAAATAAATACCTTTTCGAAGGACCGCGCTGTTTGAGCTTGAGCCGGGGCGCCGTTTTGTGGTGATCGCACAGTGCACATCAGGACAACTTCAACTTGGAGCAAGTTCAGATGATAAAGCAGTCCACAAATAAAATGAATAAGAAAAGCATACATGCTGCCAGAGCAAATGCCATCATATATCGATTTGATCTCGAACGTGGTCCTACGAATTCTAAAAAGCTAAATTCGTACAAATAGCCATGGTATGAAGTACAAAGCGGCAGCATGACAACGATAAAACCCCAAGTAAAGAGATACAGCTGATGGTACAAAGCATTTTGACGTATATGGAAAGCGTAAGATATATGATAAGTATGAGCGTCTAATGGGCATGTCGAGATGAGCGCAGCAACACAGGGCGGGGCGGGCCGGCCAGCAGGGAGATGATGCGTCGCGGACGAGGGCGTAATGGGGCATTAGGTTGTACATGTAGAATGTAACGGCAATGGGAGTGAAGTGGAGCGTACATATGCGAGGGTGATGCGATGCGAAGCGGAGTGTGAAGATAGCACTAGATACAACTGCATGTCGTGAATGTGATGATGCGTCTCGTGAATAAAGATAATTTTGGATGTTGAATTTGGTGGGGTAGAGCTCCCGATACGGCGCTGGGTTCTGCGCGGAGGTCGGGTCGGGGGTAACGCGTCGTGCCAAATCAATATTAATGTCATCCGCCAACGGCGGTAGATCGGATCGTCGTGCGCCCTCATCGGCGCTGCAAGAAAGCCGCATTTCCCTGCGCACGATCACATCTCTGAGCAATACGCATCGACGCGTCCACCGCACGGGCCACAAGCACCCGGGATGGACTGGTAACCGGGGTGTGTTCCAGCAGGTCTGCGATTATCGATTAGTTTGCGTTCGCAGCTCGGAATCCATTCAAACAAAATAAAAGAGAGGAGGGTACGAATGGAAAAAAAAATGAAAGTCACTCACCCTGGTACAACAAGACATACCGCATGACGCGTTGTGTTGGGACAATTGCCAGGTCGCGCACGGCAGGGCGTGCGTCGCGTTCCTTCCGCGAACGCGGCTTCGGAGTCGCGGAGACGGGCGACGGAGGATCGTAGGCGCTTGTGGATGATAGCGACAAAACGGACGGCAGGGGCGGGAGCGACCGCAACGACGGCACGGCAATGACCCCAGACGATGCGTTTCTCTTCCACCCCACGCGCTTCGCTGGCGGCTTCGGGGCCGTTTCCTCTTCCCCGCCCTCCGAGAGACCGCGCATCTTGCTCAGTCGCCGAGGTGCCTTCTCGCCATCGACAAACCACCCGCCGACAACACCAGACCACCCTACGAGCGCGGCCTCGACGCCCTCCTCCGCGCCCAGAAATGCAGCAGCAACGCCCCACGCGCTCGGATCTTCTTCCATACGACGCAGGAGGCCCGCGCTCTCTCTTGCGAGGGCAGCTGCGTATGCCCGCATGAGCGGCGGCGGCGGCGAGCGCGTAGCGCCGTCGAGGAGGGCGTGCAAGGCCGCGAGATAGTGTCGTTCCGTGCGCACGAGTTCGCGGCATGTCAGCAGCGCACGACGCGCGCTGTGCCAGCTCGCGGTCGAAGGTGAGGGGAGGGCAGGGAGAGATGCTGTCCGCTGTGCTTGACCCAACTGCACGCCGTCCTTGGGTGGTGGTGTTGGCGGCAGCGAAGGTAGGGGCGGGCTGTCGTCCACGTCCAGCTCGTCGTCGTACGCAGCCCAAACATTGTCCCACTCGTCGATGTCGTTATCGTCGACGGCGACGGACGCAGCGCGTGAGCGGGTGCGTAGGGCTTCGAGTTTTTGCACCAGGAGCTCGTCCGAAATGCCCTCATCATTCAAAGCCATCGCAAGTGTCCAACGGCGCTTCGGTGATGCTGTGGTAGCGTGCCGCCGTAGGAGTGGGGGTCGGGTCGGTATCTCGGGGCTCTCACTGCGGGGACTCTCCGTTTCATCGCCGACTACGAACTTTGGTTTCGCACGGGGGAGTGGGGGCACATCGTCCCGGGACAACGAGAGACTCCAAGTGGATCTCCAACCTCCACGCGCACGAATGATGGTATCGAACGCCTTTGGTGCGAAACCTGTCCATGCAACCTCGGAGAAGTCACCGCGAGCATCGGAGGTTGAGCGCCGCTGGTCGACAGGCGGCTGGGAGCCAGACTGAACGTGCCAGGAATCGCGTTTGCGAGCATGGAATGACCGGAAAGTTGGCTGCCAGACCTTAGACATAGATGAGATAACGGATGAACGCA
Source organism: Mycena vitilis (assembly GCA_029203975.1). Classification (NCBI taxonomy): domain Eukaryota; kingdom Fungi; phylum Basidiomycota; class Agaricomycetes; order Agaricales; family Mycenaceae; genus Mycena; species Mycena vitilis. The sequence goes on from JARGYF010000017.1 coordinate 318,108, forward strand.
CTTACGATGTTCAATGTCAGAGGGCTGGGTGGGGGGAGGGCCGGAAGTATGGAATGACCATCCTCGGTCTGGGCAGTTCTTGAAGTCGTTCTTTTGCGCCGGAAGCTAAAATTCATGGTGCTGCTACGTTGGATCGGGGGCCGCTCCGCCCGGCTCGCCATGGTGATGTCTGCATCGGCGCTGGCCGGGTGCTCAGGGATAGACGGCCTGCGTTTCGTGAGCTTGCGCGCGGGAGACGGGGGGTGCATGGACAGAGCGCGGACAGAGCCAGCGATAAAACTGGATGCGGGGCTATTGGGAGTAGACCGGTGGCGATGGAAAAAAGTGTAAGGGAAGTTCGGCTCCGGCGACGGGTCCTCTGCGACAAAAGAATACGGGTAGCTCGAGGGGGGCGGCTTTTTTAGCTTTTTCAACTTGTTCGGAAGCCTGGGAGACGTGACATCGTATTTGGCGAGGTAGAAAGGCTCATGCGACGCGTTGGACGAGTCGGAAGGCGACGAAGTTTCGTCCGGCGACGGAAAAGCGAGCTGAGCGATAGAGGGCGGCGCTGGCTTGAGGCCAGGCGTGGGAGGGAGGGGCTTGCCTTCACCATCGCGGTCAGTGGGAGGGAAGACAACGTCGCTGTCGTCGATGGGCTCGAGGACGACGACGGGCTTGCTGCGCCAGCTCTGGGAAGAGATGGTGGCGGTCAGCATCACAGCTGGGGCGGCGAGAAAATGACGCGAGACATGAGGAAATAAAGAAAACGACCAGACGTCATACCACACTGATACGCGCGCGTGGATAAGCTGATGGCCACTCACGATTATTGATAGCAGAAACAACACAACATGGCTGGGATCCCCACAGGAACGTGTCCCCGCCAAGCTCCCTTCGTTTCGCATCGAGCAGACGCTGCAAGACGCGACGCGCACAAAAGAGGGGCAATTGCGTTTAAACAACCGTCTCCATTGCCAGCCAAACCCCACCGGGCTATTCGGTCAGGCGAATTCCTGCGAATGAACGGCGAAGAACCTGCCCATGTTAAAATAGGCTAAAATCCCGACATGCACTTCGCAGCGTCATGGCACCCGATCGGGCAACCGGTCCACTCGTTCCCCTGTAAAACAAGGGAACAAAGCAAAACATGTTACCCATCCAACTCGAGGACTTACCTGTTCATTAAAATCTCAACCAAAATCTCAACTACAATTTCAACTCCTAAATGCTCTCGACGTTCGGGCTTGTGGCGAACGTGTGTAACACTATGGCGCATCCTACATATGGAGAATTCCGAATATGCAGCCGTCGGGATCTGCACTGCCGCGTGAGTGATAATCTGCATCGTGCACTTGCCGCCTGCGAAGGAAGAACGAATGGGAATCATAAAGACCGTCTACATCCATTGGCTCACCCTGTCTACTACGCGAAAGTGCGGCCCACTGTAGCCCATGGTGCCTGCCTGATGGTTCGACGGACTGGGAGGGTCTGGGCAGGACCCATAAGCCGTGGAGCAGATCGTTTCTTTCGAAGCATGTTTTATCTTGTTGACCCATTTGGAGCTGCTGGCCGACTGGTTGCCGCCTTCACCAAGCCTCAACCCAGTCGTTGGATGACCATCCGCTATTGGAACCTCCAATCGATGATCACCACGGGCCACTGCTGGACCGACTGTCTTCGATCATTCGAGTACTCGGTGCTGGTCTGACCTTCCGGCGGCAACCAACCGATAGGATGAATGAAATCCTGCTGCGCAACATACGGAATCGAGACGTCCAGAAAAGCAGAACATCGACGGAGAAGCAGTGACGTCCAGTGCTGAATGGACATTGAGCGGCCTGTGGAACCTGACTGGGAACAAGTGTTTTTGCTTGCATTCTTGCAGCCCACATTGGTCGTTTAAAACGGGGATGCGATACTCGACACATAACACGTTCAACCCAGCATGCTCCAGCTTGCAAAGGAGGACGTTTGTTCTTGGCGCGGCACGGTCAAGGCACGGTTTTTCTTCAAATTCAAATCTGGACAGCAATAAACCTTCGGCGGGAATCTTACCGATATCATTACAGGATGTGCCGTGCATGCATGTTACGCGTCAAGTCAATACGTTACTGCCGCGAATGTTCATCTCGGAAACTCCACCTGGGCTTGCATCGCAGTTCCGAAGCTATATTCATGTACACCGACGGCATCGAGGCGCTATTGAAGGACATTAATTAAGCAGAACGATCTTGGAGAAAGCCCCACCTTCCGCAATATCGATACCATTACTTACATCAACTTTACTTTGGGAGCTCGAGGTGGATTAGGGACTAGTAGCCACAAGCGCCACGACGCTATCCCGTCCCACTAGGCGCGTCTCGACCGCATGGAAAGCGTCCTAACACCGGCGTCATGCCGCGGCCAACGGTAAAGAAAGAGTTGGCACGTACCTGAACCTGCGGTACTGCGTACCCAACGCCTGCCGCGCCAACGAGCAAAGGTGCTGTGGTGATCAACACGGTGTCAATGCATTTAGTTGCGTCAAAGAACGCGCCAATGACGCGCGCGCCGCCCTCGACCATGAGTGAGCGGATCCCCTCTGTGCGTAATAGGGCGAGTACCGCAGTCGTACGATCCGAGGTGTTGGTGCTCTCTGTTAAAGCAGATAAATCACAGTACAAAATGTTGAGGCAAACGCGCACCTGGAAGTAACAACACACGCGCGCCGGCGGTGGTCAGCGCGTCGCGACGCGCTTGCCAAGCAGCATCGGGCGGAAATGGCACCGACGAAATGACCCACGGGCGACGACCGGTGCCTGCAGCGTGGTTGCGTAGCAGTTTACACGTCGGGGGAAGGCGCAGCCTGGCGTCCAGCACAATCGGGCGCGGAGCATGGTGTGAAGCGTCCGAGGGCGCTGGGGGCAGATGTCGCGCTATTGTCGCGCTCATTCGTATATCAGCGCATAACCCGGGAACGGCGCACTGTTCAGTTGCGGGTCGTCGTTGAGCGCGGTGCCGCTGCCGACAAGTATCGCGTCGTGTAGGGTGCGCAGCCTTATCACCGATGTCATCAGGGTTCCCGTAGACGCGTTATGGGACGCGATACACGCACCAATGGGTCATGACCATGCTCTCGCGTCCGCTGAGAGCGAGCTGCGCGCCACCTGCGCCTGCGATCTTGCCATCGAGCGACTGTGCAAAGGTAAGGGTCACAAAGGGACGCGTCGGCGGCGGGGACGCGTTGTATGGCTTGAAGAGCGCGGTCAGATATTCGGGAGCCGTGGCCATGGTCGTTTAATTATTGAAAGTTTGGTTTTATTTGGTCGACGCGTCTTCTCTTCCTCAACTTACTTCAGACTTACTTGCACGAACTTACTTACAAGCACTGTTGGCCTCTCTCTTCAAGTCAACGCGTTTCTTTTGCTATGGGAAACGTCTAGCGCTGGTCTGTCGCAAACTCGCTGTCTGGCCTGCAAATATGGGCCCCTCGGCCGCCGAGTTTGTTTGTTCCCCGCAAACGTCAGCCAGCTCGTCAGCCACCTTGGGCGCCATATAAATGGCCCGCCTCTCTCTGCTGGGCTCCCTCATCTCTTGACCTCCGACCACCATGTCGAAGCTCGTTCCCTCTCTTCTGCCTGCGTCCTCCCTGATAACCCTTGCTACGTCTTTCGTGTCCCTCACCTCGCTCCTCCTTCCCGCCATGAACGAGAAGGTCCCCCCCGTCGTCGGCTTTTGCACCAACGTGTGTGCATGCTCTACCGACTCCCGTCCTGGTTTCGCAAGAAAAGGTCGGCGCGCTCGCGGTTATTCCCGGACTACTCGTCTTTGTAATTGGATTCTTGGTAACCACCTCGTGGACTGTCCGGCACCTCTATCCTCCGCCTCCGCTACCTCCCTCAACACCACCACCACCGCCTCCTACTCCTCCTCAGCGGGACCGAGGGCAACAGCCCCGGTGGCGATTCCACGCCTGGCCGGCTGGCGACGGCGACGACGAGGAAGAGCATAGCCACAACGGCGAGAACGGCACTGAAGACGGCTGCACGACCGCAGCGGCTCCAGCCCCCGAAGACCCTCCGCCCCCTCCAAGCGGCACGGAACAAGACGACGACGACGACGACGACGAGCAGTCCACGTCCGACGGCGGTCTCCGGCCTTGTGTCTAGCTGCCTGCGTTCTCTGGCTCGCCCGCGGCCAACGGGGCACCTCAGTCCCCAATGTCAAGTTCGACGACGTCAGCCCCGCGCCGAACATTACCAGGCCCGCCTCCGCGACGATCCGGGGTCTCCTGGAGCATAACGTGCCCGCCCGCTGCGATTTGAAGGCCAGCGACGTCCGGCGTGCGATCAAGACTGTCAGGCCCGCATCCATGACCATTCCGGGTCTCCTGATACCCAGTTTGGCTATGTGTTCCGAGCTCAAGGCCGACGACATCCGGCGCGTGCCCACCGCTGTCAGGTCCGCCCCCGCGACAATTCAGGGTCTCCTGTACCGCAGCGTGGCCGCCAGCTGCGACGCGCTCAACATCTCGTCGCCTCTCCGGTCCTCGCCAGGCGCCGCACCCACCTCAAGCCTCAAGCGCTGTTGGCACACTCGCGCCGGTTCCTCGCCAAGGTGCAACCGTATGGCTGCGACCGTTCATCGTTGTCGCTGTGGTCCCCGGTCTGGGATTCGTCGGAGCTCTCTTCTGGCTCCATTTCTCGCTCAAGAACAGTGCAGCGAGGACCGTAGGGACGTCGCCCAGATACTTCAAGTCCCGCCGCCACCACCCCCCGTGAAGCCGTCTTCAGCGGTTGGCCTTCTTCCGCAACTCGCAAGCCCCAGGAAGTGCTGCAGATGGTATCGGCTCAGCAGCGGCAGAATGACCAGAAAATCCGGAGCAATGAACGAGCCATTGAACAGCAAACCCGGAGCAATGAACGAGCCATTGAACAGAAAGTCCGGAGCATTGAACGAGCCGTTGAACTCTTGCAGAGTTAGAATCGACAAGAAGGCAGGGAGCAGAGAGGTATCGTGCCGCCTCTCTTTGGACTACTAGTGTTATACTCGCGCGGACACTTTGTGCGCCGACGCCCCGAACTCTCTCTCTCTCTCTCTTCCTCTCAGTTCTTTATCTGACACCCTCCTGCTCATATATGCTTCCTTTTCATCTGATACCCTTCCACTTACATACCCTTTCCCTTTGCTCGCGGAGTAGGCGACCCGCTCAGCATGTATACCCTATTTTTTTTTTGGGTCAACCTGCCATACACCTTTTCCTTTGATGAACCACGGGCAGTTCTGCTTCTCTTCTGCCGGATTCAACTTTCAATTCTTATTTGGTCAACGATATTCAACACATTGGCCGGAAGTTGAGCAGCACCTCAAGACGGCTTGGCGCCACAACTGGGCATTGAGTCTTTTAAATTATTGCGATGGCGTGCGAGTACGAAGCTTGCGCTATAATCATTTCCAAATATTCCGCATTCAACCCTCAACGACGCTGGGACCTCCGTGCGCGAGCTCGTGCGCGCGTATGTGTTTTTCGAATTCTACAACAGGATAAGGACTGGTCTTGGCGCTCTCCGACTCGCGGCCGCACGGGATCAGATGACGACGAATTTTTAATAGACGCAAATCCGAAAAAGATAATCCGACCTCACCCACAACGCAACGACCATGACCGCTGCCGCCGCCGCCCCTCCCCCGCCAGCAGACGTCCCGCCGGACGCGGACGCGGATGACAACGATATGGAGGACGATGCGGCGCCGGGTACATCGTGTGACGCATCCTCGAGACTCACCGCAGCGACTAACTGTTTTGTTTGATGGACGACAGCCGACGGCGCGCCGGGCTCAGAGGCGGCGAAGAAGAAGAAGAAGAAGAAAAAGCCCAAGAAGAAAAAGCCCGAGCAGAGCGACCCGCCGCGGATCGGGCTGGCCAAGTTCTTTCCCGACGGGCACTATCCCGAGGGCGAGATCCAGCACTACAAGGATGAGTGCGCGTCCCCCTCCTTCGTGTGCGGTAGGTATCTGTGTTGACGACTCTCGCGCGCTGCAGCAACGCGTGGCGGATCACGTCGGAGGAGAAGCGGTACAACGAGAAGACGGCGAACGAGGATCCGGACACGACGTATGAGAACATCCGTAAGGGCTCTGAAATCCACCGGCTTGTGCGCAAGCACGCGCGGAGAACTATCCGGCCGGGGATGACCATGACAGAGATCTGTGAGGAGATCGAAGCGGGGACGCGCGCGCTCGCGGAGGCCGATGGGCTCGACGGAGGTGTTGGCTTCCCCACCGGCGTCAACCTCAACAACTGCGCCGCGCACTTTTCACCGAATGCGGGCGATACGACTGGTGCGCTTATGGAATCTCAATCCAACTTCGGGGATGGTCGCGTTAAATATTGGCAGTGCTGAAGATGGGCGATGTGCTCAAGGTGGACATTGGCGTGCACATCAAGGGGCGCATCTGCGACTCTGCGTTCACGCTGTCGTGGGACCCCAACTACGACAACCTCATCGCGGCCGTCAAAGCTGCGACCGACACTGGCATCCGAGTACGCATACGCGCGGCTTGGTTCGCTCCTCGCTTACTTTGCTTCCACCGCAGGAAGCCGGGATCGATGTCCGATTAGGTGAGCTCGGGGGTCTCATTCAGGAGACGATGGAGTCCTACGAGGTCGAAATCGGCGGGAAAGTGTACCCGGGTGCGTATTAATTAATTGGCCGCGCCACCGATCGTGGTCTAACAGGTAGGCGTCCAGTAAAACCGATAGAAAATCTGTCGGGGCATACGATCACGCCGTACCAAATACACGGCGGGTCGTCGGGCAAGTCGGTGCCGCTGGTCAAGACGGCGGACCAGACGAAAATGGAGGAGGGGGATTACTTTGCGATCGAGACGTTCGGCTCGACAGGGCGCGGCCGGATAGTGGAAAATGTGCGGTATTGTGACTGTTATTCAGGGTTCGCTGACTTTGTTACAGGGCGAATGCTCGCATTATGCGCGACTGTACGATGCGCCGAATGTACCATTACGGTGCGCACGTTGGTCTCTGCATTGCGTCTCTAACACTCGCCCCCCTAGGCTCACGTCGGCCAAGTCGCTGCTAAAGACCATTAACAAAAACTTTGGCACGCTGCCATTCTGTCGGCGGTACTTGGATCGTCTGGGGGAGAGCAAGTATCTGCTCGCGGTACGTGCGATGTGCGGATTGCGACCGTCACTAATTGCTCTCCCCTTGCCTTTCCAGCTCAACCATCTTGTTGCACAAGGAATTGTCAGTGACTACCCCCCGCTGTACGATCAGGTGAGCGATGGTGCCTTGCTTGGAATGCGTCGCCCTGCTAACGGAACTTGACTGTGAAAGATTGGAAGCAAGACTGCTCAGTTTGAGCACACGATCTTGCTCCGGCCGACGTGCAAGGAGGTTGTCAGTCGAGGGGACGATTACTAGACGTTTATGCTGCTCTTCAGGATTGTCTCGTTTGGATGTGCGCGAACAAAATACGTCCGAGACACGCGATCGGTGGTTGTATCACATGTAAATGAACAAGTCGCAACCAGTCGCAACGAGCTGATTTTGTCTGAATGCATTTGTATTGCATGAAAGTGGTGCCTGCGTCTCCACAGTACCCCAGAAAGTCATCTGTGGCCCAGTAATTATGGGCTATTAGTGTACGGGCTTGTTTAGCACTGGAGTATTGGAGCAGGTTGAGTAAGAGAGGTGTCCAATACTGTGTACAAGTGTCCACTAGGTCTTGTTCGCGGGAGCTATAATCAACGGTTCGCGGGCCGTTCGTGATACCCCGCATGGTTATGCTTTGGGGTAAGTGACTGAAACTCCTACCTGATGGCTTTTCCCCGGACCTTGCTCTCTGCCTCTTGTCCCTAACCACCCTGGCCAAACTATGCCTCTGACCCTGCCCTGGCCCATGTCCTTTTCAACAGACTCTGACCGGCCCCTGCAGCCCGACTCAGAGCCCCCTCGTCCCGCGCTGCACCACTATGCAAGACCAGGTGTCGCCCCGCCCTCTGCGCGCGTAGATCCAACCCTCAAGCTCCTTGAGCGACGGCCAGTCAGTCTCTGGCATCTCTGGAAGTATGGCCTCGTTGTGGTATCCAAAGGTGCGCGCCGTCCGTCTGCTTTCGGATGACGTATCCGAACCAGTCCACCCAGCGACGGAGATGACTGGCGCAGTCATTTCGCACAACATCTGGGGCCCTCGTAGAAAGTCCTGGGGCATCGAGATGACTCTCATTACTAGCTTCATGCGCGGAGCTGGCCAGCACAGCGCTCTGGTCGACATTGTACGTTGAACTCTTGCCATTCCTTACTCCACCGAACTTACTCACCGTCCCAGGCGACAATACGCATGGCCATGGGGCTCAGCGGTCTAATTCCGCTGCCCTCCGACGCCCTGGTGACTCCAGTCACATTTCGTGTTAAACGCCGACAGCTCCGCGGCATCCTCGCAGACCTCGACGCTGCAGAGACTGGCGATCGCGAGCTCTCTGGCGAATGGGTCGTCGGTCGCCGCACATGGCAGCGTCTCCAAGCCGAGTGGCAGCAGCGCCGCGCCGCCGCCACCGCCGCCGGTGCTCCCGAGCCGGAGAGGAAGCGCGAACGTGTCGTCCTGTACATCCACGGCGGCGCGTATTACCTCTCTAGTGCTGCCGGCCAGCGCCTCATCTCGATACCCTTGTCCAAGTATACCGATGCCCGCGTATTCGGTGCGGCACCCCCTCTCTCCTTTGTTCCGAACATGCACTGAAACCTTAATCCGTTTTGATAGCACTTGACTACCGACTAGCTCCCGAGACGCGTTTCCCTGGGCCCCTCCATGATGCCGTCTCCGCGTACATGCGCCTCGTCGAGGACCTCCATATCCCGCCAGAGAACATCATTGTGTGCGGGGACAGCGCGGGTGGCGGCTTGTCCCTTGCGCTGCTTATGTATCTCCGCGACAACGCGTACCCGCTACCATCTGCCGCGATCCTTATGTCTCCGTGGGTCGGTGAGTACCCGTGCGCCTATTTGCATGACCGTCCTAAAATTACCCTCAGACCTCACGATGAGCTGCGAGTCGTGGGACTCGAACGCCCCGTTTGACGTCGTGCCTATCCCTACCGCGACGAACCACATGAACCCCATCGCGCTTTACCTCGGGGACCAGGTTGAGCAATACCTGACGCATCCCTACGCCAGCCCGCTGTTCGGCGACTTTACCGGCCTCCCACCCATGCTTATACAAGCGGGCGACGCCGAGGTCCTCCGGGACGAAATCGCGCTGCTCGCGCACAAGGCGACGCTCGCAGGCGTCGAGGTGCGGCACGAGCTGTACGAGGACGCGGTGCACATCTTCCAGACGTACCCCTTCCTGGACTCGGCGCACCGCGCGTTCATGTCGATGCACGACTTTGTGCGCACGATCTTGCCGCAGCTGCTGCATGGGCGCGGTGCGGTCGCGCTCGGGGCGCAGGCGGAGGCGGGGCTCGAGCTCGAGATCGACACGCCGGACGCGACGGTCGTGCGCGGGGACGGGGTGCTGAGCGAGGCGGTCAAGGAGGACCTCGAGGAGGAGGAGCGCACGGAGAGCGAGCCCGAGGAGGATGTGCGGCCTGGGCTCGTGCGCAAGTCGACGTATTACCCCAGCTGGGGGCCGTCGCGGCTGTCAATCGCGTCACCACCGACTTCCGACGACGAGGACGACGAAACGGAGACCGAAGAAGAGGAGGAGGAGGAGCAAGAGGCTATCACCCCGTCGCCCGATGCCGCGCCGTCCACGCTGCGCCGCATCCGTTCCGCCATGTCCATTATGATACCAGAGAGCATCTCCGGCACGCGCCCCTCACTGAAGCGCAACCGCTCGCAGCACTACCACCGCCGTTCCAACTCTCAGACCCACCTGCCGACCCTATCGACCTTTACGATGATGTCGCCCCCCATCTCTCCCTCTGTACGCCGCCGCAACTCGACTGCGAGCCACCCGGACATTACCCGCCTAGTAGAAAACTGGACTCACTCGGGGCCCGCTAATGAGACCCTTATTTACAAGCCCCACTCCCATGCGCGGCCCCCATGAGGAGTGCTGGGTATATTCAGTGTAATACGTACAGTTGTATCAGTAGTATAATGGTGTTATAATTATTCCCGCGTGCCCGCCTGTATCTCGAGGCTGTTTTTGTAGATCTCGAGCTCCTCGATGACGTTCATGAGCGCGTTGCACTCCCAGTTGCCGTACAGGAAGCCCTCGTAGAGCATCGTGGTTCCGAGCCACGCGACGAAGACGGTGAAGAGGATGAAGATGGGGTTGATCCACGCGTGCGGGAGCCAGTGCGAGCTGACGATGAGCGCGAGCAGGATAAGGATGCACAGCGCGAAGAGGGAGAGCTCCTTGCGCGCGCGCTGCCGCGAGAAGCGGTAGCACGCCGCCAGCGCCTGCATCGTCGTCGTCAGCGAGTCCGCGGAGAGCTCCGACGCCGACAGCGGCGTGCCCGCCGTCGACCACACGTTGTGCGGGTCCGCCAGGTCCACGGGCACACGGTCGCCCGTCTGGATCTCCAGCGTCGCCTCGAGCGCAAAGTGGTCCGAGAAGGAGAACGGCCGCCCCTGGACCTTGTCGGTGAGCAGGACGTTGCATTCGGTGCATTTGAGCACGGGGAGCGGGTCGTCGGGGCGCTGGAGCGGGCGGACGGGTTGGCGGTAGAGGATGTAGTCGAGCCGCTTGCCGAGGAACTGGCGCGCGTAGGGGCCGATGGGTTTGCCGGCGGAGTAGGAATTCAGCGGGGAGTCTGCGGTTACGCCGAACTGCTGGATGGCTTCCATAGCGGATGGGGAGGACGTGGAGGGGTGGATTGGGTGTGCAGAGACCCACGAGTCGGAGAGGCCGGTGTATTCGCGAATGAGCGCCATGGGCAGCGTGCTCGGGATTGAGTTGAAATCCCCTGCCTGTGAATTCATTCAACAAAAGGATGGGATTGTCTGCGCGCCTTGAACATACGGCAATGACATAGCGGCCGAGCTCTGCAGCCTGACGCGCTAGTTTCGAGAATTCCCAAGCATTCACGAGTCTATGAGCGCGTCTGTGTTCGGGCCCGTCTTCGCCGCCTTTGGCGTATAGCTGAAGCAGAAATCAGCGTTCAATGCGCCCGGGAATAACAGTCCCTCACATGCGTGTTAAACACTTGAACTTGACCAAGAATAGGGTGCGAAACAGTTATGCTGACGGCCGCCTTGCCAACGAACCAGTCGCCCCCACCGACGTCTATGGGCGTGCCGTTCAACGAATATGGATGGACCGAGGTGCCGATAATGGGGAACCGGGAGAGTAGAGCCAGCCCCGACCCGAGCGCGCCGCTGCACGCGACCACGTTGTTCAGGTATTCCTCGCATACAAAATAACGGTGTTCCTCACCTGTAGAAGAACTTGGAGTACGGGAGACGCTTCACCACGGCGTCGCGGACGTGTTCGTAGTCTGCAAAGACCCAAATTTCTTGCAGAGCAATGATATCATTGTGTTCCAACTTTGCTAGCTCGTTCGCGATTGCATGTATGCGCTCTGTTCGATTTTTGGCGACATATTTGAGGCCCCTGCATTCAGGAATTCAACTTGTGGCCACAATGGAGACAGCGAGCGTGCACAGACCAGCAGTTCAGCGTCAAGACATGGATCGAGTGGGCTTCGCTCATTCGGGAAGCGGTAGAGAAGTTTGCACTGCCACCTTTCACCGAACTCTCGCTTCGACCACAACCACCATGGCCGCGCCCGTCCCTCTTACTCCTGCCGAGTGCGTCCTCTCTCCCCGTTCCTCGACCCGCCCTCATCCCTATCTCTAGTATCGAAATCGCGACCCGGGCAGCGGACAACTTCACCCGCATTTACTATTCCGCATATGACTCGCCGACGCGTCTCAGCGAGCTGCCCAAACTCTACCGGCCCACCTCTGCCTTGACGTGGAATGGCACCCCATTCTCTGGCACCGACGGCGTCGTCTCCCTCGTCGAAAATATGCCCCCTACGAAACACGACGTGCAGTCATTCGATTGCCATCCTATACCAGGTCCGTCATTTTCCCCGGGAACGAGTCGGTATTAATTAGTTGATAGGCACACAACCTCCCTCGCTGCTCATTGTTGTCTCCGGGAGTGTGACTCACGGCCGCGGTCCCGCCGGCAACCCCTCTAGCACGTCGAGCCGAAATAAGGAGGGCCATCCGCGCGTCTTCTCCCAGACGTTTATGCTCGTGCCGGACGCCGCTGCACCTGCGCCCACAGCTGTTGGAGAGCTTGCGAAATACTACATCAGCGCAGACGCGCTTCGATTCGTGGGCTGAACATGTAACACAATAAATGTAACTTTTTTCTCCTCGTTTCGGAACGAGATCGCTCATTCGCTCATTCAGGTATCATCTACTCCTCCAATTCTTGCCGGAAATAAACCAGCGCTGCGGCTAAGGGACAATCCCAGTCGCAAATGGCACAACAAGCTCCGGTGTTTCAACGCAATGAATACATACCTCATCCATGATAAATCGGAGAGCTGTGAAATAATTCTACACCAGGGTGAAGGAGATGAAATACTTGTACATGGGGACCCAGTAGATACTGCGTCTACCACACGCCTGCCACACCCAATATCCACGGAGATGATTGACGCGCATCCCGAGTCGTCTCCTGCAAAATAAAAAGCCGCCACGAAAGCGGAAAGGAAGGGAAAAATTATGGGACGTGGGGGTCATCGGGCGAACACCCTCGCCTCCGCTTCCACGAAAAACGGCGCCCACACCCCGCTGAAATCTAACAGAGGGAACTCCCCCATTGAATCCCCAGCCGCATCGTAGCACTCTCGAGGCCCAAAGGCCACCCCCTCCATAAGACCGCCGACCGTTTTCCCCGGCTCTTCCTCCACCCTCACCTCCGGCCATCATGGACAGCCAGAAGTTCGGAAAACCTCTTCCCACCGCACTGCCATTCATCCAGCGCTGCCCTGTCCGTTTCTAGACGTGCGAAGAGACCCCAGTGCAAGCGATGTCTTCCGAGCATGAAGGGGACGCGATTTCAACGCCGACTTCTCGCCGAAGCGTACACAGAGCGACTCGGCAGCCTCTACCCTCCCCGGGGACTCACACCTTGTCTTCTTGTTCGTACTCGTGACCGCACGCAGTTCAGACGTATGCGCGCAAAAGATGCCTCCCCACCAGCCACTGAGCCTTCTTCGCATCATCTGCCCCAAACCAAGCCAGGGGCCACAATCCACGACCGTTGACGCTACACATAGCCAGTTGACCGCGAGAACGAATCTCTATTGCAGCGTCCCGCGGGAGCTGCAATTTCAACGACAAGGTAGGTGCAGCCGCAGAAAGGGGCTTGACAGAGGCCGGAACATCTGAAGAAACAAGAGAACAGACGAGCCGATGGATCGACGGACATCGGTTGCGCGCACAAGAACAGAAAAGGGGTTTAAACAGGTCAGAGTAGAGAAGAGCAGAGGTCGTGGCCACGAAAAGGCTCGAAAATGCTGCGGTCTTTGCCGCTCGAGGTGAATGACGAAGTCAGTCGCATCGTCAAGTCTTCCGCGTCAGGGCCTGGAAGGGCAATACTCCGACAAGCATGGGTCTCGTCCGCAGGCAGGCCGTCATAAGCAGTGTGAACGGGAGAGAAAGCCAAGGCATAACTGGCCAGCAGTACAAACATGGTCCGGCCTTCCTGTGTTGGAAGGACCAAGAATTGGGGGCACACGGAAACGACTAGGGTAGAGAAAGACCATATCAGTATATCACCAGGATGAGTGTCCCGTGAGGGACCGGGGCCGTTTCCAGAACACAGCTGTTGCCTCAGCAGTTTCGCAGAAGCCGGCGGATGTCCAGGGGCCAGGTACCAGATGCTCTCTTGTTCGTGCCCTTGAATGTTCAGAACGCAGCCCAACACCCCGTGCCTTTGGTCGACCATGCTCGTGAAGCCATGTAGATCTCGATGCGCTCGCCGACGCTTCTGGGCCTCACCTCCAAGCCATCCGCATGCATGGTAGCAGCAGATAAAGCTCGAAGTGACCCACGGCGCTCGGAATCATGCTGAAACGGCGCCGGGATTTAGACGTTCTTCCGCTCGAGAGCAGTCAAAGCCCAGAGGAAAAGCCTAAGGCTCAGGCCACCAGCGTCCTGTGCGGCATGCTTTTCGTTGTTCAAAAGAACGAAGCAGACGCCGTGACGAAGCCAGGGGACAGAGTGAACAGACGAACTGGGCATTGCCCAGCATGAAAGAATCAAGCACACGAGAGTAGGTGGGCAAAAAAGACCTGTGTAGGTCTGTGCGGGGCCCACCTGGCGCGCATTGTGCTTTTGGAGTCCCAGACGGTGCGTAACACGCTCAATCTCTACCATGCATACCCAAAATTACCGCGACGCGTCTCTGGTGCCCGTTGTGTGAGACAACTCCGAGGGGATCCCATGCATTTCCGGCATCGCCTTCCCTTCCACAGCGACGAACATCGAAAGCATACACGGAAAGGCCTCGTTCACCCAGCGAAGGCAAAGCGAAACCTCAAAGTGCCTCAGCTTTCCGTACGTGATTCGCGCGTAGGTCGGGGTCCCGAGGCAACACAGGCAGGAATCTGTGCGGGGCGGAGATGAATCGACACTGGACACGTTCCGGAGACGCGATATAAGGTTGCAGAGACGTCATCGCGTGAAAAGGGGTCGGGTGGCTCGAGGGCATCAACGCGCGCACAAACGCGCAGGATTCAGTTATTGAGGCTGCCCAAACGTCCACGGTCTATACTCGCCAGACCGAGGCCTTATCAAAGACGCCACAAAGCAAAAAGAGGACGCGTGGTTGCCTCTAGATGACTAGGGTTAGATTTCACGCTGGTGGGGACCAGGTGGAATTAAGTGGCTGGGACGAGCAGGGGACCAAAGAGGGTGGAGGACCGCGCAAAGAACAGGCGCCAGGAAGGGTAAATCCGGCATGGAGAGACATCGGCCTCCCGGTTTGGCCATCGTCGACTTTGGGTTCGCGAAGTGGTTCTGGTTGAATGAGGACCGTGGGAGCACGATCAGATATCTTTTGACGGCTGCACCGCCTCCCGTCCTCCTTTTGACATCGTCAGTCGGTCCCGTCCGCAACCGTTCCAAGAACAAGAAATGCATCACCCATAGACCACTTTCACGAGAAATGCCTCCTCGCAAAGGAATTGTCAAGTCTGGAAACGCTGGAAACTCTTCCAAGGCTCCCCCTCCCAAAGCCCCAATTGCAGACAATGTTCCACAGGTCGACGGGCAACCACTCTTCCCCCCTGGCTCCAAATATCCTCTGAGCTTGCTGCACGAGAGGTTGCTTCTATGACGCTTAACAAGATAAATTGTCTAACCTTCTGAACCAGATGTCAGAAAAATGGATGGGAAAAGGCGATAGTAGACACTGTAAGCATGCGAAACTCACAGTCGTCACAAAGAGTCTGAAATTTTCACACAGAGAAGACAGCAAGATGGCTTCTCCTTCGCCGTCACCCTCAGCAAACTAAACAAGAAGAGTGGACAGAAAGAAACAGTACGGATGGAACCGCATCCCCCTTATATCAGTCCCTCTGCCATAGAATCTCGCCACTGGGGCGCTACGTACGCACTATACCGTGTTCGTGGATGCATACCTTTATCAAGAAATCTTCTCATCGAATATGTAAATTATATAGTTCTGCAATGGCATTCAGGTAAATTCCCCAACCTCTCTATCGATCAAGATGAGTTGAATCCAGCTCAGCTCAATCGAGTACTTCCTCCCGGGCCACGCCAATATTGGGAAACGTTGGCTGCAGAGCATAGTAAGGCACCTGAGCACCAGAAATGGATGTACAACGCCGACCCTTTCGCGGCCAAGAAAGAAGTGGAGCAACGCCAGTCTCAATCAATCAGCAAGCGGCGTGAGGCCGCGCCTGCCACTGCAGATTCAGCCGCAGACGTTGCTCGGGGCTCTGAGCCTCGGCGCCCGGCACCTTCCGGGGAGTTCGCAGACGCTCCCGAGGTCAGAATGGCTGGTGCGCTCCGTGAATTGTCGGAGGAAGCCATCAAACAGGTAGCTGTCCTTCACATAGCCCATAATAGCTCGCTCATCCACCGCTCAGGCCATTTCTCTATATCCAGAAGCAGCAGACGTTGCCCCAGCTGTTTTATCCGACGAGGATGCCCCCAAGGTAAAGCAGCAACTCGGAACTCTGGGTTTTACTCCAGTGCAAGCGCGAAATGCGGTCAACTTCTTGTCTCGTCCGTCACCAGTGACTGCGAATCTGATGAATTCCTTGTCGCCTTTGGAGGCCGCAATTGAATATCTGATTCTCCATGTTCCCGAGTGCGACCTCCCTCAACGCTTCTTGCCCTCCGCGAATTCTTCCAACTCATTTGTCGTGTCCACTCATGGCGGCGCCGATGACCTGAAGAGGCGTTGGATAGAAGACAAGGCCGCTAAGGAGGCAGGCTGGCCAGTCCATGTTGTACAAGCATGCCTCGAGGCAGATCCAACTCTGGTCGATGACTGGGACGCTCTGCTCGTTACTCTGGGTCGAAAGATAATCGGAATCGAAGAGTCCGCCACCTCGGCCGGGGCTGAGCCTTACCAGATTGATCCCGACGAAATCGAAGCCATGGGAGCGTCTCTGGAGGACCCAACGCAGCTAGTAATGCCCCTATTCAGTGCCCCAGTCAAGCTGCATGTTCTTGTCTCCCCCGAGAAAGGTTATCCTCGCCCAGGATTCACGCCAATGTTTCTTACGTCCAACTCCGCCGCTGCCTACATTCGGCTTCACCTTATCTCACAACTCCTCTTAGAAATGGAGGGAGACGAATTTGTACAACCAGGGGAGGGTTTTTGTATGGCCGCTATGAGGGTTTTGGAAGCTGCGTGGGCAGTTATAGAGGACGAAGGACCGCCCGATATGTCCGTGGTCCTCAGGCACATAATACCGCGTCTTGACGGTGAAGGTGTTGACTACGATGAGTCGAACTTAACGGCTCCGCGATCGGGGAACACTCGGGCTCGTAAAAAAGGAGGAGGGAACTATAGACGCGATGAACGCACGAGTGCTCAGATAAAACAGGAATTCGAAACTCTATGTCGAGACAACAAGGTGGGAAGAACATATCATCATCTGCCAATTATTGAAGCAGACTCCACAGTACAAGGAGATGTTGTCTTCGCGGCAGAAGCTCCCGGCGTTCACTGCGAAGGACGAATTTTTGAATCTGCTCCATACGAGCCGAGTCGTAGTTGTAGTCGGCGAGACCGGTTAGTCGTGACCTTTTTTTTGACTTGGCATTCGCGCTCATTTTTCAAGGCTGTGGCAAAACCACACAACGTGAGTCTACCGTCTGAAAATCTATCCCGCCGTCACAGACGATATCTTCAGTGCCTCAGTTCATTTTGGACTCCCTCATCATGTCGAATGCCGGATCTACAGCCTCGATCATAGTTACACAACCAAGGTCCTCTCCAGGCGCCGGTCATTAGTTGAAACTGACCCGCACATCAACCAGACGTCTATCGGCGATTTCAGTTGCAGCGCGTGTCTCTTCCGAGCGTATCGAAGACGGCTCGGTCGGTTACGCGATTCGCGGTGAGAGTAAGCAAAGCAAAAACACCAAACTCTTGTTTTGCACGACCGGTGTGGTCCTCAGACGACTCGGCTCTGGAGACACTCTGGAAAACGTCAGTCACATCGTGGTGGATGAGGTGCACGAGCGATCCGTGGATGGAGATTTCCTTCTGCTTGAGCTGCGGGAGCTCTTGAAAAGACACCCAACCTTGAAGGTCGTCCTCATGTCTGCAACGATCAACCACGAAACGTTCATCAACTACTTCGGCGGTGCTCCTCTTTTGACTATTCCTGGGTTCGCTCACCCTGTGACGGATATGTGAGATCCTCACCCTGTTTTCAGCGGAGCTCACATCTATGCTGCAGATACCTGGAGGACATCATCCCGCAGATTAAATACCGACCGCCAGCGGTGAGATCCATGCGAAAAGAAAGCGGGGATGCGTTACAGGCCTTCCGTGACGAGCACAAGTCGAAAGGCCTGGACGATGCCACCATTTCTGCCATCCAGGTCATAAGCCGCTCCGACCGGCTTGACTTCCAGCTCATCGCCGAAGTCGTCCGCCACATCATCTCGGATCCAAAGAACAAGCGCGGGGGCATCCTCATCTTCTTGCCCGGTGTCCCAGAAATTCGGCAATGCATCGACGCCATGCGCACCACGCTGCCCGGCGGGCAAGCTGATGTATTCCCACTGCATGCGAACCTATCCAGCGATGAACAACGGCGCGTGTTCATGAAAACGTCCAAGTGGAAGGTTATCGCCGCCACCAACGTCGCCGAGACCTCCATCACCATCGACGACGTTATCTATGTCGTAGATGCAGTACGTCTCCTTCTGCTTCTGGGTATTCTGTATTGAAATATGAACGTAGGGAAAGGTTAAGGAAACGCAGTACGACGCAGAGACGAGCATGTCGCGGCTGGTGGAGGCGTACATCACCCGCGCGGCCGGGCGCCAGCGCCGAGGACGCGCAGGCCGAACACAGCCTGGCTTTTGCTACAAGCTCTACACCCGGAAACAAGAGCTCAACATGGCCAAGTACCCCGTCCCCGAGATCCTGCGAGTCCCGCTCGAGAGCATCTCGTTAACCGTCAAAGTCATGCGAGAGGAAGAAGACGTCAAGCTCTTCTTGCAGCGGGCTATCGACCCGCCGAAAGTGGCTGCTATGGAGGCGGCGTGGACCGTCCTTGAGGAGCTCGGGGCCGTCGACTTGAACGGGAAATTGACGCCGTTGGGGAGACACATCGTAAGTCTGAGATGAATCCGTATCTACCTTTGTTTTATCCTGGACCAGTCAACCCTTCCTGTTGATTTGCGGCTCGCAAAGGTAGACGCTCAACCGCTGGTGCTATCGGACCGCATATTAACTCGGTGTTAGATGCTTGTATTAGGCACCATTTTCCAATGCCTCGGACCTGTTCTCACCATCGCTGCTGCCTTGTCGTCGAAACCCTTGTTCCTCACTCCCATGGACAAACGGGAAGAGGCAAACAAGTAAGCAGATTACATTATCTGTGGACCAGTGTTGATCTTCCCCAGAGCGCGAGCTCGGTTTGCGACAGCGGGCAGCGATCTGCTCACCGACCTTGGTGCCTATGACGCGTGCGTCAAAATGCGATCCGAAGGTAAGTCGCATGGCGCGGTCAGGACGTTCTGCGAAGAGGTAAGCGCCGTCGTCAAACAAGCATCTCGCCTTTCTGATCGTCTTAGAACTTTATTTCCCCAAACACCGTCCGGGACATAACGACGCTCCGAAACGACTTCATCGGCTCGCTCGCCGACCTCGGATTCATCCCGCTATCCTCGACGCCGTCCTCCCCCAGCCTAAACACCAACAGCGAAAACACAAATCTGATCAAAGCCGTCGTCCTCGGCGGCCTCTGGCCGCGCGTCGCGCGCGTGCACCTCCCCAAATCCGCGATCAAATTCGACCGCGTCTCCGCCGGGACGGTGCAGCGCGAGAACATGGCCAAGGAGTTCAAGATGTACGACCTGCGCGCGGGGCGCGTGTTCCTGCACCCCACGAGCATCCTCTTCGAGGTCGCGGCGTGGAAGTCGCCGTTCCTGGTGTACTTTAGCAAACACATGACGAGCAAGGTGTTTTTGCGCGACGCGACGGAGGTGCCGCTCTATGCGCTGCTGTTGTTTGGCGGGCCGGTGGCGGTGAACCACGTTGCGGGGGGGCTGACTATCGGGACGAGGGAGAGCTGGATACGGCTGAGAGCGTGGCCCCGCATTGGGGTGCTCGTTAACCAACTTCGGTGAGTCTGCCCCTTTGAATCCCTCTCATCGAACTGAATTTGGTATAGTCGGCTCCTGGACGCGCAGTTGCAGCGTTGTGTGGAGGAGGGCGCGATGCTCAATACAGGCGGACAAAATCCGGTCGTACGAGCAATGCTGGCTTTACTTACAAACGATGGCCTCACTGAGTAAACTCGCACCCGTCCCTCACGAGGCCTGGATCCCAAAGCGGGACCCATCTCGTGAGGGCCGGGTGCGAGACAAACCTAATACATACGAACCTCCTTCCCGATTGGGACTAGGACGTTGCTCTGCTTTCGCCTGTTTGATCAATGATTGCCTTCGCGTCGCCTTCCTCTTTCGACCCCCACTGCTGGCCGCTGCTGCCTGAGATGCAAGTGGTTTCATTCAAATCGTTGGATGCGTAAAATACAGTGCTTTGTCGTTGCGTTGCGTTGCCTCGTCCCCGTCCCATTATACTCATGCTAGTAGATGCCGTCCCCATCTGTGCAACGAAAAGGTTAGCCAGCAGCACATCACCAACGCAGGCGAACACTCACAGATATTAAGTAAATAGATAGCCCCCAGTAAACCCTTTACAGACGCGGCCCGCTCCCAGCCGCCCAGCTCTCGCTCGCGGATCGTTTGTGGGCCATGGGCGGCCGCCGGCCCAGCCCGAGCGCCGCCTGCGCCTGGTCGTTCTTCTTCCGATTCCGCCCCCTCTCGTCCACCAGCGGCGCCTCGCTCTCCTTCTCCCTGTCTTCCGAATCAGACGCAGACGTCACCGGGCTGCGCGCGAACGCATCGGACCCGAATTGGGGCAGGCCGCGCAGGTAGGCGGCGTAGCCCTCGTCTTCGGTCGGCGGTTGGGCGTAGTATGGGTGGGCGTACGGCTGCGTGCGCGGGACGGGCGTCGATACGCGGCGCGCGGTCTTGCGGGTGAAGTACGACGGTCCGGGGAGGTTTGCGGATGAGCTCGAAGTCGAGGACGTGGTGCTAGGGCCGGCGGCGGCGTTCTTGGAGGAGCCTGAAGCCCGCCGGAAGCCCATGAACCCTCCTCCGCTCGATCGACGCTGCTGTTTGCCGTCTAAGGCTACGAACGTATCAGTACAATTGGCCTTGTGCCGAGCAAGCATGCGCACCGGGAACGGACGCGATGGAGGCTGTATCGACGGACGATCGCCGGACCCTGTTTGCGGCTTTCTGGAATGGCCGCGTCAACGACAACGACGGTCGTGGCGAGGAATTAGATGAATCGGATTCGATGGCCGACTCGCGACAAGTTTCGAGGGTTTGAGAGGGTATCGCAGTATAGGTATGGACCAGTGTCGACGATGACGACGAGGGGCTGATTTCAGACGGAGAGGCTAGCAGGGGCCGGTCAAGCAGCTCGGCAGAGTCATTCGATGTTCGTGTCGAAGGCGTGGGTCGTGAAAAGGAGGACGCGGGGGAGTCGACAAAGTAAACGCGCCGTGTCCGTTGCGGGCTGAGCGATGATGGGGTATCGCCACCGGAGGCGAGTGACGGTGTGGCGGAGTCGCGTCGGCGGGATTGGAGCGCGGCCGGGGCGGAGCGACGGCGGGCCTTTTTGTCGACGAGAATGGGCTCTACGAGCTCGACTTTCGGAGGCGGGACCAGGGTAAGATAGAGCCAAGCGAGAATGCTCTTTGTGGCGGCGGTTAGGTTCAAAATTGATGGCGTAGGGATGAAAAGGTGCGGACCACGCTGAAGCCAACGGAGCTCATGGCCTGTGCGGCAAGGGTGACGAAGAGAGATCGTTCTTTGGAGGACATGGTTGGGGTGAAGGAGGATAGGGATGCACAATAATGTCGCATTGGCCCTAGGTGACTAAAATACGATCAGGAGTTGAAATACGGTCGGCGAGTGGAGTTGAGGGAGTATTCGCGGCTACATATGCATGCTTGGAGGAGCAGGACGGGGGCGAAGAGGTCGAGTGACAAGGATCCTGAGAACGCCCTTATATTCGAGCGTCTAGGGAAATCGAACCACTTGGAAAACCAATAAATAATGAGGTAAGCTGCATGACATCTCTGTCCCGGTCATCCCAAAAACGCCTGATTATATTCTTTTGTGGGCCTCACTTGAGCCTGGCCACAGCCGGAACGTCTCCTGTGGCTCGTGAAACGACGGAAATTCAACGGGCATCACACCATTTTCATGACGCCCGTCTACCCGATGTCCCCGACCCTGCGCAAACAAAAACGCGCGATGCGTGAGGATACTTGAATGAAACGGACCATTGGATCGCTGGGACGCGACGCGCCGTGGAATCGACGCGTCAAAGGGTCGGCGCTGCGGCAACCAACGCGGCGGCAAGGTCCTTAAGCGGTGCCTGGGCGTAGCTGATAAGATTAGATGCGGTCAAACCGCGTCGCCATCCAATAATTGCCGCATCAGACGGCCACTGGTTCGGGTCAACGACTCTCACCTCTCTTTTCTCCTCTGGTGTGGTAGTCGACGGCGCGGATATCGCCCCGGCTTCGGCCTCTAGCCCCCCTACTCTTCTCTCCCCCGCCACCTCCCAGCACGGCTCTTGTTCTGCTGGCCTAAACTCGAGCGTGCCCATACGCCCTTGAATCCGACATCTCTTCGACTTTTCTCCAGCGGTCCGCTTAATTGTCGCGACTGCTCGTCTTTATTTCGCAAGGCGAACCTTTTCTAGTGGTACTGGCAACTATCTGGCGGTGTACATACAATGTCCAATGACCCGACTATGAGATTGAGTCTCACGGACAATGCTGCTGTATGTCTCGTGCATCTCGTGAAGACCTGGTTTCTGACCCCCAGCTAGCTTGAATATGTACTATCCGACATTCCTTTCTTTTGTGTGGGCCTCACCGCTCTTGCTGTCTTTGCTTTCTTCATTGTCATGCGTCGCATCAATCTGTGCGTTTTCTTCCTCCAGAGCCCTTTATGCGCAGCTCATACGTTCTAGTCCTGCAATATACCTGTACACATCTTCCCTCCTCGCATTTGGTGCGTCTGGCATTCCTCCCGCGTCCGTCCTGCTTATTCCGCACGTAGTTGCTGCCATCCTCGATCTTACCCAGGTCCTCCTCAGAGGAGTAACCAACACTGACCAGGGCCTCCTGCTGAATACCGTCGTCGGTATCACCAACACGCGAGAAGTCCTTCTCGCCCTGTCCTTTGGCTTTCGATACCTCTATCTCTGGGCATTCGTCGCACAGCGCCCACGATACGAGCCGAGGCCCAGAACACAGGAAGATCCCTTGTTCTCCGAGACTTACTTGCACAGCGCCAGCTGGGAGCGGTGGGGCGCTCCGGGTTTCGTCCTCAAATTCGCCCTGCTAGGCTCCGTCATTTCCATCCCCATCCTCCAAATCGTCTGGCGTATCGCTACTGGATGGTCGGCCGTGTACATCGCGGAAGCAACTATTCAAATTGCTGTGTCCGTCCTACTCATCACCAAACTCCTTCTCAACCTCTTTCTCTCCACCGTAGCCCCTTGGTGGCGTCCCTTCACGCCGTACATCGTTCCCATCATGGCGCTGCTGATCAGCACTGGCATCGGCGCAGGAAATCTTCTGTTGTGTGAGTCTATTTAATGGTCAATCACATTCCAAATCTGACATCATGATCCTGTAGTCAAGTTCTCGGAGACAACTCTTGGCAGGTTTCTCCAGGCTGTGGAAACGTACAGTCTTATCCTGTCCGTTCTCATCTTCACCTTCTACAACATCCCGCGATATGCCGCGCCCCCCACGGTCTCAGCCCGGAAACGAAGTTCTTTTTTCACCAGCCAACAACCGTCAAAAGCGGAGGAATCAATGTTCTCACCGCCCGTTGAAGAAACTCCGGTGATTCAGATTGGACGAGCGGTGGTTACTCCGGAGGGCTCACGTGAATCGATGCTCTCGATGCTCTCAGCCTGGATAAACGTCCGGAAGGCGCCGCGGCCCAACAGCGGAGAGCAGAAGCTCTGGAATTCGGGAGATGCGGAGCTGGGTATTTCCACCGAAATGCGCGGGAAAACCCCTGCTTCCAGCGTCGCGGAGAGTCCACAGGTGCAGGTGTTTGAGGACGTACAGCGACCTCCGCTTGCCGTGAACACCAAGGACAGCCTGATGATCCCGCCGACGCCGAACGCTCTTGAGGTAACGACACCGACGTCGGTCAACCGGCCATTCACTGGCGTTTCGTTTGCTTCGTATTATGGAATGGCGACGAGCTCGCGTCTGACGATGCCCGCCGTCACTCCCGGCGACGATGCGCGGAATACCGACTCCCCCATCTACGGCCTCAATGGTATCATCAACCCGGCTGGCCCTGCTGACCCCGAATCACCTACTCTGTCCCGGCGTCCCCCTTCGTCGTCTCTCGCTCCTCCCTCTCCGTCTGCTGGGCGAGAATCCGTTAACTCGTTTGATGAGCTTCTGCGCCAGCAAACAGAGCTCGACAAGAGCATCGCCGCCCTCCGCCTCTTCTCGCCCACGACGACGCTCATGTCCCTCCCGGCACCACCCGACCCAGAGCCGGAGCCAGAATCCAAGTCAAACGACCGGTCGATGAGCATGTCTTCTGGGAAATCGATGTCCAACCGGAGCGAGTTCTCTCTGAGCATCTTCCCGGAGCCGCCGCCCGTCGAGAGCGCTGTTATCCCGGCTGAATCGATTCCAGCTCTGATGGGTCGGGCTAGGGATCCGCCGTTCCCCCCTCGTGCGCCGCGTACACGGATGCAGTCGCAGGTCCCTCATAGCGTGGATATCGACAGCCTTTCAGTGCCTGTCAGCCCAGCGTACAACAACCGGTTCGACTCTGCGGCTACTCAGTACGACGTGACTTCATTCATCGGTGGTCAGTTCACTTGGTTCTTTCTACTCTACAACACAGTATTAATTTGGTATAGATTTAACGAGCCCAGGACCGTCCAGCGAGCCCAAAGTGAGCGTCCTGGGCGAAGTGGCAGAAAGACCCGAGGTCGAGTCTGACGTGGAGAGCCCAACATCCGGCGCCCCTTCCAGCATCACCCTGCGACCGCTGCTGCTCAGTTCGGCGTCCCCCTCGATCACGTCGCTCCCCCCGGCCACGGCGTCGAGCGGTGTGCTGAACTCGAACACCCAGGCATCTACCTACGAATACCCGACGCTGAAGCCGCTCTTGCTCGGCGCGCCGTCTGTCCCCTCGCCGCTGGGCGGGGGCGCGCGGCGGACGCCCGGGCCGGCGACGTTCGTTGGCCCGCGGAAGCCTGCGCGCAGCACAGCTGGGCGACCGATCATCAGTGTTCCGCGGCAGATGGAGGACGAGCAGGAGGACGAGGCAGAGGCGTTTGAGAAACCGCGGCGACCACCAGCGGTGACTTTCCAATAGCTGTGCTTTCGTAATTGTTATTGTTATTATCTGGAGCTGCTGTGTGTGACGTAAGGCCATGACGCAACCGCGAACCGCGTTTAAATAGTCCTGGGCAGGCCATCGCGACGGAACTTATTGATTTGTGCACCATGTCCCGCTTCCCCGACTACTACAAGCTCCTCAGCCTCAAGAAGAATGCGACCCACGACGAGATACGCACCGCGTACAAGAAGGAGTCGCTCAAGTTCATAATTCCTCTGGTTCCGCCAAATAGCCCTGCTAACGTGTGCAGCGCCGCAGAACTCACCCGGACAGAATAGCCAACGCGACTCCAGCAGAGAAGAAGAAGGCGACGGAGCGATTCCAAGCGGTAGCGGACGCCTACTACGTGCTGTCGGACCCCACACGGCGGCGGGAATACGATGCGCTCTACTCCACGCGCACACGTGAGGACCGGACGGAGGACCCTGGCTCGTCGAACGCCTTCTTCAGCCAGTTCTCGAATATGTTCGGTGGGGGATCCGCCCGCGCAGCACCTGAGGAGGCAAGACCTGACGCGGACGGCGTTTTTGCGGACGTGTTCGAGGAGGTAAGGCCAACCTAACCCCGCAAGAACGAAATGCTGATATCTTAATCCCAGCTGTTACGGCCAGAGGTCGAGCGACATGCTCCTTGGTGGAGTTACCTGGGTGCCGTGTGCGGGTAAGCATCATGCTGCTTTCGACTCGTTGCCACACGTATTGACATCAAATCTTTAGTGGCGGCATGGGCTTCATATTTGCCAACTTCCCCGGCCTCATGCTCGGTGCCGTCGCGGGCAACCGCCTCGGCGCAATACGGGACGCCAAAGGCAAGAGCGTCGCCTCTGTGTTCACAGAGCTTGGCGGAAACCAGAAAGCGGAGGTTCGTAGCCATCCCGCCCTACCTCCAAAAATACTCATTAATCGCTCCTTGCACAGATTCTCCGCGCTCTGGCGGTCAAAGTGCTCGGTTCCGCGTTGTAAACTGCCCAGACCCGCGTTTTCACTTACGATACGATACATACATGACCTATATTATGCTGCCTAACTGTATTTTGTAATCCCGCGAGCCCATTGTGAAAGAGTGTTCATTCAAAGAGCGTAAAGTATCGTATCTTAAATATTAAAGGTACTAGTATTAACATGAGTGGGTGAGTGGGCAACAGGCATGCGGGCATAAAGCAAACATCCAAGGGACCCAGAAAAAAACCTCGAGCAGATCAGTCGTCGTCCCCATCTAACCTACTGACATTATTCTTTGAATGGTGGGGAGAGTTGGGGAAGGCGTCCTCCGGCGACTTGACGATATCGGCGCCGGCACCTAGTTCGGAACCCTTTTGTTTCCCCTTGTTCTTCTTGTTCTTCCCGCCCTTGAGCCGCGACCAAGTCTTTTCTTTCGTGGGAGTCATGTTGACCTGGATGTCGCTGTTGAGCCATAGCTGATACTAACAAGAAATAAAAAGACGTACTGGACGATTATTGAGCTCCAGAATCGAGCTAGTCCGGTCGATCTCAAAGAACTCGTCCACTTCTTGGGGAGTGATCTCCGACGCGTCTTGGTCTGCGAAGGGATTCTCCCCGTCGCCGCTCGCATTGCTGCTGGTCTTCCTGTTGTACACGCGCGATCCACCGAGGAAGGGATTCCGGCCTTCAGTCGCACGAAGACGATCCCGCAGCGACTTTTGTCGGCGCGCGAGGCCAGGAGGCATCCACCCACGCTTACGCAGGTTCTCCACCTCGGCGGCGCGAGCCTCCTCGGGGGAGACAAGATTTTGGGCATCGGCTTCAGCGGTCGTCGGTGCGGAACTGGAGAAGAGCGCGAGAGGATTGAGGTAGCCGAAAAGCCCCGTCGACTGAATTAGTGGAAGGAAAAGGACGCATTAGTGGAATGTTCATTATATACTGATATAAAATTAAATGAAGGACATATGGGGGGGGAGGTGGTATAGGATCGGATGCTCCTTCGGTAGACCAGGGCGACGCATAACGCGCGCCGAGGTCAATTCCGCCCAGTAATCCTGGTCATCCAGGTCCCACCAGCTTGGTTGGAATCTGAACGTACCTGCTTCGGCTGCGATTCCACGTCTGGCTCAGTCGCCGCATCGTCCTCCTCCCCCTCTGCAATGGTTTGCTTCTTCTTCCCCTTGACGGACGGCCGCCGCATCAGAGTCCCGAACCAACTCTGCCGGCGGCCCGTTGTGGTTGCGCTCGTGCCAGAGGGTTCTCCGCGGCGGTGGACGCCCTGCACAATTCTGCTTCCCACAGACCGGAGGCTGAGGGTGTCCGACTCGTCCCTCCGGTCAGACCCATCGCGCACATCGAACCGCGTGATGATCCCAGCGGCTCGCCGGCCCTCCAAGTACTGCTGGACCAGGATGCTTTGGAGAGAGTTGTCGTGTTTCCAATGTCGGACCTTTGACCAGGTCGCGGAATCCGCCGGCTCCTCGATGAAAACTCTGAGACCCATGGGTCGGATGCGGAGGGTGTTGATTTCGAGAATGCGTTCAAGGGTATCATAATCGATGACTGCGAGCTCATCGGGTGAGATGGAAAATGTACGGGTCCAACCATGCCGTCTGCGCGTGTTTCGTTAGATAACTTTCAAACGCACAAAGGCAATAAATGAACTCACAATGCTACACAGTTCAAATGGCCGTCGTGGTGCCCATCGTGCCGACCGACAGCGCTGGGTAGGGTCTTTGTGCTACCTCCCGGAAAGTTCGTTTCGGCCATGGGAGTATCACCTCCCTAAAGAAAAAGAAAGTGTTCAGGGAATGAAAGTACAAAGAGGAAGAAAGAGAAAGAGGTGGGCATCAGGCGTCAGAAGATGGTATATATATGCACTGGTCACCACTGCAACCGCGATATGAAATGGATGGAAGAGGAATATTGAATGCATCTG
Organism: Mycena vitilis; assembly: GCA_029203975.1. NCBI lineage: Eukaryota > Fungi > Basidiomycota > Agaricomycetes > Agaricales > Mycenaceae > Mycena > Mycena vitilis. Next base: position 346,135 of record JARGYF010000017.1, read on the forward strand.
TGATAGCCAAATCAACGTGGCGTACCGTGTGTTCGCTGTTGAAGCTTTCGTTAAATCGCGAAGGCGCGGAGGGTCGTGGCCTGTACATGAAAAGAAACGGGGAGAAAGAGACAAAGAGACGGGCGGTTAAAGGCAGAACCGATAGAGGATCTCTCAGATCTGTTCCCATGGTAACAACATAGGTGACAATCACTTGACGGAAACGGCGACTCAACGCTGGGGAAATAACGAGGCGCTCTGACCAGCGAATCGGGTCGAAAAATAAACGATCGGCTCAGACTTTCGTGGGTTTCTTGCGTGGTGCGAGCCAGCCAGCTATGGTTTAATTGGAAATCTGAAGGGAACAAACGTCCTGAACAAAGGTCACAAACCAATATAGAACTTGGAAGCAGCTTCCTGCGGGTGGCTGAGAGTCTGAGGCGCTGAGCTGAAGTAGAGCGGATCAAAATGCAGATCACGATCTCGTACCTCCATGCAAGTATGTTAACTTCATGTTTTGGCGTGCAGGCCATCGACAGAAAAAAACCACGTTGATGCTGGAGAGTACTATGCGTAGGTACTTGCTATGTGCTTTAGTGAGTATGATAATGCTATGACTCTGTATATGCAATTCGAACAATGCAGGGATAAATGCGAAGAGACGCTCGATGCTAAACAACCCTCCTTCGCGGCAGACCACTGGGCGGAGGGACCTTCGATTTGGGCATCGGCAGACGACTGGCGCTCACAGCGCGCGGTAGACCGGAGGCGGACCCATTGACAGCAACTACGCGCAGAGGGCGCTTGAGTGCACGGCTGGTCTGAGCGACTTGGGAGGGCGCCTTGGTAGAAGCCAGAGCCGCAGCGGGAGCCGGGGCAGGAGCTGGAGCTGCTGTAACGGGAGATTCTGTGGGAAGCGGCACTCTTCGAGGACCCGAAGCCGCGGGCACAGGCTTGTGGTGATTTGCAACGAGACTGGCTTTCTCCTTGTCTTTATCACTGCCCGAGATCGGAACCCGCCAAGGGCCGGGGCCTTCCATCACGTACCGACCCTTGGATGGAACTGCCGACGACGCCTTAGGAGCGGCGACACGATTGTCTAGAGGAGGGTCGGTCTGAACAACCGGGATCTCGACTGCAACTGTCGGAACAGCAGTATCGGGACGCTTCCGCTTCACAATCTTCAGAGCCGGAATGAGAGCTGGGGGCTCAGGAAGGCTGGTTGATAGGACCGGAATGGGGGAACACTGCCTGGCAGGCGGAGCCACGAATACGGGAGGAAGAGACGGCATGGACAGCTGGTTGGATATCGCGGAAGGTGCACATAAATCTTGGTGAACTATTCAAAGATCTTTGAGGGCGCGATCCAAGGATGCACAAGAATACGAACCTATAGGGAGAGAATCCTGGGAACACTCTGCAAGCGGAGACTCGGATCGTGGCGGGGTACCGCGGGGAGATGGCGGGGTAGTATCAGCGGATGGGACAACAAGGGATGGTTCCGGCCCAAGGGTCGCCGCTACAGATATTAGATGGGGGTGAAAACGCGAGAGTCGGAAGCCTTACATGTCTCCTCTTGTTCAACAATCGAAACCAACTCCTTCCCCATATCAAAACTCTCCTCATCACCACTCTGCTCCAAGAAGGAAATTCGGTCGTTGAGCAAGTCAAAGCTCTCATCCGAGTTCATCTTCATGTGCAGAGCAAACGAAGACTGCAGGTCGGCAGAGGAACAATCCAAATTGAACGAAGTCATCGACGCAGGGGTAGGTTGGTTAGCAGGAGCAAGGAAAGAGGTCGAAGCCTCCGAAGGGGTGGGGAACGCCATGGTGGTGTCTGATATGAGGCTTCCCGTCGGGGTGGCTAGTGAAAGGGTGGCAACGGAGGTGGTGTCGCTCGCGGGACTGGATTCGGTTTCCTCGGGGGGACATACGACGACGGAAGGGTTTCCCTGTGCACCGAAAATGGGGCCGGACGCATCCACAGCATCTATGACGGACGCGAAAGCATAATCCTCGGGAGCGGGCTGCGATGATGCCAGCTCTCCGGCGGCTGCTTTCCTTCTGTACATTTTGGATCGCATTGGCGTTCGTTCTCGGTCGAAGGTGACATCCGCCAACGGGGTACGCGGGCTGGACGCTGGTGGGGGGAGCCCAATCGTGTCGTTTTCGTCTGCTTCGACCTCCTCTTGCTCCTCTTCCTCTCCACCTTCCTCTCCATCGTCCTCTTCCCCTCCGTTATCAACAGTGACATCGCCGACCTCAACGAGCCTCCGCGTCAATCGAACTGGGCTGGCGTGCTGGACATGCGTTTGGGGGAAGAAATCCGAGTCCGGGAAGGAGTTTTCCTTGTCGGAGTCGGGGGAGTGAGCGTCGCGAGCAGACAAAGGGTCAAACAATTGGAGGACGCTTGCTCGCGGTCGATTCATCGTCAACGCGAAAGGAAAGAACAGTGGGTGTTTTGGTTTTGGTTTGGAATAAGAACGCGATCACGAGTTCCGTAACACTGCCACCTCGCCAATCAAACGAGCCCTGAAGCCCTGCACTCAGCGTTATTTCGTATACTAATGATGTGTAGGTACTGTGCAGTGTCACTCTTTCTGTGCCCCTGCTCCGATGCCAAATCCTGCCTAATCCGTGACGATTCCGACTTTGAGCAGAGGAATATCTCCGAATATCTCAAGAGAAGTTCCCAACGGGCCCTTCCCAAATACCGGCGGCAGAGGTGCGCCAAAACGCTTGTAGTAGTCTCGATTGAGCTGTGCGTCCGCAATATTGTGTCTATGATTTCAAGCTCACGGTATATCTTTGAAAGGCGTCGACGAGACTCACTGTGTCTTTAAATGCTCCTTCACTGCGTCAATCACCGCGGCGGGATGTTCCCCAGGAAGGTCACGACAATGAGCGCACAGCCAATCTTTCCGGAGCACGACTTGCTCCTCCAGCGGCACAAGTCGACTGCGACAGAAATCGACTTCGAACGAGGTCATTGTTGCAAAGTCGACCTCCTCGTCTGGATGATGTTCTGCGTGATGCTTAACCTATCGATACGGTGAGCAACCACGATAATGGATGAGTACACGTAACTCACTGCATTGCGCCAGTTACACGCCTGCGCCCAGTGGTCACTGGGGTTATAACCCCTCCCTCTCAAGCAGGTCGGCTTCATGCAAGCGAACCACTTGTCCAACTGGTCCATGTCTAGCGCACCCATGGTGGATGTCCCTCCCGCGAGTTCAATAATAGCTGCGAATATCCGACCAAGCGACTTCTCAACACTGAGGATGCGACAGTTCCAAGACTGCCGGTCACGATCGTAATGTTCCAGGTGTTTCAATGAATCCGTAGACTGCGTTCGATCGTGGTGACTGAGGTCACGAGTCAAGCAATGATGGTCGAGTACTTCAGGATAATAAAGCGGCTCGGCCACTGCGCGGTCGAAGTAAAGTGGGTCAGCACCGATCGAGTCCCACTCCGGAGGTGTGCAGTTGTCACAGACGAAGACAATGGGCCGCAGGATGGCGGGAATCGTATCTTGAAACTGCCTGAGCGGTTTTGGGTCAAATGTGTTTTTCTTGTCTTCAACGTCATATCCGACTAGGAAAGACATTCGCTCCTCCTTGTCTTCGGCTCTGGAGACGTGGTGCAAAAGTCGTAGGTGTATGTATTTTCGCCATCTGTTGACGAAATCATTGAACAGGGGCACCACAGCTGAGAAAGTAGTCTCGTCGATTTTCCCGTCAACGGGCGGCGAATCGAGGATGACCTTGACTTTTTTGAGTCTGCATAGCTCGATGGGTCCGGGCATGATCTCGGCATATGGGAGGTGCGAGTTCTTATACTGCTGGAACAGTCGAACTATGGGTTTCGAACGTTCGCTGAACCCCAGGCGAGCCAAACGCTTCTGTCTGGATTGTTCCACCACTGCCACCAACGTTGCCTGGATATTCTTCCAGACTACACGCCATTAAGAAAAGTGCAAAAATCAAACGGCTTGACCTACCGCGCTCGGTGAGGCGCTGCGCACGCGTAAATTCTACATGATGTTTCAGATCGTGGGGATATTCCATTCTCTCAATATCGTCTTTGTAACCCAGACCGATCAACCTTTCGATGATACTATGTAGAGGCAGTCAAGAGGCAGCTGGTACGGATAGAATGAGAGACGTACGCTGCTTGTCTGTCCTTTCGCATGTCTTGTATCTCTTGGGTTCGATCCGAGGCCTTAAGGTTGGCCCACTCCTCGCAGCGCTGTGCATGCTGGGTGGTCCATAAGTAAATTGGGGCAGAGCTTGGATAGTTGGACTCCCTCACAATTTCGATTTCATCAATTATTTCCCTCTGCTCTGCGAAGAATACATTGCGCGCTTCTGGAGTCTTCAGGGCATGATATTTGGTGGCAATAGCTTGATAGTCTCTGGTAAGATAGATACTTTTTTTCTCTGCAGGAGGTTTAGACGGCATCGAAACATCTAAAAGTCACTGACTTCCGGACTGAGGGACCATGCTCTGGATGAGAAACTCAATATCATTCGATCCGCCTTCGGGCATGGGTGCGGATAGTTTTGTGTGTGTCTTGATGCATTTCGAACATATTCGAACGCGTAATCTCCAGTCAACAACGCGGAGACCCTTGGTCGAGCAGAACTTGCAGGGCTTCAGTCGGTGTCACAAAATGAGCCAGGATCCTCACATAACACTGAGTATCGAATACGAGATGGATCCATGCCGGCTCAGACATGCCTGGTGACCTGTCAGGCATACTGGGAGTCAGATTTTCGCGTGCTGCACGCCAAACGCCGGATGCCGATTTGTGCAGAAGTAGGCGACGAAATGATTTGGTCACGCGAGCCAGGCGAAGAACGTCGTAAGGATTCAAAGATCCAAAAATCTAAAGACTCTTGTTAGCCAATCTACACCGACCCGCAGCATGTGGAATACTTCGAAGAGGATGTCGATGGGCATATCGGTTAACTTCGATAGCAGTCCGGTTTTTCGAGCCGGAAAACCTGACGTGGTCGCGTCATTCAGTTTGATTTTCTTTCTGGCGCGCGCGGTGGCGTCGGACTGCATACGGTGCACGGTGGAAGAGGTAAAGAAGTTTGTTGATGCTTCCGAGTCCGTCACAGGTGCGTGATGAGCACGTGCCGTTACCACGACGCGTTGTCTTCTCCCATCCAACAACGTTCACTATTCAGATTCAAGGTTCATGGACGTCTCCACCCTTCGGACAGAAATCAAAACTTGGGAGCGCAACTTTAGGGCAGAACATGGCAGAGAGCCTTCCAGGCAGGACATCAAGGAAAAGCCAGGACTCGGTATACCCCTTCGCGTGTACCCTTTTCTGCCACTTGAATCGTCCAACAGCTGAGAAATACAAGGAATACAAGAAACTGACGAAAGCCGCGGAAGCACTCCGTCCCGCAAAGCCTCCAAATCCACCTTCCACGCCCCCCAAAACCCAGTCGCGTGATGCCGCCCACCCATCTCTCTTACTGTCCAAACCACGCTCGATCGCCGCCGCACAGCCGTTGTCGGGATTCAATCCATTTTCCCCGCAGAAAGGCAAAGGGAAGCAAAAGGAGTCGAGTCCAGATTCTCATTCGAGGTCCAATCCTTTCCGACTCGCACGAGATCCTTCCCCTGCACCACCCATCATCTTTCCTTCGTTTGCCGCCAAAACCAGCGATCCCTTCGCTTCGACCCCAAATAACGCTGTCTCTCGAGCGCGTAAGCGGCTAAGAGGAGAGCCTGTCTCCCCCTCTCCGAATAAAGAGAAGCGACGGCGAATCATACGCGAGGACAGTGACGACGAGGACGATGAACAGAGTGGCGCCAATACATCCTTTGTTGACGACTCACCGGCTAAGCCACCGAACGGTGTAAGATCGTTCAAGCTGCTTTTCGACGAGGCTTCTGCGAAACCCAAATTCCCGCTATTGCGATCCAAGACGGCACCTTCCGGGTTATTTGGAACAAGCAGTTTACTGGGGGAGGGGAGCGAGCATATGGATATAGATGAAATGCCTTCCCGACCGGTAGAGAAAATGGCCTCGACTGCATCGACGGTTGCACAGGACGATCCCTTCCTTGAGGGAGGAACGGCTTCATACTCAGACAATGAAATGACCGACGACAGACCCTTGGAAGAAGTGAAGAGTGCTGCCAGGAGCCTTCTACCACCTTCTCCGCCTCCGACCACTCGGCGTCCCTCTGGACAACCTCATCTAAACAACGGGAAAGCGAGAAGCAAGGGCGACGGACAGAAGGCAACGAACGTTTCGATGTCAGAGGACGAAGACGAGACCGACGAAGATGCTCAAAATAATCGACATAAAGTCAGATTGTTTGATCGGACTGCTGCTCGGGGGCGCGTTCGCGACGAGGATGGTGCCGACGAAGACACATATCGGTTCAGGACGCGACGTCCTCTAGAGGCAGAAGATGTGGCTCCATCAGAGCCCTCGGAATCGATATCCCTCCCAGACACACTTCTCAGCATTCTCTCGCTTGCTCCCACGTCCTCTAATGGCCGTCAAGACGAGCGCGTAGTGGAGCAGTTGCTCTACGGGGCTCGCAGGGGGAATTACGACCCGTCAAAAGGAGGCGAAGTATGGGGTGTCGGCGAACTCGAGGACGAGGAACGCGACGAATTCGCCTTGGATGGGGGCCGTCGCGATCAAGGAGCGTACGATGACGAAGATGACTGGGAAGGAGAGGGAGTCCCATGGGAGGTCGGGGAACTGTGAACGGCGCGAAACAGACCGCGCGTCTTCAGCGTGTCTTCCGCCCCTCCCACACGTGTACATTGGTGACATGTATTGTCTTTAGACTGCTTCATGGACCAAGCTCTGAGTGTTCGTGTGTAGGTAGATGTGCCGCAAAGCTGCTCTAAGCCACGAACAGCACTCCCGTAACCCATGTGTTTGGGGCCAACACTGTTCGCACCACCGCGACGTCGGTTCATGCCATGACTGATCACGGCGTGTTGTGCACGCTTGTGCTGGCGTAAGTGAGTTAAAGAGGGGGGCCTACGTATGCTATCTATATGCCTGGTCTCTCGAACATCCTTCCTGCACTTCACCGCCGTTCAAGTAGCATCCGCGAAAGACTGCGGACTCTCAGTCTTACCTCCCTAACTAAGAGCACCAACACCCCCGCAGCAGAGTCGGACTCGTACCGCCCATATTCTGTCCACCGACAATCGTCCTCCAGCTTTTCAATGGCCCGCACTCCACCTGCTGCCATTACGATCCTCGATTCGCCCGAAGTGACGCAAAGCATTCTCGAGGCTATCCTCGAGTCCCCCAACGGGCGACGATCGCTCTCCAGGTTGGCGAGAACATGCCGTGCATGGCTGGACCCAGCACTGAATGTTCTCTGGCGAGAGCTCGGTCGGTGAATCTGGTTTTATGAGCGAATTTGGAATAATTATATCCCGCAGATTCGCTCGCGCCGATCATTGGCCTGTTCCCTGCACACCTGCTGAAGAAAACGAGAAGGCCGGGTCTTGGATTGGTGGGTACTCCAGAAATCGGCGTGGGGTCGGCGGCTAATGACTCGTGTTCGACATATAGTCTGCGCCACCGCAAGAAAAGGACTGGGACAAGATCCTCAGATACGGCGAACGAGTTGCGAGAATAACTTACGATGAGCTCCCCAACAACATCTCGACCAGCATCTTTCCCATATTCGAGGAATTGAGGCCGAGGACGTACTTGCTCCCGAATCTCCAGACCCTTACCTGGAGGATAATGTCGCAGGACATGCTTGATCGCGCCGCGCTCTTCCTCACCTCTGGCTTGCAAGTATTCACATTGCATCTCGGCGGCGGGGGGGCGAAATTCCCAACACTCCCAACCTTCCTGGCCGATCTCGGGAGCCGCGTGAAGCTACAATCATTCACGATTAATTCCTCCGTCTCCCTTCCCGACACATTCACGGACCATCTATACCCGCAAGACGGTTTAGAGCGGCTCGCTATCATCGCTCCAGGAGCACTGTCTCCGACTATAGGGAAATGGGCCGCGTCGCTCCCTGGCCTGAAAAGCCTCCAGTTGGACCTGACGGGCAGGCCGCTCGTCGCTGTCAACGGCTTCTTCCGGGACTTGAGCTCTGGCGCATCTACCCCGGATTCCGTCGAGTCGCACACTGACAGCGGAGTGTTTTCTGCGGACGAGCTGGATTTTAGCGAAATCCGCAAGTCCATGTTGAGACTGACCGGAGACGCCAAGAAGGCCACGGTGTTTCCAGCTCTAACTCAGCTTCAACTGACAGGCCAGGCGTCCAGTATCGTCGCGTTTTTGACACATTTGTCGAATCCGTTGACACAGCTGGATATAACCATCGAAGACCCGCCTGACGCGGTGGATTGGCAAGATTTATCGCAGATGATATGCCAACGGTTTGGGAGCTCATTGACGTCCCTTCGTATTGGAGCAACCCTGTCCTCGAAATTCAGCGACCTCGTACGCTCAACTTCAAGGGCGGCGGCTGCACCTGCGCCCAGTCGGTTATCCCTAGAGCATCTGTCGTCTCTCCCCGCCCTTCGCACCATCTCCATTGACCTCCCCGAATCGATCTGCTTTACTCCAGCCGACATTGCACGGCTTGCCGACGTGGCGCCGAATCTGGAGGAGGTTCGATTATGTCCGCTGGCTCGCTTTTCGCTAGCCAGCCCGCCTCAGCTCACCTTGGAAAGCCTCGCTCCCCTGGTGAAGAACTGTCGGAAGCTCGGCGCGCTGTGGGTGGTTATTCAAGCCAAGGGCGGCAGTGCGGAAGCCTTGGCCACCTCCGATTCCCTGTCCTGGCTTCACGTTGGCCATTCGTGGGTTACCGACACGCTCCAGGTCGCCATTCTGCTCAGCCATCTCGCACCGCATCTGGAGACAATCAAATGGTTCACAGAACGCAACCGGCCTGGCTTTGTGGAAGCCAATGCAAGGTCATGGCAAAAAGTGTCGGATATACTGCCCCACTTGCAGAATCTCCGCTTGACTGAGCGTCGAGCGGCGATGCCGCAGAAAGAGGTCGTGATTGAATATGTTGAGGTCGAAGCCCCGCGTCCACCGATGTGTGACAAGGGCGTCGATGCTACAGTGCCCACTGTGGATTGTGGAGTAGAGGCGAGGCCGTCCATGACAGAGCATTCGGTTCAGGCAATGCCCTCAACAAGGGATCGCGAGACGCAAGCAGTGCCCACGACGAAGAACTGCGAGATGCAAACCACTCCGTCTTGTGCGTCTGCAGCCATCGATGCCACTCCAAAGACGGTTGAGGCACAGGTCGACGCGACTCCCGAGCCAAGCGAGCTGGTAGTTTCCTCCGTTGCTGTCCAGGCGCCAGATTCAGAGGAACCGAGGCCTCAACCTCGCCTTTCGCTGGCCTCTTCCGTCGCCCTCGCCTCTCTGTCTGTATCATCTGCTCTCTCTCTCCTCGGATTCATGTTCCGCATCTTTATCTCATATCCACTGAGCCTTCCGTTCCGCATGTTCCATGCGTCGTTCGCGTTTCTCAGGAGCAGGGTGGAAGCCGTTCAACCGTCGAACGGGGGGGACGTGCCGTTGGACACTCTTAACGTCCGTCCGTGATTGCTTTACTGTTACAAAATCGGGACTCATTGTATCGTATCTGTGCTGGCACTAATATCAGGACATTCAAAATGAAACAGAGAATGTAAGGAAAGAAATAGAAATCACGGCCGAGGCTCAAGTCATTGAGCCGGAATCCATTCAAAAGAATCAAATTGAAGTCGAGATTATAATGCAGCGTGAGGAGGCTGCAGCCGAGCAAGTCGTGGTACAGACTCCAGCCAAGGTGGTGGTACGGAAAAAGGCGGGGTTTGTTATTCCCTGGATCCCAAAGCCTCGGAAGACAACAGTTGACAACAAGACCAAGCGACGCGTCACTCACCCACATCTCATGTCGGACAACAAGAAGCAGGAAAGGGATTTCACGCCTGAAGTCGACGTTCTCCTACCTGAAGCCGCGTCCCTGGCAAAGGTGCCCATCCCGAGCCTTCCATTCATCGTCTTTCTGACTGTTTCAGGCTGGAAAATTACAACCGGCTCTTGACAAACTCTTGGTTCTCGAGAAACAGACCAGAAATGTACGCGTTTCAATTCACCTTTCGCTCAGTCTTAATCGTGAATATCGCAGGCCGCCGATCTGAACTCAACCACACGGCTAGCGAAAGCAGTCGTCGAACATTGCTACGAGGCTCGGGATTACGACTTGCTCAACGCGAACGTTTCACTCTTGAGCAAGAAGCATGGGCAACTCAAAGCTGCCGTTCAAGCCATCGTCGAGCTTGTTATGGGGTGGCTGGAAGATGTTAAAAAGGCGGACGGAACCGAGAAATGGTTAGAGCTCGTTCAGACCCTGCGTGGCGTAACAGAGGGAAAGGTGCGTATTCTGCCGGCCCACAATCTTCCAATTCATCTCTCCCAATAGATATTCTTGGAAACTCCTCGCGCGCGCGTTACTCTCATGCTCGCCCACTATCACGAAACCCTCGCAGGCGCATCAACTTCACCAACCTACAAAGAGCAAATGCAAACCGCTTGCGAACTTTTGACGGACCTGCAGGTGGAAACGTACTCGTCCATGGACCGCCGGGAAAAGACCGAGTTCATTCTCGAGCAAATGCGGCTGCTCATAGTGGTTGCTCGACTAAAGGATGCGGAGCTGGACAAGAACGGCAAAGAAGTGTTGGGCGGAGGCGAAACCGAGTGGGTCAAGGTCCGCGTAGGGGGCAGGAAAATCAACGAAGAATTCCTCAAGGAGAAGGAGAATGAAGTACGCGTCGCGTTGCATTCCAACGATACTTGTCTAACAGCCTCCAGGATCTCAAACTCAAATACTATGATCTTATGATTCAACATGCCCTCCACGGGTCAGCGTACCTGGACGTTGCAAAATACTACTACAAAGTTTGGGAAACGCCATCGATCAAGGAAGACGAGTCGGACCAAGGCAAAGCGGTATGGAGGCTTGCACACATGTCGTGGAGACGGCTAAACGGTATTTGCAGGCCCTAGAACACATCGTGTACTACATTGTCCTTGCTCCGCACAGCAACGAACAGTCAGACATGCTTCACCATCTTTTCGCGGACGCTGCTTTGACGAAGCTGGAGCTGCATTAGTTCGTTCTTTATCTCAAAGCTTGCCTCACCCACTAACGGTTTGACCTAGCAATCTTGTGAAATGCTTCACGACCCGGGAACTTATGCGGTGGCCTGGGATCGAAACGATATACGGGGAATTTCTGCGCAAGACGTCTGTCTTCAGCTCAGAAAAGCAGTGGGAAGATCTGCATACCCGCGTTATTGAACACGTCAGTGGTTTTCTTTTTCCATTCCCTCCTGTCTCGTCTTATATCTTTGGGAACAGAACGTCCGCGTCGTAGCAGAGTATTACACACGGATAACTCTTCCGCGGTTAACATCTCTCCTCGATCTGGACCAAAAGCAGACAGAGGAGACGATCGCACGCCTGGTTGTTGCAGGCACAATATGGGCACGCATCGACCGCCCCGCGGGTATCGTCAATTTCAGGAACCAGCGGAGTCCGGAGGATGTTATGAACGATTGGAGTTCGGACATGCAAAAGCTGCTCGGTGTCGTTGAGAAGACGTGGATGGGTATGAATGCTGCTCAGGCTGCCCAATCGCGGGTTAAAGTATAGTCAGTCTACCTCCTAATGCATATCTGTTTCCTTCCCATTCCAAGCCGGATGAGCCGAGTGCATTAAGGTGATTATGATTGTTTTGTAAAGTCTGAATCATCGCGCCGCTCAGCTTGGTCGAGGCCGTCCAACTCTATGCTTTCCTCTTCCCATTCTCCCGCGTCCTCGCCGTCCTCCTCTTCCAAGTCCGAGTCCTCCTCATCCGCACCAAAGACGTTCTGCTGCAACAACCCATCCAACTCTTCAGCGGTCAGGATGTCTAGGTCATCGGCGGAGGGTGCTTTGGATTTAACACCCAGGTCACTCGATCCGACGTTACTCGGTTCACGTCTGCGACGCGGCTCTGGTATTTCGGCATCCTCGTCGTCCAGAAGATCCTTCACCGACGTCGTCATGGGGGGCGAGTAATTCACGCGTACCCCCGCCTGCCACATCTTCACATACTGCACTCCGCGAGACCAATCGCTCTCCCCAGCATGCCTGTCCGCGATCATCTTCCAACGTTTCCTCGACGCGAGCGCGCCCTCGTCCATGTCGTCGAGCTTTTCCCAAGTCGCAAGTGCGCGCTTTTCCTTCTCGAACGCGTGCTCAATTTCGCCGTGGCCGAACACCCCGCCGAGCGCTTCGGCTTCGAGCACTGCGAAGGTCGTCGCGATGTGGTGCTCGGAGCGCAGGGACCGGAACTGCGCGATGGCGCGGGCGTACGCCTGCGAAAGCGGTAAACTATCGTTCGGGGGGAAATTCAAGTGGAGATTCAGCGCAAACTGTATCGCACTGAAGTCGGGGGTCAACTGTTAGCTGGCGTACTTTGGGATTCAAGAAAACAGGCAGCGTACTCTTCCGCCGTTGGATTGCGTCCCCGTTGCCGCAGCCTCGTCCATCCCTCCCCGTTGACCTCGTGCTGCTGAATGTCGCCCTTCTCGACCAAAGTGACGGGCCGGAACGCCTCAAACGGATGGTCTGCGTAAAACTGTCGCCGAATGTCGTCCTCGATATAATGAATGGGCATCGGTCGGTTCTTCGGTCGTCGCAGTTTTGGTTGCCGCCCAGATTCTGAGACGGGCTGCATTTTGCGGTCGAACGGAGTGCGCAGCGGCGGCGCTTTTGCAGGCAGGGGAAGCGGGGGGAAGTTGAGGACTGCTTGGTACCATTTTGGTTCGGTTTCTATGACCCGACCACGCATGAGCCGTGCGACCTGGTGGTGCACTTGGCTCGCAATCCGTCGCCCCATTGTGAGGACCGCGTCGACGGGACAGAGAAAAATGCGATAACGTGACCGGCGGAACGCGATCTGATGAGCGGAACAACACCAAACACGAATCCTCCTCAAGTGAGTACTCGTCTTGAGTAAGTACTATCAAGCATCGAACTAGATAAATAACAATACTTAATGCTACATATACCGGGGCGGGTCACAACTTCGCGCGGGGGACGGTGTGAGCCTGTCTCGCCTTGTCACGAAGAATGCGCCTCAGCTGAAGGCAAGAGTTAGGGATCATTTGCGAACAGTCTAAGGGTCATTGGACTTACAATCTTACCGGAAGGGTTCTTGGGTATGGCATCAATGAAGACGACACCACCCGCGAGCCTTTTATACGCGACCTTTGCATCTGCAACGTGCTACTAGCGGTGTCAGATGAATTACCGGCGTACCCATCGACGAACCAACCTTTGCGAGGGCGACTTTGATCTTGTCTCCTTCCTTCGGGTTCGCGGAGACCCGCTGCAGAGCATCTTCACGAAGCACGACATACGCAAGGGGGATCTCTCCGTTGTATTCGTCCTGGATTCCAACAACACACGCATCTGCAACAGCGGGGTGCAACCTCCGTGACCGTTGCGGTGAACACAGGGAATATCAGGTCGAAATGCATGCTTACAGGAGATGCCCTTCTAATTCAGCAGGAGCCACCTGGAAACCTTTCACCTGTCACACATCAGGTAATGCACACTACGATTAGCTTTTAAACGGGGTACCTTAATGATTTCCTGTGTGCGCGAAAATTAGATTGCTTCCAGCTGGAAAATCTTTTTACTCGTACCTTGAGACGGTCGACGACAAAGACCTCGGAGTCCTTGATGATGACTTCGTCCCCTGTGCGGACCTGAAGGCGGGCAAGTCAGATAGACAGCACAGAAGCATCGGTAATATGCACTAACCCATCCATCTACGAAGGACTCCTTGGTCGCCGCCTCATTATTGAGGTAGCCCAAAGCCATCGAGGGGCCGGTAACGACCAGCTCTCCCTGTTCACCTTCTTTGCATAGGGACCCGTCAGAACGAAGTACCCGAGCCACGACTCCAGGCACAAGCTGTCCGGCACTGCCCACGACGCCCATTTTTTGTCGCCCGCCGATCATAGTGATAGTCGTGCAAGTCTCCGTCATGCCTACATTCATCGTTGATCAGCGACCTCTGAACGGAGAATGAAGCTCACCGTATCCTTGTCCGACGACTGCGTTGGGCAGAACCTTGCGGACGCTGGACATGAGCTCTCCGGACATAGGGGCCGCGCCAGAAATGCATAATTTCACGTGGCTGAGGTCATAATTTTTAACGGCAGGGTGCTAAAGGGAGAGTTTAGCTAGCAATCAATCTGCCCTCGAAAAGGTTACCTTGCAAAGTAGAACAATCTGGGGAGGAACCAGGCTGAAAATCAATGTGTGTCAGCGCGGGCTCTGGTGATAGCTGGAACTTTACAATAAATGTGTGATCTTGTACTTGACGATACTTTCCAGGAACTCGGTAAAGTTGAATTTGGGAATCACGACGAGGGAGAGCTAGGGAGATTTCAGAAAAGAATAGACAAAGAAGGTGGAGTACGGACACCAGCAAAGAGCATGTAGTGCAACTACTGAAGGTGAGTTGAAATTTCGCGGCTCCTCGCAGACGGCTTACAACAACCACTAGGCCGTATATATCTGCAAGGAAATTGAAGAAGATGGATGGGAAAGCTGAACGAGTACCCACGGAAGAAAGGGAGGACTGTGAACTGTGTTTGAGGATGTGGTTTGGAAAACGTGAAAATATCGTACCTGCAACGGCCACCTCACCAGGGTTCACAAGCTTGTTCTTCAAAGAAGGATCGCTTATACTGTGGTGAGAGGCCTTTTGTAGCACGTTTGCAACAAAAGCGTAGTGGGGTATCACGACGGCCTGGAGGCAAATTGCTTGGTTGTACGCGAGATTGAGTACTTTTCACCAACCTTCGGTTTCCCTGTCAAACAGAATGGGCATAGAACGGTGCGGCGTGAATGAAGAACGCACCCGTTGTCCCGCTAGAGAAGCTGTAGAAGGCCACCTAGACAGTACTTCAATTTCAGTCCCAGGGTCAGGCCAGCGGAGAAGCCACAGAAGCCCACCTTGGTTTTCGCTTCACCAGGACGCAGCTTTCGCTCTGCGAAATTTTGTGGCTTGGCGGAACCAAATGAAACGAGCTTGGAAAGGGTTTCATGATTCCCGTTAAACGGTGTAGCAGCAGAGGGTTCGATGACCACTATGCGGTCCGCGGAAAGCCCCGCTTGCTTGGCAGCGGAAAGCGCAGTGGGCAGAAAGTCGGCATAAACGAGTAGCAAAGCCGCCTTGGTCGTATGGATCTGGTGCAAAAGTTCCTCCGCTGAATAGCCGGGATTCGCGGGACTAGCGGACCACGAAAGTCAGAAACGGGGCGCAGATTGAGCAAACTACAGTACGTCACGATTGCGCCCAACTTGTGAGTGGCCCAGATACACACGGGGTAGTCTACAGCGCGTGGATTAGCCGCTGGCGAAGAACAGGGGCATGTGTAAATTTTAATTACCGACGTGGTTCGGACTGAACACGCAGACGACGTCGCCCTCGACTGGGAAGGAGTTCATGGGGTGTGCGAGCCAGGTCACAATATCGGCCTACCAATGTTCCACTTCAGACTGAAGGCATTTGCGAGACTGGATGTACGCAGGCGCAACTAAGAATGCGGTTCAATACGGGGGCGTGAGGGTACGACGCGACGGCACCTCGTCGAAGAAGATTGGACGCGCGGTATGGTCCTCGATGAGCCAGGGCACGCTTGGTGGTCGGACAGGTCGAGAGGGATGGGTATAGTCGAGGAAAAATTGGGAGAGAGTGAGGTCGTCGGGAATGCGGGGGACGGGCGTCGCGTCTTTGGGACCGCGGAATTCGGTCATGGTGGGCGAGGTTCAGGAGAGATACATCGGACTTTTAACGTGTGGTCTTGGGACGAAAGGGCCATCATCGGATTTGATGGCGGCGGGAATGTGCCGAAAAGACTTATTGGTCTTGCTTGACTGCCTGAGCTTGTGTACTTGGTCATTCGGAATGTCAAAATCCCGTCTGCGGCGGCAAGGAGCGATACCCATTCATCGTAGTAATAAAAACAGACGACACTAATTTATATCAGTCTCAACGGAGACAAGGGATGGGATTCTAGATTCTCATACTTGAATTGCAGAGATATTCGGCCATCACTCGGGCATAGGAACGTTACCATGGCCGCCAGCGTGAGGAAGCCTTGCGGACTTGACCGTGGCGCAATTACTGAGTGTACCAGGCGTTAAATACCCGTCGGTTCGTGCTCTGCGTGGTGTCCGCGCTGTTTCGAGGTTGTGGGGACTGAAAACGGCCGGCCATGTTTCACTTGTAGAGAGCACAGGGTAATTTGGGGCAAGACATCGCTGAGGCGAGGACGCGGAGAGAAAAGCGCATAAAAGTGCGGAAGAAAGCTGTGCTCGCAAGTGATGCGACATCATCAATCGCGGCTTTATTCGGAATTCCCAAGATGGACGACGAGGATGGAGAACTTCGCAACCCATTTCCCTCACCACCCTCGCACTACACAAAATACACCTCCCATAACCTCGCTCTTCTCGCCCTCTTCAATGAGCGCGTCAAGGAACAACCAAATCCCGTCCAGCACCAAGTCCTCAGCGATCAAACCGATGTTCCTGACTGGCCGCTCACCCAGCTCGAGAAACCCCGCATAGACTGGATCCTCGAAGAGCCCGACGCGTACTACGATGTGTTTGGCGAAAGGTGGTTTGTACGCGCCCCATCTATCTACGCGACAAACCGACTCAAGGTGTTGTTCAGGTGAAGGACAAAATCCCTTCGTTGGCTGAGGGCGGCGGAAACCAGCTTTACCCCGAGGATCCTTGCGTTGGTGCGTGCTCCGCTCACCCTCTTCTCGGCATTCCTAACCTTTCCGCAGACCGACGGCCAGCCCTCTTGTCCATTCTGCGATCGCTTTTAGTTACATACTCCTCTCTGACCTCCTCGGTGCTCGCACCCCCTCCCACTGTCTCTTCCGCCGAACCCCCGGAGTGGCAGGGACATATCGAATGGATCACTGTGCTGGGGCAAAACCTTATGGCTGCCGCAAATGACCTTCGGCCCGTGCAGGTGCCGCTTGTCGCTTTGCTGTTTCTGAATCTTGCCAATGCCAGCCTATCAGGCTAGAGGTAACCTGGAGCTCATGATGCGGCGCCAGCTCGATTTACGAAAAGAAGAAACGAAAACTCTTCATTCGTACGGCTATTCACCTCGTGAATTATTATCTTTGACTGACCGATTTCAACACAGTAAATGTGATGTGCTTGAGACAAAACTCAAGGAACTACGCACGTCAGCGCAATTACTTTCTTTATCTGCGGTGCGAGATAGCGCGACGGCCATTGATACAGCCATGACTGGTATTTCTTCCGCAGTATGTATCTTCCCTTGATCATTATTTCTGCGACATTAATGTTGCTCTTCCCAGCCATCCGGCCCGCTGGACAGCCTCGCAAGTGTGAAACAGGAAGATGTTCGCAGATGGGCAGAAGAGATAGGATAGGTTTACCCGAAGAGTTGCCCAAACTTCCACGAACACAATGTAGCATTATACACCATCATTGTAATACAACTATTCCTCTTGAAGAGAGAGGCCAAGAGTGCTTGTACGTAAGTTCGTGCAAGTGAGTTGAGGAAGAGAAGACGACGCGTCGACCAAATAAAACCAAACTTTCAATAATTGAACGACCATGGCGCCACGGCTCCCGAATATCTGACCGCGCTCTTCAAGCCATACAACGCGTCCCCGCCGCCGACGCGTCCCTTTGTGACCCTTACCTTCGCACAGTCGCTCGATGGCAAGATCGCAGGCGCAGGTGGCGCAAAGCTCGCTCTCAGCGGACGCGAGAGCATGGGAGTCATGACCCATTGGTGCGTGTATCGCGTCCCATAGCGCGTTTGCGATAACCCTGAATTCATCGGTGATAAGGCTGCGCACCCTACACGACGCGATACTTGTCGGCAGCGGCACCGCGCTCAACGACGACCCGCAACTGAACAGTGCGCCGTTCCCGCGTTATGCGCTGATATACGAATGAGCGCGACAATAGCGCGACATCTGCCCACAGCGCCATCGGACGCTTCACACCATGCTCCGCGCCCGATTGTGCTGGACGCCAGGCTGCGCCTTCCGCCGACGTGTAAACTGCTATGCAACCACGCTGCAGGCACCGGTCGTCGCCCGTGGGTCATTTCGTCTGTGCCATTTCCGCCCGATGCTGCTTGGCAAGCGCGTCGCGACGCGCTGACCACCGCCGGCGCGCGTGTGCTGTTACTTCCAGGTGCGCGTTTGCCTCAACATTCTTTACTGTGATTTACCTGCTTTAACAGAGAACACCAACACCTCGGATCGTACGACTGCGGTACTCGCCCTATTACGCACAGAGGGGATCCGCTCACTCATGGTCGAGGGCGGCGCGCGCGTCATTGGCGCGTTCTTTGACGCGTCTAAATGCATTGACACCGTGTTGATCACCACAGCACCTTTGCTCGTTGGCGCGGCAGGCATTGGGTACGCAGTACCGCAGGTTCAGGTACGCGCCAACTCTTTCTTTACCGTTGGCCGCGGCATGACGCCGGTGCTAGGACGCTTTCCATGCGGTCGAGACGCGCCTAGTGGGACGGGATAGCGTCGTGGCGCTCGTGGCTAGTCCATCCACATGATGATCCATCTTCTGAAGCAAAGCAACGGTATCATATGCTGGCGTCCGCTAAACCCCGACTTGTGATGCCCATGTTTTGCAATAGGCTGAAGCGTTTTCGCCAAAGCATCAATCGTCAACATTCAGCCTACACATCAAGTTCAATCATCTGGCCATCATTTCTCCACCCGCTGGCATCGCGATTTCTGCTCCTCAATAGTCAGTTTATCCGTCCAGAGCAACACAAGGGAAGATAGCCAACCTCATGCATTACTTTTTATCCTTGCCACAGTCACAGTCGGCACAGACCTCCTTCGGGGCCGTAGAGGTGCAATTGGTGGAGGGCTGTCCGGGCGATCAACGTATGCCCCGAGGTTATGAGGCAGCACAAACCATTCTCTTAGTTGGGGTTTGTGAAGGTGGGTGATGAAGGCCGCGATCGAATCCTAACGGGTAGGCTCACCTTTATATACGCTTCCTTATCTGATAAGTATCACGAATCGGATCTGGACACACGAAGATCTTCTGGCCTCGAGAATTACTCAGCCAAGAGCTATGAATTGCTCGGGATCGTCAGCTGAGCAAAAACACGAATTACCGGACGGCCGTACGATCAGATAGTGTATATGTTCCAAAGTAATCACAGAAAAAGAGGCCATATCCACAGAAAACAGTCATCTTCAACATAACATCGTCAAGAGAAATCGCCATTGGAATACTTCTTGTAATCCGGGAAATGGGGCTCGGGATAGTCCTCCCATACTTTCTCGCCGTCCAGGAAGCGGCGTAATCGCGCGACCTGGGACGACAAGTACATGACAATGATCTGCATTTTCAAATCGAGACTGGTCTTCGTGAGCTTCAGCAGTTCCTCGCACGTCCGAAGAGCCTGCGTCCGCGTCGCGACAAACATGTTCCCCTTGAAGCCCAGATCTTTCAGGTTGTCGATCAATTCGCCAAACTCTGAGCACCAGGCAAGGACACCGAGCTGAAATGCGCGCATATTGAGCGTTCAGAAGAAAACCAAAACCAATCGACGAACCTGCCCGTACTGCTTGTACCTTGCATAGAGCACATTCGGTGCAGCGCTTAGAGCAAACTCGAAAGCCTCGTTTTGGTCAATGACGCCAGGCAGCGGTATATACGGGGTACCGCCAGATTGTTGTGCAGGTGCCTCGATAATATATACACATCAGAGAAAGAGCTCCAGAAAGGTCGAGTGTGGACGCACCTGTTTAGGGGGAGCGTTTTCAAACCAGCGGTGGCCTGAGTAGTCGACTTCGCCGCCGAAGTCCACAACTTCGGCAGCTTGTTTTCCAGTAAAATCCATGTGGGGAAAATAACCTCGTTGGGTGTTGATACTATTTATCAAGGCCCTGAGATCCTCGGGAAGGGAGAGTTCCGGTTCTAAGTAAGGAAAAGGGGGGACAACGACAACGGAGTCCGGGGAGGGTAAATTTGAGGTGTTTAAAGAGGCGGTGAGAGGAGGTTTCGCTGTCGGATGGGTGCCTGCTTCGTGGGAAGATGGGGGAGTTTCCTTCGAGTGAGAGGAAGCTGTGAATCAAGTAACAACGTGAATTGTCTGTGGAAGAGGCAAAAAGGCAAGACAGACGTACGGGGTTCCAGCAATGCTGTAGGTTCAAGCTGGTGTAAACAACTCGCCGAGACGGTGAGAGGGGATAGCGGAGGAGCAGGACAAGGTTTCTCTTCAGAACTCTGGATAGTATTGGTTTCTTGAACGTTCCGGCTGAGCCAGGAGGGCGATGGGGGTACCGAAAATGTCGATGGAGGGGCCTCGTACTCGATAAGAGACGAGGAGGAGGATGCGGTCAGCTCAGAAGTGTTAACACACTGGTAGCTGACGGGGTGCAATGAAGTATCCGCGGCACTGTTGGATTCGCCGCGTCTTATCGAACCGGGAATCTCAAAGAGAAAGGGTTGGTGGTCGACCGATGAGTACTTCCGTGATTGTCTTCGGAGGAGAGTTTTCGCAAACGACTTCAGACGATAGAAGCGGAGGCGAAAAGAATCGATGAAGGTGATCCGTTGGGGACCAGCAACCAAATCGAATGGGTGGGGTCTCGCGGGGGGAGAAGATGGATGGTTGGTAGAAAAGGATCCGCTCTTGAATTTAGGTGAATCGTCCAATCGAATGGGCAAGTCGGCGGGTGTGATGAAATGGAAACTGCCCAGAGACTCTGAAGTGTCCGGAAACCGAGACTTACTGCAAGTCGAGCTGACGGGGCCGTGAAGGCGTCGTGCGGATCTCGACGGCAGTACGCTGCTGTGTGTAGGCGTTGGACTTTGCAAGTCTACAGGACTTGCTAGGAGATAAAGACGTCCGGCGGGGAGCGCTTTAACGACTCCGAACACACGGAATTGGCGTGCAGCAGTAAGTCCTCGTGGATGGCAGGGTCAAGCCTCAAGCTGGCTCGTCGCAAGTAAGCAGTGGCCTCGAGGCGTGTCGATTTGCCGGCGATCATGACCCAAATGCGGAAATAGAATATCTGTCGCACTCGTTCTTACAGATCATACAGTAAATTCCAGCCCCACAGGCCTACGTACAGTACAGAAAAGTAGATGAGAAACGGAGGGATACAAATTCAAAAATCAATGAGGTTGGGCTGCTCCGCTGGGCCAGGTCTCCTTTGCCTCCACTCCAGGAACGACTGTTTCAATCCTGAGACCAAATCGTAAAACTTGTTGCCCACATCGCGTAGCCGGGCTTGCTTGCGCTGCGCTAGCGCTAGCCAAAAACCACCGGCAAGAACCCACGAGACAACGACTACGGAAGCGTCGCCGTACCGGGCGTAGAATGTGCGGCCCGTGGAGTCGAACGGGTGTGAGATACCAACGGTCCTAACCCACGAGCCCGCACCCACTTGATATATGTCATTATATCCACCCCCAGCTACACCGCTGACACCACCCTTGCCGCCGTCACACCACAAAGCGAGACTGCCGATTTCATTTGCGCGTTGTTTCACCTCTTCCCACATGCGATTCCCAATCGCGGGGTCCCAGGTGCGTGCTGGTGCTAAAATCAAGCCAGGCTTGGAATCCAAGTCTCCGAAAGGAGACGGCATCGCGAAGTCGAGGCAGATCGAGGCGGTTACGTCGACTGAACGCTTGCCTTTCTTCAATGGAAGGGCGAACGTGGACGGTGAGTGTCGTCCAGGAGTGAGGTGGAAGGATTCCGCGACTAAAATATATGAGGAGAAATGTTTGGACCTAAGTGGAGAACATACTGGGCACAAGAGATCGCTTGTAATAAGTCATCGAAACGTCTTCGGAGGAAATAACCGCAACTCCCATGCGGCTTATGGTCGCGCGGCCCTTGTCGTCCCAAGGGTCAATGGTGGTTTCTTGGAAGGACACGGCCCAGGGTTTCCCGCGGTCACTGGCCTGAGCATCTTGAATCTTTTTTATTGCGTTCTCTTTGTCATTCGCATCGCGAAAAGTAACTGCACCTTCCGGCCACAAGATGAGGTCGGCATGAGCCGTGACTTTTTGACTCTCTTTGATGTAATCGCCCAAGCTGGGGGAAGTGGTTGACGGCAAGACACATCCGATGCTGACGGATGTGACGGTGTCGGAAGAGACGACAGGAAGGGGATGTCCCGAGATTATGAATGAAGGGATTGTCAAAGCTATCAGGATGATAGCGAGGACCGATGTTCCCTCCGTTTTCGTGGGCGCTTTAGGTTTCCTGCTGTCAGAGCTCTCCTCCCCACCGCCCATGTACCACTTCCCAAGACTCTGAGATACTACCACAGCCCATGCGGCAGTGACCCAATCAATCCCCGCTGGACCCGTCCAAGGTGACATCCATTGATAAGCCTGGATTCCAGACATTGGACTCCAAGAAGTGAGCCGGCCCAGGTTGAATGGTAGATGAGATGCTGCAACCCACAGGAGAGTCCAGATTGCAGGGAAAAGGACTGCCTGAGGCGCTCTCGTATGCCCGTCCATCCTCTTATCTACGAAGATCGCAATTATAGCGACCGCCGACGCGACGGACGACATCACCAGGAGAACAGCGATGGAAGGACCTGCTGATGAAAGGGCATTCAAAGCTGGAACTAATCGTCCGAGCGTGCTGCATAGGGAAATCAATAGCCAAAGCAGAGCGGTATATCCAACGGCGTGGGGGCGGGGGAATAGATGCGGCGCGTAGAACAAGAGAGCGGCCAACGTCAAGACCACAGGGACGAAGGTCGGCGTCGTCGTTAGCCCGAAGAGGGACGCGATAGCCACCGCGGAGATGTGAACCGTGTTCGGATACGTCTGAAGCAACGCCCTTGGCTCCATGTTCTGGTTGAGGGTTGGGCTGCGGGCGCTTGTCGACTCGGCGCCTATCTATAGAAGCTCCCACGACGCCTCGAGGTCGAGGAATTCATGGCAGGATACATCATTCTCAGCGGACCGTCCAAAGCCACCAAGTGTGAGTGAAGGGAGGTAGCGAAAGGTGAAAGCATGGATCACTTTTCCAATCTGGGACAAGTTTTCACTGTGAACAATTCGAGACAATGAGACGCTGTACACGAAAAACGCGCCCGGGCCATCCATTATAAGTACGCTATCGCACGACAACAAAGTAGATATAATCCGTAAATGAGAGGTGTGTCTACTATATAGTCCGGTATTTACAATCGATGCAGGAGGTATAAGTTCAGTGGGTCGTAACACTCGTCGCATGCTTGCTCCAGCTAAGCGGCGCCGGCTCGTAAGGGGATTCTCGCGGCGGCTCGGGAAGGGGATTAGCGAGGGGCGCGCGGGGTGAGGTGGATTTAGACGATGCAACGTCGGACAGCGGCGATGCACGATTATTAGTATTCGAGTAGCCGTTGGGGGTGGCATACCCTGGCGGGTAAACAACGGGTGGGGGGCCGTTAGGCATCGAGTGGTATATCGGTGATGATGAGGGCTGTTGGAACGGCGCAGACACCGCGAAAGCGGTGTGGCTCGAACCATAGATAGTTGGAGGATCCTGCGCATTGCGTCCGTTCGGGACAGGGACATGGGGCGGAGTTATTGGGGCAGCGTTAACGCCGTTGGCCTCCATACCGCTCATACTACGAGCCTTCCACAGACGGTCCATGTCCCAAGCTTCACGGGCTTTCATCATGTTCATGTCAGCAGCCGTTGGGACCTCCGAAATCGGACGGGCAGACTTGGACGGGTTTCGTTCTAACGTGCGACTGGGAGCAGGCGGGGCAGGCTGCGGCTTGTCGAGCTTTAGGTCAGCAGCTTTGCGCTGTTCCCGTTCCTCGTCTTTGCGCTCAGCCCGACGCTGCTCCCGCTCCTGTTCTTTGCGCTCTCTACGCTGCTCCCGATCCTCATCTCGTTTTGATCCACTCCCTCTAGGTTCTTCTTGCGGTGAAACTAATGTATCCGGGATGGGCAAACGGTGGCGGTGACGCTCTGCGCTGTCGTCAACAGAGCGACGTTTGCGACTACGCTCGCTGCGTACTTTCGGCTGCTCAGACTCGGCCTCCTTCTCAGCCCTCGCCTGCCGGCGCTGCTCTTTCCGGTTCTCACTCTCCCGATCCTGTGACCGGTTTTTGCCCTTACTCGTCGACTCCACGACCTCCCACTGTTCTCCAGCGGCCCGGATGGTCTCGCTCGACGCGTACACATTCCCGGATGAGCTGCGCACGAGCTTGAACGTCTCCGTCTCCCTCGCTGTCACAGAAACCTGACTGGGCGAGGGATCGCGCGACGAGCGCTTGGGGGGCACTGGTGGAGGCGCCGGCTCAGGCTCATCCGGCATCAACATGTCCTTCGTGTAAGGAGTCGGCGGATTCACCAGCATCGATGATGTGGAGAGGGGAGAAATGTCGGCGGTCATCTCTTGAGGCTGATGAGATTGCTCGCCTGATGACCGTCCCGCATTACTTGGAAATGGTACGGGAAGTTTTGGGGGCGGGGGAGGGGGAGCAGGCTGGGGCTTTTCGAGTAAGCGGTGGCTGACCTGGGGAGACTGCATTACGAGGCTCGATAGCGGGCGGTTCGACAGCGCGGAGGACGTGCGGTCCACCGGGGTTCGAGAACCGGAGAACTCTCTTCTGTGATGGCCATTAGAGGAGCCTTCAGAAGATTTTTCAGGAGCTGGGGGAGGTGGTGGAGACGGGGACCGGGTCTGTTGTACAACGTTTTCGACCAGTACGCTGCTACTAGAAGCAATGGGTTGGAGAGATCGGGAATCCCGGAACGACATGGGTGATTGTGCGCCTTGATGGCCAGACGTTATAGTGTCGCCTGTTGCACTACGCTCATGTTCCACCATTCGCTCTCTGTCCTCCGGAGGTAGAGACAGTTCACGCTGGACAGGAGTACTCTCCGCTGAGCCAGGATCAGGATTAGCAATTGTGAGCCTACCCATTGTGTATGGCAGTTCTGCTTCGAGAGATATAGATGACGTGCGGTCAACTTCAACCTGCTCGGGTTCCGGATGTGGAGGAGGAATAACCACAAACGACGAATCCTGATGTGCTAGAGGTGGCGGGGGTACGCGTTTGAGATCGGATTGGTGCATTTTTTCGGGAGACGGCTGACGCTTCTCCGGAGACGGCTGCCGAACAACTTCCATCGGGGACACCGTTGCTGGCTTTCGCGAGATGCTGAAACGTTTGGCGAACCGGCCAAGCACGCTACCCCTTCGCTCCTTCTTCGCTGTGACAGCAACGAAAGACGAGGGCGGACCCAGATGGGCCGGCGACGCTCCCCGTGAATTGGGCTCGTCGACGGGACTGGAAGGTGCAGAGGTTGTTCCCCGTCCAAATAACCCGACTGTACGCCGCTTGCTGAGTTTGCGAGTTGGCTGGCTGCCCTCGGGTACTTGCAAGTGAACCGCGGATGTGGACTGTGACAAGGGTGACGGGGTTACTGTCTTGCGGCGATTCTGGGCCGTCGCGCTTGACGTGCGTGAGCGAGGAACAGTATGGGGGTTATGGGCATTAGTTGGGGAGTGCTTGGAGACAGGTTAATGGTCTGGTCCGATACAAAGTGGGAGGAACACACCTCATCCAGTGATGCTGGGTTACTGTTATTATTTAACCCCCCCACATCATACGGCGATTCGTGGTGCCATGCCGTCCCCCACGGGTCCGAACCGTCGAGTAAATCAACGTTATCATGGGCAGTCTGGGAAGTTTTTCGAGAACGGGGCACGCCCTCCATTCGCGTTTGCGACGAGTCGGGTGTCGGTAGAGGCGAGTTTGAAGCCGAATGATTGAGGCTCACGTCCGAGCGGTCACCAGGCGGCATTGCGGGGAAAGATGGAGAAAAGACAGACGGGGGGCGCCCCGAAGGCCGCGCGCTAGCGGGCGGAATGAGATGATGGTTCTTGTACCATCGAGGTCCGACGGGATTGTGCATAGGATAGCGCGCTGAAGGGTTCGCGTTGTCTCTGTACCACGTCGGCAGCTCCTGCAGGCGGTCTGGGATGATTGACCTGGACACGGGCATGGGCGGCATGGGCGGTACAGCGTCTGCACTCTCTCCCCGGTCATGGTCACTGATAGTGCGCAGCGGCGGAGGGCGCGCAAGCGAGGACGTTGATGGGGATGCGAGCTGCGGCGGCGCGGGCGGAGGCTGGTGGTGTGACTGGGACGTGGAGGTGCGTCTGAGAGACTTGCGCGACCAGAGCGAGCCCGACTTGCGCTTTGAGAGTTTGCGCTGCAAGTCTCCCTTCTCCATTTCCTTGTAAAAGGCGTTGAGCTCGTCCGCCGACGCCTTTGGTGCGCGGTTGCCCTGAATCTGTGGGAATAAATTAGGATGAAAAGAACGTGCGGTATCGGTTAAGCGACTGGCCTCCTCGAAGGGCTCGGCTTCGGCATTGAAATAGGCCATGTCCTGCTACCGAGGGGGTACAAGAGGAGATAATGGATGCAATTTCGCGTGCGCTCGTCGTAAACGTCGTAAAGGTTCTCGTCAAGACTAAGGTCGCTCGCCGGAGGCACTGCGTGAGGCTAGCCACGTGCCGCGGGATCCATTCCCCATTCTTTTTGCTTCTCTTCCTCTCAGCTGCTCAGTGTCCTCAGCGCTCAGCTCCACAGGACCCATACGTGTGCGCGACACTCCCATTAACTCAATCCTACGACGTTGCGGTGTCCGCATATCGCATCTGAATTTTCTCACGGCAATTTTCTTTATCTTATCGATCCTGCACTCAGTTTTCGCTTGATCTGAACCATGTCTGTCCGAATTCTGCTGCTCGGTGGTGGGGGCAGAGAGCATGCTCTGGCGTGGAAACTCGTCCAGTCTCCCCTCGTCGAACACATCTTCGTGTGCCCCGGGAACGGTGGGACGAATCAACTGCCAAAGACCACAAATGTGTCCGCAGTGTCCGCCAGTGATTTTCCTGCGTTGGTCAAGTTCGCTGTCGAAAACGAGGTTGGGACCTATCCTTCGTCGTATCCAGTCCATCAAACACCATCCAATAGCTAAACCTCGTCGTCCCTGGCCCGGAACAACCGCTCGTCGATGGTGTCGAAGCGCACTTCCGCAAAGGTCTGTGTTCAGTTCCGAGCGTCTAACGCACATCTATATCATCTGTTTTGCAAGTCGGAATTCCCGTTTTTGGCCCCAGTGCACTTGCTGCTCGGATGGAGGGATCTAAAGCGTTCTCGAAAGATTTCATGGCCAGACACTCCATCCCGACTGCCAAATTCAAAGTCTTTTCCTCCTCTCAGTTCGATGAGGCCGTTGCCTACGTGAAAAACTGCGGCCACCGTATTGTGCTAAAAGCCGATGGATTGGCGGCGGGCAAGGGCGTCCTACTTCCGGAGACTACAGAAGAGGCCATTGCGGGCTTGCGTGAGATTCTGGTAGACCGCGTTTTTGGCGCTGCAGGTCGGCTGAGTTGGCTTTTTGCCCGTGCTCTTCCGATGCCAAAACAACCATTTTAGGAGCCGAAGTCGTAGTCGAAGAATATCTAGCCGGACATGAGATCTCTGTCCTCGCCTTTTCGGATGGGTATACCATCGTCCCTCTTCCCGCTGGCCAAGACCACAAACGAATAGGAGACGGAGATGTGGGACCGAATACTGGTGGAATGGGAGTCTATGCGCCAGCCCCGGTCGCAACCCCTGCTATCATGGAGCAACTTTTGAACGAATCTCTGCGACCGACCATCAACGGAATGAGAAGAGATGGTGGGTGTCCGCACCTCCAACATATCCAGATTCTGAGCTTTTACAGGTTTCCCTTTCGTCGGCCTGCTCTTCACTGGATTCATGTTGACATCCAATGGGCCCAAGGTTTTAGAATACAACGTCCGGTTCGGCGATCCCGAAACGGAGGCTCTGATGCTACTCCTGCACGAGGACGTCGACCTGGCGGCCGTCTTGCTTGTGCGTCCCATCCTTGCCTTGCTGCTCAATAAATGAACTCCCCGCATAGGCATGCGCAGAACACCGTTTGGACTCTGTGCAGATATCCATACGCCCCGGATATGCTGTCTCCGTCGTCCTCGCTTCTCAAGGTTACCCAGGATCATATTCGAAGGGCAAGGTCATAGAAGTAAAAGACGTTCCTTCAAGTTCGTTTTTTCCCTCGTTAACAGCATGAATTTTACTTAATCATTTTAGACGTCGTTGTCTTCCACGCTGGCACTACGACCTCCCCCAACGGCGAGATCCTCACAGCCGGCGGGCGTGTTATCGTGGTCACAGCACATGCACCAACCCTCCAAGAGGCCCTTGACTCGGTTTACGCTGGTGTCGACCAAGTCTCGTTCGAAGGTAAAACATTCAGACGAGATATCGCCCATCGGTGTGCCCTGTTGAATTCACTTCCGCGTCCGAACTAACCTCAAATCGCCAGGGCCCTCAAAGCAGCGAGCGAACGCACCGGCTTGACATACGCTCAGGCGGGCGTCTCAGTCGACGCTGGGAACTCCCTCGTCGAGACCATCAAGCCCTACGTCCGCTCGACCCGCCGTCCTGGTGCGGACGGCGAAATCGGTGGCTTCGGCGGGGTGTTCGACCTCAAAGAAGCCGGATACATCGACCCGGTGCTCGTCAGCGGTACCGACGGCGTTGGCACCAAGCTGCGTGTTGCTGTAGATGTCGGGGTGCACGATCTCGTCGGTCAGCGCCTTTCTTGATTTACTGGCTTGGGGTTTATTATGATTCCAGGCATCGACCTCGTCGCCATGTCCGTCAACGACCTGCTGGTGCAGGGCGCAGAGCCCTTATATTTCCTAGACTACTATGGGTGCAGCAAGCTCGAAGTGGGCGTTGCAGCGCAGGTAGTTAAGGGCATCGCAGAAGGCTGCCGCCAGGCTGGGTGCGCGCTCATTGGTGGCGAGACCGCTGAGATGCCTGGGATGTACACAGACGGTTCGTAGCATGGCGCTCTACTCCATCGTGTCTTAATTATCATTGCTATCATAGGTGACTACGATCTCGCTGGGTTCGCCGTGGGCGCTGTTGAGCGGCACTCGATCCTCCCGAAGCCCAATATCATGGCGGGAGACATCCTACTCGGGATCACCTCGTCGGGGCTGCACTCTAACGGGTTCTCCCTCGTCCGCAAGATCATTTCCATCTCTGGGCTGACTTACTCCTCGCCCTGTCCCTGGGACGAGCAAACGACGCTCGGCCGCGCACTGCTTGAACCCACGAGGATATACGTCAAGCAGATCCTCCCCGCCGCGCAAGCTGGGCTGCTGAAGGGCATGTCGCACATCACCGGCGGGGGTTTCATCGAGAACATCCCGCGCGCGCTGCCCAAACACCTCGGGTGCTACATCGATGCGTCGGCATGGACGCTGCCGCCGGTCTTCCGCTTTCTGATGAAGCACGGCGGGGTCGCGCCGCTTGAGATGGCGCGGACGTTCAACAACGGCCTGGGTATGGTCTGCATCGTCAGCCACAAAGACGTCGAGGTCGCAATCGACGCGCTGCAGCGCAGCGGGCAGGCAAAAGTGCACAAAATCGGCGAGGTGGTCACCACACCGGGCGTGGAGATGCGCAATCTCGAGGCGTGGTCATGAATACTATACGAATACAGCATAGAGGGCTTGACAATGGCGGTGTAAAACAGAGCAGTGAGAGGGGAGTACGAGTAGGTACTTAGCTGGGAGTATAGTAGTGTTTTGGTAGGTATACTTACTTACGAAAAGCTCTGCAGTCAAGTCATATACATGAAATGTAAATTAGAAGAACAATGCGGATGCGAGAGATGAGCGAGGTGACAAGATGCGTGATGAGTATGGATGGATGTGCGGGTAGGCGGAGGAGCGGGATGGAGAGCTGCGTATGTATGGTGTTTGATAATGTAGAAATGCAAATAAATTGTACCAAAAGAAACAGGACCAGGAAACCGATTTCCGAGAAAGGAGGGACAAGTGAGACGAGGAGTGGAAATGGACATCGGAGGAATCTAGATGATAAATCGATGATTTTAGGCGGCAACTGACACGTCGGAGGCCGTGGCAACAGAAGCAAAGGAGACGGGAACTTTGGGAGCCTCCGTCCCGTTGACGTCGGGCTTGACTTCCTGTTTAAACTAAGCACACTGTCCGTAACTGGGAGCAAACTAGATAGATACCTTGACACGCTCGGGGGAGACACCACGAGGAGTAATGGGCTGGGAGCTGGTGCTCCGTGCGGGACGTGGCGCCTGGAGGATCTGAGCGGCGGTGGGCCCCGCGTGACCATTGCCGTTCGGCAGCGACGAGCCATTCGCGCGCACGGGAGGAGTGGTAGACCCACCAAGAACGGGGAATTCGTCCGCGTTCGGGACACGCTGCTTCATCACGGACATGCGTTTGTGCGGCTGGGCATTAAACCCGGCCTTGCCACCAGGACCCCCGCGCGGGCGCGCTGCCGCGTCATTCGGGGAACGGCCATTCTAAGCGATAATGTCAGAAATATTGGCATGAGCGAGCTGCACCGACTTACCTCGAGGGACAGGTTGGCCAGTTTCTCGTCGATCGCGGCAAACCCGTTTCCGTTCGCATGCCCGCCCCGACGCGGCGCGCCTCCTCGCGAAGGGTAGACGGGCGCGTGAACTGCGGCGCCTTCCTGCGGCATAACGTGCGGGAACCGACATTCGGTGCTTAGGGAGAAGTCAGCAAACAGCAGATAAATCGTACGTCATGTACGTACCCATTTTTGCATCTTCCTGCAGGGAAGAAAACACACGCCGGTGCCGGCTTGCGACCAGCAAAAGAACCGCGACGAGCAGTCCCTCTTCGGCCAGGGCCAGAGCCCTCTCGGACATGACCGGAGGGCTCTGGTTGAGCATTGAGTTGCGGCGACTTGGCACCCGCACCATTAACCTCAGGATAGCTTCCCGAACCATTGCCGTTTACGGGCGGGTACGCAGGTACGAATGTAGCTGCCGAAGCAGACGGCGGTAATGAATTATAGGTAACCTGCGGAGAATGTGAGGCAGGAGGCGGCAGTGGTTGATGGTTGAGAGGGGGGAGGGGAGACATGGACATCGGAAGCGGGGCCTGCCCAGGCTGAGAATACATGATGGGGGAAATGGGACCGTAGGGTATGGTCGCGGCGCCATTGGGACTGAAATGGCCCTGCGGTGGCGGAGACATCATCTCTGGAGGGGACGGACCATGCATGGGCATCGGCGGCCCTTGCTGCGGGGGCGGCATGGGGTGTTGCCCGTTCATTGGCGGTGGAAAAGAGGGTTGTGGTACAGGATAGTATGTGGGCGCGTAGGATTGCGGTGGCATTTGGTCATACGTAGGGTACTGTGCCGGTGGAGGCAAAGGGCCCTGGAAGTAAGGCGCCGTGGGGTGGAGAAAAAGGCACGAAGCGCCATACCGACAGGCGGGGAAATACCGGCATGGGATGTTGGAAGCGACTTCGGGCGGCGGCAGATTGTTGTGGCGGGCGCCGTTATTTTCCACGTTGTGCATGTGTGGGTGCGCAGGATGGTAGTACATGTCGGGGGGAGGGGCCGAGTTTATACTCGGGTAATAAGGATAATTTCCGGGAGGAGGGTAGGTGTTGGCGCCGTTCGTGTCGTATCCGTTTTCGTGGGAGACGGGGGCCTGCGACTGACGCGCAAAGTTGAGCATGCCTAGGATAGTCGGGTCTGCGGTATATGTCTCCGGCAGGCCTTGGCTGGAGGCATTGGTGGGATCGGCACCTGGAAAAAAATTGCAAGCGCGTCAGAAAAAAGCCACACAGTGGCACAGCGCGAATTTGGGACGGACCCTTGTCCAAAAGAGCGCGGACGACCTCTGCGTGGCCATTTTTAACGGCCTCGATGAGGGGAGTAATCCCAGTGTGATCTAGAGGATGCGAAGAAAAAAAGAGAGATATAAAAAATTGGATGTGGACAAGAAGGGTGGCAAAAAAGGAGGGATGTCAGAAAGACGGCCATCGTGGGGTGAGTGGAATCGGACCTTTGATCTCAATGTCGACGGCCTCGGCGGTGGACAGAACCTCAGTCACGGTTTGGAGGTCGCCCTGGGAGCAAGCCTTCCAGAGTGCAGAGACCATAGCAAGAGTCTTCGGATACGAGGTACGAGAACGAGACGGGACGGGGAGTGGATCCAGGGATAGCGGCGGCAAAGGAAGAGAGGCAAATTTTCGGACGAGTGATCGCGATCGAGTAATCACGCTTATGCAAACAGGAAAACGTGGATAGTCTCGCGTGAATCTATCTAGCTCTATATACTCTCCGTGAATCACACTGCCAGCTTCTTCATCAGTTGGTTGGCCGGTGCGCCAGCGGTGGGCGGTAGCTCCAGCTCTCTCGACGGAGGCAGGTCCATCAGCTCCTGCACGGCCGTCTTCGTCGTCTTATCTGATCGGACGAATCATTCAAGAGTTATGCCTCCGCCAAACAAGACCCACCTTTGTACAGCACCTCGTACACCCGTTCTGCTATTGGGGCATGCACTCCCAACTTGTCGATGATCCTTTTGGCGCCCTTGGCCGTCGAAACACCTTCGGCAACACTCCCCAGCGTGGCGATGATGCCGTCTGGTCCGTCCAGCCGCTCGCCCTGTCCCAGCCGATACCCGACCGTGTAGTTACGGCTGCTCGACGAACTGCAAGTCAGAAACAGATCCCCCACCCCTGCCAACCCCAAAAACGTCAACGGCGATGCCCCGTAGGCTGTGCCAATGCAGGTCATCTCTGCCAACCCTCGCGTGATAATCACTGGTTGCGCGTTAGAGAAGAACTGGTTCAAAATTCGTCACTCACTCGCTCTCGTGTTGTTCTCGTATCCAAGCCCGTCGGACATACCAGCGGCGATGGCATACACGTTCTTAAGCGCGCCCGACAACTCGAGTCCGATTGGATCACTACCGGTGTAGCTACAGAAAAAAAATCAAGTTTCGTGTCAGGGACACCGTTCACATGGACGCACCATCTAAAATGGGGCTGATGAAAGAGGTCGGAGGTTTTGTTGGCTTCCGCTTCCGTAAAGGAAGCCACCGAGACGGACGTGGGCTGTCTTCGGACAACTGCGACAAAGTTCAGTCTGCCGTGATGGTCAAACCTTTGGCAACCTACTTTCTTTTGCAAAAGATGGACCTGACTGCAATCAAGATCAGGCAC
The DNA here is from genome assembly GCA_029203975.1 of Mycena vitilis. Lineage (NCBI taxonomy): Eukaryota > Fungi > Basidiomycota > Agaricomycetes > Agaricales > Mycenaceae > Mycena > Mycena vitilis. Next base: position 379,318 of record JARGYF010000017.1, read on the forward strand.
ACTTCTCCCACTAGTTCCATGATTAGCCCCCACGCACAATGAAAGTTGCGGCTTTTGCAACTTCCGCCCCGCATGTGTCGGCGATTATTTCCAGAGTCAAAGCGTCTGTCCCGATCTCTATGCCCTTGTTCACAAAAATCAAAAGAGGCAGAGGCGTCTTGTGGAGCGAGGGATTGAGGCTTTTCAAGGTCGCTCTAACGCCGCCCCATTAAGATACTTGAAACTTTGGTACAAACCCCAATCACCTGAGAAACTGGGTAGGAATCGCGAAGAGCAAAACATCCATTTTGTTTATGAAGTCCCCATCGGGCAAGTCGGGACCAACGGCAGAGATATTCTCAGAAAAGTAGTGGTCAGGGAGGTACTTGAGATTCTTATGGTGCAGGTTAAAGTGGTCTACGATGTCGGGCTCCCTGGCCCACAGGAATACGCGGTGCTCCGAGTCGCCCAGATGTTCAGCCAGACAAGAGCCAAAGTTCCCAGCCCCTGGTCGACCGCATTCAGAGGACTCGCCGACCGCGGAACCCGGATCTCACCCAGGATGAGGACTTTGGAGTTTGCTGCAGGCTGTGGTTTTGACGCAGTCATGCTAGGTTGAAATGAATGGGACTGCGAGGAAATCGGCAGAGACGCGTGAGTGAAGGCCCGGAAGGATCGTAGAGCAAGAGGAGAGGAATATTGTCTATGCGCACGCGTTAACAACGTTAGCATGCACCTAGGGCGCGATTATAGTTAGTCGTCGATGGTGGATGGAGTTTAAGAAAAGGTTTGCACGTGACGGCTTAGCTTTCCTCTTCGCCTTCATTATCTTACCTCCTTCTCTACTTGGATTCTAATTCATAGACCGCCTCTCTTTATGTCGCCTATACAGGACCGCACCAATGAATTCCGCTCCTGCGTAGAGTCTATCCGCTCCAGGTCCTCCCTCCCCCGCGGCCCAGACGCGAAACAGCGCCTTCTCCGGAATGGAAAGACCCCCACCAAAAGCGAGTTCACTCGCATGGCCTCGACCATCGGGAAGGACATTAGCAGCACGACGATAAAACTGGGGAAACTTGCACAACGTCGGTATATATCGACCGCTGTCCCGTACTGGCTACTTACACGTATGACAGTCGCAAAACGGAAAACATTGTTCGACGACCGCCCTGTTGAGATTAGCGTGCGTGAATTTGGAGTGTACCTGTGGCCAGCACAGTCAACTCTTTCCAGGAACTTACCTTCATAATCAAACAAGATATTGCGAATATCAACAAGCAGATAGCGGCGCTGCAGTCCTACGTCAAGCAGCGCAATGCGCAAGGGTCAAAGTCGGCTGAGGGAAAGCAGCTTGAAGAGCATAATAGCAACGTCGTGATGCTTCTCCAAAGCAAACTGGCCAACACGAGCATGACTTTCAAGGATGTGCTCGAGGTGCGGACTCAAGTAAGCGCGATATCTCAAATGATGGTTTGAGCTGCACTGACACCGGACGCAGAACATGAAAGAGTCAAGAAACCGTACGGAGCAATTCATGTACTCCACGGCGACTGCTACGACGCAAGCTGCTTCCAGTCTGTCATGTTTTCGATCTTGAAATGCTCTTATTCAACAATCGCTTAGGCTCAATGTTGTACAACCCCCGTCCAGACCCGATGGGTGATGGTAGCCCCAGCCGCTTTGATTCCAAGGGCAAAGGGCGGGCACCGCAGAACGGCGACGTCTTGGCTCTGGACCTCGATTCTGCGGAGGAGGGTATGGGAGGATCGCAACGTGGCGCCTTCCAGCAAATGCAGATGGTTGAGCAGCAGGTGCGTGTCTAGTTCGGCCCGCAGCAGCGGCGCTTTACCCCGCTTCGTACTATAGGACACGTACATCCAGTCACGTTCGACGGCCATAGAATCCATCGAGACTACTATCGCCGAGCTCGGCCAGATCTTCACACAACTAGCTACGATGGTGTCCGAACAGCGCGAGACCGTGCAACGCATTGACGCGGATACGCTCGATATCGCGGCCAACGTCGGCGGAGCGCAACGGGAATTGCTCAAGTACTATGCCAGCATTTCGAGTAATCGGATGTTGATGTTGAAAGTATTCGGGGTGTTGATCGTATTTGTGAGTCGCTTTGAAATCGGTTGAACCACATGCACTGAACCATTTTTAGTTCCTGGTATTTATTCTCGTCTCGTGAGGCACCATGGCCGGGCGCCACTGGGTATCTAAGTATTACTGAGCACTTGCTACTTCTCCCTCGCATCTACAAGAGGCGTGATTTTTAATCCATCGGACATTTCATTCACAATCATCCGACTGGGATGGCATTGACGCCAGTTCCCCATTGTTTTCCTTGTGATCGACCTCTGCCCTTGGTGTGTCTCTGCCCGCCTCTATGTGTTTCCCCGTCGTCCTCCTCGTCCCCAACGGTCCACGTCCGGCGTTTGGACTGCACCTGTTCTAACCCAGATGTGGCCGAAAATCGTTGCGGCAGATCAGGTACCGCGGACAAAGACGGATCGCTCTTTGCCAGCTTCTCAACGCGATCCTTCTGCGACCGGGATGAGCTGTGGAGGGAAAGATAGCTAGAGCGCAACGCACCCTCTGTTCAAACAATCCTTTATTCCGTTCTTTCAGTTTGTCCAAACGAGCATCGCTCTTCCCGCCTCCGCCAACCGTTAATTCCACGTTAATCCGCCGACCCTCGAGTTCCGATTGGTGTAATTTCAGTCCTTGTTGGAGGGCATTGCGGTGACTGAATTCCACAAAGGCGCAGCCTTTAGACTTGTTTACCGGCCTCCCAGGTGCGGCCGGCTTGGGTGTCCGAAGGCGTACTGTCGGCGGAGGATCTGCATGAAATGTCAGGGCAATTTTCTTGCACATGTAGTTCGAGACGCGTACCGCAAGCTGCGAAATGGGCTTTTATAGCATCGGCTGTCGTCGTATATTTGAGATTCCCTGTGTAATAATGAGAGGGAGCGGATGGCAGAAGGAAATGCAGCGCATACCGACAAACAAGATGAACCGTTGCTTCACTTGACTTTGGACCGCTTTGGCTTTGGGGTCTTCAGCCGCGCCAGAAGCCCCTTTGGCTTTTTTCCGCTTCGGTCCCTCTCCCTCTTTGCTTTGTTCGGGTGCATCCGCCTGGCCTTCCACCACGGCTTGGTCTCTTTTCCTCTTTTTCTGGGCCGGAGGCGGAGCGACGGCATCGCTCGCCTTCTCCTTGCCCTTTCGCGACTCCTTGCTTGCACCCTTCTTCGACGCAGCATCCACCGCAGGCGCAGGCGAATCACCTTCAGCATCAGCGAGATCCTGGACCTCCAGAACAGGAACTTCGTTATTCTCCACAGAAGCGCCATGGGTTCGAGATTTGGTCGTCTTGCGGTCGCGAAATGCAATGCCTTTCTTTTGCTTCTTGGTGAGCTTGGGAGGAGCACTCATGGGAGGAGCACTCATTGCTGCTGCGTGTTGGAGTCCGCGTTATAATTAATTTTGCGAAAAAAGCGCCGGTCACATTTTCACACGGTCTGCAAATGGAACGACATTTAGGGGCTAGCCCGATAAGATAGCGAACTGTTCCTGCTCTTACTTCTTCCCATACCACCAGCAGCTTAGTACTCGAGAACAAGGAAAGAGGCTCTGCTGCTATTCTTCCATAATTCCGCTTTCTAATCGGTCTAAATTACTAGGCTTATCTTACACGCAGCATCTCGTATCATCTTGCTTCGTATCTCCCATGGCTCAGACCTGGCAACAAATCGCTGCGGAGAAAAAGGCGCACCAACTCGGCTCGGTTCCAAAGGATTGGCTACTATCCGGCTTACCATCAGTGACCCAGCTCTCTGTTATTGACTTTCCTCGCGAAAGCAACGTCTTATCTGCTCTCGACCTGGAGATCACAGAGTCCTCGGTTGCCAGCCTGCTCTCCAACCTCGCGTCCAGTAAATGGTCTTCCGTACAAGTTACAACGTCTTTCTACAAACGCGCCATAGTTGCCCAGCAGCTTGTCAGTTCTTGCGTTACGCGGGCAGAATACTGACTGACTGACGTCGGCAAAGACCAACTGCCTGACAGAAATATTTGTCGACCGTGCCCTCGCTCGCGCAAAGGTCCTTGACGAGCACTTGGAGAAGACCGGAAAGGTCGTCGGGGCACTCCACGGTCTCCCTATATCCCTCAAGGACCAAATAAGTATCAGAGGAATCGAATCCACAATGGGTAGGCCGAGACGCCTGATTCTCGACCTTGATTTTCAAACAAGGTTTTAGGCTACGTTAGCTGGGTCGGCCAATTCGCGGAGAAGAACTCGGTGCTGGTCGATATTCTGGAGTCACTCGGGGCCGTTCCGTTCGTCAAGACCAACGTCCCTCAGACGCTCATGGTGCGATACACTTTGATCGTGCGTTAAGGTGCTTCACTTCTCTGAAGTGGCCGGAAACCTTCAACAATGTATTTGGAAGGTAAGTGACAATTAATCAACTCATACGAACCTTCAATAACAGCCTGGATCTTCAAGGACCAGCAATCCACACAATCGGTCACTTACGAGTGGCGGATCTTCAGGTGGAGAAGGAGCGCTCATAGGTAAATCAAACCACCCCGCCGAACAAAGATTCACTCTAATTGCTGCATCTTAGCGCTGAAGGGTAGTCCACTCGGCAAGTGCTGAACAGGCTCGCAGCTTATCTTGAGCCCGACTAACATTTTCCCAGGAGTGGGTTCCGACATTGGTGGGTAAGCGAAAACTCACATGGTTTTGTTGCTTTGTTATATTTACCTCCAAAAGCTCTGTGCGAATTCCCGCCGGTTTTTGCGGAGTCTACGGCTTCCGACCATCGTCCAATCGTATTCCCTATGCGGGCTGTGTCAACAGTCTAGAAGGCGAAGACTCTGTACTATCCGTTCTCGGTCCTCTGTGCAACACGCTGGATGGGATCAAGACCTTCTTCAAAGCAGTTTTGAGTAAGGAGCCATGGCACCAGGACGCGATGGTCATTCGCAAGCGATGGAGCGATGAGGAGTACAACCTCATTGACCATGGGAACGGGAAGAAGTTGTGTTTCGCGATCATGTGGGACAACGGGGTGGTCGCACCGCACCCGCCTGTCAAGCGCGGCCTGGAAATAACGAAGAAGGCGCTGTTGGCGGCGGGACATCAAGGTACACCGTTCATGTGTTGGATTTGCATAACCTGATTCTCAACTAGTGATTGACTGGGTGCCTTACGAGCAGGCGGAAATCGTGAAAAGTATTGTGAGTGGTATCAACGTACGAACAACAGAGTTTGAACTTTCGGCGAAGAATGCGATCTGGAATGCTGGGGCGGCGGAAGATTACAAGAGAGCCACCGCTCCAAGCGGCGAACCCGTCATAGCATCCATGGGAATCCTACCCGAAGAGGCGGCCAGTGAGCTGCTCTTCAGACCCAGCGGACCTGGCATATCTGCCTTCGAGCTCTGGCAAGTGCAAAAGAAGAAGAGGGATCTACGACAGGCCCACTTGCTGCACTGGGAACGCACCGCCAACCAAACTGGAACAGGTCGTCCTGTCGATGCAATAATCAGCCCCATGGCACCGTATACCGCACCGCCGCACGGTTTGAACAAGTGCGGACTTGTCCTCATGAGACCATCGCGCTGACTATTATCTGCGATCAGGACCGCACAGTACACAATGTCATGGAACTTGCTTGATTGCCCCGCCTTGATCATCCCGGTCTCCAAAGTGGACCAAGCGGACGTGAAACAATTGCGAGATCAGTTTTACACAGCGAGCGATCGGGAGAATTATGAACTATGTGCGTGTCTGGACTACCCGTTTCTAGACAACACCGTTGCGGGAAGGTTGACCATCGTTCGTGTAGACAATCCTGCGACGTATGAGAACGCACCCATCTCAGTCCAGGTCATCGGCCGTACCATGGAGGAAGAAGCTGTAATTGCAATGTCGGAGATAATCGATGAGGCTCTGAGAGTGAACGCAGCCAAGGCTAAACTTTGAGGGGGATTAGTTGCAGCAGTAATCAATGGGAATGCGTTATAAGATACAGTGCAAAGCCAGGAAGCCAGGAATACAGAATGTGGACCCATGTTTGAACGAAAACGGTCATGTCAATGTCAAGCACCCTACTCCGTCACCAGCACCCTCAATCTCTCTCTCCTCTTCCTCTCCCCGTCGGCGTGGAATGGGTCTAAGGATGGGACTAGCCAGTGCGAGCGCCGGCCGCAACGTAGGGCTCGATATGCCGTTACTTGGCCTAGACATTGACATAAACGTGCCAACCCCAACTCCGACAGTGGGAGACGACGTGGTCGAACTCGCTGCCGAGGCGGGCATGATAGGGATGGAGATGGGCAGTCTGGGGTTGGAGCGACTCTTCGGCGACGACGGGTGTGAAGACTCGCGCAGGTGCGATAAGGATGGGGAAACTGCGCGCCGCTTTGATGCATTCTGATATGGGTCAAACCGGTCATCGACTGAGACGAGTTGTCAGCTTGTCGATCGATCAACATCGATGGAAGAACGCACATTTCCGCTTGTTGGACCGCACGGCGCTCGTTGTGGGAGGTGGTGTGGATCGCCAGTGGCTAATGGACATCATGGAGGACATGGAGGACATGGACGGCGAGCCAGAGGGCTGGAAATATTTTTGAGAAATTAACGGAGACGAAAAGCGAGGGAAACTTACGACATCCACATCCATTCCAGAAAGGCTAGGGCTTTCGGAAATGCACATAGTGTTAATATCGTCGCCGTTGACACTGCCTGCAGGCGTTCTGATATTAATGGGCTCGCTGCCGCTGGGTATGGGGTAGAATGGGTATGTGGAGTCGTTTTCCTCTCCATCATCACTCGGGGTATCTTCGCGTTGAAATTCTTCGTGGCCTGCTTCCTCGGGGTATCGACCACGGTCCGCCACAGTACGCGGCGTCCGAGGAAGCTCGACGCCGGAAGCTAAAAGTCTCTGAAACGCAGCCTCTGATTGGACTTCATTCTCGACGGGTTTCGACTCCGCGAGTAGGTTGAGAATGCGGGGCTGCTTCAACTAAAAGTTAAAAGGTCAGAGGGTGGCAAGCAATAGAATGAGTGAGATGACTTGCCGGAAACGAAAGCCGCCGGGCCTTCAACAATCGGGATTCCCCGAGGTCTGAACCTCGAGACACAGACCTGCGCGGCGGGGTCAAGGGTGGCATCGAGCGCCTCGTATCGTCGGTACTCTCGGGCACCATCAAAGGAGGCGTGGGGTTCTCGGAACTGCTCGGGGGCGATATATCTGACCAGAGGGTATCAGAGTCGTCCAGACTGGACGTGCTGAGGCTAGCACGCCGTGCATGGGATGAAGATGGTTTGAACGAGGCTGCCAAAGGGCTGTGAAGGCGACTGTCGGGGAGATGTACAGGCTTGGTCGATAGAAGACTGGGACGGCGGAAACGCTGGAAAAGGATGCTGGTGTCGTCGAGATAACCGGGACCTAAGCCGGGTGGGGTGGAGGTCGCGGAAGGTAGGTTGAAATCGGTGGAGGAAGTGGGGAGGGGATGGCGGGAGGTGACGGCCTTTGGCATGGTGGTGGTCTGGAAGAAAGCGGGCGTCTTGTGTAGGTTCTTTCAGTGGGTCTCGACAGCTGCATTAAGAATGGGAGAGTCACAAGTCACATCGGAATCTAACGAGAAAAGGCAGGCAGTTGAGGTGATTCCCCGCCCAATTATATTCCTTGCCACTACCTGGCGTCTATTACTTTGAAACGGGCACCAGAAAACATGTGTACAAGTCCTTGCGCTGGTGTGCTCTCGCAGGACCGTGGCGGGCTGAGCAGGAGTGGTTCATCACACAGCCACATCATGCCCCACGTGCCGCATTCCCTTTTGGTCCTCCATTTTTTAGCCCGCCATCATCCATGTCCAAGCGTTCTGCGACCGAGTTATTGACCCCATCGACCATCGCGGGCCAGCCATATGCCAAGGCGTCTGGCAGTGGTTCAAAACGCGAAAATGTCGCCTCGGACGAAATGGGCGAATTTGAGGATGCTTGGGAGGACGAAATAGAGAGCGACGAGGAGATCGTCAATGCCGAGGCTGCAGAAGACTCAGATGGTTTGTATCTATCGCACCGAATGAACGAAAAACTTACTGTGTCGGCAAGGCATGGAAGTGGACGACGAGGTTATGCCTGCAATCGAGGAATCAGACGAAAAACCTGCAGCTTTGGACACTTTTATTCCGGGGAGACATAAGTTGGGACCGGACGAGATTCTAGAACCAGACGACTCTGTGTATATCATGCGGCACTCCATGAAGGTCACTTGGCCTTGTTTATCCTTCGACGTCCTCCGAGACAACCTCGGCGATGAACGCCAACGCTATCCCGCAACATCCTACCTGGTTTCTGGCACACAAGCCGATCTTGCTAAAGACAACGAGCTGGTGGTATACAAATTGAGCTCTCTCCATCGGACACAAAAGGACGGAGGTAGGATGCGAATTCGATTTTTGCAAGCGTTCAATATTGATTATGTTTCTGCAAGATGATTCCGACTCAGAAGACGAAAATGAAGACGATGATGAAAATCTGGATGAAGACCCCATCGTGGAATATCGTTCTGTACCCCACGTCGGTGGTGTGAACCGCGTCCGTGCTCAACCTCTCCCCCCATCCTCCCAACTCCCTCCCGTCAGCCAACCGTACCACGTTGCATCGTGGGCAGACACCGGAAAGGTGCACATCTGGGATGTCCGTCCGTTAATGGAATCGCTAGATGTTCCCGGATACTCTGTGGATAAACAACGCACCCATTCCCCCATCTACACTGTAAACTCTCACGGCCGCGCGGAAGGATTCGCCATGGATTGGGCAGCAACGGGCTCTTCTTTGCGCCTTCTGACCGGAGACATCCATTCGAAAATTTATCTCACGAGTTCTTCACCGTCTGGGTTTAATACGAACGCACAGGCCTTCACTTCTCACACATCGAGCGTGGAAGACCTGCAATGGAGCCCCACCGATCTTACCGTGTTCGCGTCGTGTTCTGCGGACAAGAGTGTCATGATATGGGACATCCGAACCAAAGGGCGCCAGAGTGCCGGCGCCATCGACTCGGCGCACGACAGCGATGTTAATGTCATCAGCTGGAGTCGGTCGACAGCGTACCTCCTGCTCAGTGGAGGAGATGAGGGAGGTATCAAGGTCTGGGATCTCCGAAATATCAAGAAACGAGGGTAGGCTGCCTCACTATCTTCTTCGTTTCCCGTGCTGACGTCGAGTAGGACACAGGACCCCGACCCTACACCTGTTGCCTCATTTGCATGGCACAAAGCTCCGATTACCTCCATTGAATGGCACCCCACAGAGGACTCTGTCTTCGCTGCCTCTGGTGCCGACGACCAGATCTCCATGTGGGATCTCGGGGTCGAGCTGGACGACGACGAAATGGGTGGCGTCGACGAAACGCAAGATGGCGAAGTGCCTCCCCAGCTGTTGTTTGTCCACCAGGGCCAAACCGACGTCAAGGAGTTGCACTGGCACCCCCAGATTCCTGGCGCGATCATATCCACGGCATCTGACGGGTTTAATATCTTCAAGACGATTTCTTTGTAGACGTTGGACTACTCCAACTACACCAAAAAAGTATGAGATCAGTACAAAGCCACGCTATTATTTCCACGTGGTGCCCGAATCTGTAGACCTGGAATGAGCATTGGCTGATTTGTACGGGAGAAATTGACAGACCTTCGCGATGTTTTTGTGAATGAGGTCCGTTAGAACGGCGTAGATGTTGCGCAAGTCAATGATATGCTGGCGAACGAGATAAAATTGATTATCGTCGTGTTCTTTTAGTGCCAACTAGAGCACTCGTTAATCAACAGGCTTGGGATACTCTGAACGGTGCTCACAGTGTAATCCTCGATGTTGGGATATTTTATGAGCTTGGAGCAAATTTTGGCCCGGGCAAGATAATTGTTCCGAGCAGAGTCCCGTAGATTGAACGCACTCTCCTGGGAGCGGAGGAGTTCAGCGACGACCTCTTCGAGTAGTCAGCGGATTGTTAGAAGTTAGCAAAGTGTAACCTACCCTCTTGAATTTGGACGCCTGTTCATGCGGCAAAATTAGATGAGCGGTCGGCATTCAAGATATCACTTGCCAAAATTGTCTCCGCTGGGGGATGAGTGGGGTGAGAATTGGCGGACCAATACTAGCCAGAAGCACACCGAGATCCAAAGAGTTTTGGTCAAGCCCTAGTTGATGCCAAAACCTGTCCACGAAATTTTCCATTGATCGGTAAATCCCTGGACAGGTTTTGGCACCAACTTCGGGCTTGACCAAAACCCACCGGACCTCGGTGCGAAAAGAGTGGCGCACCCCTCAATTCTGCAAAGAGATTAGTTCGTCTGATCGTACGCGCAAGAGAGAACAGCACAGACTTGGGCATCGTAAGTGAGATCCAGAGCTTCACCTGGTCAGTCAGAGTGACCAGCTCTTCGCATTCCCGCTTCAAAGTGGCATGGAGGTCAACCAGATGCTTGTTGGCATGCACGACGTTGGGGAGCCGCGCATACTGCGTGTCATTCGTGACAGCGCCCGAGGCCACACTGTCGTCGTCCATCTTGCGCTTCTTCGACTGCGGCTGTTCTCCATTTGCCTGGGAGGCTGGGGCGGGATAAACGGTCGTGTCGGTAGTGGTGGAGGTCAGATCAGGGTGGTATGGAGAAGTCGGGAGGGATGTCGACTGCAGCACATCCTGAAGCTCTCTGTAGTAGAAGGACTCGTCAGTTGAGAGGTTGGGTATAGCCACTCTCCCTACAATATCTTGGCATCGTTAGCGGCGCGGTATACCTAGACTAGGAGATGGTCACCTTCGCCGGAAACACACGAAAAACGACGTGTTCCCCTGCAACTGATGCCTGCTGCTGAAAAGCCTAGGAAGGTATTTCAGAAACCTGTAAAATGTATATCGAAAGGCGGACCTCGAGTCTCTGAGCGAGAGCCTTTTCCATCTTGAACTTGGAGTCCATGGCGGAAATTTGAAAGCGCGACGCGTGACGCCTCGCGCCGCGTAATGTGGCTCTATCTGGCTTGAGCCTCCGTGATCGATTACGTAACTCGCCTGCTCCCGACGTATATAAACGAGCGGAAATTCGTTGTCCAACCCGCCCTGGCAGCCCAATATCTGGCTTCGGTCTTGTACAATGTCAGCCCAAGATGAAAATGAGGCAATTGCCTCGCTCACCGGCTTCTCCCTGTCGAATATTCTCGGAGACCTCATTCCGTCAAGCTCTAGTCTCAACCGACTCGGGCTTGGAGGAAGTTCTGCACTCAACTCCGGCCAGATATACGGCGACAAGTGGGACGATGACGAGGATGCGGTGGGCAGGGATCAGGGAGACGACTGGGAGGACCAGATTGATAAAGAGATGGAGCTGGAAGAGGAGGACGAGGACGTTTCGCCCGTCAAGGACGAGCCTCAGTCGCCTGGTGCTTTACAGCCGCCCGAGAGACGCGTCAAAATCATAAAACGTCTCGTTGAACGTCCAAAGAGCGTTTATGACCGCTTTCCGTCTTTCGAACCGAACAAGGTCTTAGACTTTAGTGAGCTCTTCAAGGGGTACACGGTACAGAAGTCTCGCCTATCCAAGCGGCCGTTCAATAGTGAGCCTGCGTCGAAATATATGTTGTGTTCAAAATGCTCAATTCGGGTAGTTGAAACTGTTTATCCCAGAAAACGGGAAATTCCACGCGCCTACCTGGAGTCCGTAGTCGGCGACACCAAACGCCAAGTTGAGAATCAGCGGGTGGAAGCCATCGTTGCTTCGAGCAATGTCGAATCAGATCTTCGTCGTGCCTTGGAGGTGTGTACATGTTCACTCTCAGTCGCCATCTCGTCTCAAATGACTTAGGAACGCGAAAATGCTGACGTCCCGCTGTCCCTGTCATCTCTGTCTCTGCGAGATCGTACCTTCGACCTTGTTTCACTCTCCAACTGGGAAGACCAGATCATATATGAACCGGACGACAAACCTGACACCAAACCGCTGTCCGACGAGAGTGTCGACAACATCAAAGTTCCGACTGTTAACAACCTCACCACGCCTGCGAACAAGTCCCTCGAGTCCGGCGCGTGGACGCAGAGTATCATCTGGGGTCCTCGAGCGCCGTTTAAGGACTTTACCCAACTCGAATTCAACCACGAGGACGATGTAATTCCAGAGGAGCGGAGTGGTTCGTGCTCTGAGCCATCGCTGTGTACAATCTCTAACTTTGCTCGTTTATCCAGTCGAGACCGTTCGCCCACGAAAGCGATTCCGAATGGACGCAGGGGTTCGCGACAAGTACAACTTGTCCAACGACCACCTGTACGAGGTCTCGAAAGAAGGTGGCCGTCATCGCGTCCGCCAAACCTTTGGTCAAATCGCGGTCGAGCATGCATACCCTGCTCAGAAGCTGCAGTTGCCATTCGTGCGTTTATCAAGTTTGGTTTCCAAACAGTATTGACCCTGGTAATAGTATAAAACCCGTTTGTCTAAGCAAGAAGCGCGATCCTTCCACCGGCCCGCTCTCCAAATTCCCTCTAATATTGAGATCCACTTCAGCAAGGTCCGCACTGCCAAGAAGAAGAAGGACAAGCAGGGTCGCAAACTGGGCAAAGGCGGGAACATCGGGGAAGGATTACGAAAGACCAGCGATATCAGTCTTCGGGATACTAGCAATTTCGTGCTCTGGGAGTTTTCGGTAAGGATTTGCGAACGAAGTTCGTACACTATCTTAACAACCCGGGAACAGGAAGAACACCCGCCTATAGTCCAGAATTTTGGCATGGCCAGTTCGCTCGTCAATTACTATCGAAAGAAGGATGAGAAAGACGACCATGTCCCGAAGGTCGGTCGTTTCTCGTTGTCTGCTTCTTTCGGCCCTGACCCGGTCACAGTTCGACCTGGGTGTGCCGTTTGTGCTTGAGCCTCAGGACGAGACCCCGTTCATGAAATTTGGATCCGTCTACCCGGGGCAAACGATGCCCGCCTTGTACAACAATCTCATGAGAGCTCCGCTTTTCCGGCACAAACCATACCCAACTGATTTCCTGATCGTAAGGTCAGTATTTCTTTGGTCAACTCATGACGACTGTTAATCTGCCTCAGAAACACCATCAAAGGCGAAACCAAGTACTTTTTGCGAGAGATCAAGAACCTTTTCGTTGCTGGTCAAACATACCCTGTCACTGAGGTGCCCGGGCCACATTCCCGCAAGATCACGAATACGATCAAATGGCGACTGCAGATTATCGCGTTCAAACTGCTGCAGAAGAGTGCCGGCGAGCGTCTCAAGATCTCTCGTTTGATGAAGTACTTCCCCGACCAGAATGAACTGCAGATGAGACAGAGGCTCAAGGTACGTCGCGGCGACTCCAAGGTTTTTTTGTGAGCTTGACAGATTCTGTAGGAATTTATGGAGTACCATAGGCGGGGCCCGCATCAGGGTTTCTGGCGACTGAAAGACAAATGGGTGATACCTCCCGATGCGGACATGCTGAAGATGGTCACACCGGAGCAGGTCGTGCTGACGGAGAGCATGCAAGTTGGACAGCGGCATTTGCAGGACGCTGGATACAGCCAAGCGGCCGATTCGGTAACGGAGGACAAGGACGACCAATCGAATCTCTCCGTCGAACAGCAGCTGGCGCCCTGGATTACGACCAAGAATTTCTTGTTTGCGACCCAGGCGAAGGCCATGCTTCGGTTGCACGGTGAAGGGGATCCCACGGGTCGCGGGGAGGCATTTAGCTTTATTCGGATATCCATGAAGGATATTTTCGTCAAAGCGGGGGAGAATTACGAGCAGAAAGTCGGTGAGTGCCGCTCCAGCCCGATGGTGGCGCTGCCCTGCTGATGCCGAGACCATCAGCCGAAGCAGAAAACCGTCCAAAGTCTGCGCATCGATACAATGTCGCGGAGCAGCAGGTGATATACAAGTCGGAGATTGAGCGGATCTGGAAGGCACAATTCGACTCGCTCAGTCGCAAGGACGAGCCCCAGTTAACGGAAGAGGAGAAGGAGGAGGAAATGCCGAAAGCGCGGGGTACTTCCGCCCGGCAGGAAACCGTGCCGCCCCCAGAGATGTCGCCCACGGCCGGACCATCCTCCCCCGCATCGCCGGCATTCAGCCGTGGCTCGTCGTTGGAACGCGACCCGAGCATGGGTCCCGACGGGATGAGCCGGCGGGTGCTGAGAATCCGGCGGCTGGTATGTGTTCTCGTCATCACCGTGACAACTGCCAAGAATCTTCACTAATTGGGTTTCTCGAGATTCTTGGCGAATGGCAGACTGAAATCATCCGCGACCCAGCTGTAATCCGTGCGTACGTACGCGGGCGACAAGCCATCGAGGAGGAGCAGACCTTGGCGGACTCGCTTGCTCCCACTGGCGACGCGGACAAGGACAAGAGGGCCAAGAAACGGTAACGTGTTTCCTCGTTCCCGCGAGCATTGGCTGGGCTCATATCGTATCTCCTTTAGGCTCGAGGAGGAGATCGCCCGGATGAAGAAGAACCAAGAGCGACGTCTGCACAGGAAAAACGCCAAGATAGTCCAAGCGGGCGGCACGCCAATGCAATTGAACCGGCCTATCAAACCAGACACGACGGTAAGTGTCCGTTTGGCTTGGCTAGTCTCAGTATATTCACGCCCAGGTAGCGGCGGTGCGGACACTGCGGCCAGCTTGGCCACATGAGTGCGTACACTCAATTCATTTCCCCTAGGCTCTGCCAAGGCGGGGTCTTATTTGTCTCTTCTAATTTTTCGTCCCCCAGAAACGAACCGGAAGTGCCCGCGCTGGGCGGAATTCAATACGCCTGGGCCTGCGACGCCAACGGGTTCGGCCGCGAGTCCAGCGGCAGCGCCCGGGACGCCCAACCTGCCCAACCTCGGGTTCAACCGCGGCGCGCTCAACCCGATGGCGTTCGGCTTCCCCGCGGCGGTGCCGTCCCCGCTCGCAACCAGCCCCCCGGTGTCTGGTATGGGAGGCGAAGACCCCACGCCCGCGCCCACGCCATCGACGTCTGTCCCCAAGATCAAGCTCACGCTGAAGCGCTCTTGATATTTGCGGAGCTGTTCCGTGAAGACCGATACCTCCACCCACGCCCACGCCCTCCACATCTGTCTCCGCCCACAAACGAGTAGTTATTTTTGTAGCTGTTCCGTCGTTATCCAAGCCGCATTACGAGTCCAAGTTCTTCCGGTACCCACAGAACCAAAAAATGTTGTATTATAATACTTGCTTGCAGAACTGGTCCGAGTCGCTTGAAGTCTCTGCATCGTAGAGTACAATACACGTTGCATTTGCGAAATGATTTAACGGTCTGTATCTGTCTGTATTAACCGCACGAATCATATCAGACCCGCCAGTCGACAAGAATTATCATAAGTGGTGTACAAGATGAGAGAGAACAAGGCAAAACGAGAGGAGGAGGATAATCCAGCAGGGCGTGTGCAGTTTTTTAAGGTGGATTATCTAGCAGAATGAGCGAGGCGGGGCGGAACGAGCGTGTATATGTAAAAAGTCCCATCACCTCACGCGGCGGTCATCTCGACGTCGCGCGGGCCCTCGTCGCGCACAGGGGTCGGCGTGTGCGCGCGCGCCGTAGGCGGCGGGGGCGTCCCATGCGCGCGGCGGAACTGCGAGTTGATCGAAACCAACAAATCCCGTATCAGCTCCGCATGCCTCCTCCGCTCCTCGGGCGATATCGTCGTCGTCGCCGCGGCGCGCCGCTCGAGCTGTATGCGCCCCAGATCGCGCGCGACCTCGTCCGACTCGGTGTTCCCGCTCGTGCGGCGCACGGGCGGCAGGGGCGGCGCGATGGATCGCAGAGGGGGGAGGATGGTCACCTCGCTGGGCGTGGGGGAGGAGCACGCGTCGCTGGGGGTGGAGGCGCGCGAGGAGGGCGATGGGGAGCGGTATGCGCGTTTCATGGGCGGGAGCTTGTACTGCGCGTCGCCTGATGTGAGCAGCGGGTACAGCGAGCCGCTCTTCCCAAGGGACGCCCCAGCGGATGCAGACGCGGATGACACCGGTTTCGCCGTCGACGTGCTCGCAGGTTCGAGACGCGCAGGGGGCCCGCGATGCGGTGCAGTCGACAACTTCGGCTCGAGCGGCTCCGCGGGGCCAGCGCTCTTGAGGAGGATAATCCGCTGCACAGACTTGTCCATGTAGTCGTTCGGCGCGAGCTGCGCCACGGGCGGCGCGCCGCGCGAAGGCCGGAGGTAGTCGAACGCGGCGGCGTCGGGCGGGGGGAGATTCATCTGCGGGGGCGTCGAGCCGCTCGAGCCCGAGAGCGAGTGCGGCGAGCCGCCGTCGTGCGGGGGCGAGGGGTTGTGGTGATAGTGCTGCGGGTACGGCGCGTACTTTGTCGGGCGGCGCGAGTGGTACTCGCCGCCTCCGTTGTGCCCGTGGTAGCCGTTGTTGAGCGGGTGGTCGTCGATGTTGGGGTACATCGGGCCCTGGTACTGGTTCGGCTGCACGGACGGGTGGGTCGAGCGGGCGGACGAGTACGGGGGGGAGTAGTGGTGCTGGGACGGGTAGTGGTCCGGACCAGGGGCCGAGCTGGGCATGCCGGGCATACCTGCTAGCCCAAGCTGGCTCAGGCTAACGGGGTCGAAATACGACTCGGACGAGAAGCCGCCGGAGGCTTGATGCTGGCGGGAGCCGGCGTCTGCGACGTCGCGGCCGAGGGTAATGAGGAAGTCGTTTACGGCGGCAAGCTCTTCCGGGGTGCGGATATCGAGGGACACGGAGCGCGGATTGAAGCCAGATCCGCCGTGGTGGTGAGAGTAGGACATGTGGTTGAGACGTTCGAGCCGCTCGGCCATGCCTGCATAGGCGTTTAGCGGCAGTAAAACACGGAAAGAGGCAAGGAACTCACGAGGGTCGTAGTTGGGGCTGAGGCGGCGCTTCTTCATGTCCGTGAAGAAGTCCTCGACGCCATAATCGTGCGAGCGCTTTGAGCCGGTGGTAGTTCCGTCCCATTGGTTGTGGGGGAACATGTCGTCGGTGGGGGAGTGGTGGTGCATGGGGGGCGGGGAGAAATCTGGGGAGGGCGTAGGAGGAAAGTTAGGGAAGGAGCCTACGGAAAGAAAATTAGGCATCCGCCCGAGGCAAAGGACGCCGACGTACCATCAGAGGCAGACGAGGAGCGGGACTGGGCGCGCGGGGCACTGTGGGAGGGAGACTTTGAAGGGTGGCCCTGCTTTCCGACGGGGCGGCCGGTGTTGGAGGTAGAGTCGCCGCGGACACGGGAGACGTAGGCGGGGTCTGCGACAGTGATCGCTTTGGAGTGCTTGTGCTGAGCATGGTGTTCCTCGGTGTGGATCTTCTCGTGCTTCTTGAGGTCCTGGGGACGCTTGAAGGACTTTTTGCAGATCTGGGGACGAGTGAGACTTGGATGCAGAGGACAGGCACACAACATACCTCGCAGACATGGGGCTTGAGAGGGGTGTGTACACGGAGATGGCTGGTGATATGGTCGCGCTTTGCGCAGGTAGTGCCGCAATCCTTCCACTTGCAGGTGAGACAGAGGTTGTTGGTGCTCTTGCGGCCGATGTGCTCGTTGCAGAGGTGGTTATACAGGGTCTCTGCGTCTGCGAATGCTTGGGTGCAGTCGAGCCATTGGCACCTTTGGCTGTTGGCGTCGTCGGGAGCAGGAGCGTCGTCCCTGGGCTGCTGGGTGGTGGGCTCGGGCATGTGGTACCAGTCGTGGTATGGAGGGGGCGGGGGAAGAGTGCGGTTCGGAAAGTGGAACAGGGCACCAGTGCTGCCTTTCATTCTATACAGAGGATCAATGCCAAGAGCAAGTCCCAAATACCAATGTTTTCCTGTCTCAAATATTCCCCCGCTCCGCAGCACCCACTGTAATTCGTCTACCAAGCCTTAACTGTCCCCCCTCCCTGCTGTAAATTTCCTGCGCCATCCACGGCCAGTCTACACCTTTTTTCAGTGCTAAATCCAGCCCGCACCCTGGGCCAAGCCAGCCAAGCCATACTGTAATGCCAAGGAACAGCCCCCGATCACTCCGCTACCATCCAAGACTTTCCCCTGATCCTCGGCAACTATCCGATATATTCTCTGTGAGCTTGAGGTCCTCTGGACTTTCAGAATCGACAGGCACAGTGCTATCAAGCACATCCGCCCAAAACCCGGATTATTCCAACCCCGACCGATGTGTTTCCGACCAGGCGGTGGGTATTTGGCGGTGACAGGGGTACCTGACCTTGGCGGTATCCGTTCTCTTCCGTTCTCTGGGCGCCCGGATGTTCTTTCTTTCCCACGCGGAAGCCCCACGCTACCAAGCAAATCTCGTTCCTTGCCGTTTCCTTGGCTCTCATGTTCGTCCATCAGCCCATCTTTGGACACATCGTTCCGCGCACTCGTCCCTCCGAGCCATCGCTGCAATTTATTCCGTCAGTCTAGAGTCGACGGCATCTCCTAATAATCTGCCCCTGGGGGTCTGGATGCGCGTTATCGGCCAGGGCTGCATCCACTAAATTACAATACGTCCGCGGTCGGTCTCCCCTGCAAATCACACGACGCGCTGCGTGGTGCGCGATTATGGCCGGAATGCTTGCGGAATGCGAGTAAAGGTCGCGAGATGGAGCCATGCACCCCCAGAACGCAACGTGTTGTTGCCGAGGAACCCGGTGGGCGCGTGTCGGGCCAATATCCCGATGTGTTTGTAGTGCACGTGATCGAAGCTACAGAACGCGTCCCTCGCCTCCTCATAAATAGTCTCCGCCGTCCCGAACTCTGCAACTGTCGCGCATCCAGGCAGTTGCGGGTCTAGTTTAGTGCGACCTCAGACCTGGCAGGCGAACGTAAATGGGTCCGGCCCAACTTGAACACGCGTTCCAGCCTTCAAAGGCATTCAAATCGCTGTATCCAGACTCGGTCGAGTGCAGCAATGCAGAATAAGAATAGTCGATACATAGGAATGCGAAATACATTAGATTCGTCAACGTCTCGGGACTTGGGGCCTGGGGGTATCGTATGCGTGTGTTGAAGCCTGAAATGTGAACAGTGGATTCGACGAGGGGTCGTTACTGCATGGGCTGCTCCTCCTCCTCGTTCACCCTGAGCACCTTGACCCACTCGCGGTAGTTGAAATTCCCCTGCCGGTCCGTGAACGGACCTTTGAGCAGCTTGTCGATCTACGCCAGTTTCGTTAGCACACTCCTCCCCTATACAGTAGCGAACGCAAGCCTCGCAAGTCAAAGCAATAAAATCAGCACGTACCTCCCGCTCCCCCATCCGCTCCCCCACCTCCCCCAACGCCTTCCGCATCTCCTCCACCCTCACGACCCCCTCGTCCGCCTCGTCAAAACTCTCAAACGCCTCGAGCAGCTCCGCCTCGGTGTCAAACTCGAACAGCCGCTCGCTCATCATCGTGAGGAACATCGTGAAGTTCACCCCGCGCTCCGAGGCGTCGCCAGGTTGCGGCGTGGGCGCGTCGCCGGGCCGCGCGCGAAGGAGCTCGTCGAGGGTGGCGTCGGAGGGGCTTATGCCTGCGGGTCCATTCAACATCAACACTTGAACCATTCCGCGAGCACCCAAAGCAAGTGACGGAGAGAAGGGAAGGAAGAGAAGACACACCAAGACTCGCAAAAATCTCCCGCAAATCCTTCTCCCCCACCCACCCGTCCTTGTCATGGTCGATCAGCTGGAACGCCTCCTTGAACTGCTGGATCTGCGGCGCCTGGAACAGCGAGAACACCCCCGACGGCTCGCGCCGCGCGCGCGACTTTTGCGCCTTGCTCAGCAGTTTCGAGGGCGTCACGTTTGGGGAGAGGTAGTCGGGGTATTTGGACGCCATTGCGGTTCGAGTTCGCGGGAGAGGAGTGCGCAAGTGAGCCCGGGCCGGTGGTCCGTAGGCGGGGCCACGTGATGCGCGGCACGAAATTCGGTTTTAAAATTATTCGCGACCAACTTTCATTCCAAGAGCAAAAACACAAAACGAAACGGTACGTATCCCTACACCGGCCGAGAAAACAGCCGCCACAGATACCACATCACCCACGCCTTCGGCAGCCACCCCAGCACCCTAAACAGTTGCGCGTTCCCGCCAAGCGTCATGAAACTCGGCGGGTTCCTTTGCAACACGCGCCGTACGACCTGCCGCGCGAATTCTTCTGCGGGGAGCGCGCCGTTGGTCTGGCTTGCGTTCATGCGCTGGATGATGTTGGGCAGGAAGGCGGTGTAGCGCGAGTCGGGGCGCAGGCTGCGTTAAATTATTTTAACAAGAGGCAGGGAGAGGAGGGAGCGAGGAAGAAGAAGAAAACGCGCACCTGAAGCGCGTAGCCTGGTTGGACGAGATGTTGGAACGCACGGCGCCGGGGGCGATGTACATGACCTTGATGCCGAAGGGCTTAAGCTCCATGGCGAGGATGTCGCTCATGGCGCGCACGGCGGACTTCGTAGCCGAGTATAATCCGTTCCACGGCACGGCGCTGCGAAAAAAAAAAACAAGACCGATACCGTTCAATACATAAGAAGAGAAGAGTGAATTTCAATCGGGAACGCACATATCTGCGACGACGGAGCCTATGTTGACGATGAGGCCGCTGCGGCGCGTCGCCATGTGCGGGAATGCGGCCTGAGCCACGCGCAGGGCACCGTATGTGTTTGCGTCGAAGGTTTCCTTGACGGTGCCCATCGGCTGTTCACTGACGCGTCGTCAGCTTCACGGAATTTATTTTGGTTGCAACTCACATGAGAGGGCCTAGTGGATTATTCCACATGAATTGAAAAACGCGCTCTCTCGTGCAGATAACTTGCACGCACCTATGCCCATGACGCCCGCTGCGTACGTATTATTAGCAGTCATAATTCTCAGACTCCGCCTGCCGCGGCCGCACCATTATTCACCACAACATCGATGCACCCAGCCTCGGTAACGATGAGGTCCAGCACGCGCCGTACGTCCTCGTCGTTCGTCACGTCCAGTGTCTGCAGCGAGATGAGCGGGTGCGTCCCGAGACCCGCCATGGCCTCCAACCGGCGCGCGGTCGCATATACCCGGCACCCTTCCGCGGCGAAGCGTTCGCATCTGTGACCCGGTCAGCTCTTTCGAGGGTCCGTGTGGGTGCGCGGCGACTAGTACTTGCAGTGCAAAGCCGATCCCGCCTGAGGAGCAGCCTGTAACAAGAACAACGGGAGCCATGGTAAGTTTAGAAGCAGCACAGAGATGGAAGATCTAGTCCGGGTGTCCGCTCGGCCGTTGAACAAAGTGGAGATGTTGCGAACTTGTGATGCGAGCTAAACTTGACTTGATTCACACACACAACCGCCTCGACAGGCAAGGCAAGACAAAGGAAACGCAGAGCTACTTGGCAGGACAAGGGCAGCAAATTGAACGAGTTCCGGCAAGGATCGGCATTTTGTTCTTGGGCTTCCAATTTTATAGCGATCAGCGGAGAACCTCCTTTGGGCCGTATTGTCATCTTCCTGCTCTTATAGTCTGCGGCACACACACCGCCCCTACACACTCTCTTCACGAACTACTTCCGCTATCCCTATTTCTTCTTCATGCTATTAACACCGGCGTGCCGTTTTGCGCAAGTCGCACTTTCTCTGGTATTCTCCGCAGCAGTCGGTCGTGCGGCATTGGTTCAGCGTGCGACGACCTGTAACGGACACCCTGAGGTCCGTGTACCGCCCAGAACTACCCGGGATATTTTGGCTCATTGCGCCACAGCTCTGCGACAGAAGTTATGGCAATGTCTCTTTCGTCGGGGCGCACGACTCTTACGCCGTTGGCACGAATGGCCGTGGGTCCTTCAGTACACTCCACTGTCCTCTTTGTTGATCCGTAACCTCCAGTCGCATTCAACCAGGACTACGATGGTGCGCACCGGCCCCTAGGCTGCCCAGAACAATAAATTTACACCTCCCCAGTCACGCAGCAACTAACGGATGGCGTCCGACTGCTCCAGATGCAAGCACATAACTCTAGCGGAGTGATTCAGCTTTGCCACACGAGCTGCATTCTGCAGAATGGCGGAACACTCGCGGACTACCTGACGAAGGGTACGCCCCTTGTCGGACTTCAATGGCCGTTAATTGAACAAGCCCCTAGTCAAAACCTGGATGGACGCGAACACTAACGACGGTATGCTCATTGCTAAATTTATTTCGCGCAGCTGATCCCTCAAAAGTGGTTACCCTTCTCATTGTGAACATCGACAACTTACCCGCGTCTAATTATGGCACCGTATTCGCATCCGTGGGCCTGGACAAGCTATCGTTCGCCCCTACCTCCTCACCGCTAACCACCTCCGCTTGGCCCACGCTTGGCTCACTGATTGACGCAAACACCCGCCTCGTGACGTTCCTCGACAATGCCGCCGACTTAACGTCCGTGCCATACCTGATTGACGGTCCGTATTCTATCCTGTGCGCGCCACGCCAAGTGCTGATGCATACTCTTGCGATTGCAAACAGAATTCACGAACGTGTGGGAGACGCCGTTCGATGTCACCACGTCCTTTGACTGCAGCGTCAACCGCACGAAGGGCGACAGCTCGAGCCAGATGTATCTGATCAACCACTTCCTTGACACCGTCGTCCTTGGCAATCCTGTTCCCGATGTCGCTGCCGCAAATGTGACGAACGCGGTCACCGGAAACAACTCTCTGGGCGACCAGGTCAATACGTGCACGTCCTCGAACGGCCGCGCACCGAACTACTTGCTCGTTGATGTAGGCCTTTCATTTTTTCTTCCTGATGCTCTTCTCATCTGTTCTAGTTCTATGAATACGGCGGAGGATCTGTCTTCCAGGTCGCCGCGAACATCAACGGGGTGACTTACAGCCCGACCTCTCCCATCGCCACACCCCTCCCTACTACATCGTCCTCAACCTCATCTTCCGGCGGTGGGAGCAGCAGCAACAGTAACAACGGGTCTTCACTCCTCTCTCGAACGCAGTGGACTGCGTCCCTGTTTGTTGCGCTGAGCGTGTTGCTCGGCGCGTCGAGTGTCCTGTAGTTGTGCATATCTGACGTTCCCATCTCGCATCTCCCACGGACACGCTGCATCCATATCGCATCCATATACTTTAATACTCCCAGCTAGCTATCTGGAGGACTACTGGACA
Organism: Mycena vitilis; assembly: GCA_029203975.1. Classification (NCBI taxonomy): domain Eukaryota; kingdom Fungi; phylum Basidiomycota; class Agaricomycetes; order Agaricales; family Mycenaceae; genus Mycena; species Mycena vitilis. The sequence continues at coordinate 402,416 of JARGYF010000017.1, forward strand.
CATTTAAAATCGCATTGCATTTGTATTCTCATCCACGCTCAGCCCTTGCGTTCCAAGCGCCACTTGTACACCCGCGGCTTGTAAGTCTTCGCGTCCACGACCTTGCGCACAGGTGCCCGGCGCTTCCCCCGCCGAGCGTCGACCTCGTCTTCGTTCTCTTCGTCATCGTCCTGGCCCTCGACCGCCTCCACGCCCGCAATCTTCTTCCGCGCGCCCTTGCCCATCATCTGGCGCTGCAGCTCGAACTCACGCTCCGCGTACCGCAGCTGCGTGTCGCGGAATAGCCGCGCAGAGAGCTCTTTCAGCAGCCGCTTGCGGTTCACGGCTGCCAGCTCCTGGCGCTCGTCTGAAAGGATCTCCGCGACGGCCTGCGCGTCTTGTGCGGGTGCGGAGTCGGGTTTACGCGATTTTTTGGTGGGCACTTTCCAGCCCAGGTCCAGGTCCATGGGTTCGTCGGCCGCTGGAGTTTGTGTGGGGACGACCAGGCTCGTTTGGCTACTGCTTGCATATTGGCGGGCTATGTACGGGGTAAATACATGTGGAGAGTTGAATAGGCACAGCGAACGTACCCTCGTCCTCGTCTTCGACGAATACAATATGTTTCGGCGCGCGACCCTTGCCCTTGCGTTTAGAGAGGATGCCGGCGGCCTGGAGAATTTCTATTTCGTTTGCATCGAGATCCTCCGTGTCCGCGTCGTGTTCGAGTGACCCAGGCTTCATTAAATCGGCCATCGCCATTATTTGGGCTTTGAGTTTGTCAATTTTCTGCGGAGTCGGGTTAGATAAAATGTACGACGCAATGTAGAAAGCACGCACTTTGAGCCCTGCGGTTCTCATGGTGCGAACGTAATTTTCGTCCTGTGTTTTGAGCACTTTCACGATATCTTGCGGGAGTGCGACGTTTCCTCGGTCCGTAACATGCAACCCGCCCTTAAACACATTTAGACTTTCCCCCGAGCCCCAATGTGTTCCGTTCACATACCTTGCTCGCCTGCTTGGACATGGAGAAGTAGAACTCATCCTTGTTCCTCTCCGCAACTTTTTGCTTCAAGCGGGTCAATCGGTCTTGCTTGGAGTGGTAGTCCCGGGCGCGCTTGACATAGTCGGCGTGTTTCTCGAGGATGCCTAGTCTCGCCCGGTGCGCGAGCTGGGAGCGCTCCTTGTGGTTGCGCCGATGGATCGAATTTCTCAAGGTCATCCCGAAAGCAGAAAGAGAGAACACAAAGTGTGACGCGTGACGTGACCGCCGACCAAATTCTCGCACAAATCATCCTCAAACTACAGCTGAGCAATCTGTAGGTTTTTTGGCCCAAAAAGCACCGCGCTCCAGTTCGGGAACAAGTACGCGACTTGCGCGAGTGGCGCGCGGAGGAGGAGGAGGCCTAATATGAGCTTTCAACACTTTCGCTTATCTGAAGCGGTCACCCCGCTCCCTGCCCATCTGCAGCCTCAGGTTGCAGTCGCCGCCTCTCCGACGAACAGTGTCCAGCAGTTTCAGACCGTCAATACGAACAATACGTTCCCGACGAACAACGTAGCGGTTGGGCAGACCTCGTCGACGAAGGCGCCCTATGGCTCGGGCGATACGGACGACGGATACACACTCCATTTCCCTAGTCTCGACGACTTTCTTGAATGGCGGAACAAGGAGGAGGAAACGCAGATGGTGGAGTTTGTGAAGGTGATAATTGTCTCTCTCGTTGTATTATACACCCCTTACTTCCGCTCAGGGAGACACCCATCAAAGCAAAGCTGTCCCCCCAAGGTTCAAAGACCACACAAAGCTTGTGTGCGCCAGACATTCACGAAGCGGACGGAAGAAGTATGTCAAGAAACACCCTGAGAGGGTACGAAAAGTGCCGAGTCGGAAGGTGAGTAGGAACAAAACGATTTTCTGGCGCAGATTCAGACTGCTCGCAGCTTGATGGGGAAGGTTGCTCGGCATCGATCAGCTTCAAGACCTATTACGATACAGAGGAAGTCCGGGCTTGTTGTCGGTCTTTTTTTGGTCCCCATGTAGACCGAAGGGTTGAACGTCTATTCCAGATATTTCGCAACATTCGCATGAAATTGGGCTGGCTAATTTGCCATTTACACGACGAGGACGAAAGGCCGCTGTCCAGCAAGAGAAATCTCGCAAGCAGCCCAAGCTAACCCATCCTTCTTCGGTGTCTTCGCCTTCGGGTAGCCAACCTCCCCCGGTTGCCAGCACTTCGAGGGCTCAAACTACGGAGCAATTTTCAACTGCAGTCTCTATGATAGCGCCGCTACCCGCCGCCCAGGCTATGTTTCCCCAACCGACCACCTACCAATACGGGGTATCGGCCGTTGCTCCGTCGGCTACACCTTCTCTTTCGCACGACCGCTGGGAGAATATGGCTACCCTGTTCGAGTCTGTGCGCGGACATGCCCGGACATTTGAATATCCTACAGCGAGTGTCGCTGCTTTGGAGACGGTACTTATACGGTTATATCTGGAGAGTCCTGTTACGATGGCGGCGCATGCCATGGCTCCCCCGTTGTCCGCTGCGCCGGACCCCAACATTCAGCCGAATCTTGGAGAGAGCAGCAGCTCTGCGAGCGCGCAGGGCTCTGCGGACGACGAGGGCTGAGAAACTGTAAATAATCTATCTGGGATGTATTTTATACTGTAAACCACGACAGGGTCTCTCGATTGGATACTAGAACCCTGCGGTACATTGTCCTACAATATTTTTTGAATGGAGGCTACCTTTGCACAGCTGGATGTCTCAATTGAATGTGACATCATTGATCGTTTAGCTCTCCGACTCCGATTCCGACCTCCGCTCTAACCTCCATCCCGAACACTTTGCCACCAAGCGATGGCGGCACTGTCTTTTGCAAAGGCCTTCACCCGGGAGAAACCTCACGTCGGTGCCTCGTCGATTATCGCACTGAATCTGAGACCTCCGCATAGTCCTCGATTACAGATTGGGTCGACATCCTCACTGCCGATTCTGTGGTGGAGGAGGCTTACGATGGGTCGGTGTACTTTCATTCGGTCCGCTTCATCCTTCCTAACAGCCCGGAAGGATTCCCGAACTCGTCGATTCCATAAACCTCCAAGCCGCAGGGTGATTCACATCCTTATCCTCCTTGATTTGCAGATCCTCAACATTCGCCCAGTCCAACAGAGGCGTCGCGGGCTATTCGGAAGAAGCTCAAACATGGCCGGCCACACCAGCAATACCGTGCCCTCGTCGTTCGTTCCTATTACTGCCACTGTGGCATTTCGCCGACTTTCCGCCCACAGATCCTGAAGGCACTCGTGGAGAATTGTGGCCACAAATTCCAAAGTCGGTGCTCAACAAATTCTCGCGCCTCGAAATAACACACATTCAAATTAGCCACATTTGCCGATGGCCAGCTTACAGACACGCTGAAAAATCTGGCCAACGACTCGAACACGGATAAGAAGGTCAAGAAGAAGTTACTGCTTGTTTTGGCTTCATGGCAAGACCAGTTTAAAACCGATTCCTCGATGACTATCGTTGCGGGGCTGTATAAACAAGTGAGACACGACCGAACCGAGCGGTCGCATCAGCTGGAGACCCTGGGCCTGCCGGACGTAGAAGCATTGGAGCGCGAAGCCAAGAAGAAAGCCAAGCAAGAGCGGGAACAGGCCAAGGAAAGACAGCGGTTGGAGGAGGCGGAAAGGCGGCGTAAGGAAAAGGAACGGAAGAACAGGCCGAAACGAGCACCCTTTGACTTCCAGAAGGTAGCTAAATCCTTGACAGCTGCAACACCAGGTTATTCACCATTTCTTCAGGAGAAACCTTTGGTCTTGGGGAGTATTGTTGAAGCCTCGCAGGCGTCCAGCAATCTCGTCAACGCGATCACGGTATGTGCTGCGCCTGTAATATACTCTCTACGTTCTCAGACAAAATTTGAAGCTTGTGAACCAAGAGAAGGAAAGTCTTCTCACTAATGAACGGGTACAAGACTGTCTCGTTAAAGCAAAACAAGCTCGTAAACCCGTAGTCCGATACATACAGGTACGCACATCCACATCTATACACTGCACCTCCGAATCACCCCAATCTAGCTCGTGGAAAACGAGGAACTCATCGGTACCTTGATTGAGGCAAACGATCGCATTATAAATGCCCTGGAAATGTACGACCAGATGTCGACACCGAGCACAGAAGCCCAGGCAGAGGCTACCGACGCTGTCACGAAAGGACTCTCCGGAGTTCACATCAATGAATCGGTAACTGAGCTCAACAAGCTGCAATCGAAACAGCGTGTTGCTGTTGCCCGGGCCAAACAAAACTCATACCGGGGAAAGTCGCCTGAAGATGATGGAAATTTGCATCCCGACCTTCAGGACCTCAGTTTCGGCGCGCTGGGGTCCTCGTCACAAAATCTTCCTGCCCCCCTTCGACCCTCGACGCTTTCAGATGATGGAGACGACGCTAACGAAGCCTATGCGCGAGGATCGCTGTCGGACTTCAGCGACTACGATTCCTCTGACGAAGAGACCCACAATGCTGCGGGTCCTTCTACAAGGCAGAGAGATTATGTCACGGTATCGGACGACGAGGCGGCTGGGTACAAAAGTACCAAAGTCGGGAGTCCTGTCTCGAAAGGTGCATTGGTGGACGCGGAGGATCCATTTGCGGATCCATTTGCCGACTGAACTCTGTCTTGCCATACCCGCATCTATTCGGTGATCTTCTTAATATTGGCTAGACGTGGTTGAGGTTCGGCGGGTTATTTATGTTGTAAAGCTACATAGGAATGAATTAAAGGTGTATGTACTTTTGGCGGTCCCACACTCAATACCATTGCACAATTTCCCTCTCGGATCCACCGATCCAGAACGGCCGAAGCACCTCTGGCAATGAGATCCCCACCAACTCGCCAAGCTCGTCGAATTTTGCACCATTCTCTAATAGTGCTACGATGAGCCTCGGAATCGCAGCTGCGGTGCCATTCAGTGTGTGCGCAAACACGGTCGACGTTGTTCCCGGCAACTTGCTCTTGTATCGGATGTGCAGACGGCGGGATTGGTAATCCGTGCAATTTGAGAGGGAGGAGACCTCACCCCAGCTACCACGACCGGGCATCCATGCCTCCATGTCGTACTTTCGGTAAGCGCTGGCACCGAGTTCTTCCGTCGGCATGTCCAAAACCCTGCAGGGCATTCAGCGCGATGCGATGGGCGTGGAGAAACACCGGATTACCTATAAGGGAGACCTAGGCCATTCAAGATGGACATTTGGACCGACTTCATATCCTCCATCATCTTCTCGCTTCCTTCCTGCGGGGGTAACAGCAAACAGCTCCACTTTAGTGAACTGGTGAACCCGATACAACCCGCGAGTATCCGTTCCCCGAGCACCCGCTTCGGCCCGGAAGGCGCGTCCAAGACCAACGACCTTCAGTGGTAATCCGGTCTCTGAAAATATCTTATTCGCGAACATACCACCCAGGGGGATTTCGGCGGTTCCGGAGAGGATCAATTCTGAAGACTTGGAGGGGGATTCCAGGTGGTACGACTGCAACACAGGAGGATCCGAGTTATCGCGGGGCTGGAAACCACAGCGGCTAGCGATTTCAGACCGTACAACGTCGGGCGTCGTTACCGGTGTGAAGCCATGCTTGACAGCAACAGACATGGCATAATTTGTAAGAGCCAGCTCAAGAAGAGCGGCTTCGTTCAGGAGATAATACCATGAAGAACCCGTTACAGTGGCCCCGCTCTCGAAATCCAAAAGGCCGAATTTTCGTGCGATCGTCACGTGGTCGCGTTCAGGCGACCCAGGAATTGGCTCTGGGCCGTGCGTGGATAGCGTAACCGCTGCAGATTCAGGGCCGAGAGGAGAGGATGGGTGCGTATCATTAGGGATAGCAAGCGCCAGGGAAAGAAGAGATTCTTCCACCGCTATCAGAGCCGCTTCTAGCCGCGCAATTTCTTCTTTTATTTGCAGTGCTTCGGCCATAGCAGCTTCCTTGGCCTCCAGATCGTTCTCCTCTGAGCTGCGACGGACGCGCTCTCCCACAGCCGAACGAGCATTTCGTTGGGCGTTCAGAGTGCTCGTCAGATTTTTAAACTCTGTGTATGTCCGAGCAACCGACTGGATGGCATCCGACGGAAGAGGTGCCTTGCGGTTCAGGGCATTAGTGGACTTGTAGACCATGTTTTCAGACACGTTCCGATAGTCCAGCCGAGGTACGGGGAGGACCCGCTGCCGACTGGGACCGCTTGCATTCGAGGAAGAAAATCTGCACTGTCGTTTGGCTCAATGTACGATGTTGGATACGGGTCATTCGGCGGCAAAGGTGAATCCTCACCCGAAGATAGGAAAGACCGGACGGCTCGCGCTGAGCAGCGAACCAAGGGTGCCATGGAGGCAAAGTGGTGGGAAGGGCCGGGAGGTTTAAATTGCCGGCCGCCAAACAACGCCCAAACAACGCGTCTTCTTCCATGTCCACCTCCATAAAGGCCGCAGCAGCGGTCGAAATTCCATATGAACTTCCTTGGTGAACCGCGTTTTCTGCTGCTGCAGTGTCGCTTTTCCTAACTTGTGTCAGGGTTGAAAAGTACCGACCAATAGTTCTGGACGATGTCGTGGGCAACGCGGACACCATTGACCGCCTCAAGGTCATCGCAAAGGACGGCAACTGCCCCCATATCATAATATCTGTCAGCCCTTCACGTTGTGCCAGCTTTTTCGTTCTCAACCCGCTCTCAGGGAATGCCAGGGATTGGTAAAACGACGAGCATACATTGTCTGGCACACCAACTGCTGGGAGATGCGTACAAAGAAGGAGTATTGGAGTTGAACGCGTCGGATGAACGGTACTTCCTCCCAACTTCGTCCGTTACTCCTTTGAACGCTCCTCAGTGGCATCGACGTTGTGCGGAATAAAATCAAAGCTTTCGCACAGAAAAAGGTGACGCTGCCACGCGGCCGGCACAAGATTGTGATTCTAGACGAAGCTGACAGGTATTTCCCTCGTTGTTCGTGTTGTTCTCGGTCCTGAATCAGTCAAGCATGACAGCTGGCGCCCAGCAGGCGCTCCGGCGCACCATGGAAATATTTTCAAATACCACTCGATTCTGTCTGGCATGCAATATGAGCAACAAAATCATAGAGCCGATACAAAGTCGATGCGCAATTCTACGATATGCCAAATTACGGGACCAAGAAATCCTGAAGCGCTTACTGGAGATTTGCGAAATGGAAAAGGTGCGCTACTTTAGCGCTCTATGTTTCTCCTCCTCAACTCTTCTCCAAAAGGTGGAATATAACGACGATGGTCTCACCGCACTCATATTCACCTCGGAGGGCGACATGCGGCAAGCCATTAACAACCTGCAATCGACTCATTCTGGCTTTGGTTTCATCTCTGGGGATAATGTCTTCAAAGTCTGCGACCAACCTCATCCGATCATCGTCCAAGCCATCATTCGAGCATGCGTGAAAGGAGACATCAACACTGCGATGGAGAAGTTGAACGAGCTTTGGGAACAAGGCTACAGCGCCGTCGACATTGTGGTGACGGTCTTCCGTGTTGTCAAGACCTTTGACGAGTGGGTCAGATTTTCATCGCTATTTTCTTCTTAACATTGCCTCAGGATGCCCGAATATACAAAACTGGAGTACATCAAAGTGAATATTTTCTCTTGGTTTGGTGTGCCCGTTTATGTTGTTCTCAGGAAATTGGCTTCACGCACATGCGAATTTTGGAAGGGGTGGGGACTTTGCTCCAACTGGCCGGACTCGTCGCGCGCCTTTGTAAAATGGTGAGCCTCTTGGACTTGAATCTACCCACAAAAACTTCAACCCGTCTTCCAGAATCTAAAGCCAGAGCTGTTCGTTATATAGACTGATAGACCATCCCTGAGACCTGTACTAGGAGCCATGATTATCCCATGATAGGTCGGATGCAAAATTTGGCCTCAAATATTTTTTTACCCGAACTTTAGGTCGCGTGCGGCCTCGGAATTTTACCCGAATTCTGCGCCTAGCGAGGGGAGGGTCCAGATTTTACCCGAACTTTGCTTCCAACCTCAAAAATTCCCCAAAAAATTGTTTATTGGTCTAAAAAATTGCTAGAAATCAAACCGGGGTCCTACTCGTCCATCTCGTCGTCCTCCTCAAGGTCCATGAGGTCTGCATTCACATTACCTTTCCCTTTCCCTATGTTTGAGTTCGCAACCACCGTTCCCAAGGCTTCAATCTCCGGTGTCAACTCACTGAAAAGGTTTTCTCCCCGCATACCAACTTGGAGATGGTTTGGGAAACCCTTTGCCGTCTCAATGTATGCCGGTAGAAGTGCAAGGAATGAGTTTGAGGGAATGTGAGCAAAGCACAATGCTCCGTCATTCTCATCGTCCGAGACTCCGAGTCGACGGTTACCGCTTCGTTGTCCAAGGCCATGGGGAGCGTCTGAGTAAGAGTTTTAACCACAATCAACAAATTTCTTCCGTGCCGACCGACACACCCATGTGCATAGTGCCCAGCCAGGTGAGTGACTTCTCGGGCCAAACACTTTGGGGAATGGTCTAGCACAGCCGTTATCCGAACTTTGAGTCCGAGCTTTCTGGAATTTTTGGCCCTCATCCGAACTTTTGCACTGAGATATCCTGGCCGGACCCCCGTTTTACCCGAACTTTCGGCTGGCCTAAGGGGTCAAATTTTCGAAATTTGCCCGAACTCCTGATTCGACCTACCATGGGATAATCATGGCTCCTCCTGTACTACTAACTGGGCGCGTAATAAATCGCGTGACAAGTGTCATGTGCCGTGACTAGTGCGATGCTGATTCACTTCCGAATGACTAATCACACGCGAAATTTTGGCTCGATGCTTTTTTGATGCTTTTGTCTCATCCTGCTCCAAAGCTTCATCTCATCCATGTCTTCCTCGGAAACCCCAGTCTCGAGAAGACTGCAGTCAGTCAAGCATATCATCATCGTGTTGTCCGGCAAGGGCGGTGTCGGCAAATCGTCCGTATCGACGCAGCTGGCCCTGAACCTGTACCAATCGACTCCAACCGCCCGAGTGGGGATCCTTGACGTTGATCTCACTGGCCCATCTATCCCTCGAATGCTCGGATTGGACGGACATGGCGTGCATCAAAGCAGCGATGGTTGGGTGCCGGTCTACGCTGATGGGCCAGCCGCGCGATTTGCATGTATGAGCGTAGGATTCCTGTTGAAGAACAAGGGAGACTCTGTGGTCTGGAGAGGTCCAAAGAAAAACGGGATGATCAGGCAATTCCTGAGTGACGTCCGATGGGGAGAGTTGGATTACTTGGTCATCGATACTCCTCCTGGTAAGTTCAACCCTCAGGTCCCAATGATTTTATTAAACTTGTGCTTTTGATAGGGACTTCAGACGAACATCTATCGCTTCTAGAGCACATGGCTCCCGTTCATTCGCGCCTTTCCTCGGTCATCGTCACCACTCCCCAAGCAGTAGCTCTTATGGATGCTATGAAATGCCTTTCATTCACCCGAGCGGTAAACTTGCCAGTCCTCGGCCTGATCGAGAACATGAGTGGATATGTGTGCCCGTGTTGCGGGGAAATCAGCAATGTGTTCTCCACTGGCGGAGGAGCGGAGATGGCGCGCCGAGAAGGGTTGAAACTCCTCGGAAGTCTGCCGGTTGACACTGAACTGGTCAGTCTGCTAGATGCGACTGAGGTGCACGATGACTCTGCGAACACGGTCGACGCCTCTAACGCCGACAAGACCGCAGAACCATTCCAACTGCTCGGACGATATTCGAAAACTCCCTCTGCGAAACTGTTTAAAGATATATTGGAGGGTGTCGTCGCGTCCCTGGCTGCGCCGGTTCCCACAAGCGGCTGAATTTACGACACCGTTGCGAGTCGTGGCAGGTCGTGGCGCGGGTCGTGGCGCGGCAAACGGCCATCAAACTCATGTTTTGATGAGTGACCGGCCTCGAGGCGAATCCAACCATGACGCACGTGAACGCGTTCCGTTCTCTCGCTTCCTTCTAGTCCACCACGCAAACGTCCGAACGTCCTCCAGCCATGGTTCTCCCCTGCTAATCCCCGTACCACCCTGCTGCGCTCTCCTTTCTCGTTCTGTAAACCCTCCGTGTACACCTCTGTTCATTCTGCACAAATAGACGCTTCTCACTTTGTACTCGACTCGGAATTCGACTTCAGGAATTAGCACGCGATGGACACGCGCAAACTTGGTGAGTGAAGCTTAAACACTACTTGTAATTCCAAATTTTCATCCCCAATACGTACTTCTTCGCGTTATAGGCCAGGCCGTCTCGGTCTTCGAAACGGATGACCCCCCTTATCCCACCACAGACGACGACCCGTTCAACATCAAGCCTCGTCTGCTTCAGCCGCGCCGTAGGCGCTCAAGCATGCTGAACAAGTGGATCAAAGAGCAGCAGCAGGTCCCGACCGATGTCGTGGATGTTGAGGAGGGGCCCTCCCTGCCCCTTTCTGGGACGCGTTCCAATCCGTATCTTGCATACCCAGAACTGGGCACTCCCACGTTCAACGAGAGCGTCGCGTCTTGGAATAGCTATGATCTAATGGAGGACGACGATATACCCCCTGATAACGAGGTCAGCGATTCCAATATCCCGTCCGTTATTCCGTATTGAACGTGCTCAAGATTCCAGAGACGCCAATAACGACCACTCCTTCCCGACGGGGTTCTAAACTCCTGCATACACCCTCATCGTTCCGTAGTTTCCATATCCCATTCCGTTCAAGTTCGCCAGCCGGATCGCTGGCAAATTCGTCTGCAACATCACGCACCCCAACTCTGAGTCTGTTTTCCTCCCGTGCACCACGTAGTAGCACGGGCTCAGCGCATGTCCAACACAGTCGGTCTTCTAGCTTGTCCTCTCCCAATATTCTGGGAGAGAGCTCGTCAACCCCATCATCTGCCACGAAATCCAAGTGGCGCCCCAGTGTGCTTGGCCACTTTGGAACGTCTGCTTCTCAGACTTCCGTCGTCCCTTCGGAAACGCTGCACACGCGCTCTCGGCCCAGCATTTCTTCCAACCATACCTACACCACCACGTTAACTACCACGGACAGCGATATGCCTATAACGCCGCCTCGAAGTTCAGCTACCGAGTCTGTTCGAGCTCGAAGTCGATCGTACGGTAGCATGCTCAAATTAGCCGATAACGCCTCGTCGTTTTCTCTTTGGTCTGGTCCGTCGTATCTCGATGAACTCGGCGAATTCTCTCGGTCTCCTTCACGACCGACTCATGCGACATCCACGATGTCCTGCGACGGCTATATCGGTATGCCTCCCCGAGTTCCCCTTGGTCCGAAACCGGGCTCCCGACTTGCTACTTCGAACACGAATACGGAGGCGAGCGGAAGTAAGCCTCCGAAGCAAGGCAATCGACAGCTGCCAGAGGTTGCATTTTCCTCCGAAATCAAGAGCCGCACACTTCCACGTGTCTCGTTCGCGTCTCTTGGTACTCGCAAGAGGAAGAAGAGGCTGGTCATCAGTGGCATAGCGGCAGGTGATACTCGCAAGTTTGAGGCTGCTAAACGGTGGTGCGAGGTAAGATTCTCGTTCTCTTTCTTAAAACCCCCCTCTAATGTGTATGTATATTTAGAGCTTCGGCGAAGTGAGCCAAATTACGAGGATGCCCAACGATGACCTGCATGTCCACTTCCGGAACGCCGATGTGGCCGACACGGTGAGCGCACCTTGAACAGGTACAAGATCAGAAGCGCTGATCATGCATCTAGGTTTGCCGACTGCGAGCAACGGTGTATATTCGCGCTGTCGGGAGCGTCCAACTCTCTTGGTATGTCGCCAATGGCACGGAAAACAGCCGGTGACTCTCCTCCATATGTACGGTCCTCTTTCATCTTCCACCGCACGTCGTTTGACATGAAGATTCCAGCCCGCCTAACATAATCTATTATTCAAGTTGCACATAATTTTGGAACACGACCATTATGCCCCTCCTCTCAAGAATCATGACATTATGCGTCAGTGCAGTGATGTTCTGACTCCCGAGCAAGCCATGCTGACCTCATTTCAGCTACCCATGCCGACCTGATATCCTATTATCCCTACCTAATCACCATGAACGAACGAACGCTGCATCTCCCCCATTCCCTCATCGTCCAAACAATTAATCTTTCGCATATATACCCCGCATACGTACCACCTCGTCGCACTGCTATCATTTCGGATTTTGTAGTACCCGATTGTTGTGAGTGTCTCTCGGATCCGTCTTTTGTATAATAGATCTCATCATATGTCGATCTATCCTGGTCCACGATAAGATAACGATTCCATGGTGAACTGAAACCGATCATGTCCCCTGTCTCGGCCTGAGATCTCATCCTTCCATCATGACGCGCTCGACAACCACTTTCCTTCCCTCAACCATAGAATGGCAGGCTGCAGCAGCTTCGAAGAGCCCGTACCACTGGTTATCGTCCAGGGCTTCCTGGGTGGCGGCGGAGCATGGCTGTGGGGCAATTTCGAACATTATTTAAACCTCAACGTCGAGTGTCCGCGACGCTCAATCTTCGTCAGGTTCGTGGGCTACATTGTATCCTTTCGAATACCTATTTATGTCCGCCGAATAGCGTCGGCCCCGTCAGTTCGTTACACGATAGGGCCTGTGAATTGTACTACGGGATAATGGGCGGTACAGGTACGAATCTATCTAGCTGAACTTCAGCAGGTTGACCTTTGAAAACTGCAGTCGATTATGGTTTGGAGCACTCTCAAGCTCACAAGCACGCCCGGTATGGCCGGAATATTGCCCAGGGTCAATATCCGGAATGGTCTGCAGAGCGGCCTTTACATTTCTTGGGGCATTCCACAGTATGTATCATGCTTTGCCCCGTTCGACAGCTTACCTTGTGACAGGGAGCTCCCACCATTATCAAACTCCAGTCCCTCATTAAGCAAGGACATTTTGGTCCTGACGCTGAGACAAAAATGATCTTGTCTATAAACTCAAGTATGTGACGGTCATCTTACTCTTTGACACACGCTCAAGCAGCCCGCAGTATCTGGCGCCTTCCGAGGCACGCAGATGGTCTACATAATGGGAGAACGTCCAGATGCTGCGCCGGCCGTCAGACCGCTCTCTGCTGGCTCAATCCTGGGGAAATTCGTTCATGTTCTCTCCTTTGTATCGCCTGTACTTCCCCAGGCATTTGACCTGCACGGCGACTGTCGCTCTCTCACTTACCGGGATGTTTCCTTTCTATCTCTGGTGAAACAGCTCTGGAAAAGCGATTGGGCAGAGAGCAGGGACGCCACTCCGTTTGATGTTACTTTCCAAGCAGTGGACGAGCGGGAATCCGACGGGGAAGGAGCCCTCGAACCAGAAACATTTTACCGGAGTCATGTCGCGCTCATGGTAAGTATCATTGCATTGGATTTTCCACCCAAATCAAAGTCTTCTCGCAGACTCGACGGCACTCGAAACAAGCCGAGACCCATACTCCGACATTGAGTCATGTTTTCAACCCTATGATGTATATTGCCGCCCATCTGCTGGGCAGATTCGACTTCTCCACTCTTCGACCATCTCCCTCATTCCATGCCGAACAGGAAGCCCCCGGAGAAGAATACTGGGCGAACGATGGCGTTGTCCCGGTTTTCTCCCAATGGCATCCGCTCCCATGCTGGTAACCGTCTCTGTATATTCCATGAGAATCTTTACCAACACCTTTCCCAGTGATACTCGATGTCGACATTTCCCACTCACTGGTCAATCCATTGAGGATCAAATGCATCAAGTTGCACCTCTGCCGGGAATGTGGTATGTGAACGAAGAGGAGGAGGAGCACCACATGTCGCTAGTCCCGTTGTGGACGGGGGCGAATCGACAACAACGTTTTTGGGAGAAATTGGGTACCTGGCTCGCCGCTGTGGAACTGAACCGGAGATACTGCTAAGGTAAGGCGTGCATTACCGCGGGCAGTGTACAACAACGTATTACATGTAAAGAGCGTGATGTCTGGCGGACTCGAATTAGAATGTACATGAAATAGAACGCAGAACAGAATCGCAAGGGTTCGAATAAGAAGGCAATAAAAAGAGGAATGTGCGAAGGCGAAGATAAATAAATGATAATGTGCGTTGATTATATGCTAGGGTCGATGCTGTATGTTGTGTCTATCCACACCGAGTGACGGTGATGCGGATCCGAGTCAGAGGTGATTGTGAGTTGTAAGAGTGAGTATGTGCTGAAGGGTTGCTCCAGAAGGGCCGACGTGCATGAAACTCGCAATGATGAAACGAAAGATAACATCGACGAGACTGATCGGGAAGAAATACCGACCCATGTCGCCGAAGAAAAGGTAGGCGAAGACGAGGAAAGGAAGTTGCGAGACGGGAGCCTTCAACGAGCAGCGGTCCACTGATTCCAATCCCCGGGCCCAGGCGTGGAACTGAACTGAGTAGGATGAGAAAGATGCTGCATCTGCGGCACGCCTTCGTGCGGAGTATATCCCATGTGATGCATTCCGCCGCGAGGATGACGGTTGACCATCGGCCTGCCAGCGTTGTTCCGGTTGTTGTTGTTGTTGTTGTTGTTGTTGTTGGGACCGTTGGGGTGCTGGTCTCGACGGCCGGGATTACGACGTCCATTGCCGGGCCCCATGCCTTGGCCGCCCAGGTCCTGGTAGCCGCCACGGAAGTTGTTGGGATGGTTTGGCGCGGTCAACGGCTGAGCGGTGTGGGAAGGAGGGGGAGGAGGGGGTTGGAATTGGCCAGGCGCCCAGTTGCCGTTGATGCTGGGTTGAGGTTGAGGGGGGAATGCTCGAGGCCCTAAGCCTATCGCGGGATGAATCGCGTTCGGGAAAGCATGGGAGGGGGGAGGGTATTGCTGCCATGTCGCTGTTCCGTTTTGCGGCTGGGTCACCGGAGTCGTTCCCGGAGCAGGCTGATTCGACGCCATGTACTGGTCGAGGGCCTCGGGTTGGTAGACAGGTATGAGAGTACCCTGCTCGTTTTGAATGAATCCAGTGGGCTGGAGGGGCGCCTGGCCACGGGGACTTGATGGGTCCGCTGCGTTCGGCGGTCGCGGATACGCAGGATACGATATGTAAGCCTGATGATCAGTTAACGTCTGAGATAGATACGGTAGAGTGAGAGGCTTACCCCGTACATCGGCCAAGGGCGCTGCGGGCCAGAAGCAGGTCCACTCGCGTCTGACCCACCAGGACTCGAATAGGCCTGAGAAGGCGGCTGCGGGCCTTGCATCGGATATCCTGGAAAGCCAGGATAGTATGGGATGCCATACGGTTGAGGGTATGGTTGAGCCCAAGGAGGAGGGTAGAATCCACTATTCGGGATGGGATAAGGACCGCTCGGCGCCACGACCGAGGAGCCGGGAGAAGGGATCGGCGGGGTCATGGTGGCTGAGGCAGGCTCATCGTACCATTCGCGATATTGAGGTTGGGGTGCAACTTCGGGTGCGGAGGTAGGTGACGGGGACGGCCGACGGGATGCGGGGCAAGACCGGGTTTGATCTTCGCGGCGCTGGTGCGCTGCTTTGTGATGCTCCTCCTCGACCACAAAGGAAGTCACCGCAAAGTCGGCTGGGACCTCGGGCCCGCTCACAACCTCTGTGCCACTCTTGTTGTCGGCGAGGGAGAGATTCCCCACATCACCCGCAAGATCGTTCGTGACACAAGACCCATCGTCGTGGGAGTCCGAGATTGGCCGCTCGTGAAGTTGATCAGAGGCTTCTGGGTAACGACGTTGCGAGCCGTAATTCGATTGCGGGAACCGCCCACGAGCACGGCCGTTGAATCTCCAATTGCTACTGCGCGGAGGGTTGCAGTCCCGGAGTTGAACTCGCATGGCCCTCCCCTCGTAGACGCGGTTGTGCTATTATGGGAACGTGGATAAATACGAGAGGGTGCAAGGAAGAAGAAAAAATTACCTCCTCGAAAACGGCACGAGCAGGAGACTCCGTGTTGTCGAATTTGACGAATGCGAAAGCCGATCGTCCGTTTACTACACCGGACCCATTAGTACGAGAGATAGAGTTGAGGTGAGTAGTGACTGACTGGGCCGCACGACCTTGACCGATTCCAAACCGCCGAACCGCCCAAAAAAGGCGCTCACTCTTTCGTCGTCCCAGGCACCCGGCCCAAACATCTCGAGGCCCCCGACGAACAGCGTGGTAGGATCAAGATCCTTGGCCTCTTCGAAGTAAGTGTTCTTGTCCTTGGACTCGAAACCTTGGAACGATGCGCTTTGCAGGTCGCCGTTGGTGCTGGTAGGAGTTGTGGGGAACTGCGAATCGGTCGTTTTTGGCGTTATCGGAGACATTCCTAGGGCTGGGGTGTCGGGCATATCCAGCTCCTGTTCTTGGTCATGGTAGGAAGCAGCGCTGGAGTCGCGATGCATCGAGGCGCCATCATCGCCCGCAATAACAACAGACAGTCTGGAACATATCAGTTCACGAATGGGACACGAAAGATAGAACAAACCTATCGTCCTCGCCCTCCTCGCCGTCCTTAAACACTTTTTTATCAACCCAAACACCTCGCTCTGCTTTCCGATCGGCCTTGGAGTCTCCCAGAGGCGGGAAATCCACATCGGTCCATTCCGCCTTCGACTGTGGGGATGCGTCAAGGAACCCGGGACCCCGAAAGGAAGCAGACGAGTCGTAGCCTTGTCCGGGCGACGGCACAGTGATCCTTTTCCAATCGTCCGTGTTAGTCGAGCTCACAGAGAAAGAGACGTCTGAGCTGTTGCCCCCATGCAGTGCCCGCCCCTGAGCAGCGGAACCTTGACTAGAATGGGACTGGGTAGCACTAGGCGAAGGAGCGGGAGGCTGATTACGGTGTTGGGTAGGAGATGTGAAGTTTTGTACGTGGAACGGGTAATTATTGGGGTGATTGAAGGGGAAACGACTGTGCTGGTCGAATCCAAACGGAGGAGGCTGGTGAGCCCATGTCACTGTGAGATGAGGAACGCGACGGAGAGTCTACGAACAAGATTCAGACCAGATAGGTGAAGCGACGATGACACGAACCATCAATGCACTGACGGAATCGTCTCGATGATTCCACTTGACTTCCCAACAACCTCCATCCATTTCGGAAAGCCGTGGTCCGTCGTGAGGAGGCGGGTAATGTTTAGCTGAGAGATTGGGTTCCTGGTCTACAAGAGATGGAGGTAAGATGACGTCCTGCACCTACGGAACCATCACTCGCCGTTGATAGCTTCAAAAGACTTGAACGACTCGAGCGGACCGAAATGGGCGCAAAGCATTCGGATGGTCTGCAACACCGGTGAATATTTCATGTAGCGATAAAGAAGAACGATTACCCTTTCGTCGAAGACTACCGGCTGAAAGAACAAACCTGTATCACCCGCGGAAACAGAGTTCGCGTGAGTCTCGGCGTCAACTGCCTCTGTGTTGTACAGAATCGATAAATATCTGGAGAGATGATCGGTCAGCAAGAAAAGAGGATCAAACTCCATGAAAGCTCACTTGGTGTTCCGTGGTCGCCAAACCCTCATCGCAAGAGGGGCGTCCAACTGGATGGTTTCGCCACGGGTCTTGCGGTCTACAGAGGGGATAAACTGTACCGGTGTACTGCATGGTGACAACGTGAATACCAGAACGTAGAGACACGAAACAGGGAAGTTTACCGATAGGATATCAACAATGTTCGAAAGGCACGTGCTGGTTCGTAGCGCAAAACACGGCCCAAGAAATGTTTTGGAGCGTTAGAATGGAGGGTGTGGATTAGAGAGGAAGCCGCAGCCGCATCCTGAAGAGGAAAAACGCGTTAAAATGGGACAGAATGTAGTGGAAAACGCCAACCTCGCACTGAACAAACGCACAGACACCGCCTTTCGAGTCTTTGACAAGCTTGATGCTCTTGACTTCGGCATGCTCGGATAGATGTTCAGAGAGTAAACGCGAGAGCTCCGACTGCTCTATGTTGGTTGGAAGACTGCGGGCGTTGGTCAGAGAAGGAGCAACGGTGAAGAGGAATAGAGTTATACCTGCCGACGAATACGCTAGCATCGTGGGGCATTTTCTCGACCTTTTTGACGTTTGACGCGTCGTTGGCGGTGGTGTTGGTCGCGTTGGCGCCACCGTCAAGGGCAAGCTCGTGGGTAAGAGGAGAGGGAGGAGGGGAAGAAGGAAGAGTGTCGAAGCGCGTTCCCCAAGTACGAGCGGGTTTCGGTGGCATGAGGATGCTAGAGGAGATAGGGAAGGTAGAGGTTTTGGTGTGGACTGTGTGAGGATGTGGGGAGATGGTGGAGGGAGAGCAAGAGGTGGACAACCAACCAAATGCGCGTTCAAAACAGAAACCAAACTTCAACGGCCGGAGGTCCGTGCGCATCACTCTTCTTGCCGGCCAGAAACGATACAAATGTGTTTGGGATTATGCTTAATTTCAGTGTGCGTCACCTCCCGTAAGGGCCTCGTTCCCTCAAAAGAGAGATTTCCTGGCATCAATGGCTCGCTAACAAGTTTTACTCGAATTTTTGAAGCCAGATTGGGTGTCACGGCGGGTGGAGCACGTTTCACGACGGCCGACGCGTCCAAAATGTGCATTTTAACGAGGGTGCGTATTCTGAGTGGACGATAGGGCACTGTCATGTCAATAGAAGCATCAACCCGCGAGTCGCAGCCCAGAACCACGTCCTCGTTGGAAATCCACTGGACGTTTTTGCCATTGGAAGTCCGACTTTATACGTCCCAAACACCGGCACACGGTGCGCGAGCCCGATAGCGCTTCTTAATCCACGGAAGTGAATGGCAAGGACAATTATGGTTGTGTTTTGATCCAGGAAAAAGAGAGAGAAGAAAAAGAGATCCAGGGACTGCAAGGCACAATGTAGTTGATTAAACGAGGTATGTGAGCCACAAAATGGTAGAACATACCGGGGGTGGATCCACAGGGTTGTGCTTCGACGCAGTGATCGTTTTTCAATGCAGGTGATATATTTGAATCCTATTAAGTATACATACACGTCAAGCCTTCTGATTGTGCGTTCTTAGAAAGCGCGATGTCGGATCCGATGTCTCTGGTTGACGACAGCCAATCCCAGGAATCCATGTTTGGTCAATGGATCGCGCGGATTTTGAAAGGACCCAAGGCGACCGAAATGAAGCAAGAAGTACTGTGGGGAAGCAGATTCTTGAGATCTTGATGGCGGAGTTTGAGCTGCGACGGAGTGGTTTGTTCATTATAAGTTTTTCTTCTTTTGTCCGTTGGTTGGGAGGAAGTGGTCCAGGAATAGGAAAAAAGGAGAATACGACGACCGCGCTCGTTGACTGTGCAAAACTGCACGGTGTAGACGGACCGAATGGGACGTAAAATCTGCATTTAATTCGTCAGTGAATGTATGAAAGAAGACGAACCGTATGATCAGGTACTTTGAGGAGTCCGAAACGCCCGCACTGTGACAGACGAGACATAGCAATCAACGGGAAAATCCAGGCCAATAGGGAGTTCGAATTCGATGAAGTCCGGTGGATGTGCGACCGGCGGTGTTAAAATCCGCAGGAGTCATGACTGAAAGGCTGAGAAAACGAGGAAGGAGTCTTTTGCGTCATCCGCGGCAGAGTCCTGGTGCTTGGTTGCGACCGTGGCCTCATATTGAGCTGCAGAGGTGAACCGAGTGCAAGCAAAGGCGGATTCGGAAAAGTAGCATGGGCGCCTGTTGGGCGCCAAATGACAAAAAGAGAGTCAAGCGATCGACAAACAACTGACAACAGTTCTCTTTCCGCTTCAAATTTTGGGCATTGTATTTCGTTCACTCGTGAAGAATAATGTCCGACGATGGGTACGGTGGCGGTGACGACTTTGACTACGAGGGCCCGAGGTATGTCCCCGTTGCGAAGGAAATGCCCGTGATGCAAAAACATTCTTAAACAGCTTTGGCGGAGAAGAGACCTTTGTGTGTAGCCCGCCCGTTGAATACCAGGCTCTCATTCTGAATATAATCTTCTCGTCACCTCTCGTTGGATAGGACGACCAATATGATCTGCTTGCTCCGGGACAGGACCCAGAAAATCCGGACGCGGAAGGTGCTGCTGTGGGAGAGGACGGCGCCCAAGTGAATGGGGTCAACGGCGCGGACCACGATCAGGATATGGCGCATGTCGACGATCCTCCAGAGGCAGCAACGGGCTCGGGACTGGCTGGCGAACGACAACCGAACAAAGTCAGAGTCACGACCCCGTACTTGACAAAATACGAGCGTGCACGGATCCTGGGTACGAGGGCCTTGCAAATCAGGTATGGTTCCCGCTATTCTCTGGTGCATTGTTGAACTCGCAACGCCAGCATGAACGCCCCCGTTTTGGTACCATTAGACGGCGAAACTGACGCTCTTCAAATCGCCATAAAAGAGCTCTCGCAGCGCAAAATACCGCTTATCATTCGACGGTACCTGCCCGATGGCAGCTTTGAGGATTGGAGTGTGTCGGAGCTCATTAGCGATTGACGAACCTCGTCTTTTTGTATCATGTATGTTTTTAATGCTTTGAATTTCCGAATACACTGCCGTTCGAATGATTCCAAGACAGGAATGAAGTGCACTACTCCAGCCTGCGTACAAATATGATACCAGAATAAAATACGAATGCTCATCCTACAGGGGCGCAGCCCGAACTGTTCGTCTAGTCCTCGGCGGTTTAACTTTTGGAGGGCTCTGCATGGACAGATCGTTCATGTCGTCGAAGAGACCCATCTCTGCAGGTGGTTTTGTGAAGAGCAGCCCTCTGGCGCCATCCTCCAGTCCCTTCATCGGAGACAACGTGCGCCGCTTCGATGGACTGGATTCTAGGGTATAGTGAGAGTTGTCTTTACGTCTCTTGCTTGGAGACAATGGCGGCGTAATGGCGCCTTTGACTGGAAGCGGGGCGACGACGGGTGGTGTGCTGAGTACCATGGCTGTGGGAAGAGGGGGAACATTTTCCTCGTCTTTGCGAAGCTTCTTTTTCGTGTCTGTGGGAAGGTACTCAATCAGCATGCGACACCAATACGTGGGGAACAACAAACCTTTCGCCGTTTTGCCCTTTGCGACTTTGAAGTTTCCGTTCATACTGACATCTCCGTCCAGCGTTTGTTGAATCTCCCAGTCAGACGGTCTCATCTTCTTCCAGTCCTCGATAACCTTTCCGACCCATGCATCGGTTTCGCCGGCGACGTGGTAATCAATTATCCCCGCCCACTCGGCGCCAGGAGGAGTCCGATTTACGAACACCACCTTGCCTGACCACTTTTTGGCTTTCGAAGGACTCGAGGGTGCGAGGGAATGGACGGTTTTGGCAAATTCTTTCACCAATTTCTTCAAGCCGTGCACCTTGAGGGACGTCCCCATAATGATGAGCATATCGGGCTTGCGCGCCAAATCTGCCGTCTGTATAGTCGCGATGTCGTCGCCGAGAGGGTGCGGTTCATCGTATAGCACAATGGCTGGGCGTAGTGAACCGACTTTGATTGAACGAGCCGAGCGGGCAATGCGAGCCTCAGCTAAGATGATAAACGTTAAGAACCGAGTGACATCCGAAGGACATCCAGAACCACTAACCGCGTTGAAAACATTCCGGGCAGTCGGGAGCCAGACCTTCGACAAACATACTCAAGTGGTCTTGTGTGCACGGGTATTCGGCCGAGCACGACCTGCACCGAACGCGATGGATGTCGCCGTGTAGCTGCACGTTGCGGACCTCCTTCGTGCGTATCTTGGATTTTCCTTTGCCGTTGGACTGGGCTTCGTGACTGGCGCTGCCCAGGAGCCCAGCTCTTGCCTCGAACCCGTCGATATTTTGGGTATATGAGCGCAAGAGTTTCTTCTTCGAGTCAAGCAGCTGAAGGAAATGATGGGTTGGTCCAGGTGAGGCGGCGTCGATGGACTGCTTAAGCTGCCCAATGAACGTGTGGAAGACGGCGGTCGAGGTAGGGTCACGGAAGAGAGACGCGTCGAATAGATCGCGTCCCTTTAAAACGACGTCTGGGTACTTTTCTTTCACCAGAGCGTATAGGCCGTCGGACGAGCGGAAGTCCTGGAGAACGGTCAACTGGATTCGAGAAGGGCGCAGGGAAACGTACGGGAATGCCTGACGAACAGGAAATACCTGCGCCAGTGACGACGACAATCTTCTTGCATTTGGCGACGCACAAAGAAAGATCTGAGAGCGCGCGTCTGGTTGACGAGTCCGCCTTTTGGGCGGCAAAGTCGAGGGTTATGGCCATGTTGGTGGTGGCAAGTTCAACACACTCGCTCCAAACAATCGTCAACACTCAATCGCGTCGACGCGTCTGATAGGCGCCGGGGCCGGGGCGGCGGCCCGGTGCTTACCCGAAACGGAAAGCAATGCATTCATATGTGGAGGTGAATGGTGCTGATTCTGCATTTTACTATAGTGCTACGGTTCAGAAATATTGAATGAGTTGCGGTTTTCCCCTCACCGTGGGATCCGGTATCTACATCTTCTCCCAACGTTCGTCTATGGACATTTTGCCAGCGAACTCTGCATTCCACTCGCCCATGAATGGCTCCACCTGAACGCCGCGACTCTCTGCTGAACGATGCACGCGCTCACATGCCCTTTTTGCTCTTGCCAAGGTCTCATCCGAAGGTCCGGCTCTGATGGTAGGCTCTACGGGCGCGCCTTGAGAAGTCTGCTCTGCCGCATCACCAGTCCCTCCTTCGTCCTTTCCTTCATCCTTCGATTGGTCCACCGTACGCTGCCAATCTTGTTCAGCCTTCACGAATGTAAACCACTCCTGCGACGCCCTCTGCTCTTGCTCCCCATCCACCAAGTCCAACACGAAACTCAGCCTCTCCAACCCCGGTAAAAAAGCTGGATCTGCAAAGGCCTTGACCCACCTCTCAACGACGTCTTCATTGGTCGCCAACGACACCGAGCTCCGAAGACGTAGCACGCGCAAATTCGGCGGCAGGTACTGAAAAAAGTCGGACAGCTGTGCACGGTTGTCGTAATGGTCGCCTAGAGCGAGGACGAGCGTGCGCAGCTGGACGAGCTGGGGGAAGACGTCCTCGAGGATGCGCTCCGGCGCGAGGAGCAGGTCGTTCCGGCTGGACGCGTCGATGTTCAGCGTTTCAGCCGGGTCGATCAAGTTCGGATGCGCAAGGACATAGCGGAAGAGTGTGTCGCGGGCATCGTTGTAGATGATCTCGAGTGTCTTGAGCTGGGACTTTGGACCGTCTGCATCAGCGGCTGCCGCCGCCTCCTCCTCGTTTTTCGGGTCCTTGTCGGCGTGATTTTCCCTCAGCCATGCCTCTACGAGATCCGGGCCATAGATGACAGTTATGGGACCACCAGGTTTTCGCGGCTCGACTTTCCCGGCTGCTCTATGCGCCGCGAAGAGCTCGGCCATTGTTGGTCCCTCAAAAAGGAGCCCGCATGTGTAATTAAACACCAGGTGCGGGACCCTGCCCTCGAGGATCCAGGGAGACCTACACACCTCACCGCACGAGGAGCTGATGGTGAGCTTCTCGAGTGGCCAGTGCAGAGGGATTTTCCCGTCGTTAAGCCTTTCGCGGTACCCGCTATCCATGAACAGATCTTTGACGGACAGGAAATGGTTCGACAGCAGGTCCCAGTGGGCGTCTGACGGTGTATCCTTCTTTAAACTGAGTGTATCCGCATCTCGTGGGGCGCTCGTCAACTGCTCCTGCAGGGGCTTATCCATTTGAAGCTCTATGACGTTCTTTGGGCCGGCCATTGTTGACAAGTACCGGTTTGACAGTCGTCTGCGTTGCCCAAATATCTTGGAGAGTGGTAGGCCAGTGGGGAAAACGAAACGGCGCGTGGGCGGAGACATTCCAGCTTGAAAGTAGGGCTGGAGACAGCAGGCTACCAAAATTAGGCTTACAGCGCTGCTGGCACAACGCCAAAGGCGGCTGAAAAATGGAACACGATCAAGTGCCAAGCCATTCCACTTGACGGGTTCACATACCTTCAACCACAGTATCCGTCTACGTGCTGGGAGTGTGCTGGGTACCCTGACCTTGTGGGTCCCAGGGATGTCGTATTCAGCGGCTATTCCGCTAGAAACTTCAGAATGAGGTTACGACTCGGAGTGAAAAGTCTGTAAGAGAGACTAGCTAGAAACTGCAACATCATTTACAGCGGTCAGCTCTCAAAGACCCAGGCAAGTCCAACGTTAAACTTGCTTTTTTAAGCTGGCCACCGCATCTCGGAAGATCAGATCTCCAGAGTGACTCGGAGAGCAAAGCGAGAAAGAACACGGTCACGTGTCGTTGATGCGTCGCGAGCAGTTCCAATTCGCAGGTTTTCGCGCTTTCATTTCGGTGAGTGGGGTGCTTATTCTACATTTGACTACGATACAGGCTATTGGAGAAGTTGCGGTTTTGAATGCCTCTTGTGGGTCCTTGGAGACCTACAACTTTTCCCATCGTTCGTCTATGGGCTTCCGCTTGATGCCGGCAAACACCGTATTCCACTCGCCCGTGAACGGCTGCACCTCGACGCCGCGACTCTCTGCTGCGCGATGCACGCGCTCACATGCCCTCTTTGCGCGTGCCAAAGTCTCGTCCGAAGGTCCGGTTCTGATGGTAGGCGCTGCAGGCGTCGCTCCTTCAGCCTGCACTGTCCCATCACCGGCGTCTTCGCCTGGCTCCTTCTCTTCGGCCTCCGTTCGCTCGTCAGACGGCGACGCTGCACCATCCACATTACTCTCCTCCTCCTCCGTTACAGCCACCTTCCTCGACTCCTCCCACTCCGCCTCTGTTACAGCCTTCCCAGGTAGCTTGCTCGATGCCTCCAATGCCATCTTCGCTTCCTCTCCATCCACCAAGTCCAGCACAAAGCTCAGCCTCTCCAGCCCCGGTAAAAAGGCTGGATCTGCAAAGGCCTTTACCCACCTCTCAACCACATCCTCATTGACCGCCAACGACACAGAGCTGCGAAACCGCAGCACGCGCAAATTCGGCGGCAGGTACTTAAAAAAGTCGGGAAGCTGCGTGCGGTCGTGGTAGTGGTCGCCCAGCGTAAGGACGAGCGTACGCAGCTGGACGAGCTGCGGAAGGACGTCCTCGAGAACGCCCTGCCACGCCAGGCGCAGGTCATGCATGCTGGACACGTCAAGGTTCAGCGTCTCGACCGGGTCGATCAGGTTCGGGTGCGCAAGAATGTAGCGGAAGAGTGTGTCGCGGGCGTCGTTGTTGATGATCTCTAGCGTCTTGAGCTGAGACTTCGGACCGTCTTCGTCAGAGGAGCTGGCGAACTCCTGGTTGGCGTGCTTGTTCTTCAGCCACTCGTCTGCCAGGTCCGAAACCCATATGATAGATATGGGGTCGCCGGGTTTTCGAGGTGCGACTTTTCCGGCTTCCTTGTGAGCCTGGACGAGCTCCTCGGTTGTGGGTCCTTCAAATCGGAGCCCGCATGTGTAGTAAAGCACCAAGTGCGGGACTCTGCCCTCAACGATCCAGGGGGACTTGCAAACCTCGCCGCACGAGGAGCTGATGGTGAGCTTCTCAAGTGGCCAGTGAAGCGGAATTTTCTCGTCGTTGAGCCTTTCATCCCAACCGCTGTCCATGAACAGGTCCTTGACGGATACAAAGTGATCCGAGAGCAGGTCCCAGGCCGCGTCCGAAGGAGTGTCCTTTATTAGATGGAGCGTGTCCGCATCTCGTGGGGCGGTCTTCAACTGCGCCTCCAGCGGTTTATACAAGTCAAGCTCCACAGCTTCCTTTGGGCTGGAAGTAGTCGACAGGTACCGGTTTGTCAGTCGCTGGGGTTGCCTAAGTAGCCTGGAGAGTGGTAGGCCAGTGGTGAAAGCGAAGCGGCGCATGGGCGAAGACATTTCAGCTTAAGGTCCAAAGCGGGACTACAGACCGCAGGCTTCCAAAGCCTTTGCCAGGTTTACAGCAGTACCGGGACAACGTTATTTCTCTCGTCCAAGGCCTTAAGCTTTCAAGGAACACCAAAAAAGTTCTCTGCTGACAGAAATGAAAGGACAACATCGAGTACCGAACGAATCATTGTGTATTGCTCACATACCTCAAGCTAACCACAATATCCGTCTACTGGGTACCTTGTGAATGCCACACACGCGAGAAGTCGTATTCTAGTGACGGTATAAAAACGCCTGAGGACACCTGTATATTCCGCTTGAAGCTGCAATATCGTCCCAGCGGCTCAGCCGTTGTAAAAAAGCAGGCGAACAAAACGATGTGTACCTTACCGTTCTCCTGTTAAGCTGACCGCCACATCCCGAAAGCGATGAGAGATCTGAGAAAGAGTCTGTTTAAGCGACGGCGAAGAAATGGCACGGTCGCGGTCACGTTGACGTCGCCTCGCGAGGCTTCGAAGCCTCTCGCCTCTTTTAGGCTTGCCGAGAAATTAGCAGTAGTGGGGGACCCGGAATTATACGTCTGCAGCCATAAACGTGGACGCCCAGTAGTCCCACGAAGTATTAAAGCAGTTCTGATTCTGCATTTTGCTACGGTACATTAAGGAAGAATCCTCACTTCATGCTCAGAAGCGGGGGTACGCTCATAATACCAGAGAGGCGCGGTCGACGAGCACGTCGATGCCGTCGTCGAATCAAGAGACTTGTACTTTCCGTACTGCTCGGTGCCATAGACGTGGCTGAAATACCACACCTCCGAAAGGACGGTGCCATTGGTGGTGCATCCCACGTAAGGGAGACCAGCAGTCTGCGATTTAAGCGCGTTTTGGATTTTCCCCAGACTGTACGACGTGGTGTTCGAGGGAAGGATGCCGAACCTAGACGGAACGGTCAACGCAGGTTACATAGGACGAGGATGGAACGTACGAGGCCAGCATATCGAACGTCGGATACTGCTTATACGCCCGAATGACTGCGTCGAAAAAGTTGATCACGTCCTGAACGGTGGTGAATTAGCATGCACAACAGTCGGAGATAAAGAACGCACCTGGTTTTTCTTGTACGATGGTCCATAACACGCAACGTCAAAGGTCGACGTGCAAGTCGCGTGCTTTGAGAACTGAGTATGAAGTAAGGAAACGACAGAGTGATATACTGAAATGACTTGACGTACCTCGTGAGCCCAAAAGTCTTTGTTGGGGCCGCCCTGGTTAATCCAGTATTTATTCACTGCGAACAAAAATGAGACGGTGCTGCAAGGATTCTACGGCTGACGCACTATAGTCCAAGAGATCGAGCCGGCCAAATTCTTCAATGAAGGTGTCCACCCCTGGACCAGTATACGGAGTTACACCGGCCGCAGGCGCGGGGTCGTATTGGCGGGTCGCGTCACAGTACTGCTCGTAGGACCTAGGGCGGTTTAAAAACCGGATGGTTAGGAGAGAAACAAACTCACCCGTCGCAGTTATCCGGCCACAGACCTGCATAATTGATGTAAGTCAACACCTTCAATAACGAGACGCGCCGCGACACACCATGGATCGTCCAGCTACCCTTCGGTAACTTTTGACCCTTCTTCTCAAGCCCCGTGTAGGTCGACCAGAACTGCGTCTGAAGCACCAATCTAAACCATATTCGTGCTCAGAAACCCAAATCCAATGGACAGTCCCACTAACCCGCCAGGCGTCGGCGAGCAGCAGGTGTTCGCGATCTGGGTGGTGTTCTCGCAGGAATAGACCGAAGGCTCCGATGCACAAGCCGAGAAATCGGGATAGGTGTTGGGCACGAGGGAGAAGCTCCGTGTGTCCGGGACCGCAACGACGGCGGACACGAGCAGTGCGAGGCCAGAAAGGGTCGAGATAGCCTGCATTTTGGATGAGCGGCGGGGGAACGAGGGAGGCTGCGTCGGGAAATCCGCGCTCGATGATAGCGGACTATATATCAGCTCGGCGCTTCATCGCGACCAACGTGTGTCCATGTGGACGTCGGGGATGAAGCGCATGCTTCATCAAAAGGTACCAGCGTGTCGCGGACAAGTCCATCTGTAGATACGCCGTATCGCGACACGGCGTTGATTGTAACTGGCTATCTCGGATTGCCGCCCAAACGAGTAGGTTGAAAGAGGCGCATCACGAATTGATGGGCTGATCCTCGTCCCGAACAATCCCGAACCCCACAATTCAAGGCGCAAATACATTAGTACAATCAGAAATTCTATCACTACAGCAAGCAATTAACGATACAGCATTGGCAGAGTCCACCAGTCAGTCCTAGTCAAGGTCCAGATCAAGCAAAGATGAAAAAAGTCAGTCAAACGTCAGCCCAGCCGCCTTCGTCCAATTTATACGACGCCTCGCTCTCCGGGCGGTCGGGGCTGTCCACCAGTTTCGCGACACGTTCTTCGGCACGGCCTGTGTACAACGATGATGTGAGCGCCGCTGTCAGTTAAATAAATGGGGACTGGCCTTTGCGAAGGAACATCCGCGTCGCAGATGCGTGCGAGAGAATATGACCGCCGATGGGCTTCAGCGCGCCGCCCGCGACGAAGGTCATCGTTGCTCCGGGGTCAGCTACGAAAGCGTTAATCGCCAGGGAGGACAGGTAAAGACTTCACTGACATTGAACTTGGTTCGTGAGGAGGATTGCAATCTATGCCCCGGCGCATAAGTCAACGCGGTCACCATGAAAAGGCAAACGAACATTATATTCTTCCGAAAGTTTGGTCAACTTGGAAAGCATCTATGGAGACGTCAAAGATCATCGCATGTCGTCCAAAGAAATCCGTGCCTGTGCCAACTGTTGCAAATAAATGAGAATACGATACGCAGAACCGGACAAAGCGCGAACTGACCTTTTGCTGTCTTTCACTCAGCTTGATTCAGTCGTTCAGTCAAGTCGGCTCCATTCAAAGAGAAACCCGGGGTACCTCGCCTCTGCCCGAGTAATCAGTCCGGAAGAGCGCCATTATACTATCAACAATCTACGAAAGACACCTCAGAGCGGCCAGGAACGATGGCAGAACAAAACCTTACCAGCAATTTGAAGTCCTTGTCCTCGGCGAAGCGCAACGAGCATTCGTTGATTAGTTCCATCTATCGAGAATGAGATTGGCGGGCTACAGAACGGAGACGTGGACGCACTTGGTGTTCGCTATTGAATGCACGAGCTATCAAGAGAGCAAGTTCAGCAAATTGCAAGTATATGCGCGCCAGCGAACGCCTACCGTATAGTATATTCTCGAGAGCCATCGTTCCATCCACACCGAACCGATCCGCGATAGATTTGATGCGGTCTGGACGAAAAGTTCCTGGGAGCATCGTCAGGCCTTACCGGCGGAGGTGATAGAAGATCTGAATACCCTCAGTGTCGATGTATGCGACCTTCCCTGACGCGCCGCCAAGGTCGGGAGGAAGTTGCGCAACGACGCTCATGGTATGAGCCAGCTGGGTCTTCCCTGTCCGAAACTCTCCGTACACTGCGCAGGAAATCTATTTGAGAGCAGCAAGGCAAACGACGCGGGTTCGTACCTTCAGAGATTGACTGAGACATGATTCCGCCTAAAGAAAAGTAAATCGACGATCAAGATACGCGGATAAGGCAACGTACCTCCCAGGATACTGTCGACCGATTTACTTCCTGTGCTGATCATGACGACCTTCTTCCGTTTATCTTGAACCTCTACTCCGGTCGCGAAAGAAGAGCCCTGTACCAAGGTGAGCACGACGGCGGAAGATACGAGAGAAAGGGTTTTACGAGAATCTTGTGTGCAGCTTCCTATTTGGGATGTGAGACGCAGCGCCGGAAACAGATCAAAGAGAAAATGGTGCATACCTTGATCTTCTCCACCTTGGCTTCAGACATGCCCTGCGTGGAGATGAAGTTGCGCGACTTCGAGCGTCGAGAAAAAGACGACTGACTTTGATTTTCAGCATATGGCGTCTAGTGGTCATGTTCACTCCCGACACGGTGTTAATCGCAGCAGCCTCCACAGACACGTCAGCAAGGAAGCAAAATCAGGGTTAGAAAGAGAAAAACGCGCCTTGAGCTTCAAGATATCCTGAACATTGATGCCCTACGAAAACGGCGCCAACGGTCTTTTGAGCTGGATATATGCGCGTCAAAACACAATACGCACATGCTGCTGCAGTTCGTCGACCGTATCGAAGTAGGCGACCTGCGTGGAAGTGAGTATTACAGGCAGGAAGAGCCTTTTGCCAGTTCATACCGTGTCTTCTTCGCCAGGAGGGCTCGAGGCGCGAGACGGGGCAACTGAGCCTTGAGATGGCGCGCGGCGCGGAGGCATTCTGAAGGGTGGTGGGCAGGGAAAGATGAGGTGGGCTTAGAGGACGTTGACCAGGGAAGGACGCGGTCGAGAGGCAAGGTGGGTGATGGCCACGTGACCGCTATTACGCTTTTTGAAGGAAATCTCGCTTTCCAGTTAACAACGCGCAAAATCGCGACGAATAGTGGAATTTCTTCCATGCTCTAATTGGTAGATACATTACAAAAGTGGGATCATGCGCGGGTGAATTATACAACGGTCCTAAATGTGATTGTTCGAAAGCGGTGCGGTGCAAACATCGACTTCTGGAGTCGCTGTGGGTGAGTTATTTTACAGGCAAAAAACCTGTCGAGACGATTTATTAGCACCAGAGAAGAACATAGAGGATACAGACAAAACTCACTACGTGGGCAGGCTCACTGTTTTCGTTCTCCGCTGGGCAAGCTGTCATAAGTCGGGGGTATCTCGTCGGCCTCTTCGTGCAGGGTATCATGTTCTGGCAGCCGTCCGCCATCCTGGTGCACCAGCACACCGCTGGTTCTCTGTCCCGCACCCGACGACGAGCCGGTGGGAGATGCCGGAGGATAGCCGCCCATATATTCGCCCTGCGAGCCTCTTCGGGCGCCCGGAGGCCCCCTTTGCAGGTATGCCCGGTATTGATCGTCGCGACTGCCCCCGGCCTCGTTCGAGGGGTTAGCTACGGCGAAATTGCCGCTGCGTCGACCCCCTGCGGCTTCTCGCTCCTTCGCACTCCGCGGGTTGTAGTGGTTTCCGCTGGAGCCAGAGCTGCTCGGAGGAGGCGGAGGATAATAGCCACCGACAGCTTGAGCTTGCTGCGGTACCGCGGTGTAATATCCTCCTACGGAACTGGGGGCCGTATCCTGGGAGTATTGCGAAGGCTGGGAATACTGCGACATGGGCGGAGGCGAACCGCTGGGCATAGGAGGGCTTTGAGATCGTGTGGAAGGACCGTAAGCAGAGCCAGCCGGAGTGTACGCAAAGGGAGTGACGATTCCACCGCCAACCATGCTGTGAGGTAGCCTGCCGCCCATGCCATCGTCTTCGTCGTCTCCAATGTCCATGCGCGGCAGCGTCCCACCAGTGGTGTGGTGTTGAATCATGTCAGGGCCAGAAGAAACTGGCCGCGTGCCCGTAACCCGAGCAGGATCGAAGTTGCCGTCAAATTCGCTTCTGTAACGGGACCGACGGCGCAACCAAACTAACACGCCTGCAACGATAGCAAGAAAAGCAATGCCTGAGGACGGGGGTAAGATGGCATTTTTCCACAGGAGATTTTTTTCCTGACCTCCGATTACACCGCCGACTATCGCGCCTGTATGCGAGGCCGCCGGTGCCGAAGACTTGTTTGCGACCACGGTTGATCCAGCAGCAACGGTAGAGGTTATCTATAGAACGTGTTCAGCAGACGCGTGGTGCTTTGTGCCTCTATTTACCTGCACAACTGTCGTGTAGGCTTGTCCATTGGAGGTACCACTAGAAGATATCAGCGTACATCCCGATAAGACGCCGAAGAAAATTACATCAAAGTAGATTGTGATACGGCTGTGGAGGGAGTCGTCAATATCGTCGATGAGGAATGAGTCGTGGAGGAGGGCGTTGAGGGCGTCGAAGAGGGCGTCGAAGAAGGGCTGGGGCTGGAAATGCTTGGCGAGGCAGGTGGTGCGGACGGAGTGGAGGACGGGGTGGAGGTAGAAGACGGCGGGGGTGGTTGTGGCGTGGATGAAGAGGGCGGGGTGACCGGTGGGGTAGATGTGGAGACAGGCGTAGACGAAGACGTGGGTGCGGAGGACGTTGGAACGTCGGACGAGGAAGACGAGGCAGAGTCTGTTGAAAATTACTTATCAGCAAACCAAAAACACGTAGATAATTGTGGCAGGACCAGGAGTGGCAGAAGAAACGGAGGATGGTCTGGTCGACTCTGAGACGACTGGAGACGAGGACATGGTGGAGAGCAGGGAAGAAGGAATGGACCGAGGCCGGGGTGGGTGAACTTAAAGCACAGGCTTCCCTGTCTCCGATCGGCTGGGATAAGGTAGGAGACGAAAGGCAAATGGAACGCGGGTGCGGAAGAACAACTGACCAACGCTAGCCATGGGGATTTGCCCACCACGCGAGCCGGACGAACAGACTGGTCGCAGACGCTCCAAAGTCTCAGACCATTTCCACGCGAACAAAACGCGATGACAGGGTTCTGACGTAGGTCTGATATCTCCTTTCAGCAAATACAGGAGCGGCTATTTTAAGCTTTCATTTCGCCATCAAACGCGTTTCCTCAGCCTTCAGCAACGCCTCCGTCTGTTTCCGACCCAGAACGACGTAGTTGTGCGAACGCGCCTTTTTCGCTGTTAAAGGACTTGGCGCTTGGTCCTTCTCGGTCGTCTTGGTCGTTGGCATCTCATTCTGGAACGTATCAGTTGAAGGACACTGAGTGCAACTAGGGCGAACGTACTGCAGACTTGGGACTCTCAGAAACGTCGACTGGAGCAACGTCCGATACCGCAGACAACGTGTCGAGCTGCCGGCGTTTTCAGTGCACCGAGGATAAAGACGCGACCGACCTTCCAGAAGAGATCGAATGAATATCTACGATCGGCACTACCCTTGGACTGCGCGACGGTGGGGTAGGGAAGACTGCCCTAGACCCAGAAATTCAGCCACAGCGAGTCAAGTATGGCGAGAATCTTACCTGGCGGGGACGCCCATCTGACGACGGCGAGCCAAGTTCTGGATTGAAGCGAACATGACTGGGGCTGGATGTCGCGGTCGATGCAAGGTTGGACGAAGACATGGACGTAGACATTTGAAAGCGAGTTGTAGAGACTAGTATGCAGATAGTAGTGGTTGGTGGAAGAGAAAGAACGCGTCGCTTGGCTGAGTGGCTGACAATTTGGAAAGTGGCTGACTTGAAGATCGGGGCGCCAAACAAGTAGTGATAAAATTTCACTTCAAAGGCGTTTAGGTCGCGGAATATGCACCTTCTAGCTTGGTTCAAGTGTCTTGAAAGCCTTGGATAACGTTCGTTGCGCCCAAGTAAACGATGCACTGCCGTCTCGAAGGAGGGACCGGAGCATCGGAGATGCCGTCAAGGAGAGGGCGGTTGAATCGTCGAGCATACTGACAGCCGCGATGTCTGAATTTCTGGACATCTGACAAACAAGAGCGGTGCCCCGAATGTAAGGATATTATTTGGGAGCAGACAGATAGCTGCGGGCGTATGCAAGCAGGTTACGAGGGATAGGGAGTGACCGGAGACGTCGCCAGAGAGAGGGCCTCTGATGCGTCCAGCAGCTACGTTGGGGAAGAAGGCGTGGTACTGGCAGCCGCATCGAAGCAAACGCTCGACGCCCAGTGTTTGCGAGTGCAGATATTTAGAGGGTAGGCGAATAATTGCGGGCCAAGGATGACGTCGATGAGAACCAATGGCTCTTGAGCGCGCCCAACATGTGTGCGCTTGAAGTTGAGAGCCGAGGCGACCGCGATGTGCAGGGTCCTGATCAGATCTGGCCTCGTTTTGCGGCTCTCTTCACATCCAAAAAATCAAGCATGGAGGTATGCAAGTAGGGTGCGAGAGTATCGAAGTCGTGAAGGGTGCGGGGCAGCGAACCCATGAGCAGGAGCAGCAGCAGGAGCAGCCAAGGGAGCCTGCGCACGGAAGCAAAAGGCAATTTGTCCTCCTGATTTGCACCACTTTGCACTCTTGCCTCCAGCCACATCGATGCAATATTGCACGGCGCATACGGGTGCTCCCTCTGAGCTCCCTGCTGCATACATCGCATTTTTAGAGCGCCTTCTTGAGTCTTGAGCTTTGGGGGGCATGGACTTCGGCAGGAGGTGATTCCTCTAAAATGGAGCAGGTTTGCTGCGCCGCAGGGGCACGGCTTGAGAGGGTATGATTCCTCTCTGCTCTTCAGAGGCATTCCCGCCGGCAGGAAAAATGGAGGGGACATATGGCGAGGCATACGCGCAGCCGACCGTCAAGAGCATCAAAGAAAGAAATTGCAAGGGTCTACCGCACTTACACCAAGGTGCCCATAATGGGTGGCGCTCATTTGGGACGTTCAGGCCGATGTTCAGGCTCTTGAAGCTTCTTGGGTCAGACGTTGGATAATATTTCCTGGTGATCAACACCACTTGGACAACGGCAAGGGATATTTCGGGGCAGCTTGAGGTGCGTTCTTTCTTCTTCTCATAAAAACAACCAATGACGGGATTATGAGCAGCACGAATACAATACTCGTCCGTTCAAAGGGCGGTGGCCGAGCCGATTGCGACTACGGTGGCTGGTCTTGCAGTTCAAACGACATATCTTCTTGTACATTCTTGTTCTTGTGCTCTTGGGGCTGGCGACACTTGCGGCTCACGCATACGGCCGTCTGGGATACACTAAAAGGCGCTGCATGTTAATTAGGTGAGGGTTCTGCTCAAGTTCGTTGCCGAATCCGGGAGCGCGTGCGTTGACTCACGGGCACGTGATCCGGCGGAGTTGCAGCGAAATTCGGAAAGCGAAAGGCCCTTGTGGAATTGCGGGCCAGTGTCGCCGGGTGTCACCAGGAGGCCGCAGAGAGCGATAGTTATATGCCCAGGGAGCGAATACGGTCCAAGAAGTCTTGCGGACAAGTTTTCTCGGCCAGACAACGTCGACAATGATTGCGCCGCCGCCAAATTGGGACCTACAACTTTGAACCGGATAGCCACCCGTCCCTGTCCGCGCAGCCAGAGTACAAACCCCCTGGAATTTGCGCGTCTTCTATCTTGAATCTCCCACAGAGTAGCAAACCCCCCAAATCTTGCGACGTCGAAACAGACTTGGAACATGCATATGCCGGCAACTGGATCCCCGCGCTGCCTGAGCCATATTTCCTCCGATTGGATCCCACGAGTCGTGGCCTGGCACCTAGGTCATCGGATTGGCTGCCCCCGATTTGCATTTCTGTTTAGGGATCGACGGAACCACACGGCAGGGCTGCAGAAGATCTGGGAAGCTTCCATATAATCTTCAAAATGTTCAATCCCTTTTCTGGTCTCCTGAGACGCTACTGGTTAAAAGGAGGGATATAATGGGGCTCCAGCGGCCTGCACGACCATCTCAGCCATCTTCATGTCTACGAACGTCCCCGTCCAGCACTCGTTGACCTCGAACCATGGGTGTGTGGTAACATCCCAAACGCTGGATTCTATGACAATCGAACACGACCATCATGTAAGCCCTTTTCGCCTAATATCTGTGCTACTTCCGATGCCTGTGCTACAGTTCCACGCAAGCCAACATAGACCTCGCCGCTCTGTGCGCTTAACCCTCATGGCTCACCATTACTTGCCCGCCACCGGTTTTTTCCGAACTCAATATTGTCTCCACAATATGCCGCATGTTGGACGTCGCGTTGTCCGTCATGGAAATTCAGTTGTTGTGGTGGTGCGTAGCAAGCTCTCCCCGTGTATCTTCCCTCACAAACGCCTTTGCTAGGACAAGTACATGGGCGTTGTCGGCCATTTTTTCGTTATGAATGTCTTCCCAGTATAGGTACGCGCACATTAGCTTGCGTGAAGGTCGATGCTAACCGCGAAAGACAGCACGAGGATCGCCAAAAAAACAAGATTCGTTTCATTAAATATCACTAAGTACTTACTGCGGTTATGTATACACTTGCGTTTCAAAAAATAAACTCGATCAAAAAAATCTTCTAACCGTCGTAAGAGTCGGCGTCGCCAATGATCTCTACCCCTTCCATAGAGGATAACGCTCGACTCCGACTGCGTTTCCTCACCTTGTGAGGGGTCCCAGGCTCCGACCTGTCTTCTGCAGATGGCTCGGGGACTGGCGGAGGAGTCGGAGCTTTGATTATCGGTACAGGGCCGGAGAAGTCTCGTCCAGTGATGCGCGTCAATGTTTGCATATCTGCGACGATGAATTAGTTACTGAAAAATAACGAGCGCAGGGATTTACCAATGGGAATGCGGTGTTCGAGGCAGCGATTAATCCTCGCGGTGTCCTTCTTGTCCTCGGTCTTGAACTTGTTTTTACACGCCGTCCGGCTACGGCCCGGCAGCATCAAGGAGATAAGCTCGTAGTTTTCTCCGTGCTGAGACAAAGCCTGAAGAAACGTTAGCACAAAGCACGCTGCAGCAGTCCGTACTCACTTCATAGAAAAGATCAGTCTCCTCCGCGCTCCAGCGGGAACCACGGCATTTCTTGGTATACGATGCAGAGTTGACGAACTTGGTTTGATCGGATTCGACGACGTGGACGTAGTTGGTGGTGTCGACATCCTCCGTCCGATCGACCGTGAGGGACTCCTCGTCGATGATCGTCTCGCCGTTGGGACCGATGCGGACTTGGACCGTGAACCGGCTCCTGGTTAGGTCTTGGGTGTAGTCAAACCCGCTGCCAGTTGCATCCGCCATGGCCGGTTCGGCGTCGCCGGCAGGACCTACTATGATTTCTGCATCTTCAGGAACCGCGGCTACCGCCGCCGCAGGAGCTGCGACCGATTCAGTCCCCTCCCCCTCCCCATCCTCGTCTGGTCTACCGTACTTCTTCTGTTCCGCCAGGGCCTTCATCCTCGCCCTCTTTTCCTTGCTCTGCTGTTTCCACGCGAGATGATTCTTTTGGATCTCGATAGCCTTGCTGCTAATGCGTCCCTGGCCGTTGTCCACGCAAAGCTCAGCCATAGTGATCACAGTTGGATCAATCTCCTCTCCCGGATCCGCGTCCGCATCGAAAGGTAGCTGGGAAGACTTCTTCCGTTTCTTTCTGGTGACGGTTGACTCCTCCCCATCGACCGTCTCGGCCTTGGCCTTTCGTTTCCTCTTGGGTTTCTCAACACCGTCGGAAGTCCCCCCCGTATCTTTCTTAGCGCGTTTCTTCCTGGCTTTTTTGGGCTTCTCCAACCCTTCGCCTTCGGTCGCGTCTCCATCGGTTTCCGCTGCATCTTTTTTGGCGCGTTTCTTCCTTGCTTTCTTGGGCTTCTCCGAGTCTCCTCCGCCCTCAGTCGCGTCTCCATCTGTTTCCGCCGCGTCGCTTTTCGCGCGTTTCTTCCTTGCTTTTTTGGGCTTCTCTGAGGTCTCGCCTTCGGTCGCGTCTCCGTCTGTTTCCGCCATATCCTTTTTCTTTCGCTTACGGAGCTTCTTTTTCACACCGCTCTCCGGAGTGGGGACCACATCCGGCGTGGAAACCAAAGTCGCAGTCGGTGGGATAAGCTGGGACAATTCATCTGGAAAGTTGAAGTCGTCTTGTGGGGGTAGTTGAAAGTTATTCATGAAATCATCGGGGCTCGGGTTGACGAGGGTGGGAGATGGGGCGGGCGGATTCGTCAAGGACGGTTGGATAATGGGCACCGCAGCTGGGCGAGATACAATGATAGGAGGAGCTGGATTCCGGGGTTGTGATACAACATTCGTAGAGCTTTGAGAGACAATAGGTGGCGCAGGGACACGGGGTTTCGAGGCAACAATAATGGGCGGTGCTCTCGACGATGATGCTACGGGTTGTGTGGGCTCCTCGACGTAAGAAACGTCGGCATCGAAACCTCTCACAGGTAAAGTCGCTGGCGGAGGCATGGACGGAGGGGGCATAGAAGCCGTGGACGGAGTTGGCTCATGTCCGGTGGGGGGGGCGGAGCTAGATCCCTCGATTGGAGTAGCTGCCTGTCGGGGCGCAGTGCTCGTCGCGCGGGCGCGCGCCTTGCCAAGAGGTTTGAATATTGGACCGCCCTTCTCTGTATCGCGGATTATTATCCACACATTTAAAAGATGGCAATGCTACGCACGGACGCGAGAAGTCATTGTGGCCGAAAATCCAAAATTCAAGAAGATAATAGCGCGCGGAGAGCAAGATGGTCGGGGGCGACTCGACAACACCCGCAAATACTACGGCGCGTTCTCTTCGCTTCCACCTCTGTGATCTCCAGTAATGCCAGTGGAATTACCGACAGGAAAACATCCAGGATGGGAGCTGGACGGCTCGGACGATGAGCCCGAACCCGCTACCGTGCTGCAGAGGTATATATCTTCGCTTGACGCGAATTTATGAGTTCAATTGCGAATCCTGTTAGTTGTGTGGTGCTGCAGTCGCTACGGCAATGTGAGCATAGCGTCCTGGCTTCCCCTAGTCGGTTTGAGACCATAGCCAGCCAGGGATCAATGGATGTATTCCGTTTTCCCCAAATTCTCAGGCCGAGTACGCGGAAAACCCGATCCAGTTCCACCACCGCACAACCTTCTGTTCCGCGGCAGATGTCAGATCGAAATTGGTCCTCACATCTTCCAAGAAACGAGCTTTTACGAAGCACAATATCTTCCCCCCGCTCCGCCTCAGACGCCCACGTTTATCCAATCAACATGGCAATCTTCTCCGCACCCTGGGTACGCCCCGTACGGGTATGGTTACCAGACGACGCCGACAGCTAGTCAGCATCCTGCGCAACATACGGCGTCCCCTTTGCTTTCCTCCCTTACCTCAATGTCATCCGTTACCCCTGCCCTGATAAATCAGGTCAATGCCGCGGCAGCCTCGAGCCCGACTCTGTCTAATTTGTTGCAACTTGCCGCTGCTGGTAAAGGGAATGCAGAGCAGCTCAAGACACTCGGCATTCTCATTCAATCCTTGGCCACTGCTGAGAGTCCGGAAACAGCAGCAGCAAACCTGTCCGCCCAATCTCTTCCACCGGTTGCACCAAATACCGTGAAAGAGTTCGATTTAGTGCTTCAGTATCACGAAACCTCGTATGAGAAATGGATTCTTCCTCGAGGTCCAGTGATCTGCGAAAAAGTCGCCGACAAGCGGACATCCGACTTGTCGTACGATATCGTCCTCACGATGGCTCTGCAACCGCCAAAGGCAGGGCAGAACTCAGCCGAGGCGGCAGATGTCGAAAAGCCGTCTCCCCACGTCGTCACGATTCGTCTGAAATGCCCTCCGCCTGCGGTATGGGAGACTATTTGGCGGTGGGTAGGCGGGGAAGAGAAAATCAATGAAAACCGTAAGATCTTGGACCAGCTCAAGGTATGGGTCTATCTCTGGGCTGACACCTTTTTGACATACATTATAGAAGCAGACGGAGAGAGTGTATCTGGCGCATCGAATCCCTGAGGGCCCACTTTTAACACAATTGCAACACGTGAGGCATAACCTACGATTTCCATTGGCCTCATGGGCCATTCTGAAGCATTCTGACCGTTTTCCAGGCCGCGGCGTCAGGCTATGTTATGAGATCTATCAAACCTGGTCCAATCGTTGCGCCCAAACCCAAACGGAAGCCGGCACAGCGCAAGCCCAGCCAGACAGCACCAGCTGTGCAGCCGCAAACCGCACCTCAGGCCTCTGGGTCTGCTTCTGCTGCACCCATCACCAGTACCTCTTCTTTCAATCCTGCGACGCCCTCTCCAGCGCCCCGTCCTTCAACTTCCGCCCAACCCGATCCAAAGCGAAGAAAGGTTGCGAAACCCAAACCAGTGATTCCCATGCCTGAAATTCGTTGCGTGTCCTGCCATCAAACAGATGTTCCCCTTATTCTTGGGGGACGTAAGTAGTCGTTTCGTCCATGTTTTCAACTTGATTGATCTTGGACCTCAGGATTTTGTCGTCCATGTGTTGACTCGGGCAAGGCGACCACGGTGTATGTGCCATATAGACCTCCACAGCAGTACTACGCGCCCCAGCAGTACACACCGGCTTACGCGCAGCCGCAGCAAAACATGCCTGTCGCACCCGTCTATGCTCAGCCTGGTGCTTCGCGACCAAGCGGTCCCAATCCCGCTCCTCCTCCTCCGCCAGGATAACCAAGAAGAGCTACGATTAATATTCTACTACATACAATACAATTATTCCGATGTGATGATAGGTGTACAGTTGCGTATACGGAAGCTTTAAGAGAATAGATTAACATACCACCCCGCCCACCACACCACCACCGCCATCTGCGTTAATACGATAGATAACTCGGCAACCACAGCCCACCATTGTATAAGTATACTGACCCAAAAGGGAACAATAATAAGGCGCCGGATGTTAGGGTACGGAATGCCCGAAAGCCAGAAGTTCTGTACGGAGAACACCGCTGCTTGCGTCTGGAAGACGGTGAGCGCCGCGGTGCAGAGGGAAAACACGATGAGTCCTATCCAGTGTCGGAACGATCGCCGCGGGAACGTGTCGATACTGTATCGTTTAGGTTCGCCAGTGAACTCGTTCCGGTAGAGCGGGATGATGAGGAAGTCCTGGACGTCTGTGCCGACCCTCTTGCCATAGGTCCGCCAGAATGGAGCCACGGTATCCAGGAGGAAAGTCATCACATCCATAGCAACCTCCCAGAAGTACTGGTAGTTGTTCTTGTAGCTTTCCTCCAACACCACGATGGCAGAGATCTGAAAAGGCCGATGAGTGCCATTTGGGTGCGGAAGATATGAAATATGTATACCTCGGGATAAACGACGGAGGTATGTGACAGGGTACCGTTGTACGCTGCTTTGACCTCCGTGTGGACCGTCTGCACCTTCCTCAACACGTCGGACACTTCGAGAGCCCTCCACGCAATTTCCTGTCGCTCCGAGTCCAGTGTCTTAAGCGAGTCCATCAACGATAAGATTGGATCCGCTAAGACGCTCTCCGGAGCACTCGTGCGATCGACGGTCGGTGCTTGGGCGAGGAACTCCCGGAAGGTTTCGCGCTGGCGGGCCAAGCGGTTGTGTATATCGTCAACGGCTCTCCAGCCTTTATATGATCGTGTTGCGCCGGTAACAGCAGCAGGATCGTGGCTGAATGCGTCTACAAGTTCGCGGGGAAGTCCATTGTATGGCATGTTTAACGAGGTGGATAACGAGGATTGCGCCTGGTCATATTCCCGAACACTACCGGAAATGTGATTCAACAATTGCCGCACGCGGTTGTTCTGCGCAACAGTTGCGTCCAACAAGCTAGAATGAGGTTAGAGGAGGATTTGTCTCAAAGAAGAAAGACATACTGCTGCTTGAGTTCGTACTCTCTGCTGGCTTGTTCCTCGTCCGCTTCCTTCTGCCGCTTCTGTTCTAGCTGTAGCCGGAATTCTTCCCCGGGTGGCGCCGACATGAGCACTTTTCGTCGGTCGAAAGTACGCCCAACAGCAGTTGGCGGAAGGTCAACAGACAATCTGTCCACGGACGCTGACGGACCATTCCGTCTCTCTGACCGATCGTCGGGGATAGGGGTAAGTGAAGGTTGGTTAGGTATAACGCCGAGGCGGCTCGGTTTGAGTGTAGTGCTTGTCAAACTATCGCGGTTCAGAGGAGGTGGGACAGTAACAGGCCTCGATCTCCGTGCAGCGTCATCCGAATGCTCCGAGAGTGAGTTGCGGGACGAGCCGTTGTCGCTTGGCGCGCGGCGATGCAGATTATTGGCGGTCGTTGCGGGAACAACGACGTGGGGAAGGGAGGACCCGCTGAAGATGCTACTGAACCCCGATTCCCCGCTCTTGCGAGACTCTATCGACCGCCGTCCATCACTGCGAGGCTCAAAAGAGATGCGGCCTTCATAAGATAACCTCCGTGTAAGGGAGGGACCGAGGTTGAAATATGAGGAGTCCTGAGATGAGGGAAATGGGGGTCGAGCTGAAAACGACAGACTGGGGGAAGAGTTCAAGGACGCGATGCGCTCGTGAGCTGCTTGGTTTGCGCGTAGGTACTCCTCCATGATCAATGCTGAAAGATGCCATGGATTTCTAGCCGTTAAAATCTGCGGCGTTTCAGGGACTTTGAGCCAGGTGAGAGGCTCAGCCTCATCCAAAGAAGATATGACAATCCCTTCCTGCTTCCCGAACCAGCGGGCCACTTTCAAGATATTAAAGTCACCCGACGACGGGGGGTTCAAGATGAGCTTGTACCGCCGCCCTATTTGGTCGCAGGCAATGGATGCTTTTTCCAGAGCATCAGGAGAGACTTGGGATCTGATCTGGAGGATTTTCGCTGCGGGGAGGACAGGTTAAATGAGATACACGGGGAGGACAATAGATATTACCTGCATACATGCTCTCCCGGGTCTCTACTGCGCTATTCGAGGGATGTTTCTCCTTGTCCTTTCGCTTTGTGATGGACATGGTCCATCGCCTCTCCAACCGGTCATCGTCCGAGCCTATGCCAGACCAGTCCAACGTAGTGCCTTCATCTGAAGAGGACGGGACGGGATGGCCAGCAGCGAGGACATTATTGTCGGGCGTACTTGGCTCGCTTTCCCGGATGGCGGGGATGGGTGGTGGTGGAAAGGGTACCGACGGAAAGATCGGGCGCACCGGAGAAGTACTTGGCTGAGAAGAACCAGAGGCAGGCTCAGACTTTTGCGACCTCTTGGAAGAGGGGCTCGAGTCTGCGGACTTCAAACGGGCCTCCCGCCTAGCTTTTAGCTTTAATGCGCGCTGAACGTCCTGTAAAATCCGGGGATCTAATAATAGTTTAATTTTTCGGAGGACGGGATTCGCGGCGGCGCTTGCCTTGGTGGGCTAGGTACAGCTATAAGAACTGAAACAACGAGAAAGAGAGACACACACATAGGTCATACTCGTCCGAGAAGAGGCCAATGCCCGAGTCTTCCATGACTGAACTCATAGCTTCTCGGTGCGAAGAGGTCTGCGAAGCCCCAAAGCTCGCACTGATGGGCCTTGCCCTCGGGTGGGGCAAGGAACTGCCTGGATTAACCGAGTGGACGCGACGTCGGCCATTGGAGGTGCCAGCAGAGCCGTTCTGGGCGAGTGGGGAGCTCCGGCGCACCGGGTACGCATGGGATGGCTTCGGAAGAGAGTGCTCAGAGTCGGGGAACGTGATTGGGGCGGGGGCTACTGGGTAAGGGTGTATACTGGGACCAGGAGGCTCCCCGTCCGCCATGCACCGTTGAAGCAGCAAAGCGTTGGGTTGATGGGAGTCTGTCGCTTGGTGCAGTAACGTAATTCAATTATTCTCTCTGCGACCAACTACTCTAATACTCTAATTACCCCTGCCTCTGCATGGTTCGAGCTGCTTCGTTAATCCGCGCAAATAGGGCCGATACAGATGCGTTGCGCTTCCGCTTCGCCGGATCATTGCCTGGCTGCTCATCGTCCATCAACGACGACAAAGACTCGGATCGCGCTCGAACAAACGGATTGAAGCGAGGAAGTGGGGCCAGCCGCTTGTTGGGCGATGGAACCGGAGGCGCGCGTCGCTCGGCCGCCTGAAATTTCAGTGGGACAGGGGGCCGCGCGTGTGTTCTTGTCTTGGTCTGGACGTAGGGGAATTGGAAGCTCTCAAGGCGGCCTGCACAAGTCAGCGACGCGTAGAGATGCAGAACTGTAAAGGACTGACCTCGTTCAAACCGCTCAGTCATTCCAACAGTCGGTTGCGGTGCACACGCGACAATACTAGGACGGCGGACGTTGCCACCGTGTCGCCAGTCATCAACGGGCGTGGACTGTACCCTCTGCTCTGCGGCCTTCGATGCGCGAGCAAATTTGCGCGCTCGTTCTCGCCGTTGGGCGCGCATTGCGCGCTCCATGTCTTGTTGGATTCTCTCCTCTGTGGACTTGCAGTCAAAACACGCCCTGGACGCAATACATCGGTCTCACCCTCTGCTTTCTGTGCCCGCACAAAACTGCTCCGGTCGTCGATGTACTCATGAGCGTACTGCTGCCGCTGTGATTCTTTCACTAGCTGGATCATGTTCTGGTTCTGTCGGCCGTTGGGCTCCATCGTGTTGCGCCTTGTCCGAGTTGGAGGCCCGTAAAGCGGGGCGGGGGCAGCGTGGCGCACGGTGGCATATTGCATAGCTGTCTGGAGGTTATTGAAGAGAGTCCCGCACCCCCTCACTCCTTATATATGACTTTTTCAAAGCACAGATTTCCTCATTTGGCAAAACAATGAACAAAGATGGCCATTTCCCAAAGCGCGATGTGGCCTCGGCTCGGTCCTTGCCGTGATTTCTTCGTTTGTTCCCTGCCTCACGGATGGAACCAAAGTAGTTGCACGCAGCGATGCACATCTCGCACCATTTCAACACCTTACCCGTCAGCAGCGAAATAATCAACTGCCATCTTCTGTCCTGCGCAGCGACCAACTATCATTCGAGTCTTCCATCCGCACATTTTGAACGATGATGGAAGCTGTGGGGCGTCCGCGACCCTTCGAGATCTGTCATGCTATTTTGAGGCAAGATTCCTGTCCCGGCCAAGCACCACTTAGGCAATCCTATAAAACAT
The DNA here is from genome assembly GCA_029203975.1 of Mycena vitilis. Taxonomy (NCBI): domain Eukaryota; kingdom Fungi; phylum Basidiomycota; class Agaricomycetes; order Agaricales; family Mycenaceae; genus Mycena; species Mycena vitilis. The sequence continues at coordinate 446,768 of JARGYF010000017.1, forward strand.
TGCTGAGTCCTGACTGTCATGCAACTCTCTCGCAAGAATTCGACCCCGCTCTCATTCTCTACATTCCTTCAATCCCGGCTCTGAAATGCTCACTAAATTCTGCGCTCTACTCTTTCATCTCATCCTGGCAGTCGGCGCCAGTCCTCACCTCAACGGCCCACTTGCTGCAGGATCGTCCGGCATAACTTTGCCACTGCGTAAAAGGACCACCTTCACCACTAGTGCCGGCGTATTTGACAAGACCAAGGCCATTGCAGCTACTGTCGCTACGAAGAACAAACACCGCCAGAACCTGATCAACCTCAAGAAGAACGTTGGGTCGACGGCGTTCAACGCGGTTTGTGTTTGAATTTCCTTGTAATTTTATCAAACGAACCTGGGGTGCACAGGGCGCAGTTATCAAGCCGATCGCTACGATATCCGCAGCCGTTCTGAACCTAGTACATTTGAAACGTCAAGTCGAGCCTTTGACGGACGAAACCGAGGATACCGAGTGGGCTGGGGCGATTTCCATCGGAACGCCACCTCAAAAGTTTATCATCGATTTCGACAGTGAGAATCTCAGGCGTCTCCAATAATGATGATGCTAACGCCAAAATCAGCCGGCTCTTCAGACCTGTGGGTCCCTTCCGCCTCTTGCACTAGCTCCACTTGTGTTTCGAAATCCAAATTCAATGCCAACGCTTCGTCCACCTCCGTGAAACAACCAGGGACATTCGAAATCCAGTACGGCGATGGCTCGACGGTTCGTTCATCCCGTTTTGACTGGTTCTCTGGATTGACAGGAAATATTTCAGGCCGTCGGGCCTATTTATACGGTATGGTGCAACATGCTAGGCGTCTCGAATGATTCTCAACTGCACATGTTATATTTAGGATGCTGGTGAGACTATATCTGTAGACCTGCACGGAGAAAGACTCACCATCGTTCGCAGTCACTGTCGCCGGCGTGAAAGGTTCGAGTTCTTCTTTGCATAGCAGCAGCCCTTTATCACAGCATTCGAAATAGCTGCAAACCAGACCCTTAGCACAGTAACAACACTCTCTTCCATGTTCGCAACAGATCCGGCAGACGGGTGTGACAAACCGGACCGTCCTTGGATAAATACTGACAGCTTATGCAAGGATCCTCGGCATGGCCTTTCCCAGCATCTCCAGCATGCACAAAAATCCTTTCTTCACCACGGCAAAAGCCGAAGGATCTGTCAAAACCAACACGTTCGGATTCTTCCTCGCCAAGAATGGTTCCCAGATGTATCTCGGCGGGACCGCTACGAATTTGTATCAAATCGGTACGCTCGAGTTCCATCGTGTAAATCCTGCGTCCGGGTTCTGGCAAGTCCCTGGCGCATCGGCGAAGGTCAATTCGACAGCAGTTGTAACTGGATTCCAGACCATCATTGACTCGGGGACGACTATAATGTATTTTAATTTCTCTGTCGTGGTGCTTTATTTATCGACAGTCAACAGGTACGGCCCTCCAAGCGCCGTCGCAACATTCTACTCCAAGGTCTCGAACGCTACTCTGTTTGATCGTACCAACGGCGAGGGAAGTTTGATTCGTTGAAAACTCTGCTAATATCAAGATAGGGTTTTACTCGTTCCCGTGCGCCTCCGTCCCCGAAGTAGCATTCAACTGGGGCGGATCAGACAGGGAGATCTCGTCTGCCAACTTCAATCTGGGACTTACAGCTGTAGGCTCCACCAGTTGTGTTGGTGCCTTGGCTGCCCAAGACATGGGACTGGGATCTAATGTGTGGCTCCTCGGTGATAGGTAAGCTTTGTGTTTCGTCCAAACACTTTAGTTGTTTGACACGTCTTCAAAGCTTCATGCAGAATGTGTACACTGTATTTGATTTCGACCAGCCCGCTGTCGGTTTTGCGACTTTGAAAGGGATTTAATCTTAGGAAATTGCTTCTCTTGGACTTTCGGATTTAACGATGACCTTCCCAATATGGGACCAAGAATGAGTAGTGTTTGTACGTGCTTGTCGGTGGCCTGTCTTCTTTTCGAAAGGACAATATGAGTCGAGACCGAGGCTGAAATTCAAAGAGGCGCCGGAGACCGGGTCAATCTCGGTACTTTGGAATCTGTAGTAAGACTCGTACCTTTCCTCTCGATAATCTGACTCTTTCCTCTCAACTTGACCGACTGCGAAGGATTTCACGGATCAATTTCCGGTGAGCTCGTGCCAGACATGTACTACTTACACTCCGGAAAAAAAGAAGTTTTGGGTCGCCCAAAAACGTTACTGATACTTTGGGTATCAGGACCGGAGGGCCGGCCCGGCCCGGCCCGCTGATCCGACGCTGATACTAACATTTTCAGGAGCACCGAGACTTTTTTCTGGAGCGTTAGCTCGCTTTGAGCTCGCGGACCAACTCAAAGATCTTGGCCGCGTCAGTCACATCGCAGTCACAATCACTGAATCAGACTTTTCTTCCCACCGCCACAATTAATATTCAAGTTATGTCAACGCCAGACGCGTACGAATCCGCCCGTTTGTACAATCTTGCAGAGTCAATTACTCGGTTCTCAATTCAGCCTCAGGGTCGCGGATACCCCCCGAGATAGTGCACGAAATTGTTGCGCACAATGTCGACGACGTGTCTTCCCTCCGCGCCATGTCGCTCGCTTCCAAGACGACGCGGACCTTTGCTATAGAACACCTCTTTTCTGTCATCCACTTTGCCTGCGCACAGGACAGCACTTTGTGGAAGACCATGGTTCGTCGGACGCCGAAACTTCAGACCATCGTCAAAAAGGTCAAGTTTTCAGAGGTCGATCGTCTGAATGGCGGTCGAATGGTGCGGGCTCGGAAAGATCTGCGCGATGCCGCAGTTCCACCCAAGATTCCCGTCATGCCCAACGTCCGCGTCGTCGAATGGTCCGCGAACATATTTCCAGCGATGCACGTCCCAATGGCAGTTGCCTACCTAGGTTTGTTCCCGAATATCCAGGAACTCTATCTCAGTGGCCTTATGCTGGAGAACTTTGATCATCTTGCGATGCTCCTTGCTGCGTGCGGAAGGATCCGAGTCCTCTCACTTTGTGACATGGATGATGCTGGGGAGGACGATTTCGGGATGTCATCCCAGTCCTCTCCGGCCAAGCAAAAACGTCGAAATTTCGATCTCACCGCGCTGGAGGAACTAGTCATCACAGACTGCGGAGAGCTTGATGAAGCTGATTATGTTGTTCAATTGGTGGAACAATCGCAGCCCGCTGGACTCAAGTCGTTGACCTTCGTCGACGGTCTCGACGGTAACGAGGCGTGTTCCATGCTCGCGATGGAAACCCTTCTACGCCTCGCAGCCCCATCCTTGGCCGATCTAGCTATCATACTATATGGTGAGCAACTATTGTGCGCGTGCTTGGCCAGACGAGTGGACTGACTGTGGAATAGAGCGTGAGACAGGAGGCATGTTCAAACGTCTACCTACTTTTTTGGCGCTCACCGTGCTCTCAATCTGGCTTCCTCTCGGCTCCGGGGCAAGACCAGCGCTCGATTCTCTGCCGGTGGCCCCGAATCTCACCGCCCTCAATTTCCGAATCAGGTTTAACGACGATGAGGGGAATTTCCTAGATTTCCGTGAAATGCTCGATGGTTTGCCCTGGGATGATTCAGAGTCGATGAAGAGTGTTTTGACGCGAAGGTTTTCACTTATCCGCCGAATCGGGTTTTATTTCTGTGCTTCACGGAACTCTGTCATGCATTTCCGGCGTGGATTCAGAAGGACGATGGAGCGGCAGTTGAGGGACCGTCTAGAAGAAACTGGCGCGAATGTCGCTGAATTCCTTGATATAGGGTGGCTCGACGACACGTACAAGCCAGTGGTGTACAGCAAAACTAACGGAAAGCCACAATGGAAGTTGCCCGGCTCCAGAGAGCCTGAAACTGAAGCAAGTGATGCGGAGGTCCCAGAATTAGACCCGGAATTTCTTTGGGATTGATTATTCTTGGTATGTATAATGTGGCCAGTGTGCTTCGACGAATACCAGTCCAACTGACACACACACAGCGTGTTACTGCTTTGTTATAATCTATAACTCTAACAATACTGCTTAAGAAAACTTCATTATAATCGTTCTGTTAATATATGCGTAATGAACGGATAGTCTCTTTCGAATTTGACGGACGGGCGTTGCGTCGAACGCGTAGTAATAGGGGAAGTCAAAGTTGAATCGGTCTCGCCGATTCAAGACCGATTCTGCTCTCGATTCTGATTCGATTCTGGGAGCAGAATCGATCAAGAATCGGCCCAACTTTGACCGCTCCGATTCGCACTCACAATCTGGGTACGATTCGCTGCCGATTCTCAGTCGTTTTTGCTCCACATACAACGTTTTAGCGTTTCTTTGTGCTTTTGAGCGTGGGTCGTCCCTCTTGTTGTCTCGGCCCTCTCAAGAGCTCCAGGGTACACGGGAGGAAGTTGTAGCTTTCATGTTATTCTCTTGAATTTATTGTGTCGAAGGTACGGGCACTACACGGCAAGCAAGGGAATTGAGGGGCAGCAGCGTGTCTAGGGTTAGGGCGATTCTGGGCCGATTCTGATGTAGTTCCTCCTCTCGAGGAGGAACACCGATTCTCGCCGATTCTGCGTTTTGATCGATTCTCGACCGATTCTGCTTCCAGAATCGATCTCAGAATCGGTGCAGAATCGGCTCGAGAATCGGCCTCCGAATTCAACTTTGACTTCCCCTAATACTGGTGAAAACGCGTCGCGTCGGTCACATCATGTGCGCTCGTCACATCAGGTTTTCCTGGTCCACTCACCACGACAACATGCCGACTTCCGAGGCCGCCTGTTTGTACAATTTCCTGCAGAATCAAATACGGTTCTCAATTTAGCCACAGGGTCGCAAATACCGCCAGAGATAGCCTACGAGATTGCTGCACACAATGCTGACGACGTGTCTTCCCTTCGCGCCATGTCGCTCGTGTCCAAGACGATGCGGACCTTTGCCATAGAACACCTATTCTCCGTTATTCATTTCGCTTGCTCGCATGACATGACCTGGTGGCACACCATGCTTCTTCGGACGCCGAAACTCCAGACCATCGTCAAAAAGGTCAAATTCTCCGACACTGGTCGGGACCGCACAGAGCGTGGTCGAGTGGTGCGATCTCGGAAGAAAATCAGCGGTGCCGTGGTCCCGCCCAAATTTTCTGTCATGCCGAACGTCCGCGTTGTCGAATGGAACGCCGACGATTTCATCGCTATACGAATGGCGGTTGCCTATCTCAGCTTGTTCCCCAACCTGAACGAACTGTATCTCAACAACTTTGACCTCGATGGCTTTGATGAGCTCGCCACACTCCTTGCTGCGTGTGGAAGACTCCGACTCCTCACACTTTGCAACATCAAGGCAGACGCTTTCGAATTGGATTACGGTTCGGAGGATGAATGGTTACCGCGTACGCCCACCGATAGGAAATCAACATTCGACCTCATCGCACTGGAGAAACTGGCGATCATGAATTGCGGCGATCCTAAGGATCCCGACTCCGATTTTCTCGTTCGGATGGTCGAACACTCCCAGCCAACCGAACTCAAATCATTGACTTTTGCTTTCACCGAAAGTGAAAACTTTGGCCGTGAGAAGCCATGCTCCATACGTGCTATGGAAAGACTGCTCTGCCTCGCCAACCCATCCCTCGTAAATCTATCTCTAGTGCCAATTGGTTCAGGTGAGTATTGACTGCTTGTCACCTTCACACACTGACTCTTGCATAGATATGCCCCAAGTCACAGAGATGCTGAAACGTCTGCCTTCGTTCCCAGCCCTCACGATGTTCTCGACCTCGCTTACTGTCGACGGTGGCGAAACCCAGCAAATCATGAATGCCCTACAAGCTCCGAATCTCACCACACTCGATTTCCGCGTCGTGTTCTCTGAGGATGCCTACAAATACTACGAGGAGTTCCGTGAAATTATCCGCACTTGGCCGTGGGGTAAATCCGAGTCGATGAAGAGCGCAGTCACAAGGAAATTTCCCCTCATTCGGCGAATCAGTTTCTCCTTCTGCGCACCGCACGATGCGCGCATACATTTTAGACGGGGACTACGCAGGAAGCTGGAGCGGCGATTGCGAGATTGCCTCGATGAGACTGGTGCCGATGTGGCCGGATACCTTCAGCTGCGGTGGCTCGACGACAAATACAACCCGGTTCTGTACAGCAGAATAAACGGGAAACCAAAATGGAAGCTTCCTCCTCACTGTCAGGAGCCTTTAACCGAAGCGAGCGATTGCGACACTGATGCGTATTTGGGGTTCGATTATGATTGGGACTGATATATGTATTCGGTATGCATGCGCAATTCCCAGCCGATGTAAACTGACACCAAAGCGTAGGATCATAGAGTAGCACTCCAAAGCGAAATGATTGTTTGTCATGTTGAAAGGTGAATTTTGCGTGGAAAAGGAGATTGAAACTCCAAAACAAAAACGGCCAGATGACTCAAGCTCAGCAGAGAAAAAATGCATCAAGAATAAAAAGCGAGCCTGCAGAATGCCACCTCACCGTTGTAGGAACTGGTCGTGGCCTATTGCACACTGTCAGTGAAAACAATTGGGGATTGATACTGTCGCTACATAAAATTATCGAGGCATGTTGCGTCCTCTTATTTTTTTCTTGTTGAACATCACACGAACGAACATCACCGCTGTGAATACAGACAGCGTATACCTAGTTGATGCTTTGAGTTTTTGTCGAAAAGGGGAGGACCAGCACGTACCAAGTGATGACATACGACAAGTGGGCATTGCGCAAATCAATTTTGGCGTGGCGACCGACAGGGACTCCTTTAGCGATTCGCGCAGAGGCATCGCCTTCGTGACCCTCTGCAAAAGGATAAGGGCGCCCGTTTCAAAGGGGGGATGCAACATACCAAAAATTTCCTCGACCAGAACTGGTTGGACATTCGCGTTTTGACCTCCAGCGTACTCCGCCATGGTATCGAGATCTTTCCAATACCATTCACCACGCTCTGGATGGTTATCCGGAGTGAACGTATTTCGCACTTGGGAGGTCCGTAGCATGCCGAGAAATTCTACTTCGCCATTGTCTTGGGGTATGGACTGGAGATCATATTCTTTGGAGACGAATCCGCGGTCGACAAGTATTGTTGAACCGTCTTCCCGTATTAGCGGGGTGAGTACATTGGCACCATGCACACCATCGCGGGTGCGGGGCCCCACCAGCATCGAGTGAGCGTGGTCCCATTTTCCTCGAAGAAGCACTTTGCGAAAGACGAATTCTGGTATTACTGAAAGACTTGCGGCGAAAGCCCAGCTTCAGATCCAATGATGCAAGTGCATTGAGTGAGGCCGCACTTTATTCGTTTGGGTAGGGATAATGGCGGGAGCTGGAGCTTTTCCTCAAGCTCGTCGATGAGTGCGACTTTCCACTGCAGCCGCTGAAGCTGCCAGGTACCCAAGCCGAAGGTGAAAATTGGTACAAAGCCGAGAAGAATCATCGTCGGCGTGACCCATGGCGCGCGGCGCGGACTGTAGGTCGACGCGTCGGAGGTGTTGAGACGAAGCTGCTGCAACAGTCGTGGCCTGGGGCGGACGAGCGTTGGAGCTCGACGCAGCAGAGAAAACATGGCCGTAATGACCAGAAACGAACGGATCACTCTTTTGTGATCGTGTCATTCGAATCGCAGTACTTCGCAGTTCGTCTCTCATACAACCACAACATGTATGCCTCTCGCTCTCTTCGGACCCTTCGCTCACGTTGCACAGGTTCAACAGTGGCCGCAGAGGCGGGTTCGACGTCGACGAGGAGGTTCACTATCCAACTCGTCCAGTCGACAAGGACAAGGCTGAGCAGGAATTGCTCGTCAACATCAAGAAGGCGACCAGCCCGGAGGAGACCGCACCAAAGCAGAAGCACGTTCGGAGTGTGTTACTACGCCCATGCTGTTGCAACCATGATTCTCACTCGACCCGTTTCCAGAGGCTATTGTGTTTACGTGGGACTACCACTCCTCAGTATCTTTTTGGAGTGCTCTTCGGGTTCAGCCCATCTTGGCGGATGAGATCCAGACTTTCAAAGCGCTCATTACGGTGCACAAAGTCCTCCAAGAAGGACACCCCAATGTGAGCATTGCGGCGCAGTCCCGCAGCGGTGTGTTGAGCGTCTCTTAGACTCTCAAGGAGGCCCATGGACAGACAGCATGGCTAGAAACTTGCGCGCGAACTCTCGGTTCTGATGGTCAACGAGGTTCGCAGCGTTCGCATCCCCAGTAACCGCGCGCTGACATGCATCTTCAGGATACGCCCCATTGATTCGGACATACGTCCAATTCATTCTTGCTAAGCTCAGGTTCCATCGCTTGCGCCCAGAATTCAACGGTCTCTTCGAATATGAGGAGTATGTGACTCTCAAGGGGATCGATGACCCTAACGAAGGGTATGCGCATACCACGTTTCTGTGCCACACTTTCCGACATCCTGCAGCTACGAAACTATTTCTGACCTGATGGGCTTGCAAGATCAAATCGAATCTTTCCAAAAGATGGTGTTTTCGCATTTCAACCATTCTTCCAACAACGAATGCCGAATATCTTCGCTCGTTCCACTGGTCAAGGAGAGTTGGGGAATATACAGATTCATTACAAGCATGATGAGGGCCATGTTTAGAAGTGCGTAGCCTCCCGATTTCCTTCATTATTAAACCCATGCGACTTCCAGGAACGAACGACGCGGATGCATTGGAGCCCCTACGCCAGCGCTACACCTCCCAACATTACAGTCTGCGGAAGTTCTACTACGAGTGCTCGAACCTAAAGTATTTGACGGGTTTAATTAACGTTCCCAAGCTAGCTGCGGTATGTCCCCCGCCTTGCTGTACAAGTCGGGCTCTCACAGATTGTACAGGAACCTCCCAATCTGCTGGATAGCGGCGACGCTCCGGACCTGCCGCCTCGTCCGAAGACTGTGGCCGCCTCCCCACCTCCTGCGCCATCTCCCGACGCTGCAACTGTTAACGAGCAGGCGCGCATGCTCAAAGAGTATGAAGATCAGCAAGCAGCGCTAGCCGCGTCTAGGGATGCAGAGGAGCGTCGGCGACTTGAGCAGGAGCAACAACAGGCGAGGGAGTTTGAAGAGATGCAACGACAACAGGCGGAGGCTCAGAGACATGCCCAAGAACAGTTGCTGATGCAGCAGCAACAGCAACAGTACAATACGCAGGCCTCACAGCAAGCTGAGCTTGAACGCGAACTCCTTGCTCTTCGTGGCCAATGGGAGCGCGATCAAATGTTTCTGGAGCGGTACGACAGGGTATGTTCTTCTCTCCTCCCTATTTCTTCGTGACTGACATTGTTTGAACACTGCAGAGAGTCAGAGCTTTGGAGGCTGAGCTTGGTGCCGTCAACGCCAATGTTAACTCGCAGATGACTTCCAAGGACGAATTGATCAAACAGCTCCAAGATCAAGTCACCTTATGGCGAAACAAGTACGAGGCTCTCGCCAAACTTTACAGCCAGCTCCGGATTGAGCATTTGGATATGCTCTCCAAATTCAAAGCGATGCAGCTCAAAGCAAACTCTGCCCAGGAAGCTGTCGATCGTATGGAGAGGATGGAACGTGATCTTAAAGCGAAGAACTTGGAGCTTGCCGACATGCTTCGGGAGCGCGACCGAGCTCGTTTCGACATCGATCGTCAAAAATCTACTCACAAGGATGAGATTGATCGTCTGCGTCGGGACCTCAACTTTGCCAATGAACGCGCCGAGGATGCGTCGCACTCCAAGAATTCCGAAGTGTCAAGCGTATTGAACAAGTACAACAGACAAATTCAGGAGTTGGAGGACTCTCTCAGAGTATGTTCCTCCTCTTTGCTTTTCATTTTGCGTGCTGAGGTAATATTCTAGGCCAAGCAAATCCAAATCGACGACTTGCTCTTCAAAGTAACCAATGCAGAGGGTGACATGGAGCGGCTCCGCGAAGAGAAAGACCAAGAAATCCTGGTGCTTGACGAGAGCATGACTGACACTATTCAGCGCCTGCAAGAAGCCCAGCAGGTGATAAACTTTCCATCGTTCTTTCATTGAGTGCTGACAGCATTTCGAAGGCTCTAAGGGACCTTGGCGGTGCCAATGACACCGAGATCGACACGCTGATCCTCGACAATCAGAAGAAGCTTAACCAGATCATCGGTCAGTACTTCAGTTTTTCATTGCATCCGAAGTGTTGATTGCTCTTCAGATTCCATCTTGCAGGCTTGCATGCAAAAAGTGGAAGATGCCATCTACGAGTTGGAGTCTCCCACGCAAACGGGCAACGCCAGCGCGACGCCAGAGTACACGCTGTCCATGATTGAGAAGGCCGTCAACAACGCCAACGAGTTTGCGACTGTATACCATCTCTACCTCGGCGGGGAACATGGCGGCGAGCACGTTGAGGTCATCAAGGCCGCCAATGAATTTGCCCAGACTCTCAGCGAAGTCCTGATCAACACGAAGGGCATAACGCGCCTCGCCAGCGATGATGACGCTTCGGACAAGATAATAAACGTCGCGAAGACTGCGGGAGACGTCGGCACCCGGCTGTTCTTCAACCTCCAGTCCTTCAACCTCAGCGGCATGCAGACCGCCCAGAAGCGGGAGGCAGCTATGCGCAACGGCGCCGAGGCCCGCGGAGCCCTCGCGAAGCTGTCCGATGTGGTCGACGGGCTCGTCCCCAAGGGTGCCAAGGCCGGCCTGGACCGCGCCAACGGCGACATTGGCGACATCGTCGAGCACGAGATGTCCAGCGCCGCGCGGGCGATCGAGCTCGCAACCGAGCGTCTGCAGGCGCTCATGTCCCGCCCGCGGGATTCCTCGCGCTTCAGCGCCGTCGATCTGCAGGTGCACGATTCGATCCTGGCGGCGGCGATGGCAATCACGAGCGCGATCGCACGACTGATCAAGGCTGCGACGGACTCGCAGCAGGAGATCGTCAACGAGGGCCGTGGGTCGAGCTCGATGCAGCAGTTCTACAAGCGGAACAACCGGTGGACGGAGGGGCTGATTTCCGCGGCCAAGTCGGTCGCGTTTTCGACGACTCTGCTCATTGAGAGCGCGGACGGTGTGCTGTCGGGGACGCACTCGCTCGAGCAGCTCATCGTCGCGTCAAACGAGGTGGCGGCGGCCACTGCGCAGCTCGTCGCTGCCTCGCGCGTCAAGGCGAACCTCATGTCGAAGACGCAGGAGCGGCTGGAGCTGGCGGCCAAGGCCGTCACAGAAGCGTGCCGTGCGCTGGTGCGGCAGGTCAAGGCTGTCTCGGCGAAGCAGTCGCAGGAGGAGGACGTCGACTACAAAAACATGGCGACGCTCGAGTTCAAGAAGCGGGAGATGGAGCAGCAGGTGGAGATTCTCAAGCTGGAGAAGGATCTCGGGGCGGCGCGGCGCACACTCGGCGCGATGCGGCGCGCGGGATACCACACGAACGAAACGGACTAGAGATGGCAACTCGGAGGGGGGCATTGCGGATATTCTTACATGTAATTTTAGTAACTAGTCGTATTCCACCGTATGGCTCTCTGCGCGACAACAATGAGTGACAAAAGAGAGTGCAAAGTATGTAGAGTGAATTGAGTGCTGTATAGGGTGAGACCTTGCCAAGGAAATATAGTCGGCCGGTATATGCAGTAAGTGTAGGGCTTTTACTTAGAAATAAAAAAGACGATATCAGTAATATGCAACGAAGGGAGGGGCGTCAGTAGCCGAAGTCCGAATCCACACTCCGCATAGAGTCGAATGACCCTCGCGTCAGGTCCAGAAAGCTCGCCTGCTTGGGCAGCGCCGGCGGCGGCTCCTTGTCCATCTCATCATCAATGTCCAAGAACGACGGCTTGCGCATGATCGACTGCCGGTGCATCCGCTCCTCGACGGACACCTTGGGCCGCACGGTGCTGTTCTTACGCGGGGGCGGCGACAGCGGTGTGCCGAGCTCGGAGCCGGTGCGAGAGAGCTGTGAGGTGTGTGACTTGGTGCGGCGCGGCGGCGGCGGGAGGCTCATTAATATGGGCGGCGACGGTGGTTGCGGTGCGAGCGGTTGGTAATAGTACATGTCCTGCTCGACCGATGTCGCGCTACTCCGCACCGAGGGGTGGTCGCTGTTCGAGCGCTTGCGTCCCCCGCCAAATATTGACGCGGGCGAAAGCCCAAAGTCGTGCTCAAAGTCGGACATGGCGGTCGACGCGGAGACGATGGATTCCGTGCGCGGACGCCGGTAGGCCTCCTCGACGCTCGCCTCGACCTGTAACATCTCCGCGGGCGACATGATCTGCTGCGGGGTGTACTCCTGCGCATTGGACCCCGGGCTGCGCGGGGGGTTGTCGTTGTCAATCCAGTACGACGTGGACGCAGCGGGCTCGGGATCAGGTATCGTGTTGAGGGACCGTGCATCGTCCGCAAGGGCCAGCGTAGACTGCGATGGCCGCCGGCTACTGGACGCCGAGAACAGTCGTTTCCGCGTGGAAGTCGAAGGATCTGATGCCCGCTGCTCCGAGAGGGGTAATTGCAGCGGAACCGCAGGGACCGGGAGTCGGTGCTGCTGGAACGACCGTTGCTTGCGCGGCACCTTCAGAGGTGGCGTCTCGGGTAAAGGGACGGTGGAATTCATGGACGAGTTGGAGGTTACCCGTTTGATGAGCGACTGATGCGACACGGACTTTTTCAAGGTCCGGCGAGGGGGGTCAGCCATTTCCCAGCCGCTGTCCGCCACTTTTGGCGGGGGCTCGTACGCCTGTTGTTTGCCTCTCGACCGGGGGCTGATGGGGCTGAACTCGGACGAAAAGGTGAGGCTGGTCGACGAGCTAGAGCCGGCCGAGTCCTGGCTCTTATCATCGGTGCGCCTCGGTGGTGGAGGGAGCTCTAGATTGGGCGGAGGGGCAGGGCGCGCCAAGGAAATTTGGCGCGCGAGGGGTTTCGGGGAGGAGAGTTTGGAGGAGGAGGATTTGTGTGAAGGGACGCGGTGGATGAAGGGGTCGTTGCGAAGGAAGTTTGTACGCTCGATGCCTGCGTCGGTCAAGCCCCGGGCGCGCATCGCAGGACGCGGCTGCGGTGGGGGATCGGGCTGACTGAGACGATTGGATTCCCCCGCACCAAGGTCGGACAGCCAGGAATCACTGGAGACGTCCTTTCTGCGCAGACTGGGGCCCGATAGCCTGCAGCAACACAGTATGAGCATGGCAAAACGGAAGAGAGATGAAGACGGACTTGTTTGTGAGCTTCATATAGGACGATGATCCGGCGTCGGATACGGGAGAAACGGCACTGAGAGGCGAAAGATCGCCCCCCATGCGGAACGACTGGGAGGACGATGAAGCATACGACACGCGATTCGCACTTTCGTGAGACGACTTTCTGTCATTTCCCGAGGAGTTGGAGAAGGCAGAGAGCCGATTTGGATCAGGACTGTGCAGTGATACTACGCGGGCAGCGAACGGATCGGCGTCGGAGAGCGTCAGCAATGAGCCCCGACGGGCCTGCGAGATATCCTCTGGTGTCCTGGGGGTGCTCGGTTCGATGGAATCGGCGCGGGACGAGACAGAGTTGGATGGAGGCCGACCACCGGCGGCGGACGGAGCGGTATAAGGCCGTCGCGGGCTGTCTATGCGGGGGGCAAGGTGGGAGACCGGAGGGGTCACGACGGTGCGGACGGGGGGATAGGGCTCGTGGATTGTGAGCGGAGGGGGATGTGATTTTTTTGGCTTGAAGCCCATGGCGGTAGCGAGGGTGTTGAACTTGATGCCGGATTGCTTTGAATGAGAGTGGGGTTTCTCGGGGAAGACCTGAGAGGAGGAGGGGGATTTCTGGGACATGGGCCACCAGCTGCGCTGGGACTCTGGGGACGAAAGAGCGGAGGGCATCGCAGAGACGGAGAGACAGCGCGGTAACTGATGATCACAGAAGCGCGATGGAAGTACAAGGACTCGGTCAGGCCATGGGCGGAATGTGCAGTGGGGACGGTACAGGATATGGACAGGGCGAGAAGAGCTGGCGACAACCCATCACTTTTCATTTCGCGACGGCTCGCCCCTAGCATCAATTCCCAAATTCATCCACAGGAGAATAGACGGCTCCAGTAAACGCTTATCCATCTATCACGACTCTCAAACACTCTCCACGTCCTCTGTCCTCCTGCTGCAGAAAATGACCATGTCCATCCGATCGTGCGCTCTCGTCATTTGGCCAGGCACACACCACCTCGCTACCGGCCGCCTGACCGCCAACGCAGAAACTTATTCCCGTATGGTATTCCGTTCATTTTCACGTATCTTTGCAATTTCGGGGCCAAAAGCTAAATGGCTGTTAGGAAAATCATTAGTCTTTCTGGCAGCAATTGTCAAAGTGCAGGGCTGATTTGCTTTTGGCATTCTTCGCCTCCACAAATTCACCAGCAACGTTTCATACCATGCACCAACTTGAAGTAGCTTACAGCACTGATAAAGCCGAAGCAAATCCTAACATTATTGCTGTCATTAGTCTGAAGTATAGTTACCATCCTATAGTCCACTGTTCATTCATCCCATCTCTGCCCAAACATCCTGCGCATCCCGGTCGTGGACCGCCTGCTCCGCCCGCGGCATCGCTGATAACCGTGGCGGACCCGCGTCAAAAAGCACGGGGTCCCTTATAAGTGGCCGATGCAGCTCCTCCTCCTCCTCCTCGCTCTCAATCTCGAGGTCCAGGAACCCCGCTCGTCGCGCGGCGTTGATATCAATAGGTTTCGGCCGCGAGAATATCGACTGGCCCGACCTATGCACATCCGCAGCTTAGCGGCGCACTAGAACATAAAATGAATGGCTGCGCACTGTCTCATCACCGCCGCAAGTCGGCCAAACTGCAGCACGTTCCGCGCAATGAGCAGGAACGTGTCGAGGAGCTCCTCCTCCTTGCTCGTCGAGCCGCACTTTGCGAACGCGAGCACCAGCAGCGTCAGCGCGCAGAACACCGTCAGAATGAGATCGACGACGTTAAATGGGGACTTCCAGAATTGCTGCACGGTCCCGGTCCGCTTGAGCACACGTCATTGGGAAGAGGGGAGTAAGGCGCACCCGACCAAAAGCGACAAATCGTATCCCGACCTCCAATATCATGGAAGTGTTGATGATAACCTCGAGGACATAGAATGCAAGCCCCGGGCAGCCGTCCGTCAGGCTGAGTATCACCGTTGTGACGGACAGCGCCGCCATCCCGAGGTACAGAAAGATGTACGTCCGCGAGTGCACAAAGCGGTTGGCGAGGCCCTTGGTGATCTCGCTGCGGGTCAACGCATAGATGGAACGTGTCCCCCTGCGGAGGCGTCAGCGACAGTCCGCGCGAGATGCAGCAACGACTGACTGTGGGTGGTCGGGAGCATGGCCGTTCAGGGCATCCGTTTCGCCGTATTCAGGATCCATGACATTCGGGTAAGAGTGTTGTTTACACCTGTGTAGCTGCGCCTTGGCTTCTACCACCACTGCTTTCTCGTTCACCTCTCTGTGCCGTTCACTTCCGTCGACGAGTCGCATCTCGGACGGCCATTCACAACCCATTTTATCCTCTTAACCCGGAAGACTAGTTCAAAATGGGAGGCGGAGATCTCAATATGAAGAAATCGTGGCATCCGCTCCTGCTGAAGAATCAGGAGCGGGTGTGGATTGAGGAGAAGAAAGCTGTGAGTCCTAGCTACCTCGGTATGCAAGAACGAAGTTAACACACTGTCATCTAGCTCGAGGAGAAGAAGAAACTCGACCAGCTTCGCAAGGAGAAGGAGGAGGAGCGGCAGATGCAGGAGCTACAACGACTGCAGGAAGAGAAAACAGGGAAAAAACGGACAGAGAAGCTGGAGTGGATGTATACGACGCCGGCGAGCGGGACGAGTCAGAATCCGAACGATTTGGAAGACTATCTGCTCGGTAAGAAGCGGGTGGACAAGATCCTCACGGCCGACGAGAATGCCAAGGTGCGCTTTCACTGATCATATAAGCCTCGATCAATGACTGACTCGTTTATTCTCAGGTCGGAGCCGCGCACAAGAACTTCATCGCCGTCCAAAATGCGAACAGCGTACGCGACATTGCTGCCAAAATCCGCGAGGACCCGCTGCTCGCGATAAAGCAGCAGGAACAGGCGGCGTTCCAGTCGCTGATGTCCAACCCACTGCGTCTGCGGGAGATGCAGGAGCGCAACGGGATCAAGCCGAAGAAAGACAAGAAGGCGAGGAAGGAGGAGCGGAAACGGCTCAAGCACGAGCGTAAGCACGGCAAGGACCGGTCCTCGCGCTCCCTCAGCCCTGCGGAGCATCGGCACCGCATCTCTCGCTCTGACGAGCGCCACTCCCGCTCGCGCCGCTCACCGAGCCCCGGCGACCGCTCCCGTTCTCGTTCCCCTCTTCCTTCACGTTCCCGGCACAGCGACTACCCCGTCAAACGCGAACCAAGCTACAGCCCCCCACCCGCTGCATACCGCCGTCGCCGCGACAGCCGCAGCCGGAGCCGCAGCCCCATCCGCGACTCGCGCGTCAAGACCGAGGAGCGGCATGTGCGCGTCTGGCCGCGCTCGGACGACTCGGACGACGCGCGCCCCCCGCGCAGCCGGAGCCCGAACTACCGCGAGAGCGGCGGCAAGCGGCCCCGCAGCGCCAGCCCCTCTCGTTACGATCGTGGCGCGTACACGAAGCGCCCGCGCATGAGCCCGCCGCCGCCTCCACGCGCGGCACGGCCGGCGGAGCGCAGCATGGCGGACAAGGCCTCGGACGACCGTGCGGCGCGTCTCGCTGCCATGTCGTCGAACGCGACGAGCATGAGCGTCGAGCGGCAGGAGCGCCTCGCGCGTATGCTGGAGAAGGAGAAGGCGGACCTTGCGCGCGACGAGGAGGCGAGGATTAGGTCCAAGGGAATGGGCGGCTTCCTCAGCCAGGAGCAGAAGAAAGTCTTCGGAGGCTCGATAGGGCTCGAGGACAGGATACGGAGGGGCCGTGGGGGGATGGTGGTCGATGCCGACTAAGTTCTCGAGTGTCTTGTCCTTTCTGTAGCTGTATCCCGTTCAATGACATGTGTGTGATTTTCAGTATTCAATAGAAAGCACAATGCAAAGAGTTGAACCGTCGATAGATGTATACAGTGAATATTCGGGCAATTAGGATATAAGTAACGTCTTTCTCTCTTCCCTTCCGCAGAGCTGGTTTGGTTTTGGGAATTGCATTAGATGGTCAATCTGGCTAGTTCCTGAATGAAATAAGTAAACGGACATCGAAGGATATGTTCCACACACCATAGTCATAACTGCCATGATTATATCAGTGTGGGTAGTCGCAACGACTACGACCTGTTCTCGAGATGAGTTCGAATTATCGCCGAAGTAGATGGAAGTTCAAGCACCGACGGAAGTTTTGGATGGTGGTGCTGCCGGCGTCGCTTCCGTTGTGCCTGAGGGACCTGTTCTCGACAACAGTTCGAATTATCGCCAAAGTAGATAGAAATTTAGGCACCGCCGGAGGTTTCGAATACGGACGATATCGGCGTTGTTTGCGTTGTGCGCCGCGCTGACCCTCAGAGAGAGAGCGAGGCATTGCTGGTGCTTTCTAGGGCTCTGGGAGGCCTGCAGAGCAGGAAATGGGATCTCATCGCATTAAAAGGTATTTTTCGAGCAGGCGGCTAAGTTTGTCGCAGCGGCGTTGTGATTGAGTTCATTGGATTCCCGTATGCGGTGACTTCCATGAGCCAACCACAACCTCTTTCCCAGGAAAAAGCGATCGATCTTGTCTGTCCCTGCGTGCCGCCGACGAGAATTTGCTTGCGAACCCCAACGTCACCGAATGGTGCGAACTATCTGGGGCAAGAAGCTGTTATCTTGAGCTTTTCTGGCGGGCGAAACACGACGATATATTGCCTGTGGCCGTGGAAGTTCGTTGGAAATGTTCGATTTGGCTTGAAACGCGTCCTTGGATATCCGCGCACGCAGACGCTATCGGCTAGGGTCACGACTCGGTCTGGGATTATGGTGGTTCCTCTCTCTGGCTTTGATGCATTGACAATGGCAATGGACAATCTGGAGGATCGGCGCCTTCCAAGAACACCGATCCCCTGCCCAAGGTGGACGAATCATAGGCAAACATGATCCGGATGCTGCCGTGGACGGTCCAAGTAGGGTGGGAACCGCGCGGGCATGGAACGGATACAGTCATCGGCATTTGCGCCGATTCCGCCGTGTGACAGTCACGGGGCGGGCCCGTCGTCACGGTGAGTCACAATTCGGCTTCGACCAAACCTTGTCATGAACGGAACGGATGAGACCATAGGTGATGCATCCAGCCCGAGAACAGTGTGATGCGCCCCCAGTATTCTTCAAGCCTCGAAGACTTCAATGCCAAGAGAAAGAATAGCCAGTTTCCCTTCAAGCAAGTCGGTACCGGCGCGTTGAGAGCGCCTAGTCGGTGAAGCCCCGCTCGCGCTAGGTAAGAAGTGAAGGCGACTAGGAAGGCCATCTTCATGTTATCCAGCCTCAACAGGCACGGTTTTGCCAAAAGAACCTTCAGCAGCAAGCAAAAATCCGACCCCAGTCACAAAATGATTCAGCTCTGCTATACGGAGAGGTTTGTTTTTTGGGGGTGTCAGGAAGAAGAACACACCTAGCAGCTGCCGCCATCTTGGTTATTTGACCTGCAAAAGTGGCACCTCTCAACCGACACGACAAAATCCAGCGAAGCGAAATATTCCATGCAGCTTGAGCCAGAATTTGTGCGTCGAGAAGATGTCGATGCCGATGAGCTCGAGAAAGTCTGGAAGACTTCTCGGATGTGGTGCGGCAGTTGATGTTTTCCCCCTCATATTTTGGAGCGACATGGATCCACATCCACGAGGAAGCGTCAAGCTACGGTGAAGCGTGGAGCCCATTGGGCTCCTGTCCTCTCCCGCAAGGCTCCTGAGGTGGTGAAGACCAACATGGAATTTTCCTGCACTTCTGTTTGGTTTGATTGACGAACAGCTGAGGAAGAGCGCCGGGCGGTACTGATACTCACTGATAGCATGACGAAAAATGTCCAGCAGTGGAGGAGCTCCTGTACACTGGGAGGATGTTAGTCCGTCGTCGAGAGAGGGAGGTTGTCATGATGATTGTTTGTCCAAGACTAATTTTCGATTGACAGACTCGGAAAATCACCTCATGATCAAACCCCTTTCTCCCCAAGATCGATCCACTCCACTCCCCAGCGACTGCCTCGACTCCCCTCCTCTCTCTGAGCGTGTGCGGAATATATTGAAGATCAAATTCCCGCCCCTGCCACCAAAGTTTAACTGCTTGGCAATGCACCGCAACTTGATGGAGTTTGAATTGGAGTGCTCTTGAGCCCTCGTCGTTTTATCCCTTACTTTTGCTCACGACAGCCAGTCCTCGTGAACTATCGCTTTTATCCAGCTCACACAAGCCAACCGGCGGTCAGAACTGTATTGCCTGAGATTTCGTTGTGTCTCAACTGGTCTCTTGTATCTCACTATTCACTACACAATCTATCCGGTCAAAGCCCTCTCTGAAGACGAACGCCAGCAGAAGGGTAAACTAGCTCGGAGCCATCCCAGAAAAGCAGGTCCAGAGGAGCTCCACGAGCCACGGGATAGTCGAGACTAATCCAGTACGGTTCACACCCGGCATCCGGATTATCATTCAGCTCGGGACGACCAAAGGCCAACCTGCATAATTGTCAAGCTATCTCCAGTGATCTACAGCATTCGGGTCACCTGAATTCGTGAGGTCTTCCCGTCGACCAGAGTGCCACCGCTTTCGATCCACCGGATGGGTTGCGTTGCAATATGCTCAAAACGTCCTGATCGCGAATGACCAGTGCATCAAGGTACAGTGCTTGATCCTGGATTGTTATGACAGCGAAACCATCGTCGCCGACCCATACTCCGCCGTACGTATCCAGTACCTGCATCAACAAGAGGTTCTCGAACACTGGTTGAAACCGGGAGATCGCCTCTTGGGCCAACGTAGCCGTATCCGTGTAATTTCCAGCCACAAGAACGATGACTCCATACGACCATTGAGGGTTCAACGAAAATTGCGAATGGTAACCCGGGAGATTGCCGCCTAGACATTGTCGTTCAGAGCGGTCCTCGAGACTTAACGCTATCAAGTATACCTTTCGAATAAAGGCGAGCTTCTCTCCCAACTTTAGCAATTTCCCATGGTGCGCCGACTTCTTGAAAGCCATCGCTCCAGGCGTGCAACGGTCGGAGCCATTCTCGAACTACATATGGGCTGATGAGACCATTTGCTTCAGGTGAAAGGAAACTCTGCATGAGGGTCGTAAGGTCGGCCAAGGAGCTGTACAAGCCACCAGAAGGGTCATTAACGGGGTGCATTGCCAGATCTGCCCATTCGGAATACGAGGCGGGCACAGCGATCTGAGCAGCCAGTCGATCATTAGGCACAACGTAAAAACTGTTGTTCAAGCCCAGAGGGTCAAACACATGGTTCTGCATTAATTGACGATGAGTTCTTTCCTCGCCGGTAGCCAGATTGTGAGCAGCGACATTGCTCAGACCGAGTATATCGAAGCCGGCGTTTGAGTAGAGGGGAAAGGTGTATTGAGGTGTCGCGAGCGGAATGGTCGCCACGGAATTCAGCAGTTCCTCCAGATTTCGATCCACGAGCCCTTTGAGTTTATTATCTTCGTCTGCTGCAGAAAAGAAAGGAAGTGGAGCTGGCCAAGTCTCTCCGACATCAACAGGAGGATAATCCCTGCCAATGCCGGAGAGATGGCTAGCAAGCTGGCGTAATGTGATGGGTGAATTTTCTCCTGTATGCTCGCTCCCATCGAAGAAATCTGCCCATCCATAAGATGGATGAGTGAAGTTCGGCATGAATTTTGTGACAGGATCATCCCTAAAATCAAGAGGCTGAGTACTCGGGTCTTTTGAGAGCACCATGTAGACAAACCAGTTCAGGATTCCGCCTTCCCGCAAAATTAGTGTTTCTAGGACGGTGAACATTTTCGTGATGCTCGCAATTCTATAGATCGAGTCTCGCGTTACGGAACCAAATTTATCTGGGACAGATTCGTTGGCTCTCAGGAGGCCGTATCCGCGCTCGAAGATGGGACCGTCGGGTGTCACAACAGCAACAGAAAGGCTATCAATATCAAGGGCCGTAGTGCGCAGCGACAGAAATTTATGGAGAGATTCTCCTGCCTCTTCAAGACCGGGTGAGCCAGGCGCCGGAGGATGCGATGCAAACAGAGTTGGGAGCGGTGCACGACACCTTGACTGCATTGATTTTAATTGAGGCTCAGCAGAGAGCGTGAGGCTTGCCAACCTTCTCTTGGAGTATTTTGCTCTTGTCGGCCCTCCTGTCGTGTACGATGTTGACCTAGCTACCAGTTCAATTGGAGCCTGCAACGGCAACGGTCGAATTTGACCTCAATTCGGACATTCAAGAATTCCAGGGCCAAGTAAATCAAGGCAGCGGTACATAGCAAAAGTGCGAGGGGAAATCTGCGTCCTCTGGCTGGCTTATGGCGATACGAGTTGAGGTGCTCCTTCGACATAGGCGGGGATCTCAAGGCGCAACTTGGCCGGCCCGGAGGCTCTCCACTCGCGAAAGCACATCAAAACTGATCCAAATCAATCTTGAACCACGCCCACGCGCCTTGACGCGCCCCGGACAAGCTGGAACATGGCGACTAATTCCTCGCTGACTTTTAATCGTGAGCGCACGCAAACGGCTGAAAGAAGTTGCTAAGCACGCCCAGAGGTGGTTCACGGCATTACAGAGTTCAGTAGGTGCTCGGTCGCGCGGAGACTCGGTGTTAAATCTTGACTGGGCTATCGGGTAGTCGAAGTTGGTATCCACACGATACTGTACGTCCGCCAGGTATACCCCGCCGACCTGTTTATCCGCCGCAAGAAATACGATACTCCCGTTTTTCAATCGCGACATCCAGCTCTGAACGAATATATATCGGGTGCTGTCAAAGCCATTGGGGAGCAGTTACTGACTGTACGGAGACTGCTGTTATTGGGAACTACAAGCTGAACTATCTGGCCAGGGCAACGTTGACAAAGTTGTCGTTGTTATCAAAGACAAAGAGGAAATTGCTCTCGAGCGGTTTATATTTTCCATCGAGAACATGATTCAGGTCGAGGCGTTCAATAAAGACACCAGGTATGGTGGCCTCAACGGGGGCAGCATCTCACATCTTATGCACCTCTTAGCGTGGAGAATGCCCTCTCATCTGCTGCTCTGGGCCAATATTTTCGTGGCTTCCTTGTTAAATTGAACATGGTTGAATCCACCCTGGGACAAATGTACCTAGGCGGTAAATGCCGACGATACTGCACCTCTAATAGTGTCTGACGGAGGGTTTCAGATGACGTCTCTTTCAGCATTGGTATCGAGCTCAAAGCAGACAGCGTTCCGGCGACGAAAGACAAGGCAATCTTTTCAGCTATGCGCAACGACTCTTAATAACGCCTTACGATAGAATCCTCCGTCCTGGATACCGGCGTACACTCAGCATACCACTACTGGAGCATCTGAGGACGCGGAACTTCACATGTGGGTGTACCGATCTCCAAAGATCCTTCAATGACTTGGGACACAGGATCCGAGCAGTTAATACAGGAATCGTTAATGCAGGTCCTTCGTCTTTGTTCTGGGCTGCTCCACTCATGATTACTGTAGTTGTCGCTATCCGTTCAAGAATCCGATGTGAAACTTAAACGGGAGCGAGACGCCCTTGCCAAAGGGAGGCTGGGGATAACAAAAACCACTCCCGTCGCAAAAGAGGCCGAGAAAGATGGGAATCAACCGACGGTAGCTCCTCAAGTTGGAGCACGAGAGCGACAAGAATCGGGGACAGAAACGAAACAGGACGACAAGGCGGCTCCTCCGCCCGTCGTCGAGGAAGTCGTCGCGGGTGAAGCAGTAAGCACAAAAGAGTAAGGGTGCGATGTATGTACGAAGAAATAAGTTGACTGTATTATATTCCACAAATAAGATATCAAGGATGTACACGGATCCGTTGAACCAACGGAATAATTCTCTCCCATTCTTCCATGGCCTGCGATGAGTCGTCAAGAACTATACAAACACTGTAACGATTTGACTTGCCGTCTTGTAAAACTCGATTTGGCCGTCAGCAAGGTTGCCCAACATCTCCTTCATCTCCGTTTCCTTGGAGTATTGAAAAATGGCCTGTTCGCGCAGGGTCTCGTCGCTGAATGCATCAGAAGTCTCGTGGGCCGTTGTCACGGCATCTTGAAGCTAGGGGCGGAATAAGAAAAGGCGGAGAAAGATACTGGAAAGGAAATACCTCTTTGATTTTGACATCCAGCTTCCGCATCTTTTCGACACGACTCCTGTCGTCGTCTGCACCTCGTAAAGCATCAACCCTGTCCTTTATGTAGGATCCTAGGCCGAGACCGCTGCTACCAGCGTGTCCGCTGATGATGGCGGCGAGCCTGTCTCGTTCAGAGGTAACACCCGAGAGGTAATCCGAGAGTTCTTCGAAATCCAGTTGTTTCTGGTCTCGCAGTTTGAGAACAGCGCGGTTGGCATGAGAGTATGTCAGGAGCGAGTGAAGGTGAACCAAGAATGGATCAGTGGTTGTTTGTGTCTAAGAACGGTAAGTCGCAGACGAGGAATGTCACAATGAACCTACTGTGTGCCGTAGGAGGGCCGAGAACTCCAGCAGGGTGTTTGAGAAATGATTCAACGGATCCGTGATACCTGATTCCAGAAATCCGAGACCTTGGACAGCGACGGCAAGGTCGTGATAATCCGCGGTTAGGTCTTCTCCGGATTCCGGGTTCCCATCTCATTTAGCCTCAGACATTCGACTATAGAAAAAAAGGGACGAAGACGCAATGAAATTAACTCACCGCTTGTCCTGCTTCTCAACCGACTCCACAACCGCTCGGAGACGACGAGACCCTCCTCGAATTGGTCTACACTCTCCCGCATGGAAAGGAACCGCTCGTCCGGCTTCCGTACACGAGCAAAAGCATTGAGCAAGGTGTCAGATATGTTGTCGATGATGCCTGGGGACGGCTCTAAGCCTGGGGGGTGGGCTATGTGTTGGTGCATGTGGACATGCTTTGGAAGACTCAGATATGTGAAACCGCGGTCAAGTTGAATTTTACCCATTCAGTTGATTCAAAAAATGCCCGCACAAGGGTGCTTCTCTGAAGTGTTGGATGGCGCGCTAGTCTTTGTAGAAACCGGTGCAAACTGGTGGCGGACTGTTAAGACTGGTGCAGACGCTGGGTTACATGCTCCACTCACTCCATACGTCGCCGCTCCATGAATTCCGGGCTGAATCGGTCCCCAGTGATGTACTCTGAAGGTTATTCAGAAGCAACGCCACGGAATGGATATGAAGTATACCCAAGCGATGCTTGTCGGGCAGAGCAGGCACAACGCAGGCCGGAAAGTCTCGGACAAGGTTTTCTCTTAGGAATACAAAGTCCTGGAAGCGGCGGCGAGCGGAAGGATTTCCCGTGGAGAATATTCGCAAGTTGGTCTGAAAGTCTAAGTACAATGCAAGGGTACGACCATTCGCAAACACACCTGAGCCGAGACGAGGTAGGAGACATAGGCATCCTTAGTTTCTGCTAGTTCCTTGACAGGGTCCGAGACGGTGGTGATGAGGTAGCCCTCCCACTTGGGGTCATTTGGGCCATCGCTGTCGGAAGTGCTTTGTCGAAAACCTGGACCGGATGGACCGTCTCTGGGAGAGTCGTACAAGGGGGCCGACGGAGACTCCCAAGTCACGCTGTCGAAGACATCCTCGTCGTCCCCGAGCATGGCGTCCAGAGAGTTACTTGTTCGGTGCAGCACGTCAGTCCGCTTACCTCAGCATTCAGCTGCGGTGTGACACTGACCCGATCATTTCAGTCGCCTCGCTCACCAGGACGTGTTGGCAATGTACCTGCGCTTTCTACCACTCCTTCTTTCCTTTTCTCTATCATGTCTTGCGTACCAGGTAGTTGAACTCGTTTCTTGAACTCCAGCCCCGTACTGAGTCGAACAGGTCACTGTTCTGGACACAGACTATTCCAGACAGATATGCTCAGGTTCAGTTGCTTCCGACCCCTGCTGAACGATCGCCAACATGTTTTGTAGGGATGTGGGCAAACGAGAAGACATACATTAATGTAACCTTCGAGGCCGAGTCTCAAGGCCAGCTAGCAATGCAAGTGGTACCGATCCGCAAGCCTCTCCGCTTACCGTCTATAACAGGGTGGTCTATGAGTGGTCGGACGTTCAATACCTCGGCAAAATCACTTCTTTCACGGACGACGAATTACCGGTGGGTTTCTGTCATACCCCATTGGAATATCCATCCGTGAAGTATGGCACAATACCAACGCGTAGTGCCATAATTGAGCGGTGGTTCTTCCAATACACGCGAGTGCCGCTGCTCATTTCTCTCTGGTAGCAGAAGACATACGTCTGTACCTCGAGTGCCATGGCAGGAGGCTTTTGCACTCAAGCAGAGGTATGTTTCAGTGGCTACCACAAAATTACCGCTGACCGAATTTTAGCTAGGCCAGTTCATCATCGACTTACCCTTGGGCAAAAGCCTGAACTCGACCTCATTTTGGACGGCCCGCGTTGAGCTTCCCGCGAATCAGACGACGCAAACTGGCGCCGCAGGCGGAGCCAGCGGCAGCAGTTTATGGGACAATCCAGCGGGCAATCCTACCCCACCGGATAGCAACTACACCTCACCGTTTAAACGTGATTCTACTCCTCGAGGCGTTCAAGATAACCTCAACACCAGCCCAATCGGGCTGTACTCTTATTCCGAACCTATTCATTACCTGGTCCGGAAAACGGGCTACTACTGCGTCGGTGAGTCGTGGTCTTCTGCTGGCATCACCATCACTGTTCTAAATGTTCATCTAGCTATGGTCCCCGTGACTCTCCAACGCGACGAAGGCCACGCCACGTATAAAGGGCTCGTATTTTTCCAGAACCAGTTCAACGGAATGTTACCCGCCACGGATTACCCAAAAGTCAACGTAAGTCGCGTTTCGTTACACGGGAAGCTGCCCGTCTGACGGCAATCCAGTTTTATTTCGTGATGTTCCTCGTTTACGCTGCTTTCGGTGCTGCCTGGGGATGGCTATGTTATCAACACCTCCAGGATCTGCTGCCTATACAGGTATTCCATTCTCTGCCATTCTTTTTGCAGGATTGACCAGTCTGTAGTATTATCTTTCTGGTCTTGTTGCACTGGTCATAATCGAGATGGTAGCAAATTGGGGTGAGTTCGTCTCAAGTCGCCGTGTCCGTGGTCATAATCGCCGTTCAGCGTATTACCGATACCTCAATGCGCACGGGAAAAGTGCAGCTTCCACCGTCTTCCTCATCGTTGGTGAGCCTTGACCAAATCTGGCGACCTTTCTTGTTCTAACCTCTTCGCAGTCGCCATCCTCGATGCCGGGCGCAACTCCATGTCGTTTTTCATGCTTCTCGTCGTGTCTTTAGGTAATATTTACTGGAGTATAGCCTTCCGTAGCCATTCATACTTGCTTAGGTTTAAGCGTCGTTCGAGAATCCCTCGGAAAGACAATGCTTCGATGCCAAATATTGGCCGGGGGTCATTTCATATTTGGAAGTAAGCAGCCCATTTCCCTCATCACCGTTTCTCCTAAACACGGACTGCTTAGTTTTGTACGCTGTCGGCATCGTCGAGCTGGAGCTGGAGTCTACCTCCGCACTCGTGCTCTTGATGTTTGTCATCCCATTAGCCTTCACTCTTAGCGGGTTCCTTTTGTGGATTCTGTACTCCTTGAATGGTTGGTGTTTTCTCAGTCACGGATAGCCACAGCTCTGATTATATGAACAGCGACGATTGCTCAACTCCGGGCCCGTAAGCAACGCTACAAGCTCTCCATGTTTGAGAATCTGTACCGTATTCTTCTGTTCACCGTCGTTGTCATTGCCGTTTTCTTCGTGGTCTCCACGCTCTCATTTTCTGGTCGTCTCGCTGAAGGTACGTTTGCGTTGCTCCGGGCCAGACGGAAGATTGGACTATAATATCTTTATCAGATTACTCCGCCAAATCGTGGCGCGTCCGTTGGTGGTTACTCGACGGCTGGCTGGCGCTGCTCTACCTTGTTGCATTCTCTGCCATCTCTTACCTCTGGCGGCCATCCGCCAACAACAGAAGATATGTCGCGCTTTCATTCCATGTTTCACACCCCTTACTTATTCCATTTGATATCTACATTGGCGATGTCCGACGAGATTGCTCAAGACGAGGAGGATGCCGAAGACTACGACCTCGAGTCTATGGGGCACCATGGCAGAATACCGGACGACGATGACGATGACGCCGCCACTCTCGTCGGTATCCGTCGCGGAGGTCATGATCCCGTCGCAGAGGACAATGTGGTCTTCGAGATCGGCGACGAGGACGACGAGGATGAAGAGGAAATGAAGAAGCGCCGCCGTCGGCTCTCTGGAGAACAACCACGAAGCGGGGAGGAAGAAAGGCGGGGTCTCATGAATGATGGAGACAGGAGAGATGATTAGAAAGTATTCGCAGTCCGTCGAAAAGCTATCTTATTTCTTGGAATATATTCAAAAATGTACATCAGTAACCCTAGTCTCGTATGCGCCCTGTGGATGTGGTGAACAGACGAGCAGCAATATTCATACTTTGCAGTTCCTGGATAACTTTTAGTCGAGGCTGCAGGCAAACATAGTATAACAAACCTGGAAAAGCAGTTTGGCAGCATATGGAATGTACAGTTGAGAACAGGCGGTTTTGTTTCGACAAGCACGGCACTGCAGAAAAGTTATACGGAGCAGCGAGAACATTTTTGAACGAACCTCGAAGCTCTGTTTTTTCTATGGGAAAAGAGAGGTTAGTACGAAGGAGGAAGAACTGCGGGAGCATTGAACGCACAAGATTGGCTATTGCAGTTAGTCCACATCTAAAACACCGGAGTTAGTCTCAAATGTGTGATGCTGGATCGAAACTTACATGTCGCAAACATGCAAACGATATGCATCGCTAGCTTCAAACAGCCGCTCCTTCAAGAAGCCGGCAATACCATGCGAAATCATACAATCGCGCTCCATCTCTCCGAAACGGAGACCGCCATCACGACTTCGACCTTCAACCGGCTGCCTGGTCAGGATCTGAACCGGACCTCGAGCACGAGAATGGATTTTATCGTCCACCATGTGCTTGAGACGCTGGTAATAAGTCGGCCCAAGATAAACTTGAGCCTGCAGTTTGCGTCCTGTGTGCCCGTGATACATGATTTCAAGGCCGCGGGATTGGTAGCCCTTCTGTCGCAGGAATGCCGACACTGACTCGACAGTGAGGTCAGTGAAAGGCGTCGCGTCGCCTTCGTTGCCGATTAGTGTTGCCACTTTGGAGAGCAAACACTCGACCAAATGTCCGATTGTCATTCGAGATGGAATAGCGTGGGGGTTGATGATGATATCGGGGACGATTCCCTCCGAAGTGAAAGGCATGTCCTCCTGTCGATATGTTATTCCGATTGTACCCTTCTGCCCATGACGAGAAGCGAATTTATCTCCAATTTGAGGAATACGAGTCGCGCGAACACGGACTTTGACGAACTTCTGCCCCTCGGAGTTCGTGGTGATCAAGACCTGGTCGACAATACCGCTCTCGGTACTCTTCAGCGGCGTAGACACGTCGCGTCGAGTATGTACCCGGGTCCGTTGGCCAAGCTCCTCAGAATCAGGTGGAATTGGGGCCGTCTTCCCGATGATGATGTCCTCTCCCGCCACACCTGTACCTGGTGCGATCAGCCCATCGTCCTCCAATTTGTCATACGTTCCGTGCTTCATTCGCAGGGTGTTGTCGCGTGTTGGTTTCTCGAACTCCTCGAGCTGCTGGATACCGCTCTTCTTCTCCAAATCCATGTAACTGCGGTAATATATACTCCGGAACAAGCCTCGATCAATCGAACTCTGGTTCATGATGACGGAATCTTCTTGGTTGTATCCACTGTAGCACAGGATGGCAACAATAGCGTTCTGCCCAGCAGGAAGCTCTCGGAACTTCAGATATTCCATCGAACGCGTTGTGGCAAGAGGTTTTTGTGGATAATAAAGGATGTTGGCCATGGTGTCCATGCGAATGAGGAAGTTGGTTAAGAAAATTCCCATGGCTTGTTTACCCATGGCGGATTGGTAGGTGTTACGAGGCGACTGCAGACATATTAGCGTTTAACGACTTCGCGCATACAAGAACGTACCTGATTGTGATCTGGGAATGGGATGATACTGGCACAGATGCCAAGAATCATACTTGGATGGATTTCACAATGCGTCCAGGTATGCGAGTTGATGCCAGCCTTCAGTCGAGCAGCAGGATCGAACTCAGTGTCGTTCGCATGAGGATCAACTCCGCTTTGCTGCAAACGGGAGTTTTCTAGATCTTCGGGGGTCATCGAGATCATGACGGTCTCCTCCTCCTCTGCGTCCAGCAGTTCGATGATACCGCCCTTTATCAGCTGCTCCCATTTGAACTCGTCCCCGTCGTCATTGTAACCTTGGTTAAGCCACTTGACGTGCTTCTTCTGGAGGGCGAGCTGCTGGTTCTCGACAATGAAGAGCGGCCGGCAGACACGCCCGGCATCGGTATACAACCGAAGTTCCTTCTCGCGAACATCCCGCACTACCGACACCTCGGGACTGATGTCGTCCTTCCTCCGCAGCTTCTTGATCGTTTTGACCAAATTTGCAGGATCACGGTGAACACCCATCCACACTCCGTTGACGAAAACCTTCGTGCATGGAGTAGACGAGTGCGCGTTCTCCTCCAAAGACTCGAGACCCCACTCCTCGAGGAACTCGATGACTGGTGCAGAGTACGAACCGACGGAGATGCATGCCATGAGAGCCAAATTTTTCACCAGTCCACAAGCCTGCCCCTCGGGTGTTTCTGCCGGGCACACCATTCCCCAATGTGTGTTATGCAACTGCCGAGGCTTGGCAATTTTACCCTCGCGTCCCAATGGGGTATTGCACCGACGCAGATGAGATAACGTTGAAGCATAGGTGTATCTGTTTAGCACTTGCGATACGCCGGCGCTACCGGACATGGATTTCTTCTGGTCACCCCAATTGCCTGTAGCCAAGGAGTACTTCAATCCGTTTGTAATCGTCTGGTGCTTAACCGCCATTGCGAGAACGAACTCTTTGTGTGTTTCAACACACTGGAGAATATCAGAAAAGCGGAAAATATTCAAGATGAGGGATGCCAACTTTTTGGAGATAGCGGTATACGTCCTTGGTCAATTTCCTGAACAATATTCGGAAGAGCTTGGCGAGCAGCGGACCAGCCAGATCGAGACGCTTCTTGCCAAAGTGATCACGATCATCGAGCTCCCGCCGTTCGAGAGCGGCGAGTAGCAGACGATGGATCATATATCCGAAGAAGTACGCCTTATTCGACTCTGACCCTTCGGCCATCGACACGTGTGGAAGCATCTCTTTCTGCAGGATTTCCTGTGCATACCGAATGCGGCGCTCGCGAGACAGACCAGTTGTCGTTCCACGGTTGCCAATGAAATCAAGGGCGACTTCACGGTCTTGAATGACGAAACCATCATCGATACACGGCTTCAGCATCTCCAGCATCTGTGCGTCCTGCATGTCGTAGCAGATATGTTCGAGGATGTCACGGTCGGAGATGACGCCCAGGCCACGGAACACGACCCAAATTGGGATGTCCACCTTGATGTAGGGAATCGTAGCTTTCATCACATTACCCAGCTGTGGGCAATAGTGAGGAACTTTCGATCTGTCTCTAACAGCACACTCACCGAACGCTCCTGGTTCCGGTGGAACATTTTCACCTGAAATTGACTGATGGTTTTGCCGCCCTTCTCTACTGCGCTACGAATTTCCGCCAGGAAATTGATTGGAGAGGGTTGTGCTTTGGCAAAAACGTAAACATGGTTGGTGGCCATCCGCTCTTGCGCAATCAAGACCTTCTCGGACCCATTGATAATGAAGTAACCTCCCGAGTCGTATGGGCATTCGTTCAGATCGTACAGGTCCTGGTCCTGCAGTCCGCGAAGAATGCAGAACGTGGAACGCAGCATGATGGGTACCTGTCGGAGCATTGGACGCGTGGACGAAACTTGTTAACTAAGACACTCGCACCTTCCCAATCCACACCTTTGTTGTGTCCTCCGGATTGTCATCCTGTTCCGTCTCCCATGCAATGTCTCCTGGCATCCCGTCTGGATCTTCCCGTCCCACTAATACCCGTTTCTTCATCTCGATGTATAACGGCGCGGAATATGTGAGATTCCGCAGACGTGCTTCTTGCGGAAACACGGGGACCACAGTACCATCCGCCTCTGTTACAGTGGGCCGCGAGAGATAGATCTGTCCGAACTTGATCTCGTATCGACGAGTCATGTCGGCGTCGTGACCGGTATGCTGGTCTGCCTGGTCCAGTATGAGATCGGAGTTCTCGTCGACGAGCTCCTGCATGGTATTTTGCACAAACTCATCGAAGGAGTCGAGCTGCTGTCGCACAAGACCTTTCTGGTCGAAAAAGCTGGATATGACAGTCCAGCAATCCTCTTGCGTTATCTCTTCATAGTCATCTTCGTCCTCGTCGCCATAGGTCGGGTCATCGTAGGCAGCATAAGGGTCCTGGGTTTCATATTCTGACGGGTTTCAGAGGGGAAAAGGTTGGTCAATGGCAATGAATACCTTGGCTCATGTTCTAAAGCCAACAGACCCAATGTGACCGAATAGGCACGTTTTAAAGGATACAAATACACGGCGTTGGGTTTTATTCACTATACGACACGCCAGTCGGTGCGAGGACGCGTCGGATGGAGCGACGAAAATGTCCGAGATGGATGAACAAGCCAAAAGGGTGTGTGCGGCTGTTTCGATCGCCGCGGAATCTAACTGGGACAAACAGCCTTTTCACTCACTGCCCTCGATGGCCGGGAACGACGTTTGGACGTTCAATCTCAGGTCCAACCAAGCTAACCAGGATCCAGACTCTGATGATGACGACGAGCCCACTACTAACTCTATATCGGAGGAAACTAGATTGCTGCAAGAGCTAGACATTTCTCACCGAGAAGAAACTGTTGTATACAAGCCTAATCCTTTCAGTATTGCAAAGATCAATGCCGCCGCTCGTCGTCCCGCTGCTTCTGCGCCTCTTGTCGTTCATCGACCCACTAAACCGGCACCCAAAAAACCGACAGGAAGAATAGTTGACAGTTTTAAGAAAGCGGAGAAGAAATCATTGAACGCGAACCCTGCTACCCGACCGACTGCACTGGAGCATCCTCCTAGCGCCAATCCTATTCCTCCTCCACTGCCTGAACCTCCTTACACTGCGCCGTCGGCTGCAGACTCTATACCCCGCATGGACGATCCTCGTGTCCCGGGTTCCTCCCCTAAGCAAACACACGTTATCGTCACGAATATCTCAAATTCAGCTCCCAGAGATGTTTTGCCTCACCGCGCTGATGAAACGAATGCGCATATATCCACTGCCTTCCCTCCCAGCAAATCCGTTTCAAAGAAATTGCGGCCACCTCTGCCAGTCTCCTTTTCTTCGCCTCTGCGGGCTCGACCGCTTGATCCGCGCAGTGCTACTATCTCCAATCCTGCTCCTCGGAACCAGTTTTCGTTTTCTTCTCCACTTCGTCCGACCCAGTTCCATTCCGCGTCTGTATCAAATCTTTCCTCTGCCCCAAAAAAACACTGGCCCGCTTTAGAAAAACCGACCAATGCTCTAGTCGGTCATCATCATTCTGCGAACCCATCCGGTGTGTAAAATGTGTGCATATTCCTTTCCCAAAAAGCTGACGTGTGGACGAAGCCGAAATTACCACAGACCAAAACTTACAACCAACCAGCCTCGCTCCTCGCCAATTCCACCACACGCTTGCTGCCTCTCCTCCGACTGCTGTTCGAACAGTCGTGTCCGCTGCTGATAATGCCAGTGTTCGGCACGTTGGCCCAATCGACAGACCCACAGAAGCATCTTCGACCCAGTCTCGGTCGACACCATTGGCCTATAAGCATTCGCAGCCGAGACGACAAAAGGTTCCCGATCTCCCTCCCTCCAGTCCCATCCACTCACCCATTCCAACCCCGAGCCCGTCGCCGCGCTCAAGACGCACCACCGCTCGCAAACCGGTCTCCACGAAGAAGCCAAGTCGGACGCTCAAACGGCAGACCAGCGATGCCTACGACTATTTTCGCTCGGACCCGGACGATAACTGGTCCACTCTGCCGGTCCGCAAGAAATTCAAGGCTGCAGAACCAGACAAGGCCCCGAGCAAGGGTATCAAAACAACGGCTCCGTTCCGTCTGCCAGGTACATCGACCAAAGGCAAGATAACCGGTATGAGCGCCACCTCGGAAAGACGGGTCGTAACTTTTTTGCCGCCTCCTCTCAAAGCTGGTAAAGTAGAGGTTCTGGTGGAGAATGTGGCGCCGAGAAGTGAGGAGGAGCAGGTTGGACTTCATTTAAAGGAAGCGCCGGCTCGGGTTCACAAGCGCGCTCGTGGATCTCGTGAATCCAGCCCCTCAGGGACCCCGAAACGTCGCCGCCTCGCTCAGAACCCGTACCCTTCTCCCGCAACCTCCCGTCTGAGCCCTGGCGAAGCCACCATCGCCACCGACGATGGGTCGAACGCGGCTCATTCAGATACCCCGTCTTCACCCTCCTCCGTCCGCTCGTCGGCGCATCGTTTCCTGTCGCCTCCCACGTCCGATCCGATGCCAGACCATGATGCAGAAGTACAGGCGACAGTTACTGTGGATAACGTATCTCAGAGGTATCCATCAACCAAATCCTTGATGCGTCAGGTGCGTTCGTATTCTACATTCCTAGCTTGCCTGAACGATGTTCTCAGTAGCGCAAGCACGGGTCGCATGTCATGTGGGATCTTCTCGAACTGCCGAGTTGCGGAACTGTGCACACAGATGAATCGTTCAGCGCAGAGGTACCTGTCGTTGTATGGGAAAGTAGGGAGGTACAAGTATAGTCGGTGGTGATACAGCCGGGTCGTGTATTGCGTCTTTTGTCCTTGATAATCTTTACAGCCGCGCTGCAAGGAGGATGTCCATTTTTCTTTCAGCGCTTGAAGCATAATGACCCTGCGAAAAAGGTTTTGAGTTTAGGTACGATGGAAAGAAGTAGCTATAGCGCACTCCGAACAGCAATGTATGGTTCAGGTAGTGGAACAGCTCGTATAGATGTTGTCTTATCTCATATTGTTCCGCCGGCTCCGCTTTTGGGAGATGTTGGTGGTATGTCTCAAAAAGGACCTTTGGTACGCCGCCGAAAATCCTGGCAATGGCTAAGCTAACCCAAGATTTCAATGAATGGAACTCAAGGCAGTTGACCGTTTATACTCTGCCTCATTATGACCGAAATACGATGCTGGATCGAAAATTATCGGCTCCCCGGTGCTGGCCTCAACGCCCATGTTTCCACTCCACAAATCGCCATGCAAAAGCACAGGCTGTATGTGCAACGGGCCTGAAAGCCATTGGAAGTCCCGGAAGGTACTACATGGACTCATGAATACGCACCCAAAAGCTTGGGAATAACGCTGAACAAAGTGTGTTTGAACGCGAAGAGCGTTATGCAAATCGGATACTTACACCTTCCTCACTTCTTCGCCTTTTGCGCACAGCGAGGCAAAACCGCCCTGTTTGGCCAGCTGCGTCAACAAATCGCCTATCATGCCACCAAAGCACGCGTCCCAGTTATCGAACCAGCCATTCTGCAGCCTGGTCGCCCCGCAGTACGTTGGAACACCGAATCCGAAGCCGTGAAGAGACTCGTTACGGTGTAGTTCGGTCGCCAATCGCTCTCCCAGACGCCTCGCTGCCGTGTCATTTGGCGAAGACAAATCTTTGTATTCGCTGATCATATAAGGCATTTTTCCGTTAATGCCCGACGCCGCAACCACGCGAGGCGCGAGACCCGGAGCAGCAGCGGCGATGCTGCGAAGTGATTCGGCTTCACCGAGATATTGTTCTGCCTCGTTTTCAGCGCCGATCTTGGCAAAATACGTGTTTCCCTTGGACGAGACGAGGCGAGGAAGGGAGCCTGTGAATTGGGCACCTGGTTCAACCCTCTGCAGGTGCTCCAGGAGGACTTGGGGAATGGTTGTCTTCATCAGGGAAAGTATAGTCAGCGCGGCCTCGACGGAGACTTCCAAATCGAGAATCGCGATCATCTGCTGCCTAATCCGATTCTTACAAATCTCAAAGAGCTGAATCCGCGGCCGGGCCGACCAGCGTGGTTGCTATAAAACCCTTGGGAAGGGGCGACGCCAAAGAGCAAACCGGGTCTTTCATCTGCATCCCTTTCCGCACCATGTCCCTCATCAACGCTGCTGTCCCAGGCGCGCGCGAATATTATCCACTCAATGAGCCGGAGATTGGAACTTTCTTGGTTGGTCTGGCACACAGGGGCTCTTTTTGCATCATGTTGACGCGTCTGGTTTGCAGGCTGGCGAGCAGCCTGCGCTGTTCAAGCCAGTAGAGATCAAGGGCGTAACGTTCAAGAACAGAATCTTCGTGGTACGCAAACCGTGTCTGCAGATTGGGCCGAAATAACTCGCGTGCTAGGCTCCGATGTGCCAATACAGGTGTGGAAATTCCAAGAATGCGACTCTGCATGCATTTACAAACGTGTTGAAAGCTCGTCGAATGGTCATGCAACTGACTGGCATTTCGTTCACATTGGGGCGAGTGCATGCCCGAGGTTACTTCCAGATACACTAACAATCTTCGAAACGACAGGGATTTGCCACCCGCGGTGTCGGAGCGATATGTATGGAAGCGACCAGTGTTGTCCCCGAGGGACGTATCTCGCCCGAAGACGCCGTGAGTTCAACCCAAGCAGGTTTGGTCGAGAGTGACTAACTATATACATCCTTAGGGTCTCTGGCAAGACAGCCAAATCGCGCCCTTGAAACGAATCGTAGAGTTTGCTCATAGCCAAGGCACCAAGATTGGGATCCAGCTCGGCCATGCAGGGCGCAAGGCCTCGACCTACGCGCCGTGGATTAAAGAGCGCGCCGGCCACGGCACTTCATGGGTCGCGAAGGAAGATGAAAACGGCTGGCCCAGCAATGGTTTGTTCTCCCTCATTCTCTAATACGCGGAGATCTTATTTCTTCCAGTCTATGCTCCCAGCGCCATCGCTTTTTCCCCGACATACCCAAATCCAAAGGAGATGACCGAAGCGGATATACAGTACGTCGAGGACGCCTTTGTCGCAGCCGCGAAACGCGCCAAGGCAGCCGGATGTAAGTCTCGTTTCTTTCTTCCAATATCAATATGTTCAAGATCATCCCTCCAATGCAGTCGACTTTATCGAGCTCCACGCCGCTCACGGCTATCTCATTCACAATTTTGTCTCCCCGCTGTCCAACACCCGGACCGACAAATACGGTGGATCCCTGGAAAATCGGCTGAGATTCCCCACGCGCATTCTTGAACAAATCCGAAGCGAGGAATGGTCGGACAAGCCTTTGTTCGTTCGTATCAGCGCCACAGATTGGGCAGAGGGCCCCGAGAAGGCCGAGGACGGCACTTGGCTGCAATGGGGCGTCGAGCAGAGCAATCTATGGGTCGACAAGATGATGGCCTTGGGCGTCATAGACTTGATCGATGTCAGCAGCGGTGGTAACTGGGTAAAACAGAAGATTGGCCCCGTCGTCGGCGGCCAGATACAGCACGGATACCAGGTATACACTCCCGCTACTGTGATCCCTGTCATTCCGCTGTATTCACTTTGTGATTCCAGGTTCCGTTTGCAGAGGCGATCAAGAAGGCGCACCCCTCGCTCATTGTTAGCGCTGTCGGTGCCATCACAGATCCTGTACTTGCAGAGTCGTACTTGAAGGACGGAAAGGCCGACGTCGTGACTCTTGCGAGGGAACTTATGCGCAACCCGCATTGGCCCATTTTGGCGGCGAAGACGCTTGGAGCCAAAGCCAAATCCGCGAATCAATATGAGAGGGCGTGGTAGATACCAGATTGGGTTTTGCGAGAAGATGTGGATAGACCTTAAATTTGTAAATTTTTAGACTCGAATTTCGATAAGCAAGCTGATGTTCCACAATTCTATTACAGAGAAGTCGTAAGGAACCGCAGTCTTAAGGCGCAAAGTAATGAACTCGAACGTTCAGCAACTAAGAAATGTAGCGCCGCTGACCCCAAATGGAAGAAAAGAGAGCAAGGTCGAGAGATGCGGGAGGGATTTTCGAGGAGCTTCCATCCTTTTTAAGGTTCAAGAGTTTCCATTAGACGATCCCTCAATCGCAACTAAACTATGTATGTACTTCCAAAAGAGAACGACAGAGCTAAAACCACGGGCAGAAAATAAGTTTTTAATAAGTTAGCTGATTCCTTTCCTCTAATAGCCCATGAAGCCGCGGGACATGGGAACCAGCAGGGTCTTCGACTTGATCATTCTTGCGAACCAGCCCCCGAGCGTGATTCCGCCGAGATACGCCTTTCCGCCACCCTTTAGCAGGCATGAGCAAGGGATCCGAGAAGAACGACAGGGAAAACGCACCTTGCCGTTCGTGACAATGATCATTTCCTTGCCTCCCTTGTACGGCTTCAATGGGCGGGAAGAGAAGTGTGCGATGATATTGGCAGCGACGATAGCGGAGTGCGCGCTGGCTTTCATGACCTGCTTCTGCTCAACAGTGTTGATGGCGTCGCCGACGGCAAAGATGTCGGGATGGTCGACCAGCTGCAAGGTCGGTGTGACCTTGATCTGGCCTCGCTCGTCAAGCGTGCTGGCGCCGAGGGACTTGCCGACAAATTCGGTGTGGGGGCGGGGGCCTCTGGTAGGGAGCTGAGGTGGAACGTTAACAGGGAATGTGGAGAACAGAAGATACAACGCACAACGAGGTCGGCTTCGATGGCGTGTCCCTTGCGCGTCTTGATAGATACGGGTCCAGGGGTAGGGATCTCGTCGACAAAGTCATCCAAGATGATGTTGACTTTACGAGCGCGAAGGTCCTTGGCCATCCCGTTACGGAAACCTTTAGGGTATGCGGAGTTCATGAGGGCGCTGTCTCCGTGAACGATGGTGACTTCTTTCTCCTATGAAAACGCGACGGATGAGATGAAGCAAACTATACGCGACATGGAGTAAACATACGGGCCACTCATCCTTGATTTCGCCTGCGTATTCTGTGGAGATGTAAGCAGCAGCCACGACGCGAAATGAAAACCACTTGCCTATGCCAACAGCTCCCCCTCCGACCAAGACAATTTTCTGCGCTTTCTTAAATTTTTCACGGCTCTCAGTGACAAACGCGTGCACCGCCTGAGGGTCGTTCGGGATATCCAGCGAACCCTCCCAAGTCGAGCCGGGGGCGAGAACGAGCACGTCGTACGGCAGCTCTTTGCCATCTGCGAGAGTTACGGACCCGCCTTTCGCTTCGGCTTTGATGGTCTCGACCGATCCCTCGACAAAGGTGCCGTTAGAATTGGCGAAGAGTTTGTCGAGTGGGATGAGAGCGGTTTCTAGGAGATCGTTGCTCTCAGAAACCGTCATTCTGGGAAGCGTTGGGCGAGAAATGGCATAGGGACGGGGGTTAATGAGGGTAATTTTTGCAGAAGGGAGCTTCGAAGAGAGGGCGCGAGCCACGGCAGACCCTCCTCCGACGCCTGCACCAACGATAACAACGTTCTGAGACATGGTGGTGCAAAGGGAAAAGAGGTGGGAAAGGAGATGTGTGTGTGTTCAGTCGCATTCAGAACCCACGCGATTTATACAGTCGCGATTCGCTTCACGTCATTCAGCCTACATCAGCCTTGGCTGCCTTAGCCAATTTTTTTTGCTGACCGAGATTGGACTCGCGTGTCATTTCAGCTGACAAGAAGCACTTCAGATTGACACATACTGGTTTAGGGTGATTTCCGCTCATTGGGCGGGTGCAAGATCTGCAGAGTATCTGGGGATAAAGTCGACCATTTTTAGACTCTTGACATTCCGCCGCTCGCCCCTAACCCATATCCGGAGATTTGATGGCGGCAGCACGGCAGAGTCGTGGGCGATCCAGCAACACGAGTACACTACTGTACACAACGCGCTTCCTCTTCGTCCCCCACCATGCTCTTCCGGCGCAGTGTCCCCCGAATCCCCCCGCCGATGCCCGCGCTCTCCGAGACGTTGCCGACTGCTTCTTCTCTCATGGCTACCTCTCCTGTCGACACGAGCTAGGACTGGAACATTCTGCTGGAGGGTCCATACTTGCACGTATGTCTCCCCGCCTAGCTCACTTTTCGTTTCAAACCATACTAACATTTCCAGTGTACGCGACCCGCACATTTCAAAGAGTTCTGGCACTTCTTCAAGCCCGAGGAGACCCCACGCTCGCACAAACCCTCGCCAGCCCAAGACATCATCAATGCCCCACGCCGTTGCCACAGCAATTTATGCCTACTATTCACAACGAGCCTCGCTATAATGTCCCCTTGATATCCCCAGTCATCTACTTCACCTGTATCTTGCTGTAAGAAACCTGTAATGCATTGATTTCTGGATTTAGTATGATTTGGTGCATATCACAAGATATCGTGTGTGTGTACTCATTAAAACTCTACCAAATATTTCGTTGGCCGTCCCCGACCTGCTTTGGGGCCTGGGATCCTTCTGTGACGGACTCACTGAGAATGTTTGCGGTCCACCAACCTCCGCCGAAAGTGCCGCGATCAAAATTCCCCGATTTGGTTCAGGGGCGAGCGGCGGAAAGTACGCAAGTCCATTTTTATCCCTCAAGAACAAATTTGTGGGTGCTGGTGACTGCTGGTGACCAGAATGAGCCCACAAACCGTTTTGATGTGCAACACCGCCACAACTTTTGACAGGTGGCTGTGAAACGTGATAGCGGCCTGCCGATCACAAGAGTTGCACTCACCGGTTTCCTCCGCTTTTCATGTTCTCGTCGAAGATCGAACGGAGGGAAGAGGATGCAAAGGTATTACTTGTTGTTTCGCGTGTACAGTATCTATTGCAAATAAAAACTCTATTCAGACACTGGGCACAAGCCTGGAACGGGACTCGTCAGCAACGAACAGCGCCCAGGCGAAAAAAATCCCCTACCATCCATATTTAACAGATTCGTCCGCATTTACAATGGAAGCAGAAATAAGCTGGCGGGCCTCGAGCCACATCCATGTCTGGAACACAAAATCAGCTCAAATAGAAGGACTCGGCGAACAAACGCACCTTCAACATCATCCCAAGATTGCCCGTCTGCCTCTCGGACTCCATCGTCGCCGACGCAGCCATCTGCCCACCCAGCTGCCTCAAGATGGGCAGGGCACTCTTGAACAAATCGAGCCCTGGATCCAGTTGCCGCCCAATCCCCTCCAGCAGCAGAATACTGATGACAGTATTTACAAAGTCGCCCTCCATCTTCACATGATGTTCCCGGACGGACTTAAGCACCTCCGTGAGGATGTCCGAGATCTTAATCTGCCCAAGCGAGAACGTCTTTCGCTTCACGCTAAGCACCAGATGCTGCATCTTCAGCGCAAAGGTCTCCGTTTCAATAGCGAGTTCCGGCGTTCGGCATCGCTCGACCATGAGCTGGCCTGTGCGGTATCCGTCGAACTGCGCCATCGCTCGGAAGAGATCGAGGAAGTTTTTGCGGTTAACTTCAGAGAGCGTGGTGACCAGTCCCGCGTCGATGAACACAATTTCTGGGACATAGCCTTCTTCACCAAGATGGTTCAACTTGGCGCGCCACGCCGGCGGGTCGTCTATGAGCTTGGCGAGGTCGGAGACAATCTGGTCAGATTCCGAGTCCACGACATTGGTCTCCGCGGTATGACCGATTTCAGTCCTGTGGAATATCGAATGGAAGATGCTGCCCAGAAGGAAACGAGTCGTGGGTGGTTTGCTGAACTTGATCATGATATTTCCCGGATGGAGATCCGAATGCACGAAATTATCCAGCAGCAGCATGTTCTAATTTAAGAAAGCACTGAGACATATGGGCAGGAGAGAAAAGCCAAAGACTTGCCAGAAATGCGTCGAGTCCGACTGTAGCAACCTGGTCCTCGAACGGCCCTCCCCCATTCTTCAAAAAGGCCTCGAGAGGGAGCGCGTTCTCGTATTCCTCGACCAACAGGTCGGTCGTGGACCACGACACTAGGGGTCGGGGGAATGTGACTGGGACCTTTCTGGAAGCAAAATTAGTCTCGAATCCGAGCAAGTTCTCGGCCTCGTGTCGTAGATCCAATTGCTGGAACATCATCTGGCCAAAGACGTCGACTTCTTCTGGGAGCGAGAGCCACTCCATGCCGGGGAATAACGAAATGAAATGCGCGAAGAACGACATGATGGACAGATCCCTTGAAATTGTCTTTTTCACGCGTGGATGGAGGACCTTGATCGCAACGGACGCGGTTGGAACTGAAGGCGGAGGATCCTGGAGGATAACCGGAGCTAATGCGCCAGCAAATCCCTTCCGATGTTGCCGTGGTCCCAAATATGAGGGCGGGATCAAATCCTGCTTGAGGGTAGCTCGATAGACCTGGAAATTTAGAGTTATTATCTGTGAGACAGCAACGACAACAACGTACCTGGGCAATGGCACCCGTCCCAATAGGTGACTCATCGAATTCTTCAAAGACATCCTCGAATCGCCGCTGGAACACTTTCTCGATCTGCCTTCTGGTATGTGACATGGAATGCGGCTTTCCACCGGAGTGCAGTCTACCCAAACGGTCGCACAGTAAGGAGGGAAAAAGATCGGCGCGCGATCCTGCCCATTGTGCCAACTAAGTCACGTACATAAGTCCGGCAGGCGAGGACGATGTTGGGCTCACCTTAATGAAGGCCGGGCCTGCGGTCTCCATCTTACTGACAAGAAAGTTGTACCACCAGACGGCACCCCATCTGTCACCGCGATACCGTTTTTCTGGCTTCCCGACGAGGAGCATCGGACTGCAAATTATGACTGGCGCGAAGAGCAGGAATAGATACATGAATCGTCTAGCGGTGAGGAGAGGCTCCCATACACGGTCATGGAAGAAGGACAATATCCGAGCCCCAATTGTTAGCTCGTAATCGGAAGACGAAGCAATGACGGGATGCCGCTCTGGCGGAGGTTGACAGGGAATTATGGTCGGGGACGCGATTATGGAGGGTATGAGGGACGTTTGCTCCGGTCTATAGTACAGGGCCAGTCCTCCTGCTATGGGGACAAGCCAGAACGCCGTTCTTCGCAAGGAAAAGCGTTGAATGGGCGTTCGGTTAAAGAAACCCGGCCAGGACGATGCATGTCGGGTCCAGAGCGGCGAAAAAGGACGTGCGGGTCGTACAGGTGCAAGGAGAGACACACGGAGCGCAGGTGGCAGCGAGGAAAGCCTGCTCGTCCAAGACATGAACTTGAAGCTTCAAGTCGATCGGAGCATGACGTCTGGGTGCAGCCGGGACGCGGTGTGTGGCTTTGTATCGAGCGAAAGCCATCGGCAGACGTTCAACGTTCAACTCGTTGAACCTTGAGCAAGAGGATCGCGGATCCCTTGCAGTGCTCAACTAAGCAAGGTTCTCGATGCCTGCGAGCTCACGGCTCGGACTGGCCCGTTCCCCGTCAATTTCAACCGCGTATCGTGTGCGCCGTCGGTATCTCGTGGATAAATTCAACGGGGGTTACTAAAAGCCTAATCGTCCACTTGGAATTGCCGTCAGACAAACTCCTTATTGTACCAGCTCGTGTACGAGTTTGCCAAGTCGAGACTGTATGCATGGAAGCTCATCAAAAGAAAAAGTCGCAGAGTTCCTTCCATATTGCGGCCTTAGATGAATGGAAGGGTTGATTCGCAGTGGTGCAATCTAGAGGTTGAATGCAGGAAGACGATGGGAGGTCCAAAAAGTCTGGAACAGACCAACGGAAGCCAATGGCAACGGATTCGCGGTCAGAAAAACAGCAGCACACAACTCAATAAAAGACCCACAAGGGTTTTCTCCACCCTCCATGGACGGTCCTGCCGCCTCTCCTTTCGCGTTTGCTACTCTCCTGACCTCCGACCAATACCTCCCCGGAGCCCTTGTGTTGGCCGGAGCGCTCAAGGATGTCCACACCACCCCGGCTGTCGCCCCAGAGGTTGACTTCCAGACAGTCTGTCTGGTTACCCCGGAGTCCGTCGACGTATCTGCGATAAAACAGCTTCGAAGAGCGTTCGACGTCGTGGTGGGCGTGGAAATCATCGCGCAGGAAGATGATAAGGGCCTCAAGCTTCTTGGTATGTCTTTTTCCCCGCATCCGTTTACCCGACGCGTGTACGCGCAGGCCGCCGCCTCCAATCAGGTGCCTTTTCACCGGCAATGCTGCCCGCATTGTTGCCACAGCTGCGGACCCTTTCTGGCGCGTCTGCTCCCCCACATGACCATCTGCTCCATGAATCCCTGATGGACCACTATCTTACTCCTCATGCCTAGGCCGTCTCGATTTGAACACTGTCCTTACAAAATTGCACGTATTTCGACTTACACAATACTCCAAGATCATATTTCTCGACGCCGACGTTCTTCCCGTCCGACCTCTTTCCCATCTTTTTTCGCTGCCGCACGAGTTTTCCGCCGTACCCGACGTCGGTTGGCCAGACATCTTCAATTCCGGCGTTCTAGTGCTGTCTCCTGGAGTGGAAAAATTCACCCAACTTAATGACCTGCTAAAATCCAAGGGCACCTGGGACGGCGGTGACCAGGGTATTCTTAATGAATGGCGCGGAGGAGACTGGAATAGACTCAGTTTCACTTACAACACTACGCCCACCGCTGCTTACACGTCAGTGATGAACTTGTCTCTTCTCCGCTTCCTTTTTGACACCACTCTAGTTACGCGCCGGCGTACGAGCGATTCGGTTCTCAAATCTCCGCCATCCATTTTATCGGACGGGACAAGCCCTGGAATTCGCTTTCTTACCGTCCACCCTTCCAGAACCATGGCACACAATCTGAATCCGGACCACTACAGGCTTACGATTATAACGCGCTTGTAGACCGGTGGTACGCGATATACGACAAGTATTGTCGCGCAGAGCCTGCCGTCTCCGAGACCGAGTTTGAGGTCAAGCGCTACATCTCCGCATGGGACGAGCAGACCGGCGGTGGGTCGGAATTGATCTCAGGAAGCATGACCAGCGGCTCGGCTCTCGGTTTGGAAGACCTTCGGAGGATCGCGCTTGAGGGCGTGCAACCTGGAGGTCCGCCGCCCTCCAGCGGTCAGTCCAGAGAAGGGGAATACATACGCATGCCGCTGGAGGGCCGCGTTGATTTGATGCGCCCTCAGAAACAAGTGCAGGAAAGAGTCGAGAAGGAGGAACCACGGGGTGGGGCTGGCTTGGGAGTTCCGGTCACCCCGCAGCGTAGTCAGCCACGCACCGGGTCTCCGTTACGATGGGAAACGCTCCCTACCCCGGGCCCGGATGAAATACCTCCCAGCCCTCGCCTCCCACCAATTTCTCTCCCCTCGACCCCAACTCCCGCCTCGTATGCAACAAGGCAGCGCGACCAGTCCCCTCCCCGCGATCAACCCTCGGAGCACTATCATCACGATGAGGGCCAGCATGGCCAGCAGAACGATCAAGGTCAGCACCAGCACGACCAGCAGCATGATCAAGGACACCATGATCAAGGTCAGCACCACGATCAAGGACACCACGATCAAGGCCAGCACCAGCAAGGCCAGCACCATGATCAAGGCCAGCACCATCACCAGCAGCACCACCAGCAACAACAGCGGCACGAACCGCCTCGACCCGCTTCTCCTCCTATGCTCATTTGGAATGCCGCTACCGACCCTCCGCCAACGACTGCACCTCCTGCCTCGGCTTTTCCTTCCGAAACGTATTTCCCCAATATCTGGGACCAACCATCCGCTCAGCACCACCGACAA
Source organism: Mycena vitilis (assembly GCA_029203975.1). Lineage (NCBI taxonomy): Eukaryota > Fungi > Basidiomycota > Agaricomycetes > Agaricales > Mycenaceae > Mycena > Mycena vitilis. The sequence goes on from JARGYF010000017.1 coordinate 491,696, forward strand.
GGCCCTCGCGGCCCCTCCCCTCCTCCGGATTCCGCTGCATTCTTCCAAGCGCCCCCGCCCTCAGAGATTCCTGAATCTTTGCTACGACAAGGCCACTATCGCCAAGTTACCGGAGAAGAAGATCCGGGTGCCAACCCCAGTCCCGATCGCTCAAAAGTAAAGCATGTGTTCCCTTGGGAAGACAAGCCCCGCCAGATGCCTGGACGAGTTTTCCCCGCCTCGGACGCTCCATCCCCGTCTCTATTCATGAGCCCCGGTACGCCCGAGTCGGTGCCTCCGCCGAGATCGCAACCACTCTCTCCTCTAGGCGGGTTGCCGTCTACTTTGACCTATGCCAATGCTTGGGACAATGTTCCGAGTATCCAAAAATATGCTTCGCGGTTGGTCCGGCCGCTCCAATCACCGCCGCAGCTCGCGCCTGCCTTTGAGGGCGATCGCTACCGGAAGGGACGTAGTTGGGAAGACAGGACCGAGGCCAGTAGCATGGACGGAGACGACGAAGACGAGGGCGACGACGACGACGATTCGTTGGACAACCCGAACCGAGCGCGCGGCGTGCCCGACAGCGACGCCGACAGCGACACCGACAAGGGAACTTCGAAGAGCTCGACCACCGTACGCTCTCGCGGGTCGTCGATATCGGCTAGTTATAATATTAAAGGCAAGAGAAAGGAATACACCGTACGTGGTGTTCAAACTATCTCTCCGAACTATCGCAGCCAGGGCACTCAAGTCGCCTTTGATCCGCCAAAGGTGACACACGAAAAACGGCCTTCGCGCCATGAAGGCCGCCAGTGGGCACCGAGCGCGGCGGACGTGCTGCCGCCCGTCACGGTACACGCTGGACCGGACCTCTCGATGACGACGGCGTCGCCGTCGCCGGCTTTGCAGCAGCCCGGCTCTCCGCGCGAATTCAACTACGGTTCGCCAACGATCGCGCAGCCTTCGATGCAAATGTCGACGCCTCCGCCGCGGCCTGTTGCAGCTCCGGCCGAGCGCCAAATTTCGAACGACGGTTCGCTAACTTCGCTCACATCGCCGCCATCGTCTATTGGCCCGATTTCGCCGGCCGACGCTACGCCTCTGTCGCCCGCCTCCCGCAAGGGCAGCCGCGTGTGGGACCCTGCGCGCGGCGTCGAGCTCTTCAAGCGCGGGTCCGAGGAGGTGCTCGCGCGGTTCCTCAAAATGGGTTCTTGGGAGGACGAAGCCGGCCAATGACCCGTCCACTGAACTTCTGTTCGCATGATTTGCACGCTACGCTTTGCGCTATGCATAACCCTCGCTCCACTTTGTACATGTTTTATGGTTGTCTTGCCCCATCCCCATCCCCCGCATACCCTTCCTCATCGCGATCCATGCATGTAGCTCTTGCGCATTCACATAGAAGATTTGCAGACTGGAACTCGTTGTGTGTACTGTGCCTATTGATCCGTCGAAGGACTTCCTTTTCGACGCGCTACGTCACACGCCCCTATCTCGCGCGACGCGCCAAAACGCGTCAACGGTGACGTATTCGCGCTCCATCCTCAATTGCGGGACTATAAAGCCTCGGGTCCTTTGCCCCATCCCTTACCAAATTCCCAAACCACCAAATCATCCAATCATCCATACACACCATGTCCGGACAAATTTTCAACGTTGAGGAGACCTCCAAGTCTTCCGAGTTCGTTCTCTTTTATTTGATACATCTTCAGCCGCTTACCTTCGGCTTGTAGGTTCCAGACCACTGCGGCTCAGGCTCAGGCTGAGGCCAAGACTGCCCCCATCGCCCGTGAAGTCGAGGCAAACGCTGAGCAAGCGAAGGAGGTAGCGCAGAACGCCGCATTCGTGGCCGTGGTACGTGCTTCCGTCTAATCTTAATGGACTGTTGGACAACCAAAATTAACGCCCCCTACCAGGCAAAGGGTCCTGAACTCACCGGTCAGACCGCCACCGACCGTCTCACGACCGAGGCATCAGTACGAACTGGTGCTGCCGTCGACCAGGGCCAAAACGACGTAGCAGCTGCGAAAGCTGCTGGCGCCGGCTACGTCGACCAAGCAAAAACCGCTGCATCCAACGCTCTCGCAACGGCTCAATCGTACATTCCCCCCGGCTCCGGGCCCGACGGAGCACACACCGCCGGCGATGTAGCGTCCGGTATCCAGGCAGGCGCGAACGCCGCCTATGTCACGGGCAAGCAAATCCTCGTCAGCGCGCAGGAGACTGCCCAACCGTACCTCGCCTCCGCGGCGGAGACTGCGAAGCCGTACCTCGCCTCCGCAGCGGAGACGGCGCAGCCGCATCTCACCAAGGCGAAGGACGTTGCTGCGAGCTACCTGCCCGGCTCCGCGACGACGCAAACGGCGCCCGTTGAGGGGAAGGACGTCAATGTTTGAGCTGAACGCGTAAAGGCTGTCTACCTTATAGCATAGTATATCACTTCAATTATTGTACTACTACCATCGAGCAATATGTATCAGAATCGTGTGGATCCATTTCTTGCGCCTTGAACTTGACTTGACGGATAAAATGCAGATTACCTTTATTCGACGCCGTCCACTGTATAAAACGTCGTTGACGAGGGCAGACCAAGGGCAGACTCAATTCGCCGCCCCGTGTCAGTGACGTCACTGATCAGGTATAAATTAGGAGTTGACAACAGCCGGAACTGATTCGACGCTCCCTTTCTCCCCCAAACACCTCTTTACAATGGTGCATTGACACTCACCGCACTCGATTGGCTGTGCTAACCCACTCCCAGGAAGGCATGCTCATGGGATTCGCAAAGCAGTTCATGCCCCGTGCGTTGATTCACTTGTCCCAATTCCATCGCGATCGCTCATCGTCGCTCCATTCTAGAACGCAAGCGCCCTCAATTTCCTCGCTAGTATCAACTAACCCCATATCCAGAGGGGCACGAAGATGCGGAGCTCCACCGACAAGCGGTTGATGCAGCCGACGAGGAGCACCAGGTCCCCACTTCCCGTGGACCCGCACACCGCATTAACGCGATATACAGAGAAGTGATAGGCCAGCGCTCCAGGGAGATGAGATCAACAGGGCGAAGGACTTGCATCAACAAATGTACGACGCAGAGGACGGCAAGCCCGGGAAGCTGAGGGAAGGGGCAGCTCAGGAGGTGTTGAACAGCGATGCAGGATCAGCGGGAGTCGGTAGTGCCGTCATGGCCCAGGTCTGTACTAACCCCTTCACAAGGACTGCCTGCTCACCCTCGATGTCTGGAACAGGTGATGAAAAAATTCCACGCCCCCGATCCAGAGGGTGAACAGCACTCGGAAAGCGAGCAGGACCAGCTCATGACTTTCGCAATGGCTGAGGCGAGCAAGGTGGCGGCAGCGGGAGGCTTCAGCGCCGACATCAAGAGCGATCTCATGAAGGAGGTCGCCATGCTGGCCATGAAGTCTCAGGTCAAGGCTAACGGCGGCGGCGTCGGAGGGGTCTTCAAAATGGTATGTCCTCCGTGCTTCAGCTCCGTCGCGTTGCTTATCCATTTTCTCAGGCCCAAAACTTCATCTAAAGCAAATTTAAAGTGTTGTAGAATTGAGACGGACCCCAACCTGTTGTTGTACTTGTGGAAAAATCAGTTTTCTTGTTCTGTGGGCTCCTCGACTCTTGCAGCAATTTTCGCCGATTTGTGTTGTATCGATCTTGAGTACAGCGAGTAGACGCCATGAGGACTACGGATACAATTAAATGATACAGTGTGTGAAGAGAAAAACTTGAGAGCAAAAGACGATAGCGAGATGTAGAGTAGAAAACAGATAGCGAGAGAGATAACTGCAATGAAAAACGAGAGCGAGAGAGTAAAACGAAAAGGGAAGCGAGAAATAAAATACATCAGGGGTAACCGGTCGTCAGATGCACTATCACGACGGCGGGCCAGGCGATGGCAGGACGTGCGATTTTCAGCGAATGCGATGTACGCAAGCGCCTAGACCGTCGCTGCAATCAGCGCCGAGGCATCATCGGTTAGCCGCATTGTCCCTTAAGCGCCGAAATGCGCAGGGAACAATGGGCGGACAATGGGGCAAACAGGCGCCACAAGGGAAAGAACAAGGCCCGAGCGCGCGCCTAGCTGGCATAGCGCCCAAAGGCGAATAGCTGTTGCGGCGGAGACTCGGGTCCGTCGACGGGCGAGCCGTAGTGCATCGGCTTTTGGCCGAACATTTCGAACAGCTTGGATTCGGAGAACTCAAGCGGCAGGGCGACGGGAGAGCTCGCGGGGGTCGTGGGGCCACTGGACGACGAGGACGACGAGCGAGAGGAGAAGCCGCTGGAGCCAAACGATGGCGTCCGCGAGGGGGAGAAACCGTTCGACTCCAGGGAGGGGGTGCGGGACGGAGGGGAGGAGGCGTACGAGGGCATGCAGCAGGGTGGGGATACGGAGCGGAGCGTCGAAGTATCCGACGTTGCAGGGCTCGCGCCGCGGTGCTTCGGAGCCCGCTTCGGAGTGCGGCGCGGAGGACCTGCAACCTTCTTGCGTCTCGGAGTCGGGACCGCCGGCTGCACGCACGGAGTTGGCGAACGGAAGGGGTGCTGCCTCGAGCGAGGTGCGGGGATCGTGTTGAGAGTCGCCGGGGCGAGAGGGCCGGGCGCAAATGTGAATTTACCACGGACGAGGGAGGGGAGGGGCGCGCTGGGAAGGAAGACGGTCGTGGCAATTTGGAAGGGCGGTGACAGGACCTTGCGCGAGTCATGAACGTGCAGCGACCCGAAGGCGCTCAACAATTCATCGATCGTAAAAGCGTCGTGCTTGACCGGTGCTGTAGCCGCTTTCCGGGCCCAGACGGGAGGGGGAAACGAGAAGTGTTGCGTCGAAAATATGGTCGACGCCACATCGCGACTCTCTTTGAACTTCAGAGGGAATGCATGCCGTGCGGCTGGCGGATTCAGAGCGTCGGTAAGATCGACGACCTGGAGAGCGGTTAGTGGTAGATATGAAATCCTGGGGCAGACATACCTCTGTCTTTTCGTTGTAAAACTCGTCCTCGTCCTCGTCCTCGTCGTCCGAGCCTGCCTCAGAGACCTCAGAATCGACAGATTGCCGCAGCCCGACAGGGATCAGGTAAGGCTCCATCTTTTCCTCCATCGATTTCAAGCAAAGCTCAAAGGGAGCGGGGTCGGCGGGGCCGAGTTTCCGCACGGACCTCCCTTCTTGCTTGGCCCGTCGACGGTGGTTCTGGAACTAAGGGACTATGAGAGGGTGACATTAATGGGATACGATGTACGCACCCAAACTTCGATTTGCCGCGGCTCCATCATGGACTTTTTCGCCATCTCCCCGCGGTCGGCAGCAGACGGGTACGCGTTGTGCTCGAAGTATGTTTGGAGGAAGGGGATGAATTCCTGCGCATGGAATAAGGGCCAGTGCCTAGTTGAGAAACAGGGAAGTTACCTGATTGAACGGCTGCCTCGCGTCCTTCACAATCTTGGTGCTCTGTCTCTCGTCCAATCTCGACTTGAAACCATGGGCGACACCAAGGGCACTTCGCTCCAGGGCTTGAAGAGCTCGCGTGTAGCTAGCACTGTGCGCAGCGACAAGTCGGGTCAACAGTTGCGGTAAAGGCAGCAACGCTGCGTGTCGAGGCAGGGACGCAAGATCCCGCCACGCCTGGTGCAGACACTTCTGAGATATGGCATGGAGCTGCTCAGATCTGCCTGCATATTTGATAGATAGTTTCTGCGCAAGATCGCGGTCAAGGCCAAGATTGATAAGTTTGGGCTCAATGGACGGAGGCGAAGGTAGGAGAAGAGAGATGGGAGGGGCAGGCGTGGGACGAGGTGAAACAGGAGAACACGACGATGCTGACGCGCATGAGTCTTTGATAGAGGTGCTGATACCTATGATTCGCCGTAACGTTTGGCTGGTCAGAGAGTCTTGCTGCATGTCGTGAGGAGGAAGGTTGAAATGACTAGTCTGTGCTTATGTTTTATGTTGGGAATTGTTTCTTAGTGTGTTTATTTGTTTGTCCTTTGGACAATGCGGAGTTTGAAATTGCCATCACCCGTACTTAAGGTCCCAACCGCCATTGTGCCTTGAAGAATCATATCCTCTATGGCATCCTCTCTGGACATTCGTCAGCGTCTCCTCTTGATTGAGAGCGAGTTTCTTCCTATCCTCTCCGGAGACGATGCAGATGCCGCCGCTTCGTTTTCTCAGCGATGGACTCAACTCTACGCAGACGTTGAAGCAGCAGTGCACGCTAATGCTTTGGATGCAGAGACGTCCGCTCTCGCGCATTCTATAGGCTCCAAAATATCAATATCTGCCGACCTATTCATCTCCTTCCGTACCATAACAGACACGGCTACGGAGCAACTCGAGCGGATGTTCGATGAACGTTTAGCCATTGACTCGCCAATCGCTGAACCCCTCTATCCTACATCGACTCCCACCTCCCAAACCGCGCGCATCGACCCCTCCCTTCCCCCCTACATCGAGCCCGCCTATAAATGGTTGCTCAAACACCTCCATAACCCATACCCAAAGAAGGAGATCAAAGAAAAGATCGCCGACGAGACGGGCTCGTCTATGGAACGGATATCCGACTGGTTCGTCGATGTCCGTCGACGCATGGGGTGGACGAAGCTGCTGCGAGAGGAATTCGGGAGAAAGCGCGTCAACCTCATCGACGCCGCGACGCGCTACTACGTTCGCCCGAGTCGCAAATACCCCCTCCCCGTCGACGTCCACGGCAAGTTCGTGGAGATGGAGGCATACGCGAAGGAGATGTATGCTGCCAAGCTCGTGCCGAGTGCCCTGTCGAACCAGCTCACGGCGGCGGTCAAAGACCTCACCCCGGAGCTCCAGGCGCAGGCGCGCCAGCAGCGGATGCAAAAGCTCGAGGCTCAGCGAGAGGCCGCGAGATTGGGCGTGTATCCCTCACCGGCGCCCTCCGGGGCCTCTTCTCCCACTTCCGACCCCGGTGCGTCGACTTCCTTCGCGGGTCGCAAGCGCTCGAGCTCCGAAATGTCGGATGGTGGCAACTATAAACGCTCCAGGTATGTTTCCTGTTTTGACATCTGCATCGTTCCTCATCGTCTGCAGGCTCGACGACTCGGACGCTTCCGGTCTGCCCTCCCCTCCCTACTCTAGTTCCTCGTCCCCCACGAGTCGTAAGCGCCGCTTATCAGACGCCGATGCCCCCAACGCCAAACGTGCTAACCGTGGCGTATCTGGCCCCATTCCTGTCGCGCTCACTCTGGATGGGACTCCCGAGATCCTGGCCGACTGGTTCTCCACCGACCGTATCGGAGAGACGAATCCGATATTCGAACCCGGACAGCTCTTGGATATCAAATTCTTTGACCCGACAGAATACCTCACTGAAGAGGAGCCTGCCGCCCCACCCGCACCTGTTGCTAAAAGTGAGTTCCGTTATTCGTCATGGCCATCTCGCTGACTTCGTTATCAAAAGCCCCTACGCTGCCAACGGCACTCGAGTCCGACACAGTCACCATCGAGTTGCCTCACGGAGCCGAAAACTTCTTCGATTTCTCAGACTTCCCTGGAGCCGATTTTTCTCAGCAGTTGACCGGCAATCTGGAGTTTGTGTCTTTCAACCCGACGCCGATGAACGCCTATTCTGCTCCGGCCGTATACGAACCCGAACCGTTCATGGAGCCTGGCTACGGCCAAAGCTATATCAGTCGGGATTCTATAGCAGACTCGTTTGGCTTCGAGCCAATAATCTCCCACGATTCTCCGCTGGCCTATTCCATGCCGGACGGGAAGGCGTCGGGCAAACTCATCAGTGGCTTATTCGAGCAGCAAAACAGAATGCAAACCGAATACCCGTTGTATCAGGCCATGTATTAGACTGTGAGTTCCATCGCTACCCTCCCTCCCTCTCATATCTCATTTCGTCCCCGCAGGTCGCCCTTTCCCTTCTTGCATCTTCTCCATTCACTGTATCCACCAGTCACGCAACCACATACTGTATTTCTATCTTGCATTTTCACTCGCCACACTGCTCATGCCATCTGCTATGCCGCCGCTATCATTATCTCGCTATTCATATCCTCCCTCTATGCTCATGCTATCTGGAATACACATATTACTTTTACTCCATTGACTAATCTACCACCCGAAGACAGGCCGCAATTGTACTCAAGACGCAAGCCTCAATGCCGCCCCGGAAGACCGACTTCGTCCTCAATTCTCCAACGACCAACTTCCCGCATCGCCTCAGCGTCACCACTCTCCAGCTGTGGAGCAGAAAGCAGCTTGCTGACCATCTTCCACGGGTCCTTGCCTCCGCCATAGCTAAGAACCTCGCGCTTGTACTTCTCGCCCGTCTCTCGGTTGAGAGGGTCCTCCGAGAAGACATTCCGCCACACCCGCGACGCGATCGCGCGATCGAAGAGATAAGAGTAGTACGTCGCGGCGTAGCCGACGAGATGAGAAAAGTGCGCCTGGAAGGCGGTACCAGGGACGTAGGGAACAAGGCCGCGAGTGTTGTGCAGCTGTGCCAGCTCGGCCGTGGAGTCGAAGCCAATGCCGAGGACTGTAGGTGAGTGATAAATCTGGTCGACCGCTGCGAGGAGGATCTGCGAGTAAGTGTCGATCGAGTGACATGGGTCTTCGTGGTGGTTTCCGCTCTGTCGAATTGCGGACGTTCCGTCCGCGTCGAAGAGAGAGAGAACCGTCGGGGAATTCAGGAAGTGCTCCATGAGTATCGAAGGGAGCTCTACAAAATCCGTCGCACAGCGAGTACCAGACACGTTCTGGTATTCTGTCCTCCCGATCATGGCTGCCAACGCGGTCAGAAATGCTAAGATGCGTGCTGTAAATTCCTACTCACAGTGCATAGCGTGACCCATTTCGTGAAACAGGGTTATAACTTCGTGCCATTGTAAAACGGTAGGTCCTTGCCCTAGTGTCGGTCGAGCAAACTCGCACACCAGAACGACAAGCGGTAGCTGGTACAAGCCGTTTTGACCTGGTAGTTTATGCCGCTTCACGGCCTCAAACTCGCGGGACTGGGTGATGAGTTCCTCCGTCTCAGAATCGATATGATCGCCAGCTTCGTCGTCGTCGTCTGTTCTTCGCGAGCAGCGAACAGTATAGTGCGCCGCGCCGCCGGGCTTACCCCGCCTCGCGAATAGGTCAGCGTATACCCACCCAATGACACCCTTTTCCTCGTCTACAACTTCGAGTTTGGTGACATCGGAATGCCATGCCTCCCCGGACGTAACACCCACAGGTCGTAGCGAGATCCCGTACAAGTGTCGCAGCAGCCGTGAGAGACCCATGAATACAGTTCCGAGGGTAAGTGGAGGAAGCGTGATTGGAGGTGCTGGCGGTTCTGGGGGGCAATAAAAGTCCCGATCCCAAGCCTGAATCATGGGGAACGGTGTTGTGTGCAAGTGAGCTTGCTTTCGCATGCTCAGAGCGCGCAAAGCCCGGCGGGCAGCGGGCCGTGTATGGTCCATTAGGGCGTCGAGAAAGTGGCCGACGTTCCCTGAGTCCTGTTAGTACACGGCGCTCATGCATAACGAGTTGAAGACAAACCCGGTGACTTGGCCATCTTGTCGTCGAGCACAAGGTGAGCGAAACTTGGCTTCCCGACTAATTGAGCCAGTTCCGCTCTGGCGCGTAATAAGCTATCTAGCGCATGTATCTGCTCCGGCGTACTTGAGTTGGACGCGATATAAACGCGCCGCCGGGGCTCCTCGGCCGGTGCAGAGCGCATAATCATCTGCGCTTGCAGCGAGCCAGGGTAAACAAGCAGATCCCGCTGAGTGAATCGAGCTTGCAGTTGCAGCCTGACCCCCATACCCTGGTCTTTGAGACCCGCGAGCTCGGACGGCTTTATCGCAGCTGGTGGGCCTGGAGAGGCGACTCCCTGTAGAAATTGCCTGCCCAGCACGAGAATGTCTGAAGACAAGGAGACAAATTTGTCCCGTTTCTCTGGTGGAAGGTCTATTGCCGAGTTTTCAAAGTCTCGCCAAAATATAAGGGCAGTCGCGTGGGCTTCCGGGCTGAGAGTCTTCACAATGCTCGGATCGGTTAATACAGCTTTTAATACCTGAACAAATGGTGTGAATTGGGAAGACACGAAAGGTTTTACAACTACGCACTGCATAAAGTCCGGTATGTGTGTTCAGGACATTCATAAAGTTGCACAACTTTTCGTGGGCAAAATTAGCTGCCTCTATCCATAACCGCTCCGGGTGCGCGTTCTGCACGAGCTCCGCTAAATCGATGACCCCGCACAACAGGTCGCTGAGCCTGTCCAAATTCTTGACGACTAGGAGCAGCTCGCTTCGGGATTCCCGGGCGCGCAGGATACGATCCGTAAGCAGTTCTGCGCGGATTAGAGTTGCATCCGTGAGGGCTACAAGAGCGCCGGGATGTGTTAGTGACGAGTGCCCGAACAGTCCTGTCGTAGAAAACGAGGGGTTGAAGGCGGATTTCGGGCGGTCAAATATCGTGGCGAGCGCCCTGTCGTCGGCCGAGGCGGGAATGGTATGAGTCGCAAGGCTCGAAAGCGTTCGACGCCGTGTCACAGCCTTCTTCGCAAAAAGACAGCCTCGGAATCGAAAGACGCGGTTTGCGGGGTTCGAGAGGACATTTCGTGAGAGCATGGGACGAGCAGGGGACGTCCGTGTCGATGAATGTGCTCCTCACTATTTATTTCGCGAGAAGGCTCGTGAAAGGCGAGACCATTGCGTCGATCATTACGGCACCCGTCTGGGCAATCGCAAACGCTTTGATTCGTCCATCCAAAAGTGGCCGATAAAAACTAGTCTTGTCGCCAGCAAATGCCAGCGAATGAAATGCGGTGTGTTTTATTGATGCATACATGTGTGTGTGTCAGTGAACGTAATATAGCACTAAATAGTTTGCAGAGACGATGCGAGGAGATGGGAAAGAAAATGATCATGCTGAATTTAATGGGGACAGGCTGCCTTCCAGACTCCGGTCGATTTCCCGGCCATTTCCATTTGTAGCCCCTGGGGGCGGGGTATCTATCTCCATGTCTGATTCGTGACCGTTCGTCTCCGCCAAATGAGAGTCGTCCACTGATGAAGACGCGTCGCCGTTCGCAGGATTAGATTCGTCTGCGGGCCCTGACTCCGTGCCGGGAATGGGCTCAACGGCATAGACCCAGAACTTGGACCGTCGTTTCCCTGCGATCTGCTCCAGCGCGACTTCGTTCGGTTTCAAAGCGGCAGCTCCCGACGTCTTTAGTTTGAGACCATTCGTAGCAGTGCCGTTCTTCGCGCCGTGCGAAGCAGTTGACGCCGCATCAACAGAACCCGTGCTCATCGTGCTATCCTCTGTACGCGCGCGTTTGCTCTGTGGCTCGACATCGAGCTGCATGTCTGGATGTGCACCAAGTCGGGTAGAACGTCGCTCGCCTCGCCACTGCGGCCACGATTCTTCCTGTGCAGCTTCGCGCTTGCCGTTGGCGTTCACAACCGCCGTCCTAGTAGACCGCCGACGGCCAGCTGAAGATGACGCCCGACGGTTACTGGGCCCTTCGGAGTCGTCCCGGAAGTTGAGGAAATCGTCGTCAAACTCGTCGTCGTAGTTTTCCGCCTCCTGATAGGTGTATTCGTCTGCATCTTCCTGTACAATCCATAAATAACCAATCAGCTGAGTTTATAGCCAGACAACTTGCCTCCTCATCAAAGTCGGTATTGGTATAAACGTAATCCGGTTTCCGGGTTTGGCGCCGGGTCCGCGTTTCTCGAACTTCACTTTGCGCCATGCGGGCAAGAGCTGCTTGTCGTTGTTCAAGCCGTTTCCTTGCCTTCTCCACTCGCTGTCGGCGAATGTCAGTAAATTCGGAGGGCAATACACACCAGCTTCAGGGTCAAACCCGCCACTCCGTCCATGGTTACGACGATGGTAACGGATACTTACCGTTAATTCAGTATCGATAGCTTCGATGCGCCCCTCCAGCGTTTTGATGAGATTCAAGTGGGATTGCTCCATTTTTGACCTCTTCTCTCCCTTTTTCAGTTCCGGAGGCGCAGATGCCTTCAACTCTTCGATGATAGCTAGATATTCCTCGCGTGTGGATGAAATTGTTTGAAAAGTTGCGGCCATCTTCCACGGGTTAGTCGAGACGTAGAGCCGCGGCGAGTCTGTGTGCAAACAAAAGAGGGGATGAGTATCAATGGATGTAATGGACACACAGGCCCGACACATAGTGCCGAAATCAGAATGGAGGAAATAATTTAGAAATGATCTTTCGGCAAATACACGCAAATATGGTGTCGGGCCACAAGAAGAAAGTGCACGGACCATCTGCAGCCCAATATCGTTTTCTCCGTGAGTCCTGGCCCATGGGAACGAGTTGCAGCTGTTCCTGGCTCTGGGGGTCCGTTGGTTCCGGAGGGGCCGACGCGGCGTCTTTTTTCTTGTGTTTGTTTTGCGACACGCCCCAAGCGCGATCAATTGTGCTCTTTATCTCGGGGGTATGACAGAGTTGCAATTCCACGAGTTGCCGCATTATTCTGAGCTGATGGGCGCGAAAAAAGTGTCATAAGCCCCCCACGGTGGCATACGCGATGGGTGGCCACATACCTTGAAATCCCAGTCCGCAGTGAAGAAGCCGCCATCTAGACCCTCGAACGGGTTTTTGTGTCTCTCTGAAGGTGGGAGATATTCGGAAAGCACACTCGCGAGAGTCGACGATATGTGATCAACGCTGAAGAGAACGGCGATCGCCATCAGCACCACGCGACGGAGGTAGCGTCGACACCAGAGACCATGGGGGCGGTGCGGACACCAGGAGCCACGGAGGTGGCGTAGACTCACAAGTTACGGGCTCCCGGCCGAAGATTCATGATGAACCGCGCAAGCACTTGTGTTATAATAGTATTGGGCTCTTGGGACAGCAAGGCTTCTTCGAAACTGATTCCCAGGGCCCCATAAGCCAGGAATTCAGCGTTGAGGTGGCAAACGGATACCTACTCCATCGGCGTCTCGAGACCTTCGACCTTGGTCCGGAGATTTGTGAATTTGCAAATAAACGAATAGACGAATAACGATTCCCAGCGGTCCGAAGGGTGTGTCGCGTTAGACGGAGGGCATACATGGCCCTTCTTGTCGGCGTTGAGGTTGGCCGACATTTGTCGCCGCAGAAGCGAGATGGGAGGTGAGGAAATGAAAGCACTTTAAGGAGAGCGCGCCAAAACAATATACAACACGAGCTTAGTGCACAGATTTAATGGTACAAGAACAGCCCTTCAGCGCTTCGCGCGAGCGTGATTCCATGGCGAAAACAGGTACAGAAGTTACAACGAGTAACATTAAGTCAAGACGCGTAGAGGATGGCGCACAGGCCGAGTAGGAGGAGTACATAAGGTCTTATCCTGGCCCAACCTGGAGCAACCGTCAGCGAAAAGACGCGAGATAACGTGCGATGGAGGAACATACCTTTGGAATATCGTGGTGCTCGCTGAGAGACTCGAGATGCGCATTAAACTCGCTGACGCGGTCCTTGTGGGTCTTGTTAGCCAATTTCGCCACACGTTCCGCAAGCTGTTACGCGTCGTGTCAATTGGGCACGGAGGAAGAGGCCACAGAGGCCTCGAGGCGTCAAACCTACCCGGCGTCTTTGCACTTCCTCGAAACGTCTTTCCGCGTCCGTCTTCCTGTCGGAGCTTCCACTTGGAGCCGGAGAGTTGTTCCCGCTGCCTGGTAGACTGCTCTTTGAAGACGCCGCCTCCTCACGAAGTAGAAGTTCCTTGACTCGTTCACGTTCCAGTTCCAATTCCTGCTTATGCTTAGACTTTTTCTTTTTCCTGGAGTGCAGCGAGATTAGCCACGTAGACGAGAGAAGACAGGGAACATACTTTTTGACGATACCGCCCTCAGCCACACCCTTCAGTTTGAGGGAGCCGCCAGGGCGAATGTCATAGTCGCTCATCAAGCCTGTGACTGAAGTGACGTGACACGGCCTTACCAGCTTTTGCCCCCGATTGCCTCGTCTTGTGTTTCCTCTGGGGCAACTCCGTGACTCTGTGCCTACAGCCCCCCGGAGTCCATTGAACGTCGCTCGAATTTGTGTGGAACATGGCGGTTCTGCCGTCTCCCCTTCTTTTTCTCGCATCCATACCCCCCGTAACGCGTGGTTTCACGACTGCGACTATCGTTGCGTCCTTATTCTATGCGTGGTTACGCTGGAATGGGACGACTGATACTCCGTATCTGACCGTGGTCCCCGGTTCAAGCCTATTCTATCCGTGGACTTTTGTCACATCCGTGCTAGTTGAAACCAGCATATTCGAGGTCAGTCCAGTGTCTAAAATCTTTATCGGATTATTCTAAACGATATTGTGCAGTTAATAGGGTCCCTCATCTTTGTGCCCGCGTCACTCAAATATCTGGAACGCGTATGGGGAAGCGTTGAGACTCTCAAATTCATTGCCGTTTCTGTTGGTTTCTCGAACATCATCGCGTTCGGCTTCAACTGGATTGAGTACATCTTCACGAAAGATGCGGATCTTTTCCTGTGCGTTAATTCGAGCCCGACTTCGTCCTCAACTTCATTGTTTTCTAGTTATGGCATGCAGTATCACGGCCAAATGGCCCTTCAGATTGCCATCCTGGTCGCGTTCACCCAGCTGATACCAGAACACCAGGTTCAACTATTCGGTGTTTTGAAAGCACGAGTGAAGGTATGCCGCGCGTGTGTGTGATTGATAGTCGCTAACTATCCAATAGACCCTGCCAATGGCATATCTGACCGTTTCGACTGTTATGACCTTCGTTGGGTTCCAATGCCCATGGATCATCATCCAGTTTGGCTGGTTTGTTGGCTGGATCTACCTTCGTTTCTATAAGAAGAACACGGGCGACTCTGTCGGTGGTATCGACTCGTACGGTGACAGAAGCGAGACGTTCTCGTTGATCTCATGGTTCCCACCTTTCGTGCAGTGCGTACACACACGTTTGCACGCTATTTCTCGCTAACTCTATGCGCGCAGTTATCCGCTCTCCATGCTCGCAAACTTTGTGCATTCCCTCGCCACCCGTCTCCATCTTATCCCCACATCTAGCGCGGATATTGAAAGCGGGCTCTACAGCCAGGTTCCGGGGAGTGCGCGTGCGGAAGCAGAAAGGAGACGGCAAGTTTTCTTTATTGCTTTTATAGACTTTTGCTGAACATCCATACAGAGCTATGGCTTTGAAGGCTTTAGACCAACGCCTGGCCAATACAGCTGCGCCGCCTACGGCCAGTTCACACGCCACGTCGCCTCCAAAGGCGCCCCGGGCTCCTCCGCCTGCTGCTGCTGCGCGATCTGATAATACTGCGATGCCTTCCTCACCTCCCGCTGCCGAGCGGACCAAAAGCGTGGCCGAAATAGATATTGGCCAGTCGGACAGTCGGTAATAAGGGCTCTGTAATCTCTAAAAGCTTTCCTAACGTACTACTATCATGGTCCCGTTTTCTGTTAATTAACTATTCTGCATCGAACGATGCTCTTCGTCTAATGAGAGAAAGATGAATTGATCCGCTAGCACATCGAAATTACGTAACAATTCGCGGACAGCACTGACGCTTCCAAGAGGCTTTTATGTCCAGGCGGCCTTCAGCTCTCTCGTTTTCACTACCCACGCCGTTCGTAAATGGACAGGTCAAGCCTGTACAGTCCCCCACCGCTTCCGAGGCACCTGCACCGTTACGACGACCTTCGGTTTCTGTTTCAAAATTCCCAGCAGACGTTTCTGAACTGGACCCGGACGAGTTATTCACAAAGTACACCGTCGCCGAGGTGAAATTAGCGCAGCAACGCTTGAGGTACTTGCTACCCTGCCCTCAATCTTGCGGGAACTCATTGGACGCAGAGCCGATGCGGACGCGAAGCAGGAGGAACTGCGACTTATGGTGGGGTACGTGTTTCGGTGTTCGCGCGTCTGAAGTGTTGTACTAATGCCAATATAGAGAGCGCTACCGTGATCTCCTCCAAGCCTCCACGTCCATCATATCTATTGCGCGTTCTTCCAAACGTGTGATTGAAGCCCTTCAGGAAACGAAAGACGCAATACTCTCGCAAGACGAGCCGCCTATGCCGCAACGAGCCTCCAGTTACGGAGCCGGCGCAGGTGTGTGCTATTAAATCCTCGTAGCGAATCCGCCGACTGAGAAATAGATGCACATTTGCACACATTACAATTGCTTTCCGCGCACCTGAAGCTGCTGTTGGACGCGCCGGAATACCTGTGGCGACTCATCGAACGCAAAAAATACTTCACGGCCGCTTGGCTGTTTCTATTGGCGCGTGTGGTTCACCGTGCCCTGGTTAGGGACGACGAACAGGACGATGAAACATGGAGCGCTCAGGGTCTGGATGTTCTCGTGCGTCCTTCATTTTCTTCGCTGGGCAGTTTTCATCCTTTCTCTAGGAGCAATTTCCACTTGCTCAGCGCCAATGGGAGGCGGTCTCCCAATTTCGTTCTCAGATCATTCACAAGGCGACACTGTCCTTACGAGAGCACACAACATCCGCGGAGGTATATTCTTCGCGGCAATCCGTTACTGGATAATAATCCCATTTCACAGGATGTTTGTGCTGCCCTTCTCACCCTCCATCTCCTGGACTCCCGTCCACTGACAGAAGCGCTCTCCGTGTTTCTTACCCAACGATCCAAAACCCTTCACGCAATGCTCTCGCGCGACCATCCTTCCCATTCCCCACTCTCTCCCTCATTTTCTCGGCGCGCGAACGGCCACATACCCGAAACGCGCCCTGCTCCTTCAACCGCCCGCAAGGTCTCTGTCCGGGAAGTCAAAGAAGCCACGCAAACAGCCCTGGACGCGATGGTCAAGACATTGACGACTTCCCGAAGTATATTCGAAGAGGCGCAATCAAACCAATCCATGATTGGAACCGTCCTAGAATATATCCAATCCGATTCTGCAAGCCCTGGCCCGAGTCTGAAGTCCCTGTCGTCGGAGCTTCAGTTGACTACTCAGGCCTTGCTGTCAACATTACCCTCCTCCGCCCACTTCCTTCTCCTCCCGCCGAGTCTGCGCTCGTACAAGCCATACGTGGACCTCAGCTCCTCGTCGTCGCTCATCGAACAGGCCCACTTCACCCAGGTCCTCGACGAATGGTTCCAGAGCTCGAATCACAGCCTCCAAATCGCAGCCTCGAAATGGTTTTCGGACCTTCATACCGTGGCGGAGGTGTGGACGCTGCGGTCGTCAATACGGCAATGGATAGACGCTTCGGGGTTGAAAGCGGGTGAGACGGCGACGCTGAAGTCGATTTTCGACGATGCTGCTCAGCAACGAGTTCTCAACATCTGGAAGCTTGCGCTGTCCGATGCTGAGGACGCCTTCCAATTGCAGCTCGCCGCTGCCACCGCGTCCTTGCGCGACACTCCCCGGGCGCAACGCAAGGGTGTGTTCCTATCTTTCTATCCTTTGAACTCCGCTAACCGGATGTATCAGACACCTCCCCCGTCGAATTCCTCTTCACCGCCCCTCCCCTCCCCGTCTTCCCTGGCATGGGCCCCGTAGACTCGTCATTCCAGAAATACAAAACCTCTCTTCGCCGGCAATTACTGGGGCGGACAACTCTGTTGGACAGTGTTTTAGCTACGCTGGAAAGCTGTGCGAGGTCCCTGCAAAACGATCTCTCTGTCGTGCTGGCTGGAGACGATGAGGAGGCGCGGTAAGTTTGAGGCTCCTAACTGCTTTCGCGGTGCTGATTCTGGTGTCTTTCAGTGGCGTCGTTGCGCAGCTCTCGGAGCAGTATCGACCGAACGCAGAAGCGCTGTGTACGGGCGTGCTGGATACCCTGTCCTCCGCTGAGAAGCAAGATGCTGACGATTCTGGTTGGTTGTTGGTACTGTTGCATGTGGGACACAACTCATCGGTGCCGCAGAGCTGACAGTCGACAGCCTCGTCTTTGTCGGACACGTCGCCGATGAGTTAGGCTCCTCGTCGCCTTTTGTCTCAGGCATCGGCGGGAGCACCGAGGTGGTGCAAGGTCAGCTCTACGCTCTCATCGCGAAAAGAGATATCCAGATTGTTCTGCAGACTTCAAAAAACGAACGAAAGCTCTCCACGACCGGATAATCGACCGCTGGAGAGCATTCACGGTCTCGCAGATAGTCAGCCAACACCGCGCCGCGTTCCGACCCAAGTCGAAAAGTCTGCCCTCAGGTTTGTGTTTACTAGCTCGTTTGGTTTCCGTTCACTGACATGTTCGCAGAGTCAGCCCCATCAACACCTTCCTCCGATCTCGTGGAATCCTTACTGACCCTCTCTCGCTCCGTCCAAGAGCTCGGGTTCTCACGGAGAGGTGGCCGACAGAACACCGAGGCTGACAAGACGCTCCGTCTGTTCATAACAGAGTGGGTTGGAGACTGGTGGAAGCACGACGGCCTCCAAGCCCTGTGCGACATTGCTTTCCTGCGCCGCCTCGCAGATCTACGCACCCCTGAGTGGGAAGATGTGTGCCAACTGCTCGATACTAAAGCGGAGCAATTGCGGGAGCAGGTGCGTCTTTTCTCTCATTGTAGGACACGTAGGTTAATAGCATGCGCAGTTCCAACAGGAGAGTGCAACGCCCATCGCGAACGGATGGAACGACGGGGCTGCTGACTATCTAGCGCGCACACAGACGTTGTTCGCGGGGTTGCTTCCGCTGCAGTCGCCCATGCGGACAGGGGATAGCGCTGGGGACAAGTTTGCGCCGCTGCTGCCGTTTGGGTCGCCGGCGCTGGACCAGCAGTTCCAGCCGGCGGTTGAGCTTGCGAAGGCGTCGTCGCGATTTGGGTTGTTACTTGTAGGGTCGAGTGCTCGTTAATTCATTTTGAGGAGTATCCGGTGGATCTTGTGAGACAACTCAGTGGTCGGGGCCGGGAGTGAACTGGAACCCATGTGTTGGATATAACAGGCATGCGCGCCAATAATTTTAAAATACAAGCGAGTAACGAGCGCCTCGACCCTATGCCCCTCCACTGGTGGGAGTGAGAAAACGAAATGAACAGAGGACAAGCACACGCACACTAAGATGTTGTTTCTGGAAATAGTTAGCACAGGACAGAGAATAAGGGGACACGACGCACATTGGGATGTGGATGAGTTTGACAAAGTAACCAATGAAGCCCATGACAGCGAAACCGACACCGACGGCCTTGCAGATCTGAGAGAACTCTGGGGCGGGGTAAGAAGGAGTTGAGGGTAGCAGGGCGAAATGGACCTTTGTCCGAAGGTTTTGTGCAACGTGTCAGGAACTGGGAAAGTCAGCTCTTTCCAGGCAAGGGACAAGACTGGGGCGACGGACTTGGCTTCCTTCACGGACGAACTGCTGGGGTATCTCGACGAACTCGCGTACTTTGTCAGACATGGTGGAAGGAGTGAAGGAGAGAAATGAGACTAATCGCGTGCACGTGCTGCTCCCAAGAAAATCCTCGAACTAAGGGTCGGCCAGCAACTGCAGAGGTAAGGGCGACTGGCACTGGCTTGTATGGATTGTTAACTGTGCTAAAGTGGTGTACGCGCATGAATGTCCTTGCGCACTGGCCTGTTCCGCGCCGCACGTCTTGCCCGCAATCCCCAGCCCGGGCCCCGTCTGCCCGCCCTCTTCGTCCGCGCGTCCCATGACGCGTACACGGACACCCGCCTCGAGCACTTCCTGCACCCCCTCAGATTCCCCGACGAGCCAAATGTCGTCCGCCGCCACTACCTCCCCCTCGTCGCAGAGCTCAAGCGCCTCCGCACCGTGTCGCCCCAGCCCCTGCCCCAGCTGCTCACGCGCGCCCAGCTCATCACAATCATGGACCTCCTCGCCACATCCGGCCGCCCCCCAGATCTCGACTGTCTCCGCGCCATGTTCTCCGACCTCCCGACGTACTTTGGCGTCCCGGTCACCCCAGACCTGCACTCCGTCGTGATAGCGGGCCTCCTCAGGCAAGGGTACGTCGCGCTCGCGCAGCAATGGATCGCTACAATAGCGGACCGGCCGCCGCATGTGGTGCCCACCCTCGAGCACTACCATACATTCCTCAAGGAGTGTCCGACCCATGTATCCGCACAACTGCTGCGAGAGATGGTCATCCTAAAAATGCGCCAGTCGGGTGTCCGGCCTACGAACGAGACCTTCTCTATCCTCCTCCGGTGCATCATCCACAACGCGACGGTCGCCAAGACTTCTGTCCACACCGAGACGTTCAACAGCATACTCACCGATATGAAGCTGCATCGACTCATCGCGGATCCCGACATCCTTGCCCTCATGCTGGATCACTTCAGCGAACACGGGCTTTTGTTCGCAGCCGAAACTGTCCGTCAGAATTTTTCTGCTCAGTTTCCGGACCTCTCGACAAAGGAGGAGCAGCAAAAAGACGAGTGGAGAAAGCGGCTAGCAGCGGCCTCACACCATTCGGGCGTTGGGCACGCCCTGGAGGTATTTCGCGAGTTGCAAGCTCAAGGCTGCACCGCAACTCCAGAGATCTTCCGATCAATCGTGAACGCGAGCAAAAGCGTACAGGATATTCGGACGGTGGAACAGGCGCTGGGCGTCCGCGCAGACGTTTCCATATACGCGGTTTTGGTCAACAACAATATCCGCGTTAAACAACTCACGGAAGCATTGGACGTGTACGACTCGGCCAAGAACGCAGGGCTCCCTCCAGTCGCGGGTCTTGTCGCGCCCATCATTCGATCCCTGGTTAGCAACAAGAACAAGTTTCCCGCCGAATTCAACACTCACCTCGACACCGCTCTCGCTCTGTATTCCGATCTCGAGGAAGCCTTCCCCGCTCCCGACCCAGAGTCTCCGGATGCTTCCGTGAACGACCCGTCCGAGCACTCAAACGGCCCAGACGTCAACATCTACACCTCCCTTTTGCGCGGTCTCGCGTTCTCCACCAACGCCAAAGGCGCATTCTCCATCGCCGAATCGTTGTTCGCCGACATGAAAGCGCGGCACATTGCCCTGACACGCGCAATCAAGACCTCTCATCTCATACTCGAGATGCGGCAGGCGAAACACCTCGACGAGGCCTTCCGACGGTACCGCAAGTCCCGCGCGGAGCTCACAGAGTCGGACTACAGCGTCGTCCTGCACGCCTTCAGCAACCTGTCGAGCAGCTTCGGGCACCCCGCCGTGCTCGAGTACTACCTCCAGATGGTGGGCGACATGCGGCTGGCGGGGTTCAAGGTCACGGACAAAATCTACACGGACATCCTCCACCAATTCGCGCGGCTCGGGACCTCGCGACGGATGGACTGGCGGAACAGCCCGCAGGCGCTGCATCACGCGATGCCGTCGGACATGTTCGACGACCTGCTGGGGCCGGTGCGCCAAATCCACGACATCGTCTCCCTCGACACGACGATCGCGCCGGAGCGGATCGTGTCCAACCAGCTCATGGACACATACCAGCGCCTCGGCAGCTTCCCCGAAGCATACCGCATATGGGAAAATCTGTTTCTGTCCGGAAAATATGGCCCCGTCGGCGTGAGCATCATCCTCGATGGCTGTGGTTACGCCGGCGAGTTCGAGATAGCGAATCGGATCGTCATCAACCTCATGGCGGCCAACTACGTGCTCAACCTGCACAACTGGAACTCCTACGTCGAATGCCTCTGCCGCGTAAACCAGGTGTCCGAGGCGTTGAAGGTCGTCTGCACGGTCATGGGCACGGAAGCGCAGCCTGTAAAGCCCGACCTCTCGACACTGACGATCATGCTCAAGTTGGCCGAGAGTCGCTTCCAAATTAACACGATATTGACGCGGGTGAAGCGCCTCCTCCCAGAGCTGTGGGCGTCTCTGCCCGAAAACATGAACAAACCACCGTGAAGGATGTATTATATACTAGATATAGAAGGGAATAATGTTATGTTATACGCAAAGCTATAACGCGGGCGGTTGAGCGCGGGCGTAGTCTAAAAAAGTCCGTGGAGGGATGGCGCGAATATGCTCTATGCTGATGATTCAAGTTCTTCTACGGACGGACAGTCGCACTGGGGGATAGGTCAGTATGGGAGGAAGAACCGAGTAGAGCTCACGCACAATTAGGTTAAGATCGCCGTACGCTGGAAAGAACAGACGTTAGTCACGGAAAGAAACGAGAGAATGGATCATTTACCGTCATCTATACGCGAAACGGTGGGCCAGAACTTCTTTTCTTCAAGCCATGCCAAGGGATACGCCGCAGTTTTCCGAGAATACGGACTTCCGAGCAATTCCATTAGCATAATGATCAGTCGAATGAAATTGACGCACCGATTCCACTCCTGCTCGGAGAGTGCGATGACCGAAGGGGGGTGCGGGGCGTTTTTAAGCAGATTGTTGTCTTTCGGCTGTTTGCCGGTGATAATTTCCTCAGCCTCTTTACGGATTTGTATCATTGCATCACAGAATCTGGCGAAACAATCAGGCACCATCCAAGACGGACTATGCAGCTCGCACCTGTCGACTTCCTCCAGAGTTTCGGACTCGGTGGGCTCAATCAGCATGCACGTAGAGATGGGCCAAGAGCATGTCGGCGGGTGGAAACCATAATCCTGGCACTAATTTAGAAGAGCTACGACGAGACCTTGATTTTGCTTACCTGCAACCTCTTCGCAAAGTCGGTGACCTTGAGACCAGACTTCTCGAACTCGGCGAGATCAATCAAGAGCTCGTGGGCGACCTTGCCATTCTCGTTTTTGTATCGTAATGTGTAGTGACCGGACAGTCGGCTGGCCATGTAGTTGGCGTTCAGTAGTGCGAGTTTTGAGGAATTCGTGAGGCCCTCGCCGCCAAGCATCTTGATATACGCCCAGGAGATGAGAAGGATAGAGGCACTTCCAAATGGCGCCGCAGAGACGGCATCGATGGCTTTGTTACCAACGTCATGCATGAATGGATGGGAAGGAAGGAAAGGTGCCAGATGTTCAGCAACGCAAATCGGTCTTGAGGGATTTAGCTGATATCTTATTCTGCCAAGTTGAATACTTACCCGACGCCAGGTCCCCCACCACCGTGAGGGCTGTTCGGAATGGATCAGAAAAAACTCCCAAGGGGAGCCGGGAGAACATACATGGCGAATGTCTTGTGAAGATTCATATGACAAACATCACCTCCGCAGGTCGCCGGATTGGTCAACCCGATTTGGGCATTGAGGTTCGCCCCGTCCAAGTACACTTGCCCACCGTTGTCGTGGATGATTTTGCAAGCATCTTGTACGCCGTGTTCGAAGACACCGAAGGTCGAGGGGTACGTGATCTGCACGTCTCAGGTCAGCTTTACACTCGCTAATACTACATGAACCGTACCATGAAAGCCGCAAGCTTATCCTTGTGCTTCTCCGCTTTGGTCTTGAGATCCACCAAATCAAGGTTTCCGTCAGCCAGCACCTTGACCGAGACAACCTTTAGACCGGCCATGACAGCTGACTATATGGTTGTCAGTATGCTGCCAAAAAAAAGCCGGGAAGAAACCTACCGCAGGGTTCGTTCCGTGGGCGCTCAAGGGAATGAGACAGATATCGCGATGAGCCTCGCCACGGGACTCGTGGTATGCCCGTATAACACAAAGTCCAGCGTACTCTCCAGCAGCTCCGGAGTTGGGCTGCAGCGACGCAGAGTGAAAGCCCGTAATTTTGCACAGATCCTCTTCGAGTTCCTGTAAATCAGGTCAACAAAAAAGGATGCGGACAATAGTTGATAAGTACCTTGATCACAACTTGATATCCTTTGACTTGATCGTAAGGAGCAAAGGGATGGACCGCGCCGAATTCAGGCCAAGTGAGCGGGATCATGCTCGACGTGCTATTCAGCTTCATCGTGCAGCTTCCGAGAGGAATCATGGAGTGTACTAGGCCGATATCCTTTGAAGCAAGGTGGTGGATATAGCGCAGCATCTCCGTTTCCGAGTGATGCTTATTGAAGACGGGGTGCGGGAGATAACCGGAAGTACGTTGAAGAGCCGATGGGATTGCGGGCGACTCGGGCGCAGAGAGACTGGACAATGAAACCGGAGCACTAGACGCAGCGGATGCGAATACGTTAATGAGCGCGACAAGGTCGGCCGGTGTGACACTTTCATCCAGGGTGACTCCAACACATTTCTCGTCAACGCGACGGAGGTTAATGCCAGCGGCGGTCGAAATCGAATGAACGGCGTCAGCATTTGCGGCGACAGATGTGACGTCGATCGTCAGCGTATCGAAGAACGTGTCATTCGTAGCCCTGTAGCCGAGGCCCTCGATAGCTTTGCGAAGGACTTGGGTGAAGGCATGGACCTTGTCCGCGATTTGCTTCAACCCAGCCGGACCGTGGTATACTGCGTACATGGCCGCCATATTAGCCAGCAATGCCTGGCTTGTGCAGATATTGCTCGTAGCCTTCTCTCTGCGAATGTGCTGCTCGCGCGCTAGGTGTATGAGATTAGTTCAATAGGCAACACACGCGAAATGAATGACTGACTCTGTAACGCCAACCTGTACGCCGGTTTTCCAGTAGCGTCACGGCTACGACCAATCAAGCGACCTGGCATTTTCCTCTTGAGCTTGTCCGTGACCGCGAAGAAAGCTCCATGCGGCCCTCCGTAACCCGCGGGGACACCGAATCGCGCTGAATTTCCCAGCACGATGTCGGCACCCCACTCGCCTGGTGGCTTCAACGTCGTCAAAGCCAGCAGGTCAGTGGCGCAGACCACGAGACCGCCGAGAGAGTGCACCGATTGGGCCAAATCACCAAAGTCGTTGATACGTCCATCGACGTCTGGGTATTGCACGAGCACACCACAGATATCGGATTGGACAGACGGATCTGAGAGCGCCGACGTGGCATCGCGGACAAGGATGTGGATGCCGAAACCCTTGGCACGTGTGCGTAAGACAGCAAGGGTCTGAGGTAGAACCCCCGAGTCGACGAGGAAGGTCTTTTTCTTTTGCGCGCCGGAAACGAATGCCATGACCATGCCCTCTGCCGCCGCCGTTGCTTCGTCCAGAAGAGAAGCGTTCGCAATGTCCATAGATGTTAGAGAAGTGACCATGGTTTGATAATTCACGAGAGACTCCAGACGACCTGCCAGAACATGAATAGCTGCTTCAAAGCGAGAGTTAGAACTCACCTTGTGCAATCTCTGGTTGATATGGCGTGTAGGGGGTGTACCATTCCGGGTTCTCCATGATCTAAACGACGCATTGAGCGACATTCACAGCGAAAGCAACCTGAACAAACGTTGCGCAGAATGACAGGAGGCACCACAGCACAGTGATATCCCATCCCGATGTAACTCTTAAATGGCTTGTTCTGGCCAGCGAGCTCCTTTGCCCTGGCGTGGAGCTCCGACTCACTCAAGGCCGGTATCGAATCAACCGAGGCCGTCGACACTCGAATCTTTGGAGGGACGGCCTCGGCGATGAACTTGTCCATCGAATCGAAGCCCAATTTGGCTAGCATCGTCGACGCTTCATGGGCATCGGGGCCAATGTGCCGCGCAGAGAAGGTGTCCAGGGGCGCGAAGATGGACGAGGGCTTTGCGGTCGCAAAGGCGCGACGGCCAGCGAAGGACTTTGAGATGCGCCGCGCGCCAGAGCGGACGCCAGACATCCTGGTGTATAGGCGATGGTGGCAGCAGGAAAGGGGAGCTTATAGGCGAATCTCCGTTGGCTTTTTTCACATTTGTCCCGTTCACCGAGTTCGAGTCCCGTCACCAAAAGTGTTATACCCGTCTTATCGGGCAGATAAGCTCAGGGTCGCCGTTCCAGAGTATGAACAAATACGGTCGAAAGACAGCATTGCAGCAGGGAATGTGTGCATGGATTCAAAAATCAAGTTGAAAATGCTGGTGGCAGAGAGATACGAAAAGGAAGTACTTACGTTTTCCTGCGCGGCCCGCGAGTCTGTAAGAAAACAAAGCACAATAACGATAGCGGCGGAAAAAAAATCTGTCTCCCCGATTTGGAAGACTCGGGTCTCGAGCACTTAGTTACGTAACCAAAGTCGCTAAGATAAGATACCCCCACTGTGAGCACCGAGCGGAGACTGTGGTGGAGGCCGAGAAAAGCTTAAAGGAGTGCTAAGATGTCCGTACACGCAAAACGTGCGAATGCTACGTCCGCCACCTCTCCCGGAGGTTCCGTATCGTGCACATCCTTCATTCCATGTCTAGAAAGGGATCGATCCACGATTTAGAATAATGACAGAAAGAAAACCCACAGTCCGTCTCGATCAATTTCTGCCGCGACCACCCGCAGCGCCGCTTTGGCCGATTGTGCGTGTGCATCGGTCACCTTGGTCTGGTAGAACTGGATAGAACTGAGCAACCGTGCCAGAACCATCTCGGCGGACTGTTCTGTAGACCAAGACGATCGTCGCTCCGTTTGCGGCAGCGCCAGTGTCTTGAGGAGTGATAGCTGAGCTTCCAAAATCGGCGCCGACCGCACAAGTTCGTACTAAGCCAATGCGCATTGTCAGCTGGGGAGCAGCAGGCTCGAAACTTCTACTTACAACAAACTGATGGATGGCTTGCGGCGTTGGCAGGAACATCTCACATTTTGCGAGACACTGGTCGAGCAGAAGGATCGTCTGCGTCACATGTTACAGGATTGGGATAAACGGAGTAACAGAACGGACGCACTGCTCTTGCCAGCTGTTCTACGCCTCCGGTGGTCATGAGAATGTCTAGTTTAGACGATAGAAAAGCCAGCAGTCCCGCAAGGGCACTCCACAGCTCCTGCCATGAATATTCTGTGACAACTTCAGTCTGAAAGTCTACCCCCGCACTGATCTCATACCTAACCGGATATGAGCTTTATGCAGGAACCATATGACCCGGTAGCACACCCAGATGCATGTACTGGGAGCGCATCAGCAAGAGAGGATTGGTCGTAGAATGCACCGACGTATATGACTGTACCTCCAGCCTCTTGTGGAGATTGTGCCGGAGCCACAATACACAACAATCCAGTAATGCACAAAGGGGCGGTCTCCGAGACGGCGGAACGGGGAGCACAGGCAGCCGCTATCAACCAACATGAGTAGATACATGCCTGAAACTTCACGGGCCCATACCTGACGGCAAAGCCGTATCCGCTCATCGCTCGGCTGCGAGAACGCGATGAGAGCACCATCATTTTGGACCAGCGTTAGCAGTGTGTTGAGGCAAAGATTGGCGTAGGCAATAGCCCGTGGCGACGAAGTCGATGAAGCGTGTGTAAGAAGGTAACTCGAGAGGGACAAGATGGTAGATCGCGGCTCTGATATCGCGCTTGATTTTGTACCCTCGTCCGACGGGGAGATTAGGACAAGCAGAAACGACGGATTCGTGCGAAGGAACTCGAATACCGGGAGTATAACGACACACGCTTCTATCGGCCTGCTCGAGTTAATACGCTTCGCGGTAGTAAGAATGCACTTGCTGGCTTTTCAATAACTCCCGCGGAGGATCCACAGGAGTCAAAGCACGATCCGGCCTCAACCTGGACATCATGGATCCGAAGGCCGCCGTTAACGTCTGCGACGTGTCATCGTCGGAAATCTCTTGGTACGCCCTGGCCAAGACAAATTAACAGGCTCGACTACTTAAAATAAACTCAACCAACTTGACAACGGCGTCCAGAGCAAAGTTCGAAGCCCAACAGACTTTACGCATGAAGTCTTTGTCTTCCGTCTCTTGGATGCGTTGTATGTATGGATTTTGCTTTGACTTGTGAAAGTTGACAAGCAAAGATAACCTGTGTTGAAATGAAGGTTATTAGGAGAGCAAGAACGAAACACCGCACAGCAAGATGGCTTCGAAGGTATATATCTCTGTTTCCGGCGCTTTTATGAACTATATACGATCAGCAATGAGGTGTGGAGACGGAGAGCATGGCATACCAAAACGATGGATGGGAAGAGATCGCGCCGCAGAAAATATGCGCCAGGACTGAGCTTGAATCACGAAATGAGTGATTAATCCATAGCCGTTTTCTCCAGCCTACCTGACCGACGCCGCACATGAAGATCCTGGGATTGAATCTAGTTCAGCACTTTATTCCCGGGCCAGAAAACGCGTTTACAGTGCAAATTGGAGGACCTGGTGTCGGATGTCGACTTTCGAATAACATGGTCAAGATGAGACGAATACAGCGAATGGAACACACCTGGCAGACCAGGGTCTGGCAATGAATCGTTGATGATCCCAGTTAAGTCCTGGCTTCCGTCAGGACGTGGAGAAAGTATGATTATGCCACATACAGTGAATATCGCGTCGCTTTGGGCGACACCGCCTGCCATTATTTCCATCACTTCCCACCCGGTGGGCGCTTTAGCGAAGATACATCGTGCCTGATGACAGGAGGTGATCCCAGCCATCACAATAATTGAAGAGCATACGAGAATAGAAAGCGTGTCCAAGGCATTCTTCTTTTTGTTCGTGTTCGCTGCGCTGCTGTTGGCATGCTGGAGGCAGACGCGAAAGAGAGCATTGAAACTTGGCTACTAGATACACACGTAAGTCTAGAGGCCCCCGCAAAAGGGTAATCTGAAGACCTTAAGCGGGCCGAGAAGTGCTTCGGTAGGGAGATTGTGTAATTCGCCCACCAAGAACTCGCTGTCGGCCGCGAGATCGAGCAAATCGACGTAAAAGGCAGGGTCTTCAATAGGTGGAGTCTGCAGGATCTTTGTGTAGGTTGCGACCACCTTGGACTGCAGAACGGACGATCGACGTGCGTTCGGAATCATCGCGAACCAAGCTTTCGGATAATTCCGACGAACATGATTTGCACGTGGCGGCCCCGGCGTTCGGTTTGATCGACGGACATATTGATGGCATGTGTTTTTAGATTGAACAAAACAAGTATTGTCAAGGTAAGTAAGTACAAAGGATAAACAAGCTATCAGTGCGCCCCAAAGATGCCAGTGTCTACCATCTCCGTAATCCAGCCCATCAAAGCCTCATCTCTGATTCGTACGCCCTCCATCAGCTGCCGCACGCCAACAAAAGCCTTTCGGCCCTTCTTCTCGCCTTCACGTTCCTTGTCAACGGACATTTCATCCCGTGATTCCGTCTCCTGCTCGTCTGTACCTTCTACAAGGCCAGGGAACCCAAAATGGTCAGCATCGGCTCGAGGGGCTGTCTCTGAGGAAGTGAACGCAGCCCTGAACAGGATGCGAATACAAAGCAGCGCGGTTAATGACGTCGAAGGTGGGTCGACAGTCGGCTGTCGGAAGCTGATCGTAGTGCTGCGGGGCGGGGGAGGGGGCCGATTGGTCGGGTTGTTGATGGGATATGGTGAATCCGCCGAGGGCAGAGTGATAGTATCACTTTGAGAGGGATGCTTGAGAGGCGGTACCGGGCTCGAGATATGTGTCAAAATATGAGGGCGGAGTGCCGCCTTGGGGAGTGGGGCCTGCGTGCAGGACGACCATAGACATGGACATTCGGGTGTATCTATATTTGCAATGTGCTCCAAGATGTGGTCAAACAGGTGACCGGGATTCGCGAAGGCGGGTTCAGAACACTGATTCTTGTTCCACAAGCACTTGAAGCGCTCGGTTGTGACGGACACTCTCCGCCTGTCCACTCCCCGAACGACAAACTTCTGGACGTCGCCCTGGAGAACCATGGCCTGGGCTGAAGTGAATACCGAACTGACATTTTTTATGACATCGGATGCCACGAGAAGAGGACGTTCAATGGAGTGCGGGGAAAACGCATCCTTGTAGAGATTCCAGAAATCGACCTGAGTGAGCTCGCCATCGGGCTTTGACACAAACATGATCTTCATCCTTCCGTGTGGCCTCAATATTTGGTCGAGTCAAGAAAATGAAGTATGCGTACCATTCAAAACATCGTTGCGGTTCATTGAGAACGAGCAACCTGTCCAGTTCCTCCTTCGTCAACTCGTGGACCCGCATTGTCACAGCGACGGATGGTGTGGTGTGCACTGTCCCCGTTACATCGATTGTAACAGTTTCTTCAACCTGTTCGCTCAAAATCAGGCTCACTAACAGCCTGATTACGCTGGGCATCTCCGAGTGAAGCAGAAATGTTTTCGCCATGGCAGGGTGCGACAGGTGCGCGTAAAGATAATTGAGGCACGCGTCCACCAAGGGCTTATCGATGAACAGAGGGAGATACCGGAGGGCGGACGTCAATGCTGGGGAATCTGGGGATAATTGCGACATATTTGGTGGATTGCTCAGAATGATGGTCAGGGTCGTTAAAGCTGAAAGAATCAGCGACCGATTCGCGGATGACCCTGCGATACGGGCAAGCGGTGGTATTGGATTCCATTGAGTCCGAACCAGATTCGGCGCCAGGACATATCTGGTCGACAAGGAGTGAAAAAACTCGATTGTATTGAGGAGAAATTCCGAGTGTTCATCGAGGTCAGGATTTAGGTTGTTCAAGGCATTAAAAATGAGCGCCATGCTATGGGGGTGATATAGCAGCTCGTGTGCATTAGTCTCGTGCAGTGCGGCGTTCCTCAGCACAAACAACGATTCGAGGGCGTGCCGCCGTTTTGCGGCTAGGTCGGGGGAAGGGGAGAACAGTGATTGCATGTCACTCGACTCTCGGTATCCTTCGCTGACATACCACTCTGGCCACTCGAACAGCGCGTCTATGAGTCCCGGTACGTTGCGCAAAAGAAATTGCTCATTGTGGCAGAGCCGGCAGAGACGATCTAAAGCCCAATTGACTTCTTGGTTTATCCCCGACCGGAGGGAAAGAGTCATCCGATTGTTCGGTACGGTCTCTGTGTACCATCCTGTGGATACACGCATTTTAATCGAAGCATAGAGCGGGGAGAACACCTACGTTCATAACCGTCTATGACAGTATTTGCCGAGCGCTGGGCTGCAGGTTGTGGAGGCACGTAGCCACGATAGTAGTTGGCGCCCACAGTAGTGTTCCGATTTGGCGTATACATAGAGTACGCTTGGAATGCACGGACTCAGGCTGTCGTGTTGGATCAAACGCGACTCGGAAAAGGAACGGTCACGTTGTGACGCGATCCAAGCGATCAATAATACACGTAGAATATTCTGCAGATTCATATACACTGAGAGTGACTAGAGTGCCCTCGTATTACATGGCATATTCGTCGTAAATCTGGGGGAATTGTTCATCGTCCAGATATAGTACCCTCGTATTACATGGCATATTCATCGTACATCTGCGCCAACTGCTCATCATCCGGATATGCCCAGTGCAGTTCCGGACTCAAACACCATCGCCCACGACAAGAGGTTGGGTGGGTCACTGCGTCACTAAAGTACCGAGGAATATCGGGGACCTCTTTAAAAAACTGAAGGGCTAGATCTGCCAACAGTTCGAGGGGCTGTACATTGTCTTCAGCCACGTCTGGAAGAAATTAAACAAGATCATTCTCGAGTAAGGCCAGCTTACATCTTTGGCTTCCATCGAGAGATAAAACGTGATAGAAAGGCTGGTTTGCGCCCCGAGGAAGGCTCCGTAC
This sequence comes from Mycena vitilis, assembly GCA_029203975.1. NCBI lineage: Eukaryota > Fungi > Basidiomycota > Agaricomycetes > Agaricales > Mycenaceae > Mycena > Mycena vitilis. Next base: position 523,083 of record JARGYF010000017.1, read on the forward strand.
TTTCATGTTCGACTGCCACTCCCCAGATGCTGAACAGATGGGCTGCGAAATAAAAATCTGTATTTTATTCAACAAATTGACAGATGAACGTACATCCCAGCCGATGATGCAACCAACGTAGTGGTAAGATCGGTGTTCGAACACCATTCCGACATAATGTGCGATCAGCGCCTGCGCTGTTCGTGGATGTACAAGAATTGCCTGTTGCTCCTCTAGTTCCAAGGCAATTCTACAGGACCTCCCCAGATGGTCCTGACTCCCACGACGTAGGAGTAATGGCTGCATATCGCTTAGAAAGGTAGCACAATAGAGAGGATCCAGGTCAACATGGGAAAGCATGTGGGCCGCGAGGTGTGTTTCGTTCGCCAACAACAAGTGGATGCACACCGCGGCATAGATGGCAGATTGGGCAGTGGAGCGGGATGCGTCATTTCTGAAGGATGCCAAGATATTTCGTGCAGCCCTGAGCAACATGGGGGAAGCTCCGCATGGGGAGACATATTGAGACAGATCGGTTGGGGGGATACCAAGTCTCAGCAGCATTGTGGGGATGTCAGTTCGGATGGAGAGGATAGGCTGTGTTCCTGCTCCATACACGTCGACTAAAAAGTCGTCCGCACCAGGGGGGCAAGCCACGTGAGCCAGCACACGCGCAGGAAATTCGACGGGCGAGGCCGATATTCCCAGTTGCCGGGCGAGGGAAACGAATACGTGGACCAGAGAAATGGGAATGGACCGCTTATTTGTCGTTAAATATAGGTGGGGGAAGTGATTCTCAATATCGTAGAACCGCGCAGCTGGGAGTAAGGGAATGAATGATTTTCAAGTCTCAAAAACCAATACGCACGTTCGACGGCGCCAAACCCTTGCTCGTGCATGAACTGGCAGATTTTGGCACATATTTGGGGGAGATCATACTCTGGCATATTCGGTTCCAGAGAGTACCGCTCTTTCGTGAGATAATCCCTGCAAGCGGTTCCGAGTGCCACGAAGTGAGAATGTATCTATTATGCGATTGTCTAAGGAGGTTTACTTTACTGAAAAAGCAAAACGCACCTCTTGTGGCGGCTTCCCAAAGAAACAAGATAAGGATGAAAAGCCATCCACGAAAGACACAGAATTGTCGCTGTCAGCTTCCGTGTTAGCCAGACGTCCCCACTGTAGGATTGCGAAGCGTCTTGATATCGTGTTTAGAACCGCTTCGGCCCAGAATCGTCGGGTCAAAGCATGAGGCGCCGCTGGAGCTATACTCCCACCAAACAAGTGCGGAACAGGAAGGGAGCACTGAATTTCCAGGGCATCCCATATATCGAATGACATGGATGCCAAGGTAGCGGCATGTCGATGTCTTCCTTGACGCCGAAAGACCATTTCGTTCAGAAGCCCAAGGGCTACCTTGTCCTGGCGTCGCCTTTCAACATACATTGAGCGCCAGGAGTCATGGCGAGCTTTGCGACGGGATTCGGAATCCTGTTCGTGGTGTAGATATCGGACACGATAATGGGGCTCCCACAGCGCCCCGACGAGCGCAGCTTCGCGTAGCTGACTGTTGGCCGCTAAGCAGTTCACAAGCGTCCTGACTCCGTCGCTTTCCGTGCGATGCGGTGGAACATGTTCGAGAATGGCAACATACAGGTCCAGAGGAAGGGGCATTATCAAGACGGAGAGATGAGTAAGAGTGCTTACGCGGAGATACGACCACGGGATTCAAGTCATCGACGCGTTTTTTATTATTCAAGTCTATGTCAGTATCATAACCCAGTACTGTGCAGGAGCCACTGATAACGCGGAGAGTGTTGCATGCAGCCCCTTGGAACAAGCTGGAAAACTCAACCCCAATCGAATACAACATGCGAGGTTTATATAGGCACAAAAGAACGACTGTCTTCTTTTGTGCGATAGAAAGTCTGGTTAACGAGACTACATGCGAGGTACGAGCTTCCCGTTGTAGCGTCCAACATGCGAGGTTGGAGTTTCCCGTTGTAGCGTCTGTTTATAAGAGACTAAATCGAAGATGGTACCGTCCGGTCTGGAACTCGCCTGGCCGTGATGGGAATGGACAGACAGTGATGGAGGAAAGGGCGGGAGGCTGGAACCCGTAGGCGATGGCGGAGCCGTGGATCGAGCCCAGCTCGTTGTAAGTCTGGAACATAAACGCCGGAGAATAAAAGCCCAAAGCATACACTCTGCCTTTCAACGCAATCCACCCCCACATCAGAAGCAACCCTCCTTGCCTAAATCACCAGGCACTACCAACATGTACACTCTCCTCATGGCAAGGCGCAACGTGGGTCAAAATCACCATTGCGCAATTGCAGGAAATCTAACTCGCAGGTGTTTGGGATAGACTCTCCTAGTATGGGCAAGCTTGGAAATGGCCCTTGGGGCGGCAGTCTGGAACGCCTATCGGAGACCACTGTAAGTTTATGTCGTTGTCTTGGACCACCTGCTAAAGAACACACAGAGCCTTGAGTGCAAACAAATTGCGAACACCTCAGGCCTCTTCATGAGACTATCCCGGATTCTCGATGTATATAGTAGAGCGACGTGAGGCTGTCTGTAGCATATAATTGTCGCATCCATATCGAACACATAACGCAAAGGATTAGAGCGTATTTGGTGCTCCAAAAAACGTCTTTCAGATTTTGGAGATCACCGCTGATATTTAGGCGATGTCGAGTGACTGATGCGAATTCTGATGTGACTCGGCTAGTTTTTTCTTGCTTCCCACCACAGACGCATCCCAAAGCGACGCGCCGGCGCGCGCCAAATGAGGCTCGATACTCATGGTGGTGGGCTGAAATTATAAAATAAAGAAAAAAGAAAAGAAAAAAAAGCGCGGGAAAAGGGAGAGACTTCCGGAGATCTCCGGGAACATTGATCTTCGTTGATAAGAGCTTGCCGCTGATGCCATCGCTTCTCAGCCAAAACAGATACTTGAATAAGTCGATGAAGATAATGGAGGCTTCCCGAAAGGGTAGCGAAAAAAATCAAAGTCATTCCATATCATTCAACGAGATCTCAAAATTATCTGTATGATTTAAGGGCTAATTCTAGGTGTGTTGCAAAAAGATTAGGATAGCTAGCGGAGTTTGAGGATAGCTCGCGGAGTTTGAAAACTGATTCTCCGGGGCCCGACCGCCATCAATCCATCACTTTCGTTGTTTTTGTTCGAAATGCTTGCGTTTGTACACTACTTCTTGTTTTCTTGTTGTATTCTTTGATCTTTCGGCCTTTAAGAAGTCAGTGAAACTATAGAAACAAAGATCCTAAGCTTTTGTGGGAGAAGATGAATGCACATCCGTACTTACCATATCTTTTGCACAGAGGTCATGGTGAGCTGTTACAAATTTACAGCTGTTCAATACTGTGTGATTCATAATACTACCCGGAATTGAGCAGCTTCCTGCTGACAGCTGAATCCCAAAGCACCTGTTTCAACAATGTTTCTCAACACCAAAAAGCAGATTTCATGCTGGGGAATTGAATTACACTCATGGAAAACAGATAGCTCAGTAGATAATTGTCTCCTACTCTGCTAGATGTTGACGAGGCTCGAATTTTAGATAAAATGAAAGAGCGCACCCGCCCGCATCGAACTCGGGACCTTCTAGGTGATGTGCCGAGATGCCGCCATATTCAAACTCCGCTAGCTATCCGTTTAGGTATCGCCCACTGCCATCAGTATCGGGCCCCAAATGATCCCACCCACAAAAATTGATAGCCGTTCCCGTTTTGGATGTCACAAATTTAGGGAATCAGCAATCAAATTTTTGACAGATGTGGTCGATTTTCAGGTTTTGGAGGGCACCAAATACGCTCTATTCAATATCGTTGTTGCCAGTTACTGTGGTTGTTGAGTGTCAGGCTTAGACTGAGAAAACGGGTTGCAAATCACTCCGGTTGGTTCCATCATTACAAGCAGTCAAAGAGAATGCAGCCGAAGCACAAAGACAAGATCTAGTAGACCAGTGTGATCTTGGAAGGCTTACTATCCGTCCCGATGGGTCTGATAATTCCCGTTAGGTCTGATAATCTTTTTATTTACATTCTTCATGGAGGCTTTTGGAAACTCTTTTGCTCACATATGGTTTGTGTACATGTTCTGCACACTCAACTAAATTGGCTAGGGCATTGGAGGGCGAGAATATATTCAAAAGTGTTCCTCAAAATCGCCAAAATGGTGTTCTAAAAATAGTTTCATCATCTCCCATCAACGCGACTTTCCAGTTTGCTCTGCCTCGTAGAGTGCCTTCCTGCCCTCGGATGCTCCCCATAATTTACATTAGGGTACAAAATTGGTCATAAATGCTATCCCGGGACAGAGCGAAGCAAAAAGGGCTCAGGAAAAAATGCTAGAAAAAGATTATCAGACCTGACGGGAATTATCAGACCCATCGGGACGGATAGTACAACTTTTTGGGCAACTTGAAGGCAGCGAGAGCTCGAAACTCTATGTAAAAATAATGAAGGGTTCGGAAGAGTCGGATCATCATCATGCATCACAAGACCAAACAAGTTCTCATGTTCAACTGAACTCGATTCTGAACCGCCGTGGCCAAGTTTCTTAGTCCGACGTTGTCGCGCATCTGCGTACGAATGTGCTTTATCCCGCGATTTGAGGTAAGACACTCTGGAGCCGACGGCCCGCACTACGATAGCTATCGCGGGACCGATATGTCGGGGTATCTTCTCCGTCATGGGACTTCCGTGCTACGAAACTATCGTCTTATCTCGTTCTATAAAAGCGCCGTACTGTAGAAAGATGAGAGAAGGCTTCTGCTCTTCCGTGCTCGCAACTTGAAATGGAACCTACCGACGCCTCGCCTGCTGTCGGTCCTCCCACTGCCGAATACTTGGTGGATGAAAAGGCCTCAGACACGAAGGAGGCCGTGTTTCTAAGCAATGATTCCGACATTGGAGAAGTATGCGAGGACATCCGGGTCATTGACATGGACGCAAACGGCGCCGAGAAGCCAATCGGTATCCAGTTGTCTATACTTGATTGACGCGGTCTTGACGCATCTCAGTCACGGCGAGCGATTGGTCCACTCGTCTGATCTCTCTGCATGACGATCCTACTCTTCCCGTTTGGACCTTTCGGCTTTGGTTCCTGTCCTTGGGACTTTCAGCTTTTGGGGCGGTGTTGGGTGAAATATTTGTGGGTACATGGACGCAGGATTATCAACTCGCTTACAGCGTCTCTAGACATTCCGACCTCAAGGCGTTTATGTTAGCCAGCTCTTCCTGCAAGTCGCCAGCTTTGCGATGGGAAAGTCAGTCTTTTCGTATTCGATATAGCAATGGTTTGCCAACGCAACCTAGGGTGCTTGAGGAGATTATACCTGGGCCTGGGCACAAGCGCTTCAAGATGCACGACAATGCCTTCTGGCGTTTCATGAACCCTGGACCATTCAACATGCAAGTACATGGTGGTTGAAGATTACAGACACACATTGATGGCCGATGTAGCAAAGAGAACGTTGGAATTTTGATTATGGCCGCTGCTTCGACGCACGGCGCGCTGGCCAGTGAGTCAAATGACATACGTCCTCGATGCCATATCCACTTGCGCAGTAAACATATTCGCGGCCGATAACCTGTTCTACGGTTTCACCCCCAATCCCGCAGTCGCTATTTTCACCTTGCTGGGCAGTCAACTGCTCGGATACGGTATCGGTCAGTGCCGCTCTCCTCCGATTCTAGTCTTTATTCATAAGCGCGTTTCCAGCGGGGATGTGTCGGTCCTTCCTGGTCTATCCGACATATTGCGTGTTCCCGAACCTCGTACTGTTTTCAAAAAACAACCGACTTGTGTATCATTGATCAAGCCCATAGATCCCCACCATCCAGATGTCGGTAACCGTTGCTTCATGCAGCTCCTATCTCACTCCCTTATGACCCAGGTTTGACGTACTTTTCCGGAATCAAGATAGCATCTTGCAGCGCAAACGGATCAAATTTTTCTGGGTACTGTTCATCGGTATATTTGTATGGGAATGGTTTCCAGAGGTAGGCAACTCCGTCATCCCGGGACTGGCGAGTGACACTCTACCGTCCAGTATATCGCTCCGACCCTTACCGGAATCTCGATATTCTGCCTGGCGCGTCAAAAGAGCCCATGGGTCACCAGGATTTTTGGTGGTGCTGCAGGAAACGAAGGCAGGTTCTCGATGGAAACAGGCATTCTAAGATGTCAAAACCTTCTTCAGGGTTGGGCCTTTTTTCGATCTGCCTGGATTGGAACTACATTGGTTCTGGAGGCTCCGCCTACGGAGCCTTATTCCAGCCTCTCTCAACGCAACTATCGCTTTACGCCGGCGTCTTGATCTGTGTGTGAGTTGCCTATCAGGGCATTTTTCCAACCCTTGTTGATCGTCCTTTCCTGCAGTCTTTCCTTCTCCGGTGCATATGCTACAAATGGTAAGAATGCGAGGCGACATATCTTGATCAAAATAATACAAGACCTGCAGCTTGGAAGGCGCAGAATTTCCCTTTCCTGTCGCAGGTTAGTGTCTTGACTCTCATAGCAACGATTGGTCTAATTCTGCATAGATTCTTTTCTATGAGGTGCTTTAAGACTCTTTGAAGGTCGTCTGGGCTTCGCTTACACCTTACACCCTCCAGAACGGAACAGAGTACCAGCAAGACCTTATCCTCAACGATGACTTTACTCTGAACCACGAGAAACTTGCAGTACAGGGGCTTCCGTGGTTTAGCACTTCCTACGCGATCTCCAAAGTTGGCGGGTCGCTATCTTTTGGGGCGACTATCACACACATGGCTCTCTGGAATGGAAAACAAGTCTGGGAGGCCTTGAGGCTCAACCGTAACAACCCCGATCCACACTATCAGATGATGAAGGTTTACGACGAGGTTCCTTTCTGGTGGTACACTGCAATGTTTGTTGCTTCGTTGGCGATGGGTCTGGCAACAAATTACACCGCGGTTGGTCCCGTGATCGACTTCCCGATCTAGTAATTGACTTGTCGCGTAGAATTCGCAACTGCCCTGGCACGTCTGCGCATTCGTTATGCGTCTACTGACTCTCTGATATGCACCGTAGGTGGGGCTTCTTCATTGCCGTCGGGTTTGCTGTTGTTTTCCTGCCCATCATCTCTACGCTGTATGCAATTCTTTGGTAAGCATATTATTATTCTCCTTGTTACCCGATCTAAGTCGTACTGCAGTTATGTTCCCGGCACTGAGGACATTGCGAGGGTGGGTCTCAACACGTTTCCTCGTTCTGGTCGTTGAAAATACGTCTAGATGCTCGGCGCTGGACTTCTCCCCGGAAAACCACAAGCCAATATGGTAATTATTGCACGCTTTTCGCAACTTGGAGCTGAAATGGATCATTTTGGTTTTTTTCCCTGTATGCCTACAACTCTACGGAGCAAGGTCGCTCCATGACGCGGGACCTGAAGATGGGCCAATACACGAAGCTTCCGCCTCGAGTGACCTTTACGATGCAGTGCCTTGGTGCCATCATTGGAGCTCTAATCAACTATGTGATCATGCTTCAGATCGTCTCATCCCACCGAGAGATTCTAGAGTCGGTGCAAGGAACCGTCACTTGGTGGGTGTTTACGGGATCTACAAGGCCGAGGATTCACCCAGTTGTCAATCCCGTAGGAGCGGCGCCAGTGTCCAATCGTTCAATGTATGTACTCCGTATCATGGGCAATGCGTTGCTAACCAGGGCAAATTTAGAGCGACTCAATCGCGTGGGGCGCATTAGCGAAGCAATTGTACTCCCCGAGCAGCACCTACGGGGTAGGTCTTCCCACCGGCGATCACTTGTTCTGAGGCTAAACTTGCTCCAGATTGTCCCTCTTTCGATCATCGTTGGTCTCTTTATCCCGATCCCGTTCTACCTACTGCACCGCAAATTCCCCAACGCGCGCTTCGACGGTGTGATTACCCCCATGGTGTGTCCTTGTTCTTGAGCCAAGTATGTCGACCGAGTCACTCACCATTTTTGGAAGATCTGCTCCGAGATAGGTTTTCTTTCTGGTATGGGATTTCCCTCCCTCTGTGCTCCTTGTCACTTATTCTTCTCAGGCGGTATCAACAGTTCCGTCTTTTGCACGTTTCTACTGGGGATCTTTTCCCAGTACTATGTGCGTCTTTTTTGTGCAATTCAATCTCGCAAGCCAACCTCTCACAGCTACGCAAATACCGCCCCGGCTTCTTCCGCAAATACAACTTCTTGTAAGCAGGATAACCGGTGCGAGTACTCGCTAACTTTTTGCTAAAGGATGTCCGCGGCCCTGGATGGCGGAACCGAGGTGATGACGTTTGTATACTCCTTTGCTGTGGGTGGCGCTGGTGGGAAGACGACCGCTTTTCCCACGTGGGCGCTGAATCCCGTTGGCAATCCCGACCATTGCCAGAGGTTGACCTGAGGGGTATTTACAGTCCTGTCAGTTACTCAGTTTTTCTGTATGCCATTAACACCTTCATGACAAGGAGAAAGACGACTCGTAAAGTTATTATCCAACAAGAGTCTATGCGGCACACCAACTAGGAAAAAGAAAGTATATCGTGTGATATAAAATCAGCCCTCTTCGCCATTGTCATCTTCTGTACTCTCCTTGAACAAGGCGTACATCTTTCGCCTACTAGAATCCCGGGTGTCTGGCTCACTCGCAATTTCGAAGATCTGGCGAAGGAGTTTCTTCCGCAGGATTGCGCCCTCGATTGGGCCTTCCAAAGGCGTGTCGAAACATGCGTTCGCTACGAGCGCAGGGTATTGCTGCTTTGCATCGGGATCTAGTCGCATTCGCTTCGCAGGCGGCTGGTCTTCTGAGGTTTGCGGAGATGACAGCGCAGAAAACAAGGGAGTAAACAATTCTGACTGAATGCGTTTGTAGGTGGTGCTTGTAGGCGTCCGTGCGGCCAGCGTGAAGAATGGGGTGAGGAGCGTTGAGAGAGGGGCGGGGAGCATTGGTTCTGGTGCTGAGGCCAGGGTTTTTTCCAGCTCTTCTATATATATGTCGGACAAGTGGTAGGCCAGACTTGTAGGGACACGTATGTCGGTAGAACTGGTGGAATGATTAGGATGGGTGGATTAAATGGGAGGTTGTGCGCACCATAACGGTCCTCCTTCACGCGTAAGAATGTTGCCGTAGGTCTCGCACGCAACCCTGTCCCATTTTGAGCGCCCAAGGAGTCGGAAGGTAGCGTTCACGAATCTCCGCACGAGCATATAGTATTTGTCGAGCCTGGAACACGTCAAGTTTGGACACATGCAGAAAGGGAGGCGCGCACCGCAGTCGATCTATCCCGTTCCATTCACGTACAGTAGCCTCCCAGAATCCACGGAGAATAGAAAGCGAGGATGAGACCGAGTTCACAGTTAACAAAAGCTCCGCCAGCTCGGATGCTAAGGCTTGCTGAACGAGCGGCTTGTCCGACATCCAGAAGCCTGTACTACGCCTTGAGGGGGCGGTTTAGACGGACAACCGTGGCGCGCACAGTAGAATATTCCCTTCCACAGCTTGTCCATCTCTGGTTTTGAAATTGGCTCTTGGGCATCATCGGCAAGGAATGCAGAAAGTGATTTTATGGCCTTGTCGCGAGTTTTCTTGTCTTCCTGGCGGTCATGTAGATAATTGTAACCAACGCCAGAAAAGGCACGTACCGTTGGAGGCCAGATGCTTCGCGAATGGCGGCGCGTTCATGGTGTTCCGCTTCCAACTTTTTTTTTGAGACTCCGAATCCTAATCGGGACGACCTCTCTTTTGATCACTTCCGCCATGTCCAAGTCGCCAATCACTTGCCATGGTAGGCCATAGGGCCTCAAACACCGGACTCTGCTTAATGGAACACAGTCCTCGACTCGTCTACAGGAAAGCCTGCTGAAGGAGTACAAATTCGTCTACAGGATTTTACTCCAGCCGATCCAACGACCGGCGGTCATGATACGTTCAATCCTCTGGCCACCGGGTAAGATGCTCGATGCTGGCCACACAAAACTCATGGAACGGAAAGCGTAACCAACTCGGATGGCCGATGTCTCGATCTCCTTCCTGCACGCGACTCTTCGGAGGCCAAGAAACTGGATGTTGCTCTTACCCCTGGTACTTACAAGATTGTATTCAAAGTCAAGGTATGAAGACGGCGGTGTCTGGCTGCAGGGGTCCCATTGAAGATCCCCCAAGGAATACTTTGAAAGATCAGGTCGAAAGTGTTTCTATCCCTGGGTCGAGGTAATCGCCGATTCTGCTCTACTGTACCGCGTCCACCTCACGATGCCTCAAGATAACATTCGAGATAGAGAATCCGGAAGAACACTACCACATCCCTTTACTGATTAGCCCTTATTCTTTTACCACCTACAGAGGCAGTTGAGTGGAATCACCGCGACAAGAGGGAGAATTATGTATAGCAGTATGTATGGTTTCCACAACAATGAAAGCGACAGAACGTCTACTGTGTGTGTGTCTACGACATTGGAATGAGTGTAGGAGATATGCGGTGGGTGAGATGCAGAGACCGACAAAGAATGGAAAGGAAGCAGTGTACACGGAGGCCAGACTCAGGCCAGTCATCGAACAAGGACATTGGCGTATTGGACTCCCTTGAGGTTGCCCCCTCTCATGGATGACTTTACGTTCGCCATAAACTGATCCCGGTTCTTGCTCATCTCTATTGCAGCCTCTGCGATACCCGTACACATTAGAACTGGCTTACTGGACGGGGAATCAACGCACCTTTGTTTAAGGGATCATCCGCGTTCGGCTCCAAAAACAAGTATTGCAGCCCGACCATGACCGAGTTCAAATTTAACACCGGTTTCCAGTCTTCTCGTAGAATATTCAGACACACGTTACCCTCCAAATCTACGTTTGGGTGGTAAATCTGTGAACTAATTCAGTATTCATGCCTTACACACCACTGATGCACGGGAATCAAGGCGTACCGTTTGTGTGCACTTGACCTTCGGGGGGTCGTGTGGGTAGTTGGTGTTTATCGCGAAAGAAAATACAAACGCGCCACCCTTGTACATGCCTGTAGTCAAAGAGGGTGAGACTTGGACCAAGGAGGAAAAACGGGCCACTGTGCGCACCTTCGTCCGGGGTGATAGTCAGCGAGAAGTTCAGGAGATCGGCGGGATCGGGGAAGTTGGTCTTCATGGTCGAGGGAAGGTCAAGCTCTGTCAGATCTTCGTTTCTGGTCAGCGCTTGGGAGACGCGAAGCTGAAGGTGGTAAAAAGACGCACCTTTCTGCACTCGGATCTGCGCCGCACTCGTCTTTGGCTTTTTCTTCGCCGCCGCGTCCTCGTTCTTCTTCATACTCCATATCTGTACATAGTCAATTCAAGCCGACTCTCGGGTGGCATTGGCATACTTTGATCATGGCGGTGGATGCAAAGGAGGCGTTTGAGTCAAAAGCAGCTGTGGGAGAAGCGAGGTAAGCTTGATTGGCACCGCCACATCTCGAGACGCGCCGAATACGGCACCGCAAAGCTGTAACCTTCTTTCAAACAAAGTCGGTGCACAAAGAATAGATTGACCACGGTAAAAGATACATATGCTATTGATTACAGACGCCGTCCTAAATTTCCGGATTTTAGGATCCCTAAGTACATACACGAGGGAGCAGTGCAATGCCCTCAATATTGACACCGATCCAGAATGTCGTCGAACGAATGGTATCAAGAGGGAGCAGTCCGTGTGCGCTCAATAACAAGCGCCGACATCAGTATATCGTCGAACAAATCATGCCTACGAAAAAAAGTTAGACCAGTTGTAACGTCTGTTTGGAAGAACTCGGTCGTACCCAACTGAGGTTATCAGTAATTTTGGTGGCTCGAATGACTGCCCTTGCCGCCGTAATGAAGTTCGCGGAGTGAATTTGGCCAGAAGATCAGTAGATTTCCTATTTGGCAACGAATAGCACTTTTATAGCTTGTCAGACTCGCGAATGAAAAAGGTCCCAATTCACGCCAGCTTACGGTAAGGACACCACCACCACTGTAGTCGTCCCAGAACAGAGTCATGGGCATTTCTGGGCCAAAGCTCTTCACCTTCCATTCCCAAGTCTTCAGAGCAAGTCGCTTTTGAGACCTGCTCAGTATTTTGCATAAACAGCACACACCGTGCGGAAGACGTTGAACTGAGACGAGAGCAGTTCAGATATGGGGTGTTCGTTCCCCCGGAGACATAAAGTGCCCGGGTTTCGAGCATTCACCCCGATTTCGAAGTCGCCGACCAGCTCACCATCCTGAACGAAATAGAATTTGACTCCCGTTATTCCGTCGTTGGTCAGCGCGGCTTACCCATGAATTTTTGCGAATTATGGTGATGTAGCTGGTTGGTGTGAAGCAGTTTAAGCTGAAGGGATGTCTCTGAATGGGCGCGTTCGGTGCATGGTTGCAGCATACCTCACGGATATATGATACGGACGCTGGGAATCCGGAAGATTGGGCGGCGGAGCCAGAAGCATGGCGTTCGAAGGTAAAGGGCTAAATGTGTATGTTATGTCGTTTGTCGGTCTTCGGAGACTTCGATATCGTGGAAGAGACACCGGCGAAATGGACTTTTCATTTTCAAAAACCGGAGGCAGCGTCTTGGAATCCTGAAAATCCAGAGGAAGGCCAGACCGCGGGTTAACATCGCTGCCGCGAGGTTTCAATACAGAATTTACGACCCCGGAGCAAGCAGGTGTACCTGGGAGACGGAAGAATCATACTGCAGTTCGTCAAAGTCCGACGGGTGCAAGCAAGTTGGGTGACAGTGATAGAGATTAGCGCCAATGTAGCACCGCCACTGCTGTCAAACGTTCAAGGCAACTACGAGAGAGCGCTCCCTCCGAGAGCCAAAAGTCGTGATGGACGCGAAGTTGAATTCTATCGCTACATTCTAGGTATCTAAATAGGTGTCTACATTTTACGATCGTTGAGATCGCCGGGGTCATATAACTCTAAATGCACGAGATACCAAACGCACCAATTACGCTTTTGAGCTTGACCATCATCTCCTCCCATTCAGCCTCGGCGTCGGACAGGGCAGTAATCGCCCCACCAGCGCCGATATCCCATTGTTCCGTGGGACAGCAGTCGTCCGATGCGGCGTTTGAGTGGTCCTCGAACTTGAAGCAACTTCGGATAGTAACAGACCAGTCAGAGCCGCCGCCAACACACCAATAACCAAATACGCCCGAATAAATACTTCGCTCGTGGTCCTCCAATGTCTGGAGAATTTCGACGCTGCGCTTTTTCGGAGCGCCAGTCATGCTACCTGTTGCGGCTATTCAGTGAAGTTCTATTGGTATCAAACTGTTGGCTGACCAGGAGGTAGACTGCTCCGAAGCATCTCCCATCCCAACTGGCTATCTGGGTCCGACGCGCTAGCGGTACCTGCTTCGAGCTTGCCCTCGATGACGCTAACGAGCTGCCAGACGGTTTCGTATTCCTCCACAACACAAAACTGTTTGACTTGAACGTCTTCCCCGACGACTGCATGCAAGTCATGGCGTATGAGATCCACAATCATCAAATTTTCCGCGACTTCTTTCGTGCTTCCAATCAATTCGGCTTCTGCTGCTGCGCGCGTCAATCCAGGCACCTTTTGAACGGTGCCTTTGATCGGCCTCAGCTGGAAGATGGAATGCGGAGGACGTGACGTAGAGAGGAACCGTTCAGGCGACGACGAGAGAAGTGTTGTAGGATGAAGTCGAATATACGCTGAATGTGGAGCAGGATTCTTGGATCGGAGACCCTGATAACGGCGCCAGGAAGTCGAACCGGACATGGGAGAAACTTTGGGGACAGAAATGGAAGTGCGAGCCGTTAAACACAGTTCGTAACTATCCCCTGAGAGTATTCGTTCCGTAGCCTCGTGGATTCGGGCAATATAACGCGACTTATCGGGAAACGAGACGATAGGAGCGACCTTCGATGTTTCAGCAGTGATGGGAACGACCTTTGGACTCTGCGAAGATGCGTTGCTGAGGACGGACGCGGTATCGGAGATCCAAGAATCGTCGGGAATGAGAGATTGAATGAAAACGCGACCCGTGGCCGAGTCGAGAACTACCGAACGTTCGACAAATATCAGATTTAAGTCAGGGTGTCGCCTTAGATGGTGTTCCTTATTCAAAGGGACGTCGAGTGACCGAACACCCAGCTCGTAGCTGAGCACACCGATGAGTCCGCCCCAAAAGGGTATGTCGGCATGACCGTCGCGAACCCTGTTGTCGCCCATAAAGTCTGTGAGCCAGGCCCAGACATCGCGTCGACCAAGATTTTCTCGTTGACCATGCGTGCCCCGTGTCAGCGTGAGGAAACTGTCACCAACGAAATAGGTGATCTGGAGAGAGGTTTGCATTAAAGACCCGATGATAGAGAACCGGCCAGGCTGCGCGGCAGAGTCGAGCATGACGAAGGGAGATTTTTCGTCCAATACCCCGAACAATTCGCTCACGGTCACGGCAGTGAGATTGGGTATATCCAAGATCTGGGTAGCCACTGTCGGACGGGATTGTGGTACAGCGCACAGCCGTGAGGATGGAAGAGAAGAGGATTGCCACGGTTTCCCCGTCACATTTTCAACATCCTGGTTCCAGGATAAAACCCGTCGTCCCGCTTTTCTAGACCAGGTTTGAGCGAGTCGCCAAAAATTCTGAATCACTTCCAATCCACCGCCTCGCGTGCAGACAGATTCGGGGTGATATTGTACCGCCCAAAAAGGCTTGGAAGTGTGCCTTATAGCCATGACGACGTGACCATTTTCTGACTCGTCGTCAGCCCAGGCGAGTTCTTCCACAACGCCTCCCTTGGCCAGTACCACATGAAGGGAGTGGTACCGAACAGCCTTGACCACCCCCACACTATGGAATAGTTCAACACCAGTATGTTGAATGGGCGAGATTTGGCCGTGCTTCACAATGTCCAATTTCCTCAACTGTGCGCCGTATGCAAGGCCCAGGCTTTGAAGGCCGAGACAGACACCGAATATGGGGATTAACGATTCCTCCGGGAGGTTCCATAAATCCTTGATTACTCCAATATCCTGATCGTTTTCCGGGGAGCCTGGGCCGGGCCCAACTACGACAGCGGAGAAGTAGGCGAGTAACGGACGAAGTTCAGATATGGTGCGAGCATCATTCTTTATGATGTAGATTGCGCAGGTAGGAAAGGATTGCTTGCAAAGCGAAGCAAGGCTGGGTTGCCATTCAAAACTTTTCAAAGTGAGGCGAAAGAGACGCACTTGTATGTGAAGGAATCATAGGAATCGATGAGCAAAAGACGAGGATTTTCGATTGCCATCGAATGCAGAGCGGTCCAAGAGCCAAAGAATAGTTATTTTTGAATTCAAGGTTAAATCGTCTTGAAATTGCGGGGTTTAGGTATATAGGAGTGTCCCAGAAGCTGGCGCACGCCGCATACCATTATACGTGGTCTCGTTATGCTAAGTGCGATCGAGAGCAGAGCAACCTACCGCGAGAGGTCGGACATGAAAGTGGAAGACAAGAAAACTTGGACGTCGGAGCTCGGCGGGCCGACTGATCCGTTCTTAGATCGCGATATTGAACGAAGAGGAATTTAAATTTCAACGACGACAGCCCTTACAAGTTTGAATATGCAATAGTACAAGTAGAAGTCCAGCAGTATATGCTCAGTGGGTGACTATCCATAGCATTAGAAAATTCTCCGTGAATAATTGGGGGGTGCCAGCGCTGCCGGCATACCAAGATATGCAAATATTCTAATCATTTGCGCTTCCCATGGCGAATAGATTAGACTAGGTGTTGAATAGATTTGCAGTGTATCTTGCTTTTGTTGATGCAGTCCAAACATCAACAATCAACGCGTCTCCTTCCACTTCCACCGCCTTCTGACGCGTCTACGATGGATTTCGACGCGTCAATCCTTCACCATCGACTCGAGGATATGGAGGACAATGAAATTGACGATGGACCATTCATGGCAGGCACAGCCGTGGCAATTATGGCTCTCGGGGCCATCGAAGCGCATACATAGGCTGCGCACGGAGCGGCGGAAACCGAGCCCGGGCCGGCTGTATCTGTGTCGCCCTCAGTTGGCCCTCGGGGATCCGACGCAATGATCGACGTGGGACCGTAACATCAGTGACATGCAGCCTAAACGGGCGACGCGAATGGACGAGAAGAGTCCGAATTTGTTTATTCGAGCGTCAAAAAGTCTGCAGAGGGGGTAGGGACCCCTCTCCAGAATAAAATTTGATTAAGCTCTGAAAGAGGGTCCAAAATATTCAAAGTGAGATCGGGGCACGATGGGGTCCTGACAGCTGCCCCGGCATCGCGGCGAAACGACCAAAAATATTGCCCAGAATAAATCAAATGCTATGGATAGTCACCCAGTGCTAGATATTTCCAGACGATTCAAATCACATTTCGGTGTCTTTCAACTGGCTGAAAACGTCGTAATTCAACTCCTGCCTCAGCTAAAAGTCTCGCAGAAGCGTCATCTCTGGGACAAAGTCAGTTCGTTTGGTGGGAAATCGGAGGACACTTACACTTTGTAGCTTAGATTGTAAACGACCGTTTTGACCCCAGTTTGGATTATCTTGATGGTGCATTTTAGGCAGGGACATCTGTAGACACTCAGCATACAAGGAAAACATATGGATGCGAGAACGAACGTATTGCAGTACAATACCGACCCTTGACCGACTCGCTCCCTACCTGCTTCTAGAAGCGCTGTGGGTGGACTCAGATACCAAATGTGTGGAAACAAACATGGCAATTTACCGTTCTCTTCTGCGTGAAGGCAGACACACTCGTACTCGATGTCCCCGGGATACGAGGTCCCATTGCATCTTATGCATCCTCCTTCGTTGCAGTTTTTCACACCTCGAGGTGTACCGTTATATCCAGTCGCAAGGATCCGATTTTCGCGTACGAGTACAGCACCAACGCGCCGTTTCATGCAATTGGATCTCTTGGAAGCAAGGGAGGCAAGTGTCTGTGGAGCTTTAGTTGGTATGAAGAGTCGAATAGTTGAAGTCACTGACCATAAAATATGCGTCCCACTGTGGCCGCAGATGTCCAGGATCGAGTAGATTCAGGTCATCTAGGTACGAATGCAGCGCGGAAAGATTGTTGAAGTTGTTGGACACGTGGGTATTGATCAGGCCACTGAGACTATGGAGGGAGGACGCGGATTCTGCTGGATCTGCACCGAAAACTATGTTATCATCTTCCCGTACGAATTGCTCAAGAGAGACGGAGTGAGAGCTAATGGGCGGTCCCGTCAAGTCTTGACTGTTCCTACTGTGACCCCCTCACCTCATATGGGAATTCGACCTGTAAAACCGATCGAGCAAAGGAGCGTCAATGGAAAGCAGTAAAAAGAAGGGCCGTTTGACGAATGCTTCCACAACGTCTCTAGTATAGAGATCCACTGTGACAAAATCGTGCCTCCAGTTTCGTGTAACGTAGTCCAACAAAGACGATGGGGAAGAAAAACACCGAGGTTTCTCGTCGAAGTTACTAGCAACAGACGGTGTTTGAGGACTAGGTCCCATAGATAAGAATGAGAGATGTTTGGAGACGGTGGCATCATTATAAGGATCCACGGTTGAAGCCTGGTCGGAAGCCGAGTCCGAGCTCAAGTCCTAGGTATTCTTGTGAGTCGAGACCCAGCCAGTAACTGTTATTGGATGTAAACCTCCAGGTCGCCGACGATTCGAAGGCGTTGGAAGTCTTTAGAGACAAGGTAGTTCTCGACCTCAGTTTTCCCGGACGAGCGTGTGCCTACAATAGCCACAAGCATTTCGGTCCGATAAGCCTCCAATGAGGTTTGGCTCAGTGAGAGAGCGCGATCGGCCCCAAAGCGGTGTCACATCAGAATGGGTTTGACAGGTCGCGTGCACAACCATAAATAATGATTAAATGTGCGACGCGTCGCGCGACGGCGCCGCGACCAACGCAAACTCAAGGACCCCAATTCGCAGTTGCAGGGCTCTAACTCTTGGCGCCTAATTCGTGGATAAGTTTTCATTTCATGTACACCTGCTGATCATGAGCTGCAAGATGTGCATTGTCCTTTTGCAACTCCGCATTGTCCTCGCTCTTCAAACACTATCAAACAAACCCTTCCCATTGTTATAACACTGAGCGCAGAGCCGCGAATGCCAGAAGCCCCCTTGTACAATGGTCGACTCTTTCACTGCGGCGCAAGCCCTCCGTAGCATTCGTGACATCGGAAAGGCGATCAAGGATGCCTGCGCGCCAGGCCTCCGCATGTTCATGCCCTCGAATTCAGTCGCCCCAGTCCCAGTGGTTTCCCTCCCGGAGCCAACGTCCATTTTCCCCAAGCTGATCACGCTTGGCTTGGACACTACCTCGGCGGAGGAAATCTCCCGCATATACAGGGACAGAACCAAGGGTCTTCAATCCACATCGCAGAAGACCCTTCAATCTGCATGTCGCGAGCTGGCGACCCTGCCTCAGCATGCAGCATTGACGTCGTTGCCCGACCTTTTGAACGCCGTTGTAGCGGCGTATACGGCCAAATATCTGGGGGCTCTACAGACCATTGAGCAAAGGGCCCTCAGCATCGCCTCCAAGCACAGAGTCCTTTCTCGCCTGTAATTGGTTCATGTGCGTGATTTTTCACGCCCTCGGCTTTTTCCCCGTTTGACGTCCTTCAGGAAAGAGAAGGAAGGAGCGTTTGATGGATGCTTCGAGCAGTAGATATACGCAGCGGCGAATTTGTACTTCCAGTTTCGGGTGACACAGTCCGATACAGACGACGGAGATGAGGAGAAATAGCGGCTGAGTACTCACGGAGAGATACTGAGGAAGTGAGTTTGAACTCACAAGCTCAGCTCGAGTTCTGCCGGGAATAACTGTCAAGACTAGCCGGAGATGTCGACCTCAACCCGTTGGAAACAAGATTTATTCTGCTTCAATCTTCTCAGATGAGTGAGTACCACGCCATAAACAATCCGGCCTCAACACGGTCGTAAAATTCGGTCTCACCACGTCGCCGGCGTCCACACTGCTGCTATCCAAGATCCATCCCTATCATTCGGTGGGGTTCACAGTTATTTTGACCCTTTGTGCCTTTCGATCCCTTGCAGCTGCTTTCCCCTCCGCTCGGAGTATCTTTGACATTTTCATATCCTTGGGAGCGGTTGTGCGGAGCTGTTTTACGTGCGTCGGGATGAGCTGTGGCTTGGCAGGCGCAGCGGACGCGGCCGGGGAGGTCAACCACTGCGCTGTTAACGTCGGAACGGAGTCTAGTATCGAAGAGAATGCACCGAGTCCAGGCGTGTCGCGCTAGTGCACAATTAGTTATTAGGACGAAGTCATTTTTTGGAATAGGACGCACCTCGAAAGCTATCACTGCTACTCTCCGCAAACCCATTGCTTTCGCCAACTCAGCTTCCGCGCCTTTAGGCAGGGGGATTATCTTGATACATTCCGACGGGTTGCAGGAATTGAAGGCGGCCACTTCGTGCGGCAGATGGGCAATGAGAACCTGAGGATCGACATCTGCGCGACAGACTACGATGATTTTGATTGGTGGAGGGGGTGGAGGCAGCTCGGGCACAGGATTAGGGTTGAGCGAGACGGTTTTGCGCAAGGCGCGTATTTGGGCATCGAGGCGTTTAGTGACCTCGTTGATCCCAACGACCAGATGAGACAGAACTGGAGGGCGGATATGCGAGCTGGTTTCTTCACGTGCATCGGGTGCATCGGGCAAAACGATATCGGTATTCCCTGGAGATGCATCGGCGTCGGTCTTTCTCTTCTTGTTATGCGCCGAGTCTTTATAAAGCTGTTTGCGCTTCCTGTTCTCTTGTCCGCGCACAGATTGATACTCGGAAACACCGCCCAGAAGGGAGATTGTGCATGCAAGCGCGGTGTTCTGAAGGTTCATAGGGACAGACGGCCTGAACAGCGGATTAGGCGCAGAAAGGCGAAGGCGGCGGATATACCATGGTACACGAAAAGGACTATCAAGGATGGCTTTGAACACGACTTTCTTCTCGAGGGTTTCCCGGGATTTTGCACGGTTCGAGGGATTGGTATGCACGCGAGCAGACATGAGTTCGGTTTGTGTGTTGACTTCAGATGTAGATGCCAAATAGCAGCAAATAGCCCCTGTTTCTCAAATTCGCGGTTGTTTCTGAAGCACAGTCGTGTAATGGCGTTTAAAAGTACAACGTTCAACATCAGCGTCCCACCGTCTGCATACGGCTCTGTAATGTCTCAGTTTTAACCACGCCCCAACATCTCGAATTTAAAGTTCTACTGCTAACTTGGCACCGGGAACACCTTGTCGCGAACGTTGGCCATGCCTCTAGCGCGCGGCGCTGCCTCAGCAACCCTTATCGTGGGGCCGTGAAAAAGAGTCGCCGCGATGCATGGTGACGTCAGTTCCCCTCTTGCACAGTGCGCAAGACGGTTGACGAATTCGCCGGGAGGTACCAGTTGCGGTGGAGTTGTCAGAAGCAAAGTTCTAGCTTTATGCATACCGGTAATGAACTGACAAGGCGGCGAGGGGTTTTCGCGTCAAGAGGCGCCTCTGCACGTTGGTACGGCGCTTGAGACGCATAGATAGTCCAAGCAAGAGCAACAGCAATCTGTCAGGAGTGGAGAACAGGTGACGCGGTTGGGGCGGGAATGTGAGCAGCCAGAACAGCGATCGAGAGCGGCGTGGCACGAAGTTGGCAGTAAAAAAAGGACCGGAAGTCTGAATGGAGTGGGTATCGGTCATACAACGCGCCTGCAGGAAGGCTTGAGCGGAGCCCGTCCAGCGACATGGTGGTGGTGGGAGAGAGCAAAACAGCCGATCTTGATTCTTGTTTACGGCGCAAGAATGTTCATCATGTACAGCAAGAAAGTTGACTCGAAACGCGCAGGTCTCTTTGTTCCCACTCTATAAAGGCCGCAGTCCTTGCAGTTTTCGTTCAATCTAATGCCCATGTCTCTTCCGCCTATCCCTGTCCCCCTCAAGACCGTTGCTCCGTACCTCCAGCGCGCGGATGAACTCCGTGCAAAAGAGCCGATAATCGCTTACTGGTGTATGTCTCTGCTGCTGGCTCAACCGGTCGCGTCTGACGTGCCTTAGGCACATATTATGCAGCTCAGGTCGGCATCGCGCTCAAAGCCAAGGATCCCGCGTCGCGCAACTTTCTCTTCGAGCTGTTGGGTGCCCTCGAAAAGTTGAAGGCGGAAATCGGCCCTACAGACGCGATTGATATCGAGGCCGCTAGCGCCGCCTTTGTCGAGAATTTTGCTCTTCGCGTCTTCGCTATGGCAGATAACGAGGATCGCTCGGGTGCAGGGAACAGGTCCGCATTTTTTTTTCCGCTCCGATATTACGCGTGTTGAATGTTGTGACAGGTCAACTGCGAAGAAATTTTTGGCTGCCGCAAATTTCCTCGAGGTCCTCAAAACCTTTCCGAAAACCGAGGTCTCTGAATCTGTGAGTTGTATACCTTCTCTGATTTTTTCCCCGGATCTTATGCCGAGGTTCAGAACGAAGAAAAGATACGATATGCAAAATGGAAAGCTGCCGATATCGCCAAGGCGTACCGTGAAGGCAGAAAACCGACGCCAGGACCTGTTGGCTCGGACGCTGGAATTGATGCAGAACTCTTACAACTCCAAGCCGCTGCCGCACCGCCGTCATTATCAAGCACGGACAGCACCGTTTCTGCTGGCACAGTCCGAGGATCCCCGCCGCCCCCGACAGTGCATGTACCTCCCCCTGGGGGCTCGCCTCCCAAAGTGAAACGTACTTCCCCGCGAATGCAATCTGCCGATGTAGAGAACGCGAACCGGCCGCGGACCCCACCTCGAAAAAAGTTGGATGTGGATGTTGGGCTCCAGCCGGGTGCGTGGGGCGGTGAGCACGCAGGCGACGCGACCCCAGGAAGTTGGAGTACTGCCGCCACACCGGGAACGGCAGGCAACCCGGAAACTTTTCAGCTCCCGCAATCTCCAACTGCGCAAAAAGGTAAGGGCAAGGAGAGAAGTGGAAGCGACGGTAGCTCCAGTGACGGGCAGGGAGGTCTTCTACTCAAACCAGACGGTCGTGGAGACACGACTCGACCTCCAAGCGCTGAGAACGGGAAAAAAACTGTTCATTTCACGCCATCTGTCGTCGGTGGCATGTCGTCCACAGATGGCTCGCCACCGGTGTCTCCGACATATCCTTCTACACCTCACGAGCTATGGCAGGATCCAAACGGCTCAGTGGCCCACAATGGAACGGGTCTACCGCTGGGCTTTGTGCCTGATCCGAATCCACCTGCCTTCGCTCCCGTCCCGCATCAGCCTCCCTTCGATGAATCTTCGCCGCTTGGGTATGGTGGCCTGCAACCTTCTGCCCCGCATTTGCCTCCCGCCCCAAGTGTTACCTACGGCTCCGCACCGTCCCTTCCTCCACACATGCCGACGCCGGTGGTCCCTCCACCACCAACCTTCGTCACCCCCCCTGCACTGTTGTCTCCCCCGCCTCCCCCTCCTCCAGAGGTAGAGCTGACGCCTTCGGTGATTGCCAAGGCTCAGAAACACTGTCGCTTTGCGATCAGTGCGTTGGATTACGAGGATGCAGAGCAGGCGCGGCGAGAGCTGCGCGCCGCACTTGCGGTCCTTGGGGGCTGATCTCTCCTTGGTTTCTTTAATTTGCCACGGATGCTTCCAAGGCCAAGAGCCACACGCAACGCGACCATAATACGATCTCGATCAATATCTACATTACTTTTCTTCGTTCCACATCTCCCACCGTCTTCTTCTCTAATGGGATTCCTATTCAATGTACCCGATCGGCCTTCACAAACTACTGTATCCATACACTACCTGCCATAACATTATGTTACTAATTTGTACGCAACCGAGGGAACCCACGTACCTTGTAATACGCATTATTGTTGCTCCTCTGGGGCCTGCACACGCTCCTCCAACTCCCTTATCCTATCCTTGACTGAACCTGCTGAGGCGCCAGGAGTGATCACCGGCCTCTTCGGTTTCATTTGTTGTTTGAGTTGCTCGAGGGAACAGCTTGGCACATCCTTGAGGTCCCCAAGGTCCGCAGGTTCCTTGTCCGCAACGCGAAAAGTGGTAATTCCCAGAGCTGAGAGATTTGACACCATTTCGGGGAATGGAAGTCCCACAATCGGAGGATTGGGCAACACTCTCGATCTGCACGAGCATGCGTTTCCGGCATCTAGACCGCTGGTTTGCGAAGTGGCGCCAAAATACCGATCGTCCAGGAAACTGGACGAGGCGACCTGATATCCGGAGACACGAGAAATCGCTGAGGCTGGAGGCACATCCAAAGAGAGCTTAGTGTCTTTTGATGCAGGTGGGTCTTCGGTCGTGTGCAACTCTGATTCGGGTCTCTCTCTTTCGAGGTCCGGGGCTCGAGGCTGCCGCGCCGCTGCTGCGACTTCGAGTTTCTGTTGAACACGCCGAGCGAAAGACGACTGACCGCGAGGTCGATTGGATCGAGATGGATGGTCGTGCTCGGAGTTGAGTTGCAACTCTGGTGGCTCACTACAGACACCAGGTTCGCGGGTCCCCGGTTCTCGTTCTTCGCACTCTTCCGGAGGTGTATCAGCCGAGTGGTCCTCGATGCATTCATCTTGAAGTGCGTGTTCGGGTCGGTCGTCGATTTGGGCGGACACAATAGCGTGGTGGACGAGATCTTCCGCATCTTCACGCATGGAGAGATTGCCGAGCTGTGCTTCGGGTTGAGATTCATCTTCAGAATAGGATTTGCCACAGTCATCTTCACTTGCGTCGCTGTCACAGAGGTCGTCATAGTGTTCGTACGAGGGGGATGCAGGGGTAGAGTTCGCATGAAGGGTTTGCGACTGGGACCGGCGTATACTGGACGGCTGGCTTTGTGACCGCTCGTTACAGGAGGGTGGAGGATCCAGAGAGAGGAGATTGACTATCCGAATTGGCAAGTCCACGCACACGTCTGTGGTCAATGTTTTAGCATTCAAGCTGACCCTGATCGTATATTCAACCGCGATGAGCTGCTCCCGAGTGTGCGTGAGCGCGTCAGGCTAAAGGAACGAGAGTGTGAGCAATACAATGAGACGGATGTCAGTGGGGTTACCGGTATCAGGAGGAGATGGGAAAACGCCAGTCGCTCTCCGCTTGGAATACCAGGCCACCAGCCACCAGCGCTCGCGTGTCCTCTTGGAAAGCCCTGGGTCATCTCCAGAGTTGAGCTGGCCACTGCTTTGCGGGTAATGTCTGTCTGGCATCCATCGATATCGATTCGTACGACGGAGCTGAGATCACGAGGGATGTTCCGCTTGAATACGGCGGTAGATCGATATAGGGTCAGAGTGAGACTCTTTATGAGCTTTTTGCTGTCATTCTTCACCTCCACATCCACGCTCACTAGGGCCCCCGCAATGAAAGATGACCGATGCAGACTAGCCGTCAATTGTACGAGCCCGGTGCCGCCCATGAAGAGGCTTTTGGATGTGGTCGCCTTGATGGGCTGTCCCGCTGGGGCCAGAATTGCAGAAGGGTTGAGTCTAGGCCAGATTTCACAATCGCGGTAGAAATGCGCGATGCTCCGTTTATTGAATTCGTCCTTCACTTTGATAGAGCTTTGAAACGGTAAGAAACGAAAGATTCGAGAAGGGGGTACGTACACTAGAGCTATGTATCGGACTGCGATCCCAGATTGGCCATAAAACGGACCTTTTGAACGGCGGACTCCGCCCAAGGGGAGGGGCATTTCGAATTCGAGCTTGTGAACTCCTTCTTGCGCTTCACAGAACCCCTCTGAATCGGGCGGGGAGACGTACATTCTGAGAGGCGAGATGGCCACCGTCGAGATGGCGGCTGAATACTGGAAGAATTCGTGGTAGTCACCCTCAACAGTTTCGAATCCAATAATCCTCAGTTTTCCATCCGAGATAGAGACTGCAGACTCTTTCGACATGCGAGGGCGAATGCGAAGCTTGATAAATCCCTTGAAAATACCACCTTCGACACATATGTTGCTGTACGGCACAACGTCTATCTCAACTGCACTTTGACCATCAGCACTTCGAAGATTTCGGAAATTATTTTATCAACGCACCTCGCGCGCGGGATTTGGCCTGTTCGAGAGAAGTGGATTCTTCTAGAGGCGAGTTAACAAGGCAGTTTAGACTGGAAGTCTGAGACCAAATACCTTGGCCATGAGGCTGCCGCAATATTTGAGCTCCAGGCGGTAGACGCGAGTTCACATTTCCAAGAAGTGATTTGAGCTCAACAGTCCGTTTTAGTGTCGTGGCGCCAGCGCTGAGAAGGGTTCCGTGTCGGGTAAGAAAGGCTTCTTGACTCGTCCTTTGCTGCACGCCTAGAGTGGATGGTACCCCAGCACCACGCGCTAAGCGAAATCCACTCGATTCGTCCATGTAATCATCCTGCTCAGAAATTGTGTCACTCAGATGTACCGGGGGTAGCGTTTTGGCACGTTGCCGGCTTGGACGACAATCTGGCTGCTTTGAGTGGGACGAGGCTTTGGTTCCGCCCATGGCGGGTGTAGAGCAAGACGAATTGATGGTGATCGACAGTGGATCGTACTTTCAAGGTCTGTATCTACCGCCTCCTCGCTCATTAGGTATGGGTCACACACTATGATCTGGCTACGCGCCTACACAGGCCTACACGATAAAGTAGTCTAAGGAGGTAACGTCATTATGGTGGAAATAGGACTTTCCACAAGTCCCGCTCGAGTTCCCGGCTCCGCGACTTGTTTCAATATTAAATTCACGGGGGGAGGGGGCTTCGTCGCTGAATCAGACTGGTACTCTGCCGGAGTACTGGTGGCCGGAATGGAATCGCCTCGGGAGGATGCAAACTGGATTTTCGGCGCTTGAAGCGCGTGAAATTCGGTTACAGCCTTGGATAGCGAGTCCAGCTGGTGAATTGAACAAATATCAGCGCATGAAGCGAAGTGGCGGAGCAGGATTGCGGAATGTAATTGACCTTGACCATAATCCCGTCAATGGCCTCTTTCTTGCCCCGAAATTGGCCATGGAGCTTCGAAAATTGCTCCTCTCTCGCCTTGCTTCTTTCCGCCTCTTCATCGCGCTTGCCGCCAATACCCTCGTCGCCCTCTGCGTCGTCGATGACGACCCGACTCACACTGGCCGCCCGAGATCTAGTCCCTTTCCCTTTCCCTTTGGAATCACCTGCATTCAGACCGATTTCTTCCATGTCCAGATGCATGCGAGAGATTTGGTTTTGCAAGTCCAAAACGCGAGAGAGATGTGACCAGAGCTCCTCATTTTTGGCAGCAACGTCGTTTCCGGTCTCCTGTTCCGGCTGTAGATTTTCATCGAGAGTGACCAGTGGTCCAAGGAAGGATCCATCGAAAGGGTCATATACGCGGTCGCCGGTTGTGTCCAAGTCGGGGGCGCGACGAGAGCCTGGGCCGAGCCTGAGAGGCAAATTGGTGGGGGAATTTGAGGAGAATACCGTTGCCCTTGTCCGAACTGTCCTGTGTGTGAAACAGGCTCGCCAGTATTCGGTCGTGGGGTAGCGCTTCTTCTGGCGGAGGTTTCACATCTACGCTCTCTTCGTCATGCAATGGCGCTGATTTCGCCTCGTTCGGGGCATCTGAAGTTACGGGGCTCTGGGGAAACCAAGAAAGCATTTCGGCTATCATGTTTGGTCGTAATTTGGTCAAGCCCAAAACGTGATAGGGTATAATACACTACTCGTACTAGCACTCCATATGTTGTTCAAGAGTCTTTGAATTTTCGTGCATTCAGAGGCAGCCGTCTGATTTTCTTCAGACACGGGAAATGACGCAGGTTGTTGAATTGACTTACTGGGTGCAGCCTCGCCAAGGGAATTCACCTGAGCCCTCAAAGTAGAAGTCCCACACAACAAGCCCCGGACAAACGCTGGAAAGAAGGGGAATGAGCGCCAGTAAGCGAGTGAAGGGGAGGATCTGAGACCTTGCGCAACCACCTGCGCTCCAACTGGGAGGGTGTGCGTGTGGTCGATTGGGTAGTATGTGTTTACGGTCTTTAGCCGTGGTTCAGGCAGGGAAATAGCGAACAAGGAGGAGAAGGTACCGTTTCTCCAATTTTTTCGTATGCCTGCGCCACATAATCGTAATGGTCCACATATGTGACTGAATTGTTTGCGGCTACCTTAAAGTAATTGAATATTCAATGAAACGAATTGAAGTTAAGTAGGAAGTACACACCTCCTGTGCGTATTGTACAAATCTCGGGCCCGCAGCAATGCTGCTACCTGACCAGATGTTGTCCGGTGTTTGACTGGACACAATCACGGTTGCCCCCTTTCCTTTGAGAGAAACAATTGCGTTCTGCATGTAATATGTGAAGGTATGGATGACCTCCGTGGATCCGCTGGCATTGGCCAGTCAGCAGCGAACTAAATGGCAAAGCATTGGCTCACTCTGTTTCGGTGACGCTGGTGGTTGTCGAGTAATCGTCTCCAAAAGCGTCCTCTCGACCGTTATCGACTATTTCCGATGAGAAAATGCGTTGCGATTGTTCAGCAACTTACCAGCCCCCGAGAGTCCTGGTCTCCAGTAGTCAGACTCCACAAAAGCATCATGATAGAGCACCCGCCGTCATTATGCCCAAACTCGATTATGGCGAAGTCTCCGCTCTTCACCGTGTTGATGAGAGTGGTAAAGCGGCCTTCGTCGGTGTAGCTGCGCGCACTGCGGCCAGCGATGGCGGAATTCACAACCGGGATCGTTAGGTACTGGCCTAGATATTGCCCCCAGCCTGAACCAAGTATCAGCATCTGTTCGAGGAACTGGCGTCGAAGAGATCCTACCATCCGTTCCCGAACCTCCTCCGCCTGTGAAAATCCATTAACTACGCGACGGGAGAGAGATCCCTGGATGCAGCCCCACCTGGTGCCATTGTAGAATCACCGGCAAGGTACACGGTCTGGGCATATGCGCCGAGCGAGAGAGCCAAGGAGACAAGAACTCTAGACAGCATCGCAACCTGTATGAATCACCAACTGTTGCGAACGTTTGCCTTTTATATTCTGGCAGAAAGCGGGCCGTTCGCGTCAGGTGAATGGAAGAGTTCACAGCTCGCGTAGCCATGTAATAATTCACCGAATGAGTATTTTCGGGGACATAGCGGTGTGACCACCAAGGCGGAGGTTTTGGTGCGAGCATCCGGGCCGTGTCGCGTCCAAAAAAAGAATCACATGGGCGTGCACTACATGTGATGTAGTATACCGACGGCTAAGTACCTCCCACTCACAAGCAGCCATCTTGGAATTTATCTCAGTAGATAGACGGTGCTCTGGCAAACTCGACGCACTGGGTGCGGCCTGTCCCTGAGCGTTGACAAAGTTGCGCAAGGTGCTGTTTCCACACAATAGCCCCCGCACAAACGCCTCCGATACAACGAGAGCCCCCGCCGCACTGGTGTGCAAATGGTCGATCGGGTAAAACGCGGTTACTACGGTTTTTAACCACCAGCTTCATCGGGTAAAAGGCGGTGCCCTACCTGCAGTTTGTCCGAGCTTATTGTACGCTTGTGCAACATAATTGTAGTGGTCCACATATGCGATGCTCGTGTCCTGAGGAAGTCAACATTCCTCGACATACCACAGAGAAGTCGTTACATACCACCCCGATGCTCTGTGCATAAGTGACAAAGCGACCTCCGGCTGCAATGGTGTTTCCAGTCCAAATGTTGTCCGGAGTGACCGACGCTAGGAAATAATGAGACCGGCGCTGCAACGGAAATATCCGCGCAAACATATGATGGGTATTCCACCCTTGGCCTTGATCGAGTTGACTGCGTTTTCGATATAAAACGCAAAAGAATGTATGAGAATTTGAGTGCCACTATCGCGTTGGTCAGAAACAGGAGTCGGAACGTACTCGACCTCACTTGGCAGCCGTTACAGTTGAGGTGATGTTATATCCGTCGCCAACTGCGTCTTGTTTTCCGTTATCAACCGCGCCAGAGGTCGCGTCATTGTGGCCAAACTTTTTCGCAGTGTCAAGATAAAACCTTGGATGGACCATGAACAAACCTCGATGATCTGGGACAGTTCATGAGAATCGTTAGAATAACCAAATCGGATTCTTCATACCACAAAATCTCCAGACTTGACCGAGGAAATGAGGGACGTGAACCTTCACAACAAACGAAACGAGACTGGGTTGGCATTGCTGTAACGGCGTTTTATAAGACTGGTAAACCTTCCTTCAGCGCTATATGAGCGCGCGCTTTCGCCAGCCACCCCGTCGTTGACCACGGGGATAGTCAGGAACTGAGACAGCGGCACACCCCAGCCTATCTAGGTTGAGCTGAATTTTTTGGGGGCCAAGCGCTCCATTACCTTGAGTGCCAGACCCTCCACCACCCAAGGCCATGGTCGAATCGCCTAAAATTCGGTTAGACACAAGTTTAATCATACCCAGAACTGCTCACCTGCCAGATACACTGTCTGGGCAGAAACTATCGACAGAAACAAAAACGAGAGCAAAGAGCGCAGCATAACGAACGATTCACGGGTAGTTCCAACTTCCAAGCATATTTGCACGGGCATATTTAAATGGAGGCGCCTCCCTCAACGGGCCGACGAGAGTCAGATGGTTGGATACCGCGGCGGCGGAAGTACGAGCGCGATCTTCCAACCGGAAAAATAAGCTCTGTTGCGAGACTCAGCCGACTCTCGCATGACGCGTCTTCATGTTTCTCCGACGGTGGCGCTTCTTAGGCGATCGTTTCCTGCGGCAGAGCTTGGCGCACGTTGTTGAAGAAAACTACTGGATTGGTTGCAGAATTCTGAAGAGTGAGAAAAGGCCAGCTGACCAACAGCTGACGGTTTAAAATAGCGCCAAATATTAATATTGCCACCTTGCGGCGAGTTGCGGCGCGTTGAGCGCCTTGTTGACGCGTCGCTTGACAACGTTCGCCCGTACGCCAGGGTTAAGAGGTTTGGGCGCCGAAACGGCTTTGCTACACACTGCCATACACGGGGAATCTGGGGAGTTTACATTTTGTTGCGAGATATATCCTCCAACTTGACCTTCAACTCACGACGACTCATCAGCGTCCGAATCTGCATCCTCTACCTCTAGGAGGGCCCCAAATCTTCCCGCGCCAACTTGTATGCCGGGTGAATCTGACTCCTCCTCCTCTTCCTCCGATCCTTCAACGATCTCTTCTTGGCTCTCTTCTCCGGATTCTTCCGCAACATGAACGCCTTCCTCTTCCTCCTCGCTCTCTTCCCCGCTGCTTGCATCCTGGGTACCCGGAATCCAAACGCCCAGCCCCTCGTGGCTCCCATCGGAGGTCAGGTCTACATTCATATCGGGCGGCCAGAATGCCCATGGTATCCTGCCCTCTGCAAGAGCTCTCATCACTAGTCCACAAATGAGTAATCCAAATCGAATAAAAGCCAGGAAGAACATACTGGCATTGCCGGCACGATGCACGTCTGACCGCCCAGCTTTGGCAGTAACCCATCCTTTGGAATCGGCATACCCGATGAGCACATCCATCGCGGTCCACGCCTTCTCCTTGACCTGACTGCTGCTTCTGGGGCGTTCGCCATTTCGCCACGTCCGCTTGTCCACTACGGCATCTGTATCAGAAGGCTGCGGGATATTGAACACCTTTTCGAGTGGAAGGAGCTCTGCGGCATGATGGATGCAGGAGGGAATCGCGGATACTCGGGATATAGGAAGGATCCCAGCGAGAACCTAGAGCGTGCTACTTTAACAGATGCATTGGACGAATGTTTGGCCCAAGTACCTGCATCTCCATTGGCACGAAGTTCGGCATTACGAGCCCAGGACAATCAACAAGACGAACGTCTGGAGTCCAGAAGAGTGTCTGAAAGTGTTTTGTCTATGTAGCCGTGTTCATCTCGCGTATGTACAAAGAGGACCAAGAATGCAGACCTTTCCCGGTGTTTTGGACGCTCTGACCTTGTGAGCGCCGAACAATGCGTTCAACAAGGACGACTTTCGGGGATGGACTGTTCAGTGAAGAGGGCATAGATTTGAGAATCACAAACCTTGCCAACATTTGGCTGCCCTGTTCGCTGCCGTCAGTTGTGTTCATGGCTGGCCCTCTGTCGACTGACCTATCAACCCGATGGTAAGAAACTTTGGTTCCTCTTCGGTGCCATCGTCGTCATGGGGAGCTGCCGGTCCACCAACGAAGGTGCCTACCTTATCACCTTCCGCTGCTATGACTCGCTCCCAGTCAATATCCTGCCGTACCCGGGGTTTCCACTTTGCAAGCTTGGCCGGATCAGCGCTAACTTTCTCAGGTGGTTCAAGTATCGCTGCATGCTCGGCTTGGATTGCCTCCACAAGGCGGCGGCGAAATGATTCCGGAAGGTGTGGATCGCGTTGTTTTCGGCCCTACCAAGCATGAGTGTGGGCTTGGATTTGAGAAGGTGAAATACTTGATGCAGAGACGTTGTTTCCCTCTCAACATAGGATTCAACCTGGACTACCCTGAGATTAGGATAATTGCTTGTAAAGTAGCGCGACCATGCGTCAGCGCGTGCCGGTCCAGAGATATCCACTTTAGTGAGAACCAATATAACTCGCCGATCAGCGAGGTAGGCGGCAAGCGATGGGGGATAATGCAGCAGGGGGGCTCGGGAGTCCAGAAGCACGAGAATTATCTGGGATATCTCTGTTACGCGCCATCTGTGGGCGCATAAGCAAGGGGTGAGCAGGGGTGAACGAGCTCACAGTTGTCTCCAGACCTCCAGATTACGCTCAAAATTGGTGGTCGATCGCGGCATCGTTGTTGGAACATCATCTGGACTGGGACATATGAGTGGAGTTACAAAGGGATACGGATTGCACACCTGTCGTCAGGCGGAGTCTGCCACTTCTCCACGGCTTCATCTGTCTGTTCAAGCCACTACTCCGATGTTCATTTTCGAACGAATGGCAGAATTGAGAGACACACCTTGCGAAACACGCCCTCCTCGTTGTGCTCCACCTCGATCTTGGTCATGTCGAATCTCCATTTCGGCCGGCGCGGACAAGTCAAGGCGGAATCAACATCGGAATCGATGGGTGGAAAAAGACGGGTCTGGTCGGGGATCGGGCGAGTGAGAGGCAGTGACGCGGCAAGGATCTTTGTCTTCTCGAGAAAGTGTGCGGGCAAAGTGACGAACGCGGACTGCAGCTTTCTGGATGCTTGGACTGCCTCTGAGACTGGTGGACCGCGGTGTCTGTTCTTTGCGGGCTGTTTTGGCTCTGGGGGGAGATCTCCCCGCTTTACAGCGCGTTTGAGCTTGACTGCGGCCTTTTTCTTTGTGCTTGAGGCTGGTTTGCGACGAGGAGGCATTGGTTAGGGTTGAGCGCAAGCGCACGAGGTTATCTAGTGGATCTTATCAGCCTCTAGCCGACGATCAGTGATTGGCAGCACTTCCCTCTTCACCATGGCCTCGCCGACGATGTCCACCCGCCCCGTCTCGAACTCACCCGTCGCCCACTCAACAAAGCGCCAGACCCGCAAGGGCCAGTTTGAATACAAACATGGCCAACGGCAGCATACTTACGACCGCGAGAAGGCCCCTTATCCTCTCGCATATTCGAAGCATATCCTCGAGCTGTGCGGCCACATACTTGACCCAACTGGACAGAGTTAACCCTGTTCTCTCCAGTGAATGCCTCAACCTCCGGCTCGTCCACCACATCAACAATGGCTCCGTGTCTTTCGTCGATTTTAATGATGAAAATTGGAGGTGGAATGGAGGCGTGGCAACACCGGAGCGTTCGCTGGACCTCGGGTGTGGCGTGAGTCCCAATATACCGCAATGTACTCTCCCTCACTGCTTGTAGACCGGTTCCTGGGTGATCGATGCAGCCAAGGAATGGCCGACGTGCGAATTCGTCGGATTCGACCTGGTAGATATACAGATCCCGTTGAAGACCCTCCCCCCAGAATACGAGTCCATTGCGGAACGTATAACTTGGGTCCATGGCAATTTGTGAGCCCCCCCTTCTCAGCACAAGATATCAACTTAAAACGCCTTGAGTCTCACGAACAAACTTCCGTTCGAGGATGATGAATTTGATCACGTCCATATACATGGCATAGCATTAGGCGTCCCAGAAAATAAGGCAAGTTTCTGTATGGATTTCTAGAGTGCTGACTTCATAATGCATATTAGTGGGGCACCTTGTTCGAGGTCGGTCGGTTGCACTTCCAAATGTCTCGTTTAACATCGCCTAGGAAATTAACCGTATACTACGACCCGGAGGAGTTGTAGAGGTCATGGAAGACGGTAAGCTGTCTCGAAATATATGTGACTGGGACTAAAAAGTGCTCTCGCAGACATTATATTCCCGCTCCTACCCAAGTGGTTTACGGCCCCGCTGCGCGCGCGGCCCCGACGCTCCACGTCTGTTCACTACCCCGATGGCTCCCACCGAGGTCTATACCCTTTCTCCGATACCCAGTCGGATACGACACCTCACGATCACGCATTGCTGGAATCGTTGTATAAATCTGTATTTGAAAGCCGTTTCATCAATCTCAATCCCACAGGTTCGCTAGCCGGTTGCTTCCCCTTCATTGAGCTCACGCATCTACAGCTGTCCTACCTAGTTACTTCACGACATATTTTAGACACGTCACGCTCGGCCCTGTCGTTGGCTTTTTCATGCCGCCCCTGCCACCCCTCCCCCCGCTGCCGCCACAAATCATAACATCTTATGTTGTCGACCCAAACTCCGACACACTCGATTCTCGTACTTCGACGGTTTTTGCCTCACCACACGAGGTTAGACCTATATCATTATCGTTCTCCTCCGCTTCCACCGGTTCTACGACCGAATCTTCTCAGGCATCATCATTGTTTACAGGCACGCGCCGCAAGTCGTCCTCCGTTTCCACGTACGACAGCCTCCCCACCTTGTCAGCTGCGCACACAAACGGGACTCCGGATGAGGCTAAACCACCTGCTCCCTTCAAGAATTTCATGTTGGATACGGAAATGGTTGGGGAGGAACAAGTCAAGTCATATTCAGGATACCTTCCCCGGCGGAACCAACTCGATCTGCTCAACGAGCGGTCGCTGGCCATGCATCTCTACCGCTCGTACCAGATCGTCCTAGCTTGTCAGGAGGAGATGTGGGAAGAGCTGAAGGACCGGATACGGAATAGGAAGGATGAACTCAAGCCATTTGGCTGGGACGACGATGAGGAACTGGAGGAATTACAGAGTCGGAAAAAGTTCGAGTTGCTCGTTGATCGGTACCGAACGTCAGTCTGTCGAACACCTTCTGTCGCTGCTGCTGACCGTCTCTTGCAGAGATATGCAGACTCGGACTGCACTATGGTGCTCACTAACTGGGATCGGATGGCAGTTTCCCCCGCGGGAGCCGTTGTCCAAAGCTGAACTGATTGAAGAGGAAAGAATTCGGGCTGCCATGATGGAGGCACGGACTTTTGCGGACGACGAGCCTCCCATACCATGTCGCTCTTTACGAGTACTTGTAGGGTACAAGCTGTGAAGTCAAATATTTCCAGGAGATTTGAGGGATCGTTTGCGTCCATCAGCCGTTGTACTTGCTTGCCACCGGCGTTGGCTCGCTTAACCACCTAACTTTTTTTCCTTCACGCAATGGCAGCGTCTAGTTTCCGCCAGCCACACGAAATTCCTTTGCCCCAGAGCCCCGCATCCCACGTGAAATTGCAGAAGGGGCCATCGAGAAAGGGGAAAGGAAAGGCGAAGGAGCCCACTGGAACGGCTCCGAAGAGGCGTGTGCCGATCCCTGCATCGGAGCCCTCCTCGGGCCCTTCATGGGATTGGACCCCTCTCACAGACTCTTCAGTGAGTACTGTGCCTCCAATATTCACCAAGGACGGAAGGTGCGTTGCATTTCTCGTTCGGTGTGATCGAGCGACTCAAAAAGTTTCTTCAGTTATTTCTTCTCCCTTGTCGGCCCTTCCGTGCGGATAAATGCGGTGACTACGGGAAAAGTGGTGTCGACCCTCTCCATACCGCGACCGACAGGCTACGACGCGTCGTCTGACGCCTTGACCTGTGCCGTGCTGAACCCACACAACGCATTTCAGTTGATTACTGGCTCAGTGGCGGGTGTCTTGGCGGTCTGGGACTTCTTAGAGGCTGTGTTGCTTCAAACAGTCGATGTTTCCCAACCCATCCACCACATCTGTGTCCACGAAAATTTCAAGGATTCCGTGTTCGTGACGGCTTCTCGACCGGGCAAAAAAGGCGTTATTGGTGCGTGATAATTATCTTCTCTCATCTTGCGACTCATTCCGAAAACAGATGATAATGCTATTGTCTTGCGGGTATCACTCAAACCCGCCGATGTCGCATCTCAATCGACAATACAAAAATCCTCCGAAATAATACCCATCGGCAAGATACGACTGCCCACCGGCCTCGCATTTTCTTCCGGAGGAGATTGGCTGGTTGCGATCGCCGGTCATAAAGCGTATGTGGCGTCGACCGCGTCCCTGAGATCGGGGTTCACGAAATATGTGTCTCCGGAGCGTCTCACATGTCTCGCCTTCCATCCATCGGAGGACTATTTCGCGACCGGTGACGACAAGGGCAACGTCCGACTGTGGTACTGTCTCAATGAGCGGTTACCCGACAAGCCTTTGGGAGTCGAAAAGAAAACGCAGACAACGACGCTGCATTGGCATGCACACGCAGTATCCTCGCTCGCGTTCACCTCCAACGGGGCGTACCTACTCAGTGGTGGAGAGGAATCCGTTCTCGTCATATGGCAGCTGCACTCGGGGAAGAGGGAGTTTCTGCCGCGAATCGGTTCCCCGATCAAAACTATTGCTGTGTCGAAGGTTGCGGGCGGCGAAGAGGAGTATCTTCTTGGCCTGGCAGACGCCACCTACGCTTTTGTCGGGGCTGCGTCGCTCAAAATATCCCGAAGCTATTCCCGCATAAAATTAGGTGCGTTTCTCGCGACTTGTGCCCTTATCGCCATGTTGAAGTATCTCAGACCCAGCAGCTGCTTACAACGTGCCGTCTACGTCGAAGCATTCTGCTACTCCCCTTTCGGTTCACAGTCTTACCTCGACTATCATCCTCCCCTCATCCCACCCGGCTTCCCTGCAAATTTACTCGCCACTATCCTCCACTCTCCTGTCCGAGTTAGAAGTTTCCCCGTCTAACAGAGTGTCTAGACGGGATGAGAGACCAATAGATCCCTGTCGCATCGAGCGAGCTACCGTCTCGCCCTCTGGCGACTGGATGGCCACCATAGACGCTCGAGAAGGAGACGAAAGTTCTCATGGTGAATCCTACCTCAAGATCTGGCGGTGGGATCGTAAGGCCGGGTTCTGGATATTGAACACTCGGGTGGATCGTCCCCATGGCCTGGAGAAGGTCACCGAAGCCGCCTTCAGTCCCGCCTCCGAAGGTCAATCGGTATCTCTGATTACGACCGGCGAAGACAGGCACATCAAAACCTGGCGAATACAGACTTCGAGAACAAAATCTGGGCCTTCAGAAGGTTTTCATTTTTCTTTCTGCTAAAGCTGTTCGGTCTAATGATTTTCTTCGCCAGAGTTTTGGGTTGCCCGGTCGTCTTTTACATCCCAGAATGAGCCTCCATCCCATGTTTCGTGGTCACCGGACGCTTCGCTTTTTGCCGTTACAATACCGAATCGGGTGGCGATTTACAACCCTTCGACCAATCTGTTGCTACACTCTTTAGCTTGTCCAGAATGTGGAACCGTCAATGCAGCTTATTTCATAGGAAAGGCTGGTCGGTACTTGGTCGTTGTTGGAACAGGGGATCTTGTTCTATGGGATCTCGTAGAGCAGCGGGGTACGTGAATTCTTACCTCTCCCAACAACTTGTAGCTGATCCCTTGTTAGTGCGATGGCACCATAAAAGCGACAGCCCCATTCGTGGCCTGGTTTCGCATCCTCGCGAGAACACTTTCGCAATTGTTTCTTCGAATGAAGAATGTCTCAAGTCCCAACTAACGCTTTTCGAAGTCGGTTCAGCGCAGCCCACCAAATCGCTGTCCCTTCCCTTCGGTTTCCGGAACGTTGCTTGGTACCCGCTCGTCTCTTCGTCGAGTTTCAGTCTTGTAGGAATCACGCATGATTGGAAGCTTGTCGTTCTGGGTGATAACGTCCAGGTGCCGAAGGACGAAGGCTCCGTCTCGAGGGAAATAGGGTCGCATTCCACTCCGCAGCGGCGGACCCTCTTCCAAGACATTTTTGGCAAGTCCGCCTTTGGCGAACAAGCCACGGTTCCACGTCCATCTGCCCCGATTTCTACCTCTCGGCCATGGACTGGACGAGAAGGCGCGGGGGTCTTCGAGGACGCTGCGTATCTCATGACGCCGTTGGAGAAGCTGTTCGAGCCGTTGATGAACGGTTTCCTCAAACCTCGGGTAATTGAGGTTTCCCCTCCCGTCGCGCCGGCGAACGAAGACGTTGACATGGATGGCGAGGGGCATACGACTCTCGCCGGGGAGGATGCCAAACGGGCGGTGGACTCGGAAGAGATGGGTGCCATGATCGATCTGTTCAAGGCGCATACGCTGAAGGGTGCGAAGTTCGTCCTTTGCTCACTTTCGGCCCTTACATGTCGCGATATAGCCAAAGCTCCGGTCATCGTGGGAGTGACGGGCAGGCGAACTGGCCTGACCAACGGGCACACGAACGGAAACGGGCCTTCGCGTCTCCCTTCTCACTCATCAAAACCAAACGGAGTCGCAACGCCCTCGAAAGTAGTGACGACCAGCGCTTCTGTTGCTCCAACACCCCCTACGGCGCTGGTCAACGGCAAGAAACGCAAGAAATCGATCGGCTAATCTTTTGCTACAAGTACATCCTTATACTTTTATTATACGCCCAAGTCTTGTATCGCTCTCGTCAAACCAATCCATTGTGCATGAAATGAAACCCAGTAAATCCATATATATATTAAGCGTACATATCTATTGCTATAGCTACATGTTAGTGAGTGTGTGAGTGAGTGAATCAGTGTTAGATGAGTCAGTGTTTAGATCCGGTCGCATTAGAGCGACAACTCCTCCTCTTCCGGTGTAGTAGCTCCCCGAGGAAGCTTGGCCAATGTACAGAGAGTCGTCAACATCAGAACCTGGTCCTTGTGCAGACGGGCCCCCAACTCCTCCGAGATGTAGATTTTCTGAAGCGGGGTCCCAAACTGGGCCCTGTCCTTCGCCCACTGCACGAGGATGCCTGGCTCGATCGACTGGCAATCCACGACGGTGAGACGAGGGCAGACGGGAGTTCTGACGGAATGGGGTCTGAAGAAAATCCCGAAGAATTGGTTGGCGACGTTGGCGACCCGGAGGTAGGTGAGGAGTGGCATCGAGTCCAACCATCTGGTCATCGACGCAAGCCCGTTGGGGGAGGCATCGAACTGAATTGAATACGCGGTCAACAGCCTGACTTTGGGGAACGCCGAGGTGATCTGCAGGAACAGGGCGAGATAGTCGTCGCCACACAAATTCATGAGCGTCAGGTCGTTGACATTGGGCGCCGAGAACAGGGAAAAGAGGAACAGGACATATTCGCGGGAGAAATCGGCGATGACCAGGGTGCGGAGGTGAGGAAGCTCGATGGGGACGAGGGGCTCCTCGAACTCTTCGAATTTTGGACCAGCGCCGTCCATGGAAAGTTTCTGCAAACGGGGGCAGTTGCTGAGAACCTCGCGGAAACGGGCGGCGGAGGGGGAGTGCGTCGCAGGAAGGCGTCTGATATCGAAGGTGGTGAGGTTCTCGAG
Source organism: Mycena vitilis (assembly GCA_029203975.1). Taxonomy (NCBI): domain Eukaryota; kingdom Fungi; phylum Basidiomycota; class Agaricomycetes; order Agaricales; family Mycenaceae; genus Mycena; species Mycena vitilis. Next base: position 561,814 of record JARGYF010000017.1, read on the forward strand.
AACCGACCTCGACCAGTCGATCGGGACGCCATTCAACGACAGGTAGGCTAGCGACGGCGCCGTGATACCCCCGATAAATGGCTGAGGGACGATGTTGGGCCAGGCAAGGGACCTCCTGTCCTCGTTTTTGAGACCGCCTCGATGAAGCTCGAAGCGCTGCAGCATGGGCACACCCGCAAGAGGGCCGAATTGGTTCAGGAGATCCAGCACCACGAGCGAGCTCCTCCAATCATCGACAACGATAATGAGCATCCGGATGGTCGTAAGCTTGCTGAACAGGCGGAGGAGCATTTGCCGCATGTCGGAAGCGGTCATGGCGGGCTCTTGTTCCTCGCAGAGGTCGATGGTGACAGAGGAATCGTCGTCGTCGTCGCCGGCCGGATCGCCGTCGATGCGAACGTCGAGCGGAGCCTGGCGGGCCCGCTCGTACCATGCCCACGCTCTATCGATCCGGGCACCCGTGCCACGGAACCAAATTGCGTTCCAGAGCGTGGAATCTGAGAGGGCGATCTCCCTCCACCGCCTGCATGTCCACGTTATGTGCAATCGCGCGTCCACCGGCCGCTTCATCGAGTCCCATACGACAAAGCGCAATATGTTGCTGATGATTTCGGTCGGAAGGTCGTTAACGCGGAAGATGCGGAAGTATCGAAGCTTGTAGCTCTGTCGGGCGAAGACGAGCTGGGCTGCAACCTCCGCAGGAAGTTGCCGGGGATAGATATCTCTTTGTACTTCCTCGATCTGCCGCACGATGACCAGATACCGAAGGCATTCCAGACGCCACGCGTGTTTTTCTTGGGGGGTAAACGTGTGGGGTATCCAGGACGCCACGATGCGCGCAAAGTGGTCGCGTATTGCCTCGGGAGGCGGGATGTGAGGGGGACCATCATGGGTCGAGGTGACTTCAGGCGACCGGAGAGCAGCGATGCGAGCAATAAATTCCTGGTCGCCGGCTGGGAGCACGGCGGCAAGGGCACTGAGGGTCATCTAGGTCGCAGGCACGGTCAGGACTTGGGAAACAGGGTGGCATGAAATACAAGGACGTACGGGAGGCATTGTGCGCGTTGTGTTGATGGGTTATAGTCGGGAGAAGCGGGGGAATAGGTCGGGGAGGGAGGAGAATTTATAGGGATCCGGGTAGCAACCAGTGAAGAAAAATACAAAGGCGGGGAGGGGACAGAGGAGGTGTTGTGCAGAGAATGGCGAGACGGAAATAAGCGCCAACAATCCCAGGGTCCACGTGCGCCTACAGTCACCCACAATCCCTTTTAGCTCGCTCAGGGCCACTCTTTCACTCTTCCAGCCACCCAAACGCTTGCTAAAAATCCTCTAACCAAGATGCCTTTCGCCGGTGAGCAAGTCGAAGGGAAGAAACTGAAAGGGCGTCGAGGGGGGGCGGACAAAGAGCTAAGCGAGGGACCTAGCCGCCTTTTAAACCCAGCTGGTGATCGTTTGCAGGTCCCTTTCAGGCCGCTTTGATGTCCAGTCGGACCGTACACGCCACGCAACGAGTAAAGCGCGGTGCCCCGGCGGGAGTCGGCGCAAGTTGGTCTGGGGACTGAGTTTCCTATCGAACTGGACAAAGGACAGCGAGCAAGATCCGACGACGGGCCTGTTCGCGCCCAGCCAGTGGCGACGCGGCCATTGTGCGCGCAGGATCTTTCCGTGGACAAAGCAAGGCAAGCTGGTCGACCGCAAAAGGCCCTATTTGGAAATCAGAAACCGCGATCGATCACTGTCGTCTTTTCTTTCATGAACCTACAACTTGCGCCGACTCTTTGAAAAAGCCCAAGCAAATCTTGAGTACCGCTTCATGCGCGCAAGCAGCCGCCCCTGCTGGCAGCTACGGGCCCTTGTCCTCATAATTCAGCGCCGCCACTCGAGAAACTTCGGCGCGTTCCGTGTTCCCCGAATACTACCGCCGACAGTCTCAAGAGATCAGAATCTCTTTGTTACTTACCCTGCCACGCAACATTGCTCAAATTTGCTCGGAAACACCCGTTCACTCGCATAGCCACAACCGGTATCCACGAGGCTCGCAGATCGTATCCGGACATTACCCTTCTGACCCTTCACAAGTATCACACTCTTTGTACTTACCGATATATCTTGTCACGATACTTTACCTACAGAAAAAACTACAACGGGCATAATATGATACTATTACATTGAGCAGACGCAGTCTTGAAATCAAGGCCACGCTCCAGGCACCTCGTGTTCAGCTTCCCTCAAGCCCGAGCCTGACGCAGCGGGTTTGGGCGACATGAAAAGCAGTTCCTCCACCAACGTCGACACGATGTTGTTTTCCGTCTCCTCAGAAATAGTGCCTTCCGCGGGCAGTTGTTCCTTGATTTTTGCGGGAAGGCTCGGGTGCGCCTTGTCCGTGATTCCCATCTGGAGTACAGTCAATAAATGGTACGCTCAGCTCAGAGAAAGTACGAACAGCAGCGAGACGCTTCGTGATTCGGTTGATGGTTCGCTCGCTCGCGGTTTCCGGGACATCCTCGTGGTTGTGGCGGCGGGTCGGGCGGCCATGGTAAGTCTTGCTCCGGTGCGGAACGCTGTACATTTCCAGCGGAGGGTACCCAACCTTGGCGTTACCAGCGCTGACGGGGTACGCTACGGTGGGTGCAGTGGGCTCCGGGGCCTTGTCGTTAGTGGACGTGTCCACAAGAGGCTGAGTATCGGCCGGACTACAAATGATATGAGCGAATTGGTTGCGAGTGAATGGATAAGACACGTACGGGCCACTGGCGGTTCTCTCCGCCCTCAGCTTGCGGCGTTCCTCGCGTTCCGCCCGGTACCGCTCCTTCTCGACCTTGTAGAGGAGCTTGGCGGCCTCAACCTGGGCCCTGAGCTCCTGCGGCGTCGGCTTGGGGTGGCCTGCAGCTTCGCCCTCAACAGGGGGCTCAGCGGGCGGAGCAGGCCCCGCAGGAGTATTGTGAGAGGGAGGAGGCCCAGGAGCAGGCCTGAAGACCGGGGGCGCCCATTGGCCAAATTGAGGCCAAGACCCAGGAGGTCCGCGGGGAGGCGGGAATGGCCCGAACCCGCGAGGCGCGCCAGGAGGGCCTCCGTGAGGGCCAGGCATGGGGTGGGGTCCGTGGTGGAAAGGCGGTCCGTGGTGCGGTCCTCCCCACGAACCCCGACGACCACCACGGCCTCGAGCACCAGCGCCGGCCCACATCGGGGGAGGGGCGCCGTACCAGAACGAAGACGAGTTAAACCCCCCAGGCGGAGTGCTCGTGCGCCAAGGGTGGTCATGATCCTCCGCAGAAGCCGCAGCCGCAGCAGGCTCCGCTGCCGCAGTGTTTTCTGCGCCCAAAACCTGAGAGAAGCTGCGGACCATCCCGCCAATGGCCTCGGCGACCCGCTGGCCCGCTTCATCTTCTGCGCGGCGGCGGAGGTCAGTGGCTGCTTCGCCGGTGGCCTGGACGAAGTCGCCCGCAGCCTGCGACATGGACGCGCGGTGCGAGTTCCAATAAATGCCGTTGGTAGCATTCTGAATTATGTTGCGCAAGCCCTCAGAGAGCTCGGGGTGAGTAGACACGACGTTTGACAAAGTGGTGAGTAGGGTGGCAACGTCGTTTGTGAGCGACGGCTGCGGAGGGGAAGTGGGGTCGATGGTGGGAAGAGGAGGGTCCTCGGCCTCGACATCGACAGGAGCAGCCTTCGGGGTAGAAGCCTCTTGCGGCTCATCCTTGAGCTCAGAAACGGGCTCAAAGACGGAGCTGACGCTCCTCGCAGGAGTGTCGGGGAATCGGCTGGCCTGGGTTTCGAAGAGGATGGGCTCCTCAGAGTTCGAGTCAGCGGCAACCGAGGGCGCCGGGGACGGGTCGACAGCCTTGCCCTTTCCTTTGTCGCGGGTGAAGGTGACATGCCCGAAGTCCGTGGTAGAGTCATCGCTCTCGTCTTCGCTCACGTCACTGCGGTTGTGCATGGAGTCAGAGTCCACAGTCTCTATGTGCGCCTGCGGACTGTCGGAGCCTCCGAGCGGGTTAACAAACACGCCACCGAGGTTGAGGGGTTGCCATTCATCCTCGATGCCGAGGCCCTCGGTGTCGATGCCAAAAGTGTTGCGGAAAGCAGTAGACCGAGGGGTGTCGGGAAGCGATTTCTCGTTGCGAGTCAAGTCGTGGACTACGAACTTGGTTACTTCGTTGGCCGGGAAGGCCTGGTAGTAGTCGCGCAGCTCGTCCTCGGAGCTGAGAGTGACCTCGTCCGAGTCCGCGTCGATGTAGGACACTCCAATTTTGCCAATAGGAATGCCGAACAATGTGTGGATTCTCGCGGACAGCGCATTCCACGACGGCTGGGAGGAGAAGGTGACACGGCGGGTGACGCCGTCTTTGGTTATCTTGAACTTGGTGTTGGACATGGATTAAGTAGAGAATGGGTGAAGTGGAGGTCGAGACAGCTATTTAAGCGGTGCTAATATACTGCGGCAGCGGAATGACATAAGTCCGCGCGCACGGACCAGCTCTTTTTCGACTCATTCAAAGGCACAGCGCTGCGGGCAAAGTAGAGCATTCGAGAACGTTTACAGGTCAGACTTCATAACTATACAGCTCCTTTCTACGCAAAGATGGCCATGCGTGGGTCCATGTCAACAGGGTTGTTCAACTGGAGTCAATGTCAAAAAATTTCTCAACTCGACAGCGAAATGGCTTACCCTCAAGTTGAAGTTCATGGCCGAGATGGCCTTGATCTCCTCGGACTTGAGGTCGAAAGACTCGCTGTCCAGATTCTCCATCAATCTCTTGTGGTCATTCGACTTGGGAACAACTGCGATATCGCGCTGCGTCGCCCAGCGGAGAAGCACCTGCGCCGGACCTTACGCAGTCCGTCAGTCTTGGTCTGGCACATAGAGATGAATGGACCGACTCTTCTGGTACTGCTTGGATAAACTGGCAATGACGTCGTGCGTGAGCAAGCTGGGCGCTCCTTGATCAGCCGCCAGCTCGACGTAGCTCTGAGGCCCAAAGGACGAGTACGCGGTGACCGCAATCCCAAGTGTCTTCGCGAGAGCAACGAGGGCGTCCTGGGTGAGGTACGGGTGAAGTTCGATCTGCAAGACCTGGGGCTTGATGCGAGCGTAGCGGAGGACATCCAAGATGAGGGAGCCCTGGCAGTTGCTGTGGGAGGGATCAGCTCCAAAATCTGCGACACAAGGGTGCACCTACCTAAGGCCAATGTTCTTGGCCTGACCAGCGTCCACGAGTGCTTCCATCGCCGTCCAGGTCTCCTGCATGGGAGTGTCCTGGAGTTCGACGGTTTTGCCGTCCGCACCAAACCATTCCGGGGGGTAGCGCTCGGCGGGATCAACGTACTTGAGAGCGATGGGGAAATGGATCAGGAAGAGGTCAAAGTCTGTCAAACCACCCAAGTAAGCCAGGATGAGGAGTAGAGGAGGTGCTGTAACAAACAATCAATTCCCCAAAGGCCGAGCTGGTGCTTCGCCAGAGCCTTGACATGCTCCTTGGCATGGAATGTGTTCCAGAGCTATTTCAACGCGTTAATCGAAATTACCAGGTCCAAAATCCCCGTTCCGCAAAGCTCACCTTTGAAGTGATGACTGCGAGCAATTAGAGGGCGATTGTTGCTTACATGGACGAAGGACTCACATAGGTCCTCTCGCTTCACAAGGCCATCTTTGATAGCACGAGCTACACCTTCACCGGCTTCTTTCTCATTGCCGTAGTCACCTACTCAATCTAAATCCAACGAAGTTCACTAGGGTCTGAGCACAAACCGGCTCCGTCAAAGAGACGGTACCCCGCCTTGATTCTGCTAGCTGTTAGAACGATCGAGGGCAGATGGGATGCTATCTTACGCGTTGTACACGGTCTGATACACAGATTAACGCGGTTTAGAAGGCTATAAGACGAGACTTACATCCGCACAGCTGGATTTGGTCACCTGGAGGAGTCAGTAAGAGCCCGCGCGTTGTTGACCAGTATTCAATGTTACCTTCCAGAGCCCGAAGCTATTACACGGTTATCAGGCTTAATCTCGAGATCGTACGCGAACAATACTCACCCGACAAGCGGCATCTTCACATCGACCATAGTGAGCACTATGCGTGAAATCGGGGAGATCGGAGTAGCCTACCTTTTGGCCAGTTCTGGCGAGCGCGACTGAGGTGACTGAGGCCATGTTGGGAGATTGAGAGAAGGGAGAATGCCGCGCATCATTCTGATCAATCCCTGGTCATTGCCGCGCACGTGAGCCCGTCCCGACTTTTTGCCGACCGCCTTCGACTCGCGAGAAAAAGTTGACGGACCTCCTTCTTCCGCTGCTTATTATATGCGGGGCTGATTTTTATGCGATTTCACCTGGTCGGTATTGGATCCCTGGGCTCCCTTGTCGCACACCATCTCCGCAGAGCCACGCCAGCCACACATCCAATAGTCCTCCTCTTTGACAAGAAAAAACATGTCGTCCATGGCCCTGATTCCCTCCATGTCGCCAAAGGGGGCTCCGTAACCGCTGCATCCGGCTTTGAACGCGAAGCGTATACCGGAGACGGGCACACACCCATCGAGTCGCTCTTCGTTACCACGCGCGCGCACGCCACGCTCTACGCGATCCAAAAACTCGCGCCGCGTTTGTCTGCGAATTCGACCATCGTTCTCGTCCAAAATGGGCTAGCCGTCTACGAGAGACTTATCCGGACAGTATTCAACGATCCGCATCGGCGACCCCACTTTATATTCGCGTCCACGTCACATATCGCGCTTTACCAGGCGGCCCATGGACTGCGAAACGAAGGTCCCGCAGTGCTTCACCCTAGAGACGGAAATCTCGAATTCGGCATTGTCCCAGACCCTCAAGGTCGGAACTTTGAGGCTGGGCTCAACGATCAGAACCTGGACCGCTCGGAACGCGCCCCCCGCCTCTCCGACCTCGCGAATCCGGAGGGCGATCCTCTCTTCCAGCGCTACCGCAGCCTGCGAAACACCGTCGCCGCCTTGCTTCTCGCGGAGGCTCTGAATGCCCGCTGGAAGCCCATGGCCATCATCGAGCTGGCTCTCCGTCGAAAGCTCGCAATCAACGCGGTCATTGAGCCGCTCACCACCCTGATGGGTTGTCGAACATCCGACCTGTTTGCAACCGCAGACTCCATCCGTATTGCGGAAAGGATCAGTCAGGAAGCGTCTCAAGTGTTTGGTGCACAACTGCGTGAGGAGACAAAGGCCATGCTCCAACGCGCGGGCGACGTGCAGATGGGGGGACTCCTGGGCATCGCTAGATTACCTCACATGTTGGAGACTGAAAACCTGGTGAACGGATGTTTGCGCACCGCTCGTAATTCCAAGGACACCGTCTCCAGCATGCTCTCTTCCTTACGCAAGGGACAGGAGACTGAGATAGAGTTCCTGAACGGGTATCTCATGGAACTCGGCCGAATGTACGGCGTCGAGACCCCCACGATAGCCACCATGTATGATCTTGTCAACCTGCGTAGTACTATTGCTTTAGACCAGATGCTTTAAACCTCCCTCTGACCCTGTTTGACTTCCTGACGAGCACGGTTTCGCGGAATCGCTGTACAGAGAAACCGTTCCGATTGCAAACGCCCATTGGGCTCCATTTCGGAATCAAAACCTTCGAACAACCCATATGTCAAGATGCGGCTTCAGCGGACCGTCGAGGCGATGAGGCCCATGCTACGCAGGAGGCGCCTGGGGAAGCGCCAAACAGCATCTTACCTCCCCGGCCTGTGCTTATGGACGCTTGCGCGAACTATGCAGCAACGAACCCCGACATTGCGGGCATAGGCGTTCGGTTTGTGTTCGTTGGAAGTATATGTATTGATCGAACTCACTTTCCTTCCCCAGAGTCAGCTTCTACCTACAGACCTTCCTCCTAGGTAGGTAATATCCGCTGACCCAGCCGTTCTGTTTCCTCACTGGAGCGGTCGCGTGCAGTGATATTGGTCGACCGCTCATGGCAAGAGTGAGAGAATCCGGTTTACAAGCTAAATTGTCTCTGATGAGTCGAGCAGCGCCCCGACAGCCCTGTGGACCTTTATCGCGACTAGGTTGGCCTATCCCGCCTTTGAATTACTGAAAGACCATCTAATTCTGTTAGTTTCGGCCTCACCATCGCCACGATAGTGCAACATCAATCGAGGACGGGCCAGCTCACGTTATTCCAAGGCTTGCAGGTCTCAAATTTGGTCTGGTGGGTAGCCCGGAGCGTATTCTCTTGTCTCGCAATATTGAGGAACTCGTATGGTCTCAACAGGCTAGCAAACTTCGGCACTTTCGTTGCTCTCGCCAGCTATAGCCGCCAGAAAGCAGCCAGTGATAAGGAACTGGATGCAGCCCGAGGCGAGGCAGATTACAATGTCAAATTCGGGGCCATGCTGCAAACACTGCTTTCAATGACGCTGGTTAGTCCCCCTGTCCCCCAAAAAAAACAGTGGTGCTCAATTTATTTCTGTCCACGTTAGACCATATATATGTGGTACGACGAAAAGAGATTCTATATTCCACTCCGACGCCACTAACATACGCGTCCAGGTCTAACGCCGCTACATTCGGGAGTGCGCCGCAATGTTCCCATCTGGTGACTTATATGGTCTTTGCCATAAAGGTCTCCGCAATCGGGGCGGGCAAGGCACGCACTATGTCCCTCAATTAAGCCGTCCGTTCCGTGGCTAATTCTGTATCCATGTCCAGATAATTGGACTGACAGCTTCCTCTATTCTAACGGCAGCATATGTCCTGATTACGCTGCAGGAATTAAGATCGTATCGCAGGAGCCGCACGGAGCCCGACGAGCATGCTGCTGTATCGGCATCGACGTACGCGATGAGCCCGAAAGGGATCTCTTCGTCGGCGTCTACCTCGACTGACTCTCCGCTGCCGCTAATCTCCGTGTACCACAAGGCTTCACGAGCGCCGCTGTCATCGTTATGCACCGCAAACATGGAAACGGCATCGCAAGCAACACACGCGACGCATAAGCGTCGTCCCAGGCGACGGAGATGGTCATACGAGGTCGACCCCATGCTTATCGGTGAGTACGCCACATTTCTCCGGCTTTCTCCGCACCTACATGGATTTTGAAGGCATCATGATATGCCAAATCCTCGTCTTCACCTATTTTATTGTTTCCAGCGAGCTTCTGCTGTCGTATAACGACGGCGCATATACCTCGGCCCAAGAAATGGGATTCGGTCAGATTCTGGCTCTCATCGTCGTCCTCCCGTCCGCTCTCTCCGTCATAGGCGCGCTCAAAAGGCACGGCCTAAAACGTCTCCCGAAGCGGAAAAAGAGCACCGCGCGGCCAGGGCGGCGGACCCCGCTCCAGCGAACGACATTAAGTACTGAGCACGTATAAACACACCGCCTCCCTTTGCCCTCTGTGTACAAAATAGCATGTACAGATAGCTATGTATTGACTTAATAACATATTGTTAAGTCCCTATGAAACACCAGTCCCAGTCCCAATCCCATGCCCGTGGAATAATTAGTGGTCGTCTGCGCCGGGCGTCCCCCACTTGACCATGACGCTGGGCCCCTTTTGCCAGGATTCCACTCTGCGCGCTGCGACGATCGACATGGTGGATCGGTCGGTTCCGACGAAGCCGGCGCCTTGGGATTGTATGGCTGCGTCGATGAGGACGGGGTACCTGGAAGTAATATGGAACGTTTAGCGACCTTTCGGGATGAGAGAAAGAAAACAAACCAGTCTCCGTAAAGTGCTTTTGTGTCAGAGTGGTCCGGCGTGAACCAGCCCAGCTCTGCGACTTCGCGCCACCACGTAGCGTTGCGCTCGTCGCTGGTCATAACGACATTGTTTACTGGTACTCCGGTGCGTTGACGGACTAAGTCCTGCATCTCGCGTACACGGCGGGCAATCACCGGCAGAGGCGCGAAACTGCAACAACGAGATGAGTCGGAGGGCTAAACGCTCCCGTGACAAGTTACATACCAGTCGTAAGTCGGGATCCCTCCGCACCAGGCTTCAAAGTCATAGTGCCGCACATGCACGGAGATGAACTGGAGGACATTTAGAAGGCACTCAGGGTTTCCGGGGAGCATCAACGTACCGGAGGTATTGGTACGTTGTCCGGGGTGCCTAGTGCACTTCGGACATAGTTGTTAGTTAATTCAGTCAGGTCAGGCGTCCAGTGCATGTATTGTCCAACGTATCGCCAGGCAGGGCTGTATCGCTGTCAGTGATAGCGGGAACAAGCGAAAAATTGGATAACCTATAGTCGTATTCCATCTCGAACGGCTGGTGAGCAGAAACATAATACACTGTGTGTCGAAAATTAGGAAGAGAAGCTTGAATAAGAGACGGCACGCACGATAGTCATAGCAAAGCAAATGCTCGTCGGGCGGAAGAGAAGCGTTGTGCTTCGGTGAAGGGAGAGGAGTCACCAGGTTGGCTGCGCGCGTCGACGGGAAAGCCAACGTCGCAAGGGACCAAAAAGTGGAATGTTGGTCGTGCTCGTAATTCGGGATCATCTTTATCCAGGTGGGGGCTTTGGTATACGAGATGTCTGGGCATGTATCAAATTGGTAAATGTTTTGTATTCGTGCTATATTTTACGCACCGAGGTTCAGGTCATTGGGAATTCGCGAACGTCTTGGGAAGGGTTCCCGGTATTGGACAGCTGGTGGAGAGGTGAGTCTGGTTCGATTCTCATGAGAAGGATGCATACCTTCCCAGGTATTCCAGCAGCCAATGTCATCGACGAAAGTGCTATTGTGCTCCTAGATGCGCAAATAAGTTCCACTCCGGAATGCAAAGTAATTAAGCGGACCTTCACTTCTCGCCATTCCAAAACAGATCGGCCCAGCAAATTTCGGAGGCGTGGCACATCGAATACCTGAGTGGAATTGATATTTATTTCGACGCTTTCAAGTTTCCACTGCTCAACTCACCTCCCCGAATGGTATGGGTGGGACGTGACCTCCGATGTGGGAGGGAATGAACTCTGGGATGATCGGTACTCGGTCTGTTATCAGGCCTAGATAGATAAGATTGATCTGAAAAAGAAATCAGCACTGAAGCTTGCTAGCCAAAATTTGCGCACGTAGGTGAACACATCATTTGCTAGATACAAATTGAGACGAGAAGACACACGAGCTGCATAAATGCTTACTCCAACCGGCGGATACCCAAGAGGTGATGTATTGGGTATCCCTACGGAGATTGGCTGCGTCGTGAATGAGAACGCAGCAGATATTACACTCGGGAGCAACTCACCTCTGAACGACGTCGTAGGAGCGCCCATCAATGCGGCCGATGGTCCGAATGGGTCCGAGTTCACGACCACAACTTCATGGGAAGCCGCTGGGACGGGGGCGACGTAGTCGCCCGGGCCATCCATGGGCTCCGTTATTTGAATGGATGGTTGTCCGGTGCCAGTGTACATCACGAATGTCGAGACACATGCAACAGAGACGAGAACGAGGGCGGTCCAAGCGACTAGCATGAACCGGCGTCGTGAGAGAAGGGAGTAGGGCCCGACGGGCTTGTTGGCCGGCCAGTGGTCATTATACCGCGCGTCCATGCAAAAAGTAAAGAGTGGAATCCGACCAAGAGAGGCCTGTGGGTGATCTTCATCACGGCACACATCCTAGTTGCCGACAGACGACTTGATGGCAACGTGCCCTCTTGCAATCCATGCGCGTTTTGCGGAGAATGACACGGTGAACGCGTCCAGAATCCGCCACTGATACTTTGGCCAGGTGGGTGCCCTAAACAGTCCAAGTTGGTGCACACAGGGACCTGTAAAGTGCGTTGAGGTAAGCGATCTCCGATTGCCATCATTTTTCTGATCACGATCGGGGTTTGACAGCGTGACACGTGACAGGCTGCCAAGGCCTCCGACGCACCTGTCTAAATCCGTAAATCTCTCTTTCTCCGATTCTTGATTTCGACATGGCGAATCCCTGTCCTAACCATTGCGGCAGCGTATTAATGCCTTATCGTCCCAAGTTGTCTTGTCATCATGGCCGTTCCTCAAGTCGCTAGTGCTGTCGCCGTGGCCGGTGTCGTCTCCTTCTATATGTGCTCAGCGTTGGTCGTATGTCTTCATCTGAGTTTAGCGAGCGAGCTTGACGCGTTCACCGTAGATGGTCTTCGTCAACAAGGCCGTGTTGAACAGTGCACCGCTCATACCTCTCACATTCCTATTCTTCCAACTGCTCATTGCAGTGGTGCTGCTCAAGTTCTCGGCTCTGGTCTCCCGAGGTGCCATAGAAATCCCAAACTTTGAGCTTGAGACGGCAAAGAAACTTTTTCCGGTCGTGTCGGTCAACATCGTTGGGTAGGTACAGTTCTCATCCTGCTGGCTTACGTCCAATCCCCTTTTAGTTTGGTCTTTAACACCCTGTGCCTGCGCGGAGTCGACGCGTCCTTCTTCCAGATTGCAAGGGGACTCGTTCTGCCTCTGACTATCGTCGTTTCCGGCTTTCACACGCGTTCGGTTCCATCTCAGCGCGTCATGATTGCAAGTGCTGTAGTCACTGGAGGGTTCTTCCTCGGCGTCGCCCCCTCCTCAAACGTTCCCCTCGCCGCCGCCCCCTCACTCACTTCGTTGGCGTACGGGGTTCTGTCGTCCGTTTTTATTGCCGTACACGCAGTGTTAATCAAGATGTCTCTCCCCTACTGCAACAATTCCAGCATCACTTTGGCCTGGTACACCAATTTTGGGTCAGCAGTCCTCTTGTTGCCGTTCGTCTTGTTGTGCGCCGAGCCGTCTCTTTTCCGCGGCATGATGACCGATCCACAATGGGACGCAACGGTGTTCGTGTGGGGCACCTGTGGTTGGGAAACTAACTCTCACCGGGCTACCCATAGTGATTTTTTTTTTTTTGCAGTTACCGGATTCTTCGGATTCCTGTTATGCATCGGTTCGTTCTAACCGGCTATTTTTCAATGTCGCGCTAACTCTATGTTTAGCTGGACTGTTGAGCATCCGCGTCACAAGCCCAATCACCCACATGTTCAGCAGTGTTCGTTCCTTCATTTTATGCAATCGCTGTTAATTAGCTAAATTCCGCTCTCTTCGACAGGCCGCCCGCTCGGTTTTGCAGACCGTTATCGGTGTAACGTTCTTCGGAGACTTGATTACAACGTAAGTTTTCCATCTTTGATACACTTCGGTCCGCTCTAACGAAAAATAACAGCAACCGGGCCAGTTCCATAATCATCATCCTCGGAGGAACCATGTCAGTATTCTCCGGCCAGCCTCGACCGTGCCTTGCTTATGTTCTTTCCCGCAGGTTCTACACCTGGGTTAAAGCTGTCGAGACGGCGGCACCCCCGCGTCACGCCACTGATATCGAGTCAATTGGAGGGGAAAAGGTGGAGGATTTGGAGCAGTTGGAGCAGTTGGAGGTACAGGCCCTCAAGGAAGGGGAAGATTAATCCCTTTCATTAGGATTTTTTCGGCGAATAGGATAGGGACCCCGTTTTGTAGATCGGTGTTTGTGTAAGGAACAAATGATTTCCTGATTCGGAGTTTGACCGCTCGTTGCCAAATCGGGACCCACGCGTCGGAATCTCTGCGAATTCGGCGTACTGCGTTGTTCTTCCAGGACCCGGCCAGCCGCTCAATGTCCGCTAACTGGACCATGCGCGGTCCCAACGGCGAACCGCTGATGCACCTCTCAAAAGCCCCGTTGCTCCACGGACGTTCTCGTGTTGCCTCTATACATATCCAGGGTTGCAAGTCCTCCTAAGTCCTCCTATCATAGAATCATTCCAGCCTCGTATGGCGCATGCCAGCAGGGAATTGGCATATATACCGATGCTGTCTACCGAGAAGATAGCGACGCGTTTCTTCGCCCACTTTCCCCTGCAATGGCGACCCTCAAGCGTACCGATTCGCATTCGTCCGATGATACTTTGGTCGATGTGTCTCGGGGCCCTCTGGAGCGCCAGCTTGGGGAAACCGAGGCTTCATATTTCTTGCCTTCGCGCGAAAGCGGTGTCAATGATATGTAGGTCCCTCCCCGGCTTTGTGTATTTCTTCGTTAAAGGGGTCTGCAGGTACCTCCACCTCGGCTTCCGCGCGCCGCCTGAAACTATGAGTCGCAGCCGCGTCTGCTTGGTGTGGACCATTCTTCGCCTCAAACATCCTCTGCTCGCGTCTAAGGTTCAAATGCACGACTACGATGATATTCGATTCGTGTATGTCTTGTTTGGCTCGAAAAAAATCAATATTCACCCACGATACTCAGGTATGCGACGCCTGAGTCCGTGATGGATGCCGTAGAATCCGCAGATGCCAGTCTCGAATATCGTCTGCAGTCTAAAGATGGTAAAGATATCTATTCCCGGTCCTCTCAGTACCTAAATATATTCCCAGAGATGATTGACGCGTATCTGAATGGCCCTCGAACACTTACAAGCGAGCGGCTGTCGTACATGGTCATTTCGCATCAGGATGAGTGTCTTCCATCGCCGGAGGGAGATTTGCAGAATTTCGATTTGCTCTTGTGCGCAACGCATTTCCTAGGTGAACTTGCTTCGCCTGTCCTTCTCCAGGTATATAAAATATATGGCAGGCGACGGCATGGCCCTGCACAATTTCGCCAATGATTTCTTCTCCCTTCTAGCCAGTGGCAGGGCCGACGAAGATCTCGAATGCATGCTGACCGACGAATGGTACAGCCGGTGGGGAGGAAAGGCGGACCACAGTGTTTGTTTGACGTCTATGAAGTATTATGCCATTAACTCTTACTCTAGGATCTCGGCCTTCCCAGCTCGCTTGAGGATAGACTCCCGCCCATGGCGGAGGGGAAATTCAGCCAGGCAGCGCGCCGAGTTGATTTCGAGAAGAGCCAAGCAAAGCTGATTGTAAGTTGGTTCTCTATGACGCGTTCACGCATTGTTTAAATCATTCAAAGGGCGGCCATTCCTTCCCCCGGCGCTCTGGTAAACCCAGAAAGACTGTTGTCCCGACAGTCTCCTTCGACAACCAGACGACCGCCAAGATCCTCAAGAAATGCAAGACCCACTCGGTTTCGATCAGCGCCGCGCTCTTCAGCATCGTGAATATTGCATGGGCGCAGACCTGCGACCGGAATTGGGAGCTCCCTATGTCAGTAGTCTCTTTACTAACCCCCTAAAGTCTTAACTCAGTGACATGCAGCATGATGTATTCGGCCCTTAATCTTCGGCCCGTCTTGGCGGCGAGCAAGGCGTTCAATGACTCCTATTGGTACCTCGCAATCGGATATTTCAACGGTGCGTTGGGCACACTGCATATTTTTTTTGGCGACGGTTGACGTTTGAACAAAGTGGTCCTTCCGACGTTCATTCCGAAATCCGGCTCGGAGAAAGACGTGGAACAGATCTTCTGGCATCGGGCACGAGCAGCTAAGAACCAGAGTACCCGCGCCGCCAAGAATCCCATGCTTGTATCGCGAAGCCTTGAAATGGCTCGGGAACGAGGGCAACGGGCCCGCTGCTGGGCCCGCGAGGATGACGAGAAGGCGAGCGGGACATGGAAGGCACCTCCACCTCGGGCTGCCTCCACTCCCATCCCAAGCAAACCTCCCTCCGCTGCGTTGATAGGGCTGTCCCTCTTGGGAAATCTCGATGGGATCTACAAGCATTCAACATTCCGGAAGGTTCAGCTACACACGCTCACTACAGGATCGCGGCAACGAGCAGGCGGCATGCTGCTCTTCGGCTATACCTTCGCAGGCATGTGTCAATTCGAACCAGAGTTAGAGCAGTTCTAACTCGCAACCTCCTTTAGGCAAACTGTGGTTAAGTCTCGGCTACGATGAGGCCGGGTTCGACGACACAGTAGACCGATTTTGGTCGAACGTGCTGACTGCGGTGGATACATTGCTTGTGTGAACATTTAACTGACCACGGATGTTTTCCTTATTACCAGTCTGTATAGTATACCAGTGAGTAAAATAATTTAAATATGTCAGTCTAAACAAGACAGCACCGCAAGACGGACTTCATAAGTCGGGCAATTCGCGCTGAATTAGCCTGGCCCATGTGCTGTCCTTCCACCAATCGTGCATACTGTCGATTCGTTCCCAAACGGTTTCTTCGTCCACGCCGTATATCTCATATCGCCCTCCATCAAGAGGTCTACCCTCCCGAGTGGCAACATCTAAGGCGGCTTTGTTTTCTCCCCTGGCCAAGAAAAACAGGTTCTGAACCAAAGATGACTTGAAGGTGGAATTACTACATACCTCAGCAACTCTAACAACTCGGTCCTATCGGGAAAGAATAGTCTGGGCTCGAGAACAGCCAGGATACCGAGCGAAGCACGGTAGAGGAACGAGTCTCCCTCCAGAAGTAAAACGTCCCATATCCGAGCGCATGCCTCGAACGGGAGGTGGTTCAGAAATAGAGGTATGAGCCAATCGGGCAAATATGCGGCCGGCGATATTTGATGCTGCTTGAAGTTGAAATATACTGGGCGTAACATTTAGATTACAAAACTCGTCAGTCGAGGTGATTCTCACTCTTCGGCATGCCATCAGCTAGGAGAGTGTCGAATATTCTGATGGCAATAACCACACTCAGTACAGACAGAAAGCCACCGGAAAAAATTTACCTATAATACGCGTCCACCTACTCATCGTTAGGGCTTTCAAGCATCTGGATAATTCGTACTCACATCATCCTTTGCCGCCTCTCCTCCAAAGAAGCTCCGCATGCAGTGCCTCTCCATTAGATTGCGCATAACAATGAAAGCCTGCTGGACCGGCATGTTGATCACGAGCATGGCAGCAATTTTGGCGGCACCCATGGTGTAGCCGAGGCCCTCATCGCTGCGAGATACCACCCAAGCACACATCATGTCCTTGAGATCGGGATATAGAGGCCCATTTTCATGATGGAATATATGGAGGGAAGGTAGTGTAGTGGAGATATCTTGTTCGATGAGCGATAGCGTGGCGGCAGGAAACGCTCCAGAGCCCAGAGCCCGCTTCGCTCGTGCAAGACACGTTCGATAGTTGTCTAATGAAGGCAATGATCAAATGGCGGACAAGGTCAGAATCCAAGAGCCTGTAGATATGCCCAGAGAATATGCGATATCTACCTTTGCTGAGGGCGAGAGCGTTTCCGACGGCGTTGGCCCACATGGTGGCCCGTAGCTTCGTAGGGATCCCCTCCCACCACAGTTTCCGAAGAGCAGGGTTTTTATGCACAACTTTCCAGTCAGGAACTATCTCCTTCTCCCACACATGTAGAGACTCGTCGATTTTCCTTTCTCGAGCAAGACGTCGCTCTTGGAAAGCTCTCCTCCGTTTCTCCGCTTGTGAGTAGGTCAGTAGCCAATGCGTTTGAGGTGGAAAAGACTCACCAGTAGCCCGACTCTGTTTCATCATCGACTCCCACTCACCCAAATGTTTATTGTCTTCCTCGCGACTTTTGGGCGGCAAAAAGTGTGGTCGGGTTTTGCTCCTGACTTTTTCGAATGCGCTCGGCCCGGTAGATCGAGTTGGTCGGTGAGTTGGAATTTGTGGAGGTAAAGGAGCAGCTACTGGAGGCGGGGACGGTGGTGGTGGAGATGACTGAGAGGAAGATGCAACAGCTGGAAGCGAGTGTGACATATTAGGCGGAGGACTCGCGGAATGCGAAGATTGCACAGATACAGGTCTAGGAGGGGAATCGTCCGATGTCCGAGAGGAAGTATTCGTATTGTCCCGCAGTCCTGATGTCCACGACATCGTCACTCGGTGCGTGGGAGGTCTAGAGACGTCGATAACGACGCTGGGGTACGGATGGTTGTTTGAAACGGGTACATCGTCGCGAGACTCATCGAGAGGTTCCTCCGAGGGCTCATCCGCAGCGGATTCGGACAGCGAAATTTGGGAAAATTCGCCAGCGATCACGTCTTCATCCCGCTCCGGGTCTGGAGTGGACGCAGGAGAATGGGGACCAGTGCCATTCATGTCAAGGGTAGAGACGGATTCATCGAGGTCGAAGGAATGACCTCGCTCCGAGTCGACCGAAGCCTCCGTGTCGGCCCAGGACAATTCATGGCGGGCAATATCCTGTCTGATAGCGTCTGAGGAGAATTTGTAGTCAGTTTCATCGTCTTCATCGTCCGCAAAGGCGTCGTCGAGGTCCAGAGACGGTTGCATGCGAGTGCTGGTGATTCAAACGGAACAGTCCTTGAGACGGTCATACCGACCGATCCATTGATCACCATCAAAATCCGAGCGCGTCTCTTTAACCGCGTCTATGATATCTGAGATATTCTTGCTGCTTTCAGGCCATGAATCCTCCTTGTTTCCCTCGGGACCATCCCTACACCCGCAATTCGCGCCTCTCCTCCATCCAGGCGAGCAGCAATGTCTGGAATCTCTCGCGCAGATTGCTTTTCGCTACAGGAAGATCCTCGCGTCGTGCAACACTCTAACTCGCTCTCCGTCGCGTTATGTTGCTACAGTTGCCGCGAGCTTGATACATATACTCAAAGCGGACTACCAGACGCTTGTTGTGGATACAGAGGTACGCCACGCTGTTGAATTATATACGCGGTTATTTTGATTCCTTGCAAGGCCAAAGTGCTTTTACGCGACCCGAATCTTGTGGCTAGCGCGTCGTTTGTCCCTCTGTCATCCATAAGAGCCGTGTTTGCGGAATGGGTGAGCCGAGTAACTTTCGTCATGAAATTCATCAACTGTGAACAGGACGCGCCATTCGCTACTCTAGTTTCATTGGTCGAGCAACTCGAAGCCGAAAAGTCGTGGAAGCCCGGGCCATTGATCGACCTACTGCTGGCGCGCTCACATACTGGTGTTCACCGCATATCAGACATTCTTTCTTCCCTGGCCGTCTCTGTTCAGCGCGTTTGGAGAACACAACTGAGCGCCTTTGTGATACATGGCTCGCTTTCGCCCATAGATCCAATCGCCTCTGGAACCTACACCCTTGAGGAAGGCTCTATGCCCTCATGCGTCTCGTCTCAGAGCAAAGATTCAATAGAGTATGTTGGGCGGGCGATTGCAACAATTAAAGATGCTCAGTGGCAAAAGCAACTACCGCGCACCCTGGCATCTGAGCACACAAAGTTGCTGCAGGATGTCTTACCCGAAGAGCAGCATGCGTTCGACAGAGTGATCCTTCAGATCCGGACGAATGTTAGCGAATGGCTCTGGCTCAATGTACTCACCGAGAAAAATGTCGAGGACGCCGTAGATTCGCTGTAAGTAATCTTCTTCCGCCTTCAGTCTTCTTATTGACCGCTCTTGCCAGTGGAAATTATTTCCTCCTACGAAACGGTGAATTCGCCCAGTCCTTGATACGCGAGATCGAGCGCCTCAAGCTCTCGCGGTTAACTATGCGCTCCGGGCCCACTTCTATGATTCGAGATCAAGACCTCAACTTGGCCCTTCTTCGAGCGTCACTGGGAACAACAGCCCAACATGATCCAGCCCTCTCCCTCTTGCGTTTTTCTCTCCCAGAAGGACCTCTGAGACCCCTTTTACCTTCGTTAAATCACACCCAGTACCCCACGTCGCCCTCGGTGTCGGCGAATCTACCCTCCGATCCTTCTTTATTCTGCTCTCACTTGCTGGGATCGACGCCTCTGACGCTGTCATACAAGGTCTCGTGGCCGCTGGATCTCTTCCTGCACAAGGTGGATCTTTCCACCTACGCCACTTTGTTCGCGTATCTGTCTGCGCTGCGAAAAACGCACGCCCGCATACATACGTGTTGGTCGTCCTTGTCAAACTCACAGCGTGCCCGCCGCCGATTCACGGGGCTGGGAGAAGGGGGGACAGAGGAAGAGGCCGACCGCAGGGCGTTATTGCGGTGTGGATGGGGTGTTGTAAGAGACATGGGGTGGTTCCTCGATACTCTGCTTGGGTACGTGATGATCGATGTCGTCGATGTGGAATTCCTCAAGCTGAAGGAAATGCTGGGGCGGGGCCGCGGGCTCAGTTCCTCGGGAGGCATGCCCACTCTCTCGTCCGGACAAATCCCGGTTGCGACAAGTACTGCGTCCATTGCTTCAAATGGACATCACTTGGACTTTACAACACTCCGAACGATACACTCGGAATACCTAGATCGCTTGCTGACCGGGTGCCTCTTAACCAACCCCACTCTTACCTCCCTTCTGCTCCCTATATTCGAGGTGTGCGAGCGGTTTGTGGCCCAAATTGAACGGTGGAACGGTGATGTACTTCCGGCTCTCCTGTTCGAGGGGAGTTTGAAGGGGGGCGACGAGGAGGTCGGTGCTATGGTACGAGAACGCCGCGGTTTGGTCGCCGAGATCAACGAGGTACGCGTCCCTAAAGTTAAGTACACAATTTACTAAAAGTGCATCCAGACTTTGCAGGAACTGCTAGAGTCGTTCTACGAACAACTCTCATTGTCCACATCACAGCAGGCGTATACCGCCACAGGGACGGACGCGTCCAAGTCGGTGCTCATGAATGCAAGCCACACCACATTCAACGCGTCCAGAGGGGTGAAGGGCGTGGATGGAGTGCGGCGACATGTTGAACGGCTTTTGTTACGGTTAGATTTCAACGGGGCATTCTCCAAGGGGCGGAGACGGAAGCGGGAGACGGGGATCCTGGCGGCAGGAGGGCTCGCGTAGTAGATCGGCTATATCCGGTTCCCGATACGAGCGCGTTGTATTTATACTGTGTTTGGTGCCATATGAACGGCACTGTTCGACGGCTTTCCGCTCTGTCCAGCCATCTCAAAATGACTTCCCGTGCGTTTCTCTTGCACTTTTGCCCGATGGTCCTGAACAGCGTCCAGAGTACACTCCTCGCCTTGTCGGCGCGGCAAACACTCTTGGTGCGTCTTCATTGCTACCGATCTCTCCCTCGCCTCATCTCTTCCCATCCAGAGCACCGAATCTTCATCGAGCAAAATGGCTCCGTCGTTTCACCCTTCCACGATATCCCTCTGTTCGCCGACCAGAACAACGGCATCTTCAACATGATCGTCGAAGTCCCTCGCTGGACGAACGCGAAGATGGAGATTTGCAAGGAGGAACCTTTCAATCCCATCAAGCAGGATATCAAGAAAGGCAGGCTGCGGTTTGTCCGCAACTGCTTCCCCCACCACGGTTACATCTGGAACTACGGTGCTTTCCCCCAGGTACGTAGCTACAAGATTGTCTGCCTCCCTTTTCTAATTGATCTGCGTCGTGATAGACCTGGGAGGATCCCTCGCAATCCAACGCCGAGACCAAGGCCAAGGGCGACAACGACCCGCTCGATGTTTGCGAAATCGGCGAACAAGTTGGCTATGTCGGCCAGGTCAAGCAGGTCAAGGTCCTCGGCATCATGGCGTTGCTTGATGAAGGCGAGACCGATTGGAAAATCATCGTCGTGGATGTTCAGGATCCTCTCGCTTCCAAGCTGAATGACATTGAAGATGTCGAGCGTCACCTCCCTGGTCTGATTCGGGCTACAAATGAATGGTTCAGGTTAGTACGACTTTACTTTGGGCCGGCACTGTCCTGAAACGTAGTGTGCAGGATTTACAAGATCCCCGATGGCAAGCCCGAGAACACCTTCGCCTTCTCCGGTGAGGCGAAGAACAAGAAATACGCGACCGAGATCATCCACGAATGTCATGAAGCGTGGCGCCGTCTCATTACTGGAGAGAGCCCCATGCAGGAGCTCTCGATGTGAGTTACTCGTGCAACTCCACGATTCGGTAGCTGACTGTAGTGATAGCCAAAACATCACCATCAAGAACTCGCCTGGATTCATCCAGCGGGACCACCCGCAGTATACCAATCTCCCTGCCGACTCCAGGAAGCCTCCTGCCCCGATAGACCCTTCCGGTGCGTGCCCTGAGTATTGGAAGACTGCGTCGCTGACTAGTTTACTTTACTTTCAGTCTCCAAGTGGTGGTACATCTCTTCTGCCCCCGTCTAAATAGAAGCTGTATAACTGGCGCCAAGTCCGCGTCTCTGGTGAAATCCATCGCTAGCCAATCAAAGTGTTTCTCTCAAATATTGTGTGTTTAATTAGTTCTATATGTTACAGTGGTGGATGAGAATGCCTAGTGTCGTTTCTCCGAGTTGGAGTCGGCCTGGGTGTGAGGATATCGACAATACCGGTCTGATATTGACGTGACCGTCCAGGTGCCTGAAGACATGATGAATATCGATGCTGACGCGAGATTTGCCTACACGCACCTTCCATTGCGGAGAAGATGGAATACTCTTGGGTAGTCACCCGGGAGACGGTGTGAGTCTCGAGCACCTTTCCTGGCTTTCCGCCTTTCTTGGGCGCCGCTTCTGCCCGCTGGTAAGTAAACGTGAATGGCGGTTCCCCAATGAGGGTGAACAAGATCTCTGCTTGATCGCCCTCGTGAATGTCCTTAGAAATTGAAATCAGGGGTATTCAATCATGCGGTTGGTAATCCGCCCACTTGATAAATTCGTTTCCCGTGGCCAACTTGAGCGGACGGGAGAGGGTGGACATTAAGACGCAAGTCAGTGACAACAGCCTTGCACATTTTTTGTTGGTGTGCAATCGAAGTTATCGTAAATTCTCCGGGTTGTTGCTGAACCAGAGAGAAAGGCGACACTTTCGCTTCCTCCGAATGCGCTTTGCCGTTGATGGAGTATCTGAAAAGCGGGATATGTCTATCGGACCATATGCAGCAGCTGAAAACTCACCCTATCGTCCATGGCGGAACACCTTCAAGCTGGAATTGCGATACATCACCCACGCAATAGTGTTCTCGACGGTCAAAGGGAATAATGGCCGCCGTTTCCGCCACATCGACCCAGACCGAACTGGATAGAGGATCTAACGGAGCCTGTGGACAGCTGGATGCGTCGGAGACGGATTCCAGGACAACAAGATGAGGTCCGATAGACTTGAATTCGTAGGAAGGGATATCGATCTTCCACGAAGACTCGGAAGTCTCAATCGTCATGCTCTCGACGTGGCTGGTGCCATAGTTCTTGATGGAGAGGCCCAATCGGAACGGAGGGGTCCCTTCCAAAAGTACCAGCCCATCGAGCGATAGAGGATCCTGGGGCACGAATGCATCGCTCAGGCAGTATGCCATCCGATTCCTGGCGCGGAAGCGAGCGGAAGGACGCATGTTTACTTGCTGCTCAAACAAGAGACGTTGTGAGCGAGGAATCACTGCATTCTTGTGCTTTGCAAGCGGATAGGCAGCGTCGCCAATCTGCTTCACTTCATAGTACACCCGGCCAGGATTGGACGTCTGCAGTTCGAATCTTGTCCGTGGTTGTATGCTGTTGAAAGTTGGTTGACCAAGAAGTTTCGTACCCCCATTCTCGTTGTTTTGGGCGATGTTGTACATGATTTGGAACGGTGGCCGCCCTAAAGCAAGTATAAGAGCAGTCGATGGACGTAGCGGCCGACGAACCGGTAAGGTCTAGATCAATATGGGCATCCATGTTTTCGCAAATGGGCGACAGTATGTGGGAGCCATTATAAGCTTCATAGGTAGCAGCCGCGGCTGTGTCAGCGGAGAGTTTGGCAGATGGCCTTGGTATCCAATCGACACGGTAGGTTGATGCTTCAGCCACAACAAATCCAGGACATTGCGAATCATTGACCTAGCATTGTACAGTGAGAACCACAAGCAACGAAAGGATCAGGACGAACATCGAGTATCTGGTACACCCCAGCATCCGTTACATGGAGGTAGTCATTCGCGGCCTTCAATTCGGCAGTCTGGACAATTTCGCTCTCGTCAAGACGATATTTCAAGCGCCATGGCTGGAGGGACGTCATGAGATGGGGTAGAAAGTCATGTAACCACAAGACTTACCCCATCACCAGTCAAGCGCAGAGGTAGACTAGCGCGCTCTTGCTCCAGGACTACGACACTGTCCCCATAGAACTTGGCGGTAGGCTTGAATAACGCGGTCAGCACTTGACTTCTCTCACTAAAGACGACTCTTTACCTTGACCCGTCGCACATTGACGGAGATGCCCGGCACCGTAACCGGCCGTTTGCATTCGTAAACATCTTCGATACTTACTGCCCTTCCGGTCAAACACAGCGCACTCCACAGTAAAAAGAAACGAACCAAGATCCACTTCGAATGTCCCTCCGTCACGATCCACTCGTGCTGGGATGGGGATCTGGAGGGTTTTCTTTGCCGTCTTGATGTCCCGGATTTCCAAAGTTTCAGAGCCTGTGGGGCTGACCACTCGGACTTCCATGTTCCAAGGTCCCCTCCCCCGAAGCTCGACGTCGATATCCACCACGCTACCATCACAACTGCTGAGCATCCTCTTCTGCGGTCCGGCAAAGGCAGCTGATGCCAAAGGATGTATAGCTTGCTCGATGCTCGGACCGTTCAACTCAACTCTACGATAGTTGGCATCGCTGATGTAAGCGAAGTTGAAGTTGTAGTGTCCGGCCTGAGATGGCTGTATAGACAGTTCCCCTCGCGAAGTGTGGAAGGTCTTTTGTGTTTCCCGCGGCGGCTCCGCATCCTTTTGGATAGTGTAATATACTGTGAAATGCGGAGTTCCGTGGAGGACGAGGGAGGCAGAGACGCCTGTGTCTCCCGAACTAAAAGAGGGATCAGCGTTCAGATTCTAGTCGGCTGTCAATCCTTTCTTACCACTCATGGATCTTTCGCCATGTGATCTCGGCCGTGGGCTTGGGTTTCTCAATAACAGTGCACGTCTCTGGGGCCAACACGTCTCCTGCACACCACTTACAAGGAGAACTCAGTGGTCTGCAACGAGGAATGCAATGGAACACACCTTTCCCTTCACCCCTAAAATGGCGTATTCCCCAGGAGCAGTGGCTCTCAGGTCTAGCTCTCTTCGAGCGCCTAATGTTGAAAGGGTTTTTGTCCAGGGGTGGAACTTCCTGCCGGTCGAATCATCTAATGGAGGGGGAGGCTTATATGCCAGCGATATTTGCCAAGGTCCATCGAGAGCATCCGCGGTAATTGTAGAGATGGATAGCTGCGCTTCTGAGCCAATCAAGAGAGAGGCAGGCGATCCAGGGCCACAATTTTTGAAAGCGACTGTTGGCGTGCGCAAGACCACAAGGGAGCGAGTGGTTTTCGTGTTTGGAGAGGAAGGATCGAGGCTGGGGATGTCCAGGCGGACGATGTTGCCCAATGCGTCAACCACTTCTTCTAAGGCATAGAAGTACGTTCCCGCCGCAGTTAGCGATACACTCAACGGGACTTTTAATTCTTGCGGCTCTCCCTTCCTCCGATTTCCGGCTTTGCCGTTTCCGTCCGCCAGATCCGACTCGATGCCCTCGACTATAAAATGCTCTGGCCGTTCATTGACGACTTTGAACCATCGGAGGCTGAGAGGTGGGACGCCTCGAATATCAATAAGCAGTTCCAAATCTTGGTCTTGGCCAGCACAGCGAACGGATGCGCTCGTGTCTTCGATGAATTCGACGCGCGGACAAGGCACGACGGTGACCTCGGCTGGGTATGCCAAACGCGCCTCGACGTTCGAAGAGTCGACCACCTGCTCGAGACGGACGGTGCCGAATCTCGCAAGTTTGATGTGAACAAGAGACTGGGTTTTTTGGAGGGCAGAGCCTGATTCCGGAGAATCAGACGCGGACCCGGTAGCGTCGTCGTCGTATTCGTCATACTCGTCTGCTTGGTCGCGTTGAGTTGTCGACGCTGACGGTCGTAGTTTTGCCAATCGACTTTCCTCTATCGCTTTAAGCTCTTTGGAGGATAATTGGAAGCTTTCGGTCTTGCCCAATGCATTGTCCGGCTGGTAACCAAGTGGCACCAGTGAGTATCTGAGCGCGGAGATGTCGGTGTTGTTGAGGAGAACAGGAATGAGCACGGAGGCGCCTGGCTCGGCCAGACAAAAGGTTGAGCCCTGGGGGTTGAGCCGCGCTGTGCTGATGGGGGACATGCGCACTGTGTGCTGCCCGAGTAGATGCGAGTCCCTCGATCCGAGAGAGCTATAGCTCAGAAGGCCGAAGGAAAGTGGACCAAGTATGTCATATACACTGAAAGCTTGGGGAGTGGCGGGAAGATCTATTCGTTGCGTTTCGGTTATGAGAAAATTTGGGAATGCGAGTGCGTTCTTGGAACACACCTGAATGTGAAGATAAACCCGCCTCCCGTCCTCCGCGACCCATATTCAAGCTGATGCCGCCAAACATCAAGCCGTCGAATATGACCACCAGGAGAAGCTGCAGCAGGACCACCGTCCGGGTATAATTGAGTCGGGGTATTCGCAGACGGGTGAGCGCCAAGCAGTAGGCAATGTCGAATAACATCCATTTTTTACAGAGGGCGAGGGTGTCGTCGGATGAGGCAATGTACCCGACGAAGTCAAACGCTTTGACCGCCTGGCACAGACATCCCAGGCTCAGGAGGTAAAGCCTGCAGGGTTGCAAGTTAGATGCGCGGTAGACTGGTCCCAACTTCCGAACCTTTGAGACGGGATGTCGATGAATTTCTCGGGAATCAGAGGAGGTCGAGGCGACGCGGCCATCGCTGCAGATATTCGACGCGACTTTCGACACCGTCTCGGAGAGAGACGCACGAGGACTGCCCGAAAATGAAGAAAAGAGACGAGTGCACGCGTTGTTTACGTCGCTTTACAACGGGTATTATGTAATTGTGAAGTCGCGACTTCTTCCCTTATAAACGCGCCCGCCACAGTTCGCGCCTGACACTAACCCTTGACCCTCAACCACCACCCCACTGCTCTGCGAAAATGAGCTGTCCGTGTACCGTTCACTCAATAGGCGTATACTGAGCACAGATACAGATCCTCAGTTACCGAAGATCGACGGGGATTTCGACATACTCTTGGACATCTACTCCCACCGCTCTCTCAAAAGCAGCGGTCCCTTGAACAACGAGGAGTATGGGGACACAGATCGATTGGTAGAATTGGGTGGTCGAGTGCTCGATATGGTCGTTACAGCCCACCTTTTCTGCAAGCGCCCGATGTTGCTCGCTGACCAAATCTCTGTGCGAGACCTGAGCCTCCGCTATGGCGCACAAGTTCTGACGATGCTTAGGACTATGCTCGAGAAGCCATCTCGGACGACAAACTCAGGGATTGGCTGACCTTCTACGACATCAAGGCCAGGTTTCGTGTTGCACCTGGCGCCTGCGACATACTGGAATCACCCGAGGTGACTTCATTCTTCGGCCTTCCTCACAGCTCCTTGATCACGGCCCAGGAAATGCGCAGATTCTTCTTATCCTATGTGGCTGCTCTGTACATTCGGAACGGGCTCCACCATGTTCAGCCATGGATCTCCTCTCTGATAGACCCCACGGCTGATATGAATTCTTTTGTGACTCCGTCTTTTGCGAGCCCGCCTCCGCCTGCCGCTATGCCCCCGCCGCTGCCGCACCAGACCCCGAACAATCCATCCTCAGGTCCAGCTTCGCTCATCACGCTTGCCCTCGTAAATCAAACGGCGTCGCAAAAGGGTTTGAGCGTGACTTACCCTGCTGAACAAGTGTCTGGGCCTTCCCATGCTCCCACGTGGAAGGTGGAGTGCTGCAGTAAGTTTTCCTCACATTTATTCAGAAT
Source organism: Mycena vitilis (assembly GCA_029203975.1). Taxonomy (NCBI): domain Eukaryota; kingdom Fungi; phylum Basidiomycota; class Agaricomycetes; order Agaricales; family Mycenaceae; genus Mycena; species Mycena vitilis. The sequence goes on from JARGYF010000017.1 coordinate 589,296, forward strand.
TCTCGTGCGACGATCTTCGACGCAGTTAATGGAATCAAGAGGGGGGAGGGAAGTGGGAAAAACCAAAAGATGGCAAAGGAGGAGGCCGGCCGGCAGGCCTTCCAAGCCATGGGATGGTGAACTGAAAGAATGGGCAAGCTTGGGCCCGACTTGTGTGCAATGTATATCTGTGAAGTCCTGCTGTATCATCCGTTCTTGAATCAAATTGTAACATGTGTAGCCTCGCTGTCGAACTTGAGTTTCAGGAATCGCGCGCAAGTAAAGACCCATTCGTGGGGAACGTGCGATCTCATTAAGCACTGAGGTACCAAAATACAGCATAGGCGCCAACAAGGAACAGAAGTACGCGGAGCTGGGAGTCGAGATTTGAGACCGACGACACTGCTTTGTTGAGCGTTGCCGACGCCTCTTTCGAGATATCCGTGGGTGCTTGCGCACCACCCAACGTTTGCCCGCGGCCCGAGAATGCACTGGTGCTGGCAGAACCGCTCGCATGACGCCGCAGAGCAGACGAAAGCCCTCTAATGAAACGGAATGAGGGGAGACTTTGTGAAGGACGAACCCAACTTACGCTCTATCGGCACCTCTAACCTGGTCAACCTGGGTAGATCCTTTCAGAAATATAAAAGTTGGCCTTGCATGTCATTTTGAACAAATGAGGTCAGAGAACAGGTTACACACGCACATGGCGGTAACCCGGTACAACTCTGCAACATCCTTAGCAGCATCGACGTCGCATTTGAAGAAATTGACGTTCGTGTACTGCTTGGAAAGACTCTCGAAGGTTGGAGCTATCGCATGACAGGGCCCACACCTGGAGCAAAGTAAGGAGGCGCCAGCAATTCAGCTGAAATTGGAGTCAATTTTCTCCTCAACGAGACAATCTGAATACGCACCTCGCTAACGCACCAAGTAGCATGGAAATCTATTACCTGAACCTAGGTTGGATTTGATCCTTGCCCCTTAGCGTAACGGCTCACCGAAAGCTTGTCCTTTGACTTTGAGAGATAGCCATTGAGGTCAGCCACGGAAGTGAGGTGAATTATGGACATGGGAGTAGCGGATCGAGAGTAAGTAACTCAGTAGTAAGCGTGGCGGGGTCGCACGTGAATTAACCGAGAAAAAACGATGTAGATAAGATTAGATTGTATTGGCATCACTAGTCAATTTGCTCCCGCTCTATCCATTCTGTACAATTATCAACCAGAAAAAAATGGCCCTACGTCCTCCGGGGCGCCGGGCTGAGTCCCTGAGGCAGCTCGCTTAAAAAACGGTGCGTTCGGGGCTCCTTCGGCTCGTCGTTGAAAAGTTCCGCCAGTTGTGCGCGTGGCAAAATATTTCTAGTGAGCGGAAGTTCGGGGGGACGGAGGGTGGCGGGATAACGTCCACTGAGGTTCGGACACCGTTCTTCTCCCGCAGACGAAGCGCGCCTGCGGCGCCCGACGAGTGGATGTTCCTGATTCTCATCTCGCCGCGATTTGAGCCGAATCGATCCTGTCTTCTTCCTCGCCTGGGGCGCGTCGGCGTGTGACGACTGGACTCGTCGGTGCAACGTCCACCGATGATGATGCGCAGCGTGTTTCGCGGGCAATGGGGGGCCAAACCGGGAGGGCGGTTCTAATTTCTCTGCGACTAGCTTGGTGGTGACACTCTTCTTGACGAGGTGCATGAATTTCATCTTTCTCGCCTGGCTTGGGTGGAGAAGATAGGGCGAGCATAGGAGCGATATCGGTGTGAAACTTTTCTCCCCGTCGACGATCCTTCCCGACTCGTGGAACCGGTCTTCTACCAGATATTCGAATCGCCACTTCAATTTGGTATGCTCAGGACTCGACCCAAAATGCCCCGACTCAAAGCAGGCTGTCGGAAGATGGGAAGATTCGCTGCCTTGCACAGTATAAACGCCATTAGCCTTGAGAGCGAGGCATGCTTGACGAGAGAGAAAGTCCCGCGATTCGTCGTTGTTGACTGTCATTCGTCGAATAACCGGCAGGTCGCTGTCGAACGGCGCATAATGGAATCTGAACGTCTCCCTTTTGACCGGACGAAATAAAACCAGACCGCCGTCGGTTGCATCCCAGCCTCGCGCCTGTTTCGGAAATCCAACAAGCTTGAAGACGGGGTGGATCGCTCGAAAGCCCTCCTGATCGACGAGAAGCTCGACAACGATGTCCTCGAGCCAGAAGAGGGTTTTTGGAATTTCTTCGCGCTTGTACGTTGGAGACTGTGGGCGTATCAACGGGAGACAGACGTCTGGACTGCTAAGAGGTCGCCGGCTTTCGGGCACAGAAAGCCTGTTGTCCGTAGCTGTCGGTCCCTGTGGTTCGAAGACTGGAACCCAAGACTGACTTGCTGGGATAGTTGGACCATTGCAGTCAATGGGAAACTTGAATTTTCGTCGTAGGCGTGGAGATGAGGGGCGAGAGTTAATTGAAGATGAAGGCGATATAGAAGCTGTGCAGTTGTCCGAGTGCAAGGTGGACGTAGTTTGCGAAGAGTCGAAGGGCACCGGGGCTTCGATAGGCTGGATGGGAGTCAACCGCGACTTCGGCGAGCCTCGGGGTGTAGGCATATCATGAGCTGAATCGTCGAGAGCTTCAAGTTGGTCGGAACAATGGGGCGACCAGTACGTTGCATCGTTTTGGCCAGACTGTCGGTGCAGCGGTCCAAAGGTTCCCACGGAACCGCGGAGGCTCGTCGCACAGAGCGACTCAGACGTCGACGTGCTGCAGGAGATGGAAGGTGTTGGTTCGTCGACGTTGAAGTCAAAAAAGATCGGAATGTGGTCGCTTGAGCAGGATACGCCTAGAGCAGTCAAGATAGGTGAGGGAGGGGTGATAAATGATAGTGCAATAAGAGCGGAATCGGACGGCGGGAAATGGGCCATGGTGGTCGTCGATGTCAAATCGTGATCATCATGATCATCAAGCCAGAAAATGCATCAGTAGATTGCAAGAGGAAAGAAAATCGTCCAACATTGCTGTGTACAGCTGTTCAGTCTGTATGAATAACCGCAGACTACGTATCTTCTACACTCATAGCCAAAAAGAAACTAAATAACAATCAGCATAGCGTCCCAAGCCTAACTACATCATTCCTCCGGTCATTTGTCGCACTACATTAGTATTTCGGATTCCAACGACGCTCTTCGGTCTGGGCCTCAAAGCACTGGCCAGTCCCTTCGTAGGACTTATACTTCTGGTTGGACTCAAGGAGCCACCGGTCAATTGTCTGAAGATTGCGGGATCAGCACCATAGCCCATCCCCATCCCTTTCGTCGGGCTGACGCTCCGGGTTGGACTCGCGCCGCCGCCGGTCATCTGCCTGAAGATCCCGGAATCGCCGCTGTGGCCAGTGAACTGTCTAGCAATGGTCGTGGTACCAGTGTACTGCGGCGCCACTCTGGAACCAGTGTATGATGGAACCAACGTCGCCGAACGTGTAGGCGACCCTTGCGGCGAGCCCCGCATACCGATCGGTAACAAAAGCTAGAGACGGAATCAATGGCGATTGTGGCATAATACTCGGGACCTACTGAGCACTCCCGACACCACACACCGCCCTCCCCGTCGCTTTTCGCAGCGCTGTCCAGCTTTTTACCGCAGCCCGGGGCTCCTTTCTTCTTCTCTTCTCTTATTGCCCAGGGTTTTACGGGCGGCTTCTTGCCTCCGCAAACAAGACAAGATGCGTGCCAGCGAGTGCCATTGGGCCCCGGAACAACCCCGCGCTCCATGGGGGAGACAGAGACATGGCATCCGGGACACGAGGTCGAAGTCCCAAAACGAGGGAATGTGGAAGGAGTCGAAGTAGGAGGCGCGGTATGAGGTGGACGCTCGTATTTACTCGACTCCAACATCACGGGGGATGCCGTTGCCCCAGCAGAAGGAGGACGAGACGAAGGGGCCGGGATTGGTCGGGAGGAGAAGATCGATGTTACTGTTGTCGTCGACGCCGGCATCGATCTAACAGTTATCTTCGAGGGGGGAGCGCACTGAGTCCGAGTCAGCGGTATGTAAAGCAGTATGAGGACTGACGAACCTCGACATGAGACGGTCCTCCAGCTCCCTTCACAAAGAGGGCTTGACCGGCGGACCCTTCTTTGAAAGGTAGATTACACGAAACACATGTGAAGCAATCCGTGTGGTAAGTTCGCGGCTCTCCTGTTACGTCGTCTGGAACAGTAACATAGCGCCCGCCCTCTTCCACGGAAAACAGCGCACGATGGCATTTGACACAGTTACCGGTCTGTGGGGGCTTCGGAGGAACGATTGACAATCCTCGAGGCGACTTGGATTGGGACGTATTAAAGGGGATGGGACTCTTGGTCGGAGTAGATTTCTCCCTGACCGTAGATTTAGGAGTATGGGTCGGGGTTCCCATTTGACTCTTGGTCTCCTCCATGATCACATCGTCGAGGTTTCCGAGGAAATCTCGAGTGTAACGTGTGCCATAGCCTGGTGCATACACCTTGGACGAATTGAAAACATCCACGTCCGATCCACCGCTGTCCCTCGGCGGGGAATCGGGGCCAGAGGAGGACGTCGTTGTGTCCGAGAAGTCAGCCATCAGGTCGGGAGTGGGCGGTATTGCTGGACTAGAAAGCCGCCCAGACGACCGAGAGGACCGCAGACGAGGCTGAAGCGGTGGAGTCGATGCCAAGGATGTAGCGGGCGACGTGGATGAACCCTTCATGAATCTTCGCTTCATTTCTTCGATCGCCTCTTCAGTCGGGCCAGGGCTCGCACTGTGCCGCACAGGACTCGGGCTTCCCGATGAATACCGCGTCGATGGAGAGGCGTTTCTGTCTTCAGGCTCTGGGCTCCTGAATCGATCGAACCGCCGGGAAGGACTTGGATTCATTGGGTCGCTTTTCGTTCTGGAACGAGCGACAAGCGGGCTCCCTTCTCGACTTGAGCTGGAATACCTGGAAGTAGACGCAGCCGCTGTGGGACTTGAAGAGTACGCAGATGGCCTCGGACTTCTTCCCGGGCTCTCCTTGCCCAGCATACTCAAACGATGGGATAATTCCTCAAGAGCAGGGCTGGCCTCGCGAGTCTTCACTATCCCTAAACGCTGTTCAAGCTCCTCTAAAGCAGGACTGCCTTCCCGACTCCGACTCTTTGAGGTCGCAGCGTTACCACCCAGGCTCTTTTCCAGCCTGGGACTGCTGGTACTGTGCCGGGGCTTCTTGGGAGTCGCATCCCGCTCTAAACAGGTGTCGAAGCACTCTGGACAGCACGGTCGGCCCAATAGATCGACCATCGGCGAGTCCCCGATATTCTTGTCACAGCCTGCAAGTAACGCATGAGTCGAATGGGCAAAGGGACGCGAACGAACACACCTGCGCAGTCAAAGCACTTTTTGTGCCAATACCGGTCCCCTACATGAATAAACCCGCCCTCGGACTTGAGAATGAGTACTGGACGCGAGCACGCCGCACATGAGCCTCTTGAGCCGCCGTTGGCAATAAAACAGCTTCGGCAGAAGAAACGGGGAGGTCCGATGGCTGTCGATCCATGCGGGTCCGGATATATAGTGGGTTCGGACGGAGCAAAGGGGTTCCCACAATCTGCGCAAGACTGGACCGGGAGAGATTCGCGCGGTTGAAGCACAGAGCCGTAAACTTTGGAAAGGGTGGAATCGTGCGGGGAGGGTAGAATGCCGGATTCGGGGGCCGCCAACGACGAGTACTTGAGCGGCGACGGAGGCCGGCCCAGAGTGGAGGTTGTCGATGTAATGTGGGCCGAAACACGGTTCCCGAGCTTTGGGGCGGAGGATGGGGGAAGTGGCCGAGGAAATCGTTTCGTCGGGGAGGTTGGTGCAGGTGCAGGTGCCGGTGTTGGTGCAGTGGCTGCAGCTCGTGTTGGGCTTGGAGACCTATCCTTGGATACATAGGTCTTGGACCATCGGTCCTGCGTCTTCTCCTTTGGATTTGTCTGGTTCCAGGGGACAACGGGGGCTAGAAATCGACCTCAGCAGCGGAGACGGAGGAAAGGGGACAAGACATGGGCTCACCGACAGCCATGCCACCGCATTTGCAGCGCTCCCCCGTTACGATGTTCCCGCAACGCCTGCAGAATCCCATTAATATTCCACACGAATTCAACAAGGCCAGGTGGTGGTTGGAACTGAGGACGCGATCACGTGTACGTGACGTTCTTTCACACACACCGCCATGCCCCCTCAGACTCCGCCTCGCAAACGCCCCTCAAATATTGTTCGATCGCCTTACTTCAGCCCAAAATCAACTCAAAAACGTTCAAGTCTCACTGCTGATCAGCTCCATGAGCGGTTGCTCCAACTGAAACCTTGTCTCATCCAAGGTAGGTAGCATACGTCTCAAACTCTCAGACACGTACAAAGGAATGAATACTCCGTACCAGAAACCGTCGCAGATGATCCTTGGAAGCTCCTCGTAGCGGTAACTCTGCTGAACAAAACCGCAGGCAAGCTTGCCATCCCCGTGTTTTGGGTCATCATGGCGGCGTGGCCTACCCCCTGGGCTCTGTCGCAGGGTTTGTGCATCAATATCCCTCATTGTATAACTCTGAGAAATACCACAATGCGCTTAGCCCCCGAACCCGACCTCGTCACCATGATTCGACCCCTGGGCACGTACAACATCCGGGCAAAGCGCCTGATAACCCTCTCCCAAACTTACTTACAGGACCCGCCGTCTCGGCGGGATGAGCGCCCCTCCCGAGCGATAGGTCCACCAATCTCTCCCCGAAAGAGGGAGAAATATCCGCCGACGCCTATAAGTCACCTGCCTGGCGCAGGCGCATATGCGCTTGACTCGTACCGCATCTTTTGCTCGGGGCCCGCGTCGGAAGAATGGAAAAATGTGAACCCGAGCGACAAAGAGCTTATCATGTACCTTGTGAGTATATACGTCTTCGGTCTCAATGTTGTACAGCTCATGGTATACAAGAAATGGAAATGGGCTGCGATTGAGAACAAGCGATGGACACCCGGGTCTGGTGTCACAGGCACCGCAGATGTCTCGTACATCGAAGACCTGGTGTCGCAACTCGAACTGCACTCGGCTGGTAAAAATGGTACGTGATATTTCTCGAGATAGTCCAGAGCAGTAGATAACAATTTCCATTATAGCTTCGCCCGAGGCAAAGGCTCCCAGTCCACCCGTTCGACCTGTCGAGAATGTCAGATACACACAGCAGACAAAACCCGACATACCATCTCGGGCTTCAGATCCTTGATGCAGGTGGCGCCGAGCCCTCTCATGCTCGTGACGATCTCTCGTTGCAATATATTGACGATCTTCACGACTCCGGCCTCGCCGTATGCCTAGGAATAATATACAACCTAGGAGGGAGGGGTAAAACTGGCCACTTACGCTCTGAGCGTAGAGGAAAGCTCGTCCTAAGCCCACTGCTGTGGCCCCCAGACAGATGGCTTTCAGGACATCTGTTACGCCGTCAGCCAGGGTTGCTCGGGCGTTCGGTGCTGTACATACCCGTTCCGCGCTTTACCCCGCCTTCTCCGCGGTAGGTATTAGCTCTCGGATATGTGGAGGGCAGACTTACCATCAATATACACTGCACAAACATTTGAGCACATTGACTCGGGATCTCGCAGTTCCATTTACCTTCGACTTTATCGAAAACATCCGGTCGTTGCTGGCGCAGCCTGTACAGCACCTCGATTGGTGGTAACGCACTGGTCCGCGGTGAGTAAGCAGTTCATCAACCGAAACCAGAGTATGAGCCATACTAGTCCAATTGCCGACCTGGGCGCGGACGCAATTTGAATCTAACGACCGGGATATTTTGCTGGGCATCGCTCACCGCCGTGATTCGAGAGGAGGATACCATCAACCCCGGCCTCTGCTGCGAGGACACAGTCCTGTTGATTCACAATTAGAGAAGTCCAAGACCACTGCAAAATGCGCACCTCGACGCATTGAATCCCTGGAACCAGAAGATCAGTACAGAGCATGTATTTTTTTTTCGAAATAGTTCACCCTTAATGACAATGGGCAGTTCCGTTACTCCCCGCAGCCAGGGAATCGTCTTGAACGCGGTCAATGCCAATCAATATCAAGAGTCGGCTAAGATCTACCTTTTCCCATGTCATGTTGCGATCATCGTTGGCAATCAAGGCGCTGGCGGTGTCAGAGACGGCACCTTCTCCCTCGCCTTCGACGTGCACCAGTGGGGTCCCTCGCTCTAGGTCCTCCATCACCCAGGGGGCTTTAATGTCTCTTTCCCGGTTTCCCGGGATAACGGCGTCGACGGTCAAGAATATTGCCTTGTACCCCAATCGCTCCATCTCTTGAACGCGTTTCTCCGCCGCGGCGTCATCGCGGTGCTTGTAAAGTTGGAAGAACAACGGCTGTGACGGCGGCACCGCAGCGATTATTTCTGCAGGAGACGCGGACGCGTTGGACGACACCATCTGGATGATTCCTGTGGTTGCCGCGCCCTTGGATATATTCACCTCACCTACGAATATTGGTGTGATTGAATCAAAGTATCAGGCAGGGGACAAAAACCTAACGGGTGCCCGAGTTTGGCGAGAGCGGCGCCAGACACAAACACAGGTATTGAGGACTTGAACCCCAGAATGGTCGTCGATGGGTCGCAGTCGCCGAGTGGGCGCATTACGCGAGGGTGAAAGAAGAATCGAGAGAACGCTCGGGCATTTTCCGTCAGCGCTAGAAGACGAAGTTCAAGAAGCTGTCATACGGAATGCGGGGGAATTTACTGATGTGGTCGTCTGTGCCAGTGGAGTAATATGCCTCTGCTTTGTATGAGAGAACGTGTCGCGCGACTTCCTGTGACAAGCATGAGTGTGTGAGGTGGAGGGCGCGGAACTTTCGAACCTCCATGTCCGTCAGGCTGAGTATGCGGCCGATGGGCGGGCGTTGTGACAGCGCCTGCTGGACCCTCAGCTCATCCTTGGTCTTCTTGCGGTTCGCTTGGTCACGGGCCACCGACTGCACGGCGCTCTGGGAAAGCGGGCCGAGATGTTTGGACGACGGAAGGTTCTTCTCTAAAGCATCGGGGGGATGTATCGGCTCATACGCGCTGGTAGCGTCCCGGCCAGCGTATTTGAGTATTATCTTGGCTCCGCCTGGGAAATCTCAGCGTATTGTGAGTGCGGGTTTCCATACATCGTACCAGGGTGCTCTGGGAGAAAGTCGGTAACGTCCTGAGAGCGTGGTCAGAATGTGGGGAAGGGAAACTCAGGTCCGGTACGTAGACGTTGCTCTTGATGATGACCCAGCAGTCAGTGGGTAAGTTGTGGGCGGCAACTTGCTCGAGAGACCACATGAAGGGAGGAGGCAAGCACGTAAGGAGAAGACGTGACGGCAGGTCCTTTCTCCCGCGGTTTCGCGAATCGGCAGTGAAATAAAATTGGGCATCGTACCGGACCGGTGTTTCCGGTCGATCGATTCGGTCCGTTGTGCCGACTGTGCAATAAAACGTGTCGCGGGGGCATCGAGGATGGCGGGAAAGTCGGTCGAGTAAACACAACCTGGATGTACATCGCAGAAGACAGTAATAGGGAGTCGGATCTTGAGCAGTAGATCTTGTTCCAGCCAGTTGGCAAATACAACGACACGCTACAGCGGGCTTGTGGGACTAGAAATGGACAGAGAGAAAGCGGCCTCTGAGCCCGGATATACGCACATATTGCGGGGTTTTTCTTAGAGTTGGGCGTTGTTGAACGCGTCTCGAGTTGAACGCGTCAAGTTCCCGTCAAGGCGTGACTGATGTGACATGGCGCGTCAGCTACGTCACGCGCTCGTTGAAGCACGTGCGATCAAATCCCAATTGTTAACTTTCTCTTCCCGTCCACTGTACACGATGCCTGCGCTGCCCAGCCGCAAGGAACTCGAGGAGCTCAAGCGTCCAGAGCTCCAGAAACTCTGCAAGGTATTTGCCCTGCTGTTTTCCTCGTCTCTCTCTTATGTTTCCAGGACTATGGCGTCAAGGCAAATCTCAAGTCAGATGCCCTCATCGAGCTCCTGCTCGACACAAGGTGCGTCCTGCACCACTGCAGCGAATATCTGAGCCCATTCTCTTTCCAGGAAAACCAATCCGCGTGCAACAGCACCCCCAGCAACACGCCGCAGTGTTTCCACGCGGCATGCAAGTCGATCGGCCCCCCGTATAAGTTCCGTCATCATTCACGACACGGACGACGAGGAGGAAGACGAGAACGACCAGCATATTGACGAGGAGGAGACAGAGAACCAACCCGAACCTCAGCCCGAACCTGAACCAATACCCCCTCCGAATCGCACACGGAAGGCCAAAGACACCCAGACCCGTCTGGGCGTTGGCCGCCCAGTGGCCGCAGGGGGCAATGGTCCTCGTGCAGTCACAAAATCCGTCAGCGTCGCCAAAGGAAAGCGCGGTAGAAATAGCAAGGCGGTCAAACCTGTCGAGGATACTATTCCGGAAGAAGGTGCGCAGTCCGTCTCTTCTCTGACCTTCCGTACCTAACGTTTCCCTAGTCGAGGAAGAGCAACCATCGCAAGGTCAGTCTCCCCGGGGCCGTATGCGCATATGTGTTGTTGGCCAGCACCTGACATCGCCCTTTCAGGACAAGCCGGTCCCTCCGATTTGGCCGCTATTGTGCCTGCCACCACTGCACCGGAACCCCCGGCTCAGGATGCATCGACTGCAAACGGATCTGCGGCCTTGGCGGACGCTGTCGCTGACGCGGTGAGTTG